>JBANSL010000008.1:41685372-42285372 GCA_037127255.1 Persicaria tinctoria
AGGAATTCACCATTGTGAACATATTGAAATCACATTTATGACAATGTTGAAGGGGTTATTATGTAAGGTGACACGGGATTGTAAGTTTGGTGACACGGGTGATTTATTGACAACTTATAACCAAAGTTTCGACAATAATAACTTAGTCAACCAGTGGTCAAAGATAGACCAAATTATGGCCAAACTTGCAAAAATAGCACAATGGGGGATAATTTGGAAAATTGACCCTTTTCCATTTATTTCGAAAAAGTTGCCCGTAACTCAAAAGAAAAACAAAACAAAAAAGAATATTTTCGGGTGAGTTGACACGCGTCCCGGATATCACCACACACTCTCTGTCTGTATTCATCAGGACTCCATCTCTAAATTTCCATAACTTAAAACCGTTCGAAAGGGGGAGGAAGAAGAGACGCCGGCGACGAGGAACAACGGGTCGAAGAAGAGACTGCCGGGAATTGTCGGATAAGAGAAGAACGCCGACAGGAAACTCAGAAGGTACGCCTCCTATCTCTGTTGTTCGTTATCTTCGAATCTGGGGTTCGGGGTGGGTGGATGGAACAACCTACTATGGTGGTAAGGGATTGAACGTTAAGGAGCGTGGTTTAGGGGATTGTGGAGGTTGTTGCGAATGAAGGACAAGGAGTCGGGTTTTGGGGATTGGAAAACCCGCGGTTAGGGTTTAGTAAGCCCGAAAAGGATGGCTATGGTGGGGGTCAAAATAGGGAATGGGGTAGATTAGAGGTGTGATTGGGAATGGGGAAGATTTGAGGTTCCATTAATTTGAAATTCATATTTGGGGAGTTGATGTGGAATGTATGTCGTCATTGGTTTAGGAACGTTCTGACATTTGTGACATGGGTTTCCAAATTGAGTGTCATGGGTTTACAAAGCTAGTGACATTGAATATAAAATTTCTCGATAACTTATTGTTGCTCTTAAACTGTAGGAAACAAATGGTTCGGACAAAATTTACACAGCCACAGAATCAGCGCTTCCACGCACGGGTAAACGAAGAGTCGAGGGTGGCGATGCTTGCCAACATCGCCAACTACGTCGAGGAGACGGACGCCGCTAGGGATATCGTGGTGAAGACACTCGAGAAGATTATGGATACCTTGGAGAAGATGGATGATAAGATACTTCAGTCTTTCGCATTATTCACTCTCATATTGTTCTGAAGTTCAGTGACTACGGTAAATAGATTAATGACATGGGACATACAGTATGTGACACGGGATATAAAACTGTTGGAGGAGATGGTGGATTTATTTTAACAACTTCTTGTGTGCAGATAAAAGTGTTGGAGGAGAAGGTCCATGAAATGCGGGATGGAAAATTGATTGGAGGAGGCAAGGAACAAAGAGTAAGGGATAGTGAAAACGAGTTTGTACATGTTGGAATCCATCTAAGTTATAGATCGGTTTTGCAGGTTGTTGATGTTGATGTACCAAAGGGGACTCGTACTAAAGCTGTGGAGCAGCCCCGACAAGTTGCTAAGGTACGCTCCTTGTGGCCCGTGCCATTCATCCGTTATGTTTTCAATAGTGGCATGGGGATGTTATCAAGGCGACAGAGGTCGTTTTGTTATGTGACATGGGAAATGTTTATTTGAATTCAGAGGTTGTTCGTTGACCAGGAATGTGAGAGCAAGGCGTGGAAGAATACGAAACAGCGGGCCTCTAAAGGGAAGGACGTCGTCGTTCCCGGTGAAGCCGTTGCAATGGGACTAGTTTCTGCGGCCAACTATGAGGCCCTACAGGGGTGGCTCGTAAGGTAACCCATCATCTCATTTCAGTCTTCATTATACGACACAATTACCCTTTCATTGATTCCACTCCATTGTACGGTCCAGTTCCGACGGTGAGAACCGGTCAACGGCTTGCGGCAAGGACCTGTCGAAGGAGTTTTTTACCACCCTCCAGACGCCCCGCTATTGGATCCACTCAGAGGTATATTGTATTTCTCACATTTTATTATGATTGACCTTGTATACGCATTTGGGTTGCTGTTGGACTATGTTGTGGGTTGTCATGGGGGTTAACTTCACGCAGCACTTCGAGCAGTCATGCTTCCTGCTACGGAAACAAAGCGCGGAGAGGGGTTACGACATTGGGCGTCGAGTCATTGTGTTGGACTCCTACTTCTTCAGCTATCTGGAGAGGGAGTGGAAGGAGTACAACTCAGACGTCGGGGGGTATGAGGCGAGTGGCATACTCCTCTCATACTTCGACGGCCGGGCCCCGGCGCCCATGGCCCATCCGTGGGCAGGCGTGGACCTCGTCCTCCTACTCCTCAACCTGAGGGGAAGACATTGGGTTGTCGTTGCTCTTGATCTGAATGAGTGGCAATTGAAGCTGTATGATTGCGATGTGCACTGCGTGATAGACGCCGAACTCCCACCCCTGCTGATGCACGTTACCCACCTCTTCCCCATCATCATGGATGCACACGCTGAGTTGAAGGTGAAGTATGCATCGAAGCTGCTAGGCCCGTTTCGCATAATCCGCGACAAGCGCGTTCCGCAAAACAAGCTCAGGTATGATTGGTGCGACCCCTGTATTTCATTTAACTTGATGATATCTCTGCCTCTGTTTTGACAAAATCTCCGTCATTGCAGTGGTGACAGTGGCCCTTACACGATCAAATTCATGGAGCTCCTCATGGAGACCGATCCCCCCTTCGATGGGTTGGACGACACGTTTATTGGGATGTACAGACAGATGCCAGCGGCTGCCATCTTCAATGGTCGGCTCGGTGGACGCATAGTCTGATAGTCGTTTGGTTGTAGTTATGGAAGTGATTTGTTGTCTTTTGTTGTGAACAACGTTGGTTTTAATCTTGTCCTTTGGTTGTTTGGATACATTTACTTTTGGCAACGGGTTACACTCTAGTGGTAAGTGGTAAAGAACATCGCATTACTTTTGGGGATGGATTTTGTAAATAACCCATGTCACCCTCTTTGTATTACCGTGTCAGGTTGAAGGGGTTATCATGTCACTGGTTTTAATTTCATGTTTATCAATCAGGAGGTGACACTTTCATAATGAAATCACCCATGCACTGGCACTAGTTTCAGGTCATGTTTAAATTCCTGAGTGTTTGTCCTACTCGTGTATATTTTGTCACCGTATTCTCTCAGTGACACGATAATTATGTAAGTTGACACGGGATTCCAACTTTGCTGACACGGGTGATTATCAAACAACTTATAACCAAAGTCTACAACACATAACCACCGAATGAAGATAAAGAAATCGAAACACTTACTTGTCGTTCGGCAAAACTTGTCGTTGACTATTCACGCATGCTTTTTTATAATTACAAACACTCTATAAAATATAATTTTTCGTAAAATTTTTGTAACAAGTTTGTACTTGCTAATCATAGCTACGAAATTGTTTTTAAAAATAATTACAAAACTAGATATTTTATATAGTTTTATCTCCTAAAATAAGTGTGCGTGAATAGTCAAGTGGCAAGTTTTTCGGAACGGAGGTAGTACTTCATAGCAACGTACAAAAATACCAACCTTGTGACCATATTGAAATGTATATTATGTTAGTTGACACGGGATTCGAAATTTGGTGACCCACCCCCCGATGGAGCCCCTCTCTCTTCATAAATACTATTCCATCGGTCCTTTCACTTTCACTCTTCTCTTGCAAGCCACAACAAAATTCGTGAAGAAGAAGCGACGCGTTCGGGTTTGGTTCACCAGTGGTGCTCATCCTCATCGAAAAGCTTTCAATTCCAAGTAAGTACAACCCCGATTGGCATATGTGTTGAAAAAAACTGTTTGGATTTTAGGGTTTTCATCGATTAGAAGTTTATTTTGAATGAAATCTGAGTTGTTCATAGGGTTTTCGACATAGAGTACTAATTGACGACATCGAAAGCTTTTCGATTAGGGGCTACAGTTTATGCATGTGTATGCTGCAGATTTTGGGTGAATATGTCCATGGCTCACTGTTTTATGGCTTGTGCCTTGTGTAGTTCCCTGTTTAAAACATCCATTAGTCTCTTATCTTGCATGTGCTTTGCTTGGAGTTCCTATATGTGTTTATTGGTTTAGGCTTCATATATGCAATTACTTGGTGGAATTTGCTGAATTGGGGGTGAGAATGCAGCCAGTCAAGTATATATACTTGGTGACGCGGGATTATAACTTTGGTGACACGGGTAATTTCTAACCACCTTTTTGTAATTGGTCTTTGCTTGCACATAATTCTCTCCTTATCAAAATTATAAGGTGCTTACAGTAATTTAGCTTATATATTACATTCTCCTTTAATTGTTTGGTGACATATCATCTCCCTCTCCCATTCATCTTCTTCATATATATGTACTTGTTAGGCTTGAAAAAGAAATAGAACATTTTGGATCCTTTCTGTGTGAATCTAAAGCATAAATATGATTAAGCCTATGAAAGTTGCAACCTTTCTCTTTGTCTGTGAAGGTTCTTAGTAGGATGTCTGTCAAGTATATATAGTTGGTGACACGGGATTCCAAATTTGGTGACACGGGATTCCAAATTTGGTGACATGGGTGATTTCTTCCCATTTGTTATATAATTTTGTCAAAACTTTAATTCATTGATATGAGTTTGTTATCACAATTGTGGACTACTTGGCCACATGCATCTTACAAATGGCATCTTCCAGAAATGTCATTGATATGAGTTTCATATTCACACTTGTATTTACCATTTCCAACTTTGCTTGCACATAAATCTCTCCTTCTCAACATTCTAAGGTCCAGACATTATTTTAGCTTATATATTACATTATCCCTTACTTGTTTGGTGACATATCATCTCACTCTCCCATTCATCTTTTTCATATATATGTACTTGTCTCCATTATAAAACATGCTTAGATATTTTTCATATGTATGTATGTTCTTGTGTTTGGTTTTCTTCTGCCATCTCACGTTTATTTTCCCTTGTACTGGTAGGAATCATGTGGCCGTACTCAGACAGCGACATTGACACAGACTCCGACAGCGATCGGAGCTACCAAAGCGGTGACGACCTCGAGGTACTACTGGCTGCGTACATACTACGACTACGGGCGGAGCCGTCGAGATGAGGACGAGGATGATGATCAGTCAGACAGAAGAGACCCCGAGCAGGTGGCTGAGGACAACGCGCTATGGGACTTGGCCGTCGAAGAGCTCACCGACCTTCGCCAGTGAGTTTAGTCGCTGCTGAACCGGGATGCTACCCGGGAGGGAGCTATGGCCGCACAACGCACTCAGCTGGAGGCCGCCAACACCTGGTCCAGACAACCACTCTTCAGCTGCAGGCTACCCAGTCCACCCTGGAGGCCACAACTACTGAGTTGGAGGTCACCCAGAGCTCGCTGCAGGCCACAATGGAAGAGAACATGGTCCTCGCCAACAAGTTGGTGAGGAGCGAGGCTAGCAACAAGCACCTGGCGCAGCGGGTGGCCGAGGTGAGCTCCTTCCTCTATGGGCAGTGGGTCGGGCACGCTAGCGAGCAGCTCCGCACCCGACAACTCACCCGCTGGAACATGCTCATGGGGTGGATTCTCGTGCTGATGATGGGAGTTATGATGCGTCTGGTCACCAGGGCTTAGGACCTCCGAAGCCAGTTCTCTTTGTTTTTTGCCAAAACTTGTGATGTTGTTGTAGTAGTTGCCAAATACTGATGTGATCCCAAACAGATGTGGTTTTTTGGACTTGGAACAACTCCGTATGTGGCGGATGGCCCCCATTTTTTGCAGTTAGGGGCCTATGTAAGGGTAGTTAGAAATAATGTCTCACCACGCTCGGTTAGTTGTCGTTTTTTGGAAAGCCGAGTGTGGTTACACCGTTATGAATGGTGCTTGTATGATCGGATATGGTATGTATAGGGCAATGTCCCTCCTATATTATGCATGTCTATTACATTTCCACTTGTTGGTGTTATGCATGTGTATTACATTCAATTATCCATGAAAAAATGTACACTTATATGGTTTCTATGATTGTCACTTATAACAATTCTTATATGAACCTATCAATACATAAACAAGGTTAGAAACTCACCCTACTCACCATATTGACATCAGTGACACGGATAATCATGTGAGTTGACACGTGAATCCAAGTTTGGTGACACGGGTTATTTCCTTACAACTTATAATATGCCTTTCAACCGAGTAAGTTTCTTGCCACATGACATTCAATTATACATGAAAAAAATGTAAACTTATGTGGTTCCTATGATAGGGACTTGTAACAATTCGTATATGAACCTATCAACACATAAACAAGGTTAGAAAATCACCCTACTCACCATATCGACATCAGTGACACGGATAATCACGTAAGTTGACACGGGATTCCAGGTTTGGTGACACGGGAGATTTTCTTACAACTTATAATATGCCTTTCAGCCGAGTAAGTTTCTTGCCACATGACATTCAATTATACATGAAAAAATGTAAACTTATGTGGTTCCTATGATAGGGACTTGTAACAATTCGTATATGAACCTATCAACACATAAACAAGGTTAGAAAATCACCCTACTCACCATATCGACATCAGTGACACGGATAATCACGTAAGTTGACACGGGATTCCAAGTTTGGTGACACGGGAGATTTCCTTACAACTTATAATATGCCTTTCAACAGAGTAAGTTTATTGCCACATGACATTCAATCATCCATGACAAAATGTAAACTTGTGTGGTTCCTATGATAGGGACTTGTAACAATTCGTATATCAACTTATCAATACATAAACAAGGTTAGAAAATCACCCTACTCACCATATTGACATTAGTGAGTCAGTGACACGGATAATCACGTAAGTTGACACGGGATTCCAAGTTTGGTGACACGGGTGAATTCTGAACTAATTATAACCAATGTTTGCACCATGCCAACATCGTCACTCACTGCTTAAAAATTATCATACAAATAAAGTAACAGTTACAACACATAACCACTCACCGAAGATAAAGAATGTGAAATAGTTCATACCAACGTACTAAAATACCAACCTAGTGGACTACCGTCCACAACTAAATGTGAGAACAAGCAACCATGTTCATAAATATCCAACACAATAAAAACGATGTTCATAAGAAGCTTATACCATAACATAAAATTTCATAACACTGGGCAATGGTGATCACAATTGAGATCATAACCGTGTACCATTGAAGATGCGAACAGCGAGCATGTGTATGTACGTCCCGATGAATACGTCGTCAAGACCGTCGTAGGTGGGGGCGTCCTTCGTGAGGAGTTGCATGAACCTGATCGTGTAAGGACCGCAGTCTCCACTGCAATAGAGAATCGCCGGAGTCATATTCATTACAGCCGGATGCAACTATGAGACGAAGAGATATTTAAGTGTTGGACAAAAATTACCTCTGCTTGTTTTGCGGAATCCTTTTCTCGCGACTAAGGGCGAACGACTTTGGCAACTTGTCGACGTAGGTGGCCATCAACGAGGAGTGGGCATTCATCAGTACCGGGATAAGGTGGGTGATGCAGCTTAAGTATGCCGGCAGATGGCGGCCCCTCACGATGTAGACGTCCGAATCATAAACCCTTACCTGCCACCCGACCAGATCTATCGCTACGACAATCCATTGAACATTGTCCACGTTCAACGGTAGGAGGATGAGTTCCGCCCCTTCCTACGCCCGACCTATCGTTGCTAGGGACCGCCCGTCGAAGTAGGCAAGCAGCTTCTCGTCGGCTTGGTAGCTATCCGCATCGCTCTTGTATTTGCCCCACTCGGTCTGCAGATA
Source organism: Persicaria tinctoria (assembly GCA_037127255.1). Classification (NCBI taxonomy): domain Eukaryota; kingdom Viridiplantae; phylum Streptophyta; class Magnoliopsida; order Caryophyllales; family Polygonaceae; genus Persicaria; species Persicaria tinctoria. The sequence continues at coordinate 41,693,144 of JBANSL010000008.1, forward strand.
GCGACCGAAATATGTGTCCACAACGACAACTCGACCGCCAATGTCGCCGGCCCTCTCCGTTACCCCTTTCCGAAGAAGATAGCATGCTTATTCCATGTGCTGCATCGATTACAACCCTAGTGAAAATCCAAAACTATTCCACTACCTATTACAGTACATACCGTGTCATTCACTAGACAAAGGTAGTCACTTAGGCGGGTTTCGTACCTCAGAGTTTAGCCAAACTGTGGGCGTTTTTAGTGCGGTGAAGAACTCCTTACTCAGCGTCGTGTCGTATGCAGTCTTCCAGCTGTCCTCATCACCTAACAGACTAACCCATGTCACTCTACCCTTGTCCCTCAGTGTGAAACCCATGTCACCCATTATGAATCGGAAGCCTATAACCAATACCTCAAACCTCCTTCAATAGGACACCTACGACATCCACATATCCCAATTTCCACACCTCGTCAATTCCTCTATTCCGCCTACCACAACAAATTTAGAAACCCTTCTCTCTAAATTGGAAACCCCTGTCACCCAATGTCAAACCCATGTCACCCAATTCGAACCTCAAACCACCAATTTCCCCTATCCATAGTTCTCCGACCGTTGCCCTAACCCATTCCGAAAACCACTGTCACCCAATTGGAAACCCTAACCACCGATCTCCCCTTTCCATACCCGAAAACCACCCATGCCACCACCCCCCACCATTATCCAAACAAGAAAACCACCACCCCGACCCACCATTCAGGCCGCCATTGCCCTAACCCCTTCACCCACTGCTTCCCCGACCCATACCCACGCACCCTACCACCAAAGGGAGAAGTGTCAAAGGGCGTACCTGTTCTGTATGTCGTCGGGTCGTGGCTGTTGTGTCCTTTTCAGTGACGCTGGACTTGCCCGCTCTCTCTCCTTTGGTGTATGCAACTGTCGAGGAAGAAACCGCAGCCGCCCTCTCTCTCTCTATCTTCTAGCGTCTCTGCAACTGCCTCTCTCTCTTTGCTATTGTATTGGTTTGAAACGGGAGAGAGATGGTGATTTGATTGTCTTTACTCCTTCCCGCCTTGCCTCTCTTCTACTAGGTAGGTAATGATGCCTCTATTTTCTTTTTTCATTTTTCTGGCAACAATTACAAGCAATAGCCGGTTTAGGGGGGGTGACAACCTGGATAGTTTTGCAAATTTGGGGAGAAAATGGCATTTTTGCCAATTTTTTCAAAACGGTGGCATTTTTGCAAACTTTTTTCAAATTGTGGTATTTAGTACCATTTCCTTTTTTTTTTATCGGGTAAAAAGATTAAAAATACTCACCCAGATCACTTTATATGGTTTGATTGAGTTTTACTTTTTCTGTGATTATTTGTGTTAGCAGTGTATTGTTTATATTGGCGGTTTTTCATCTGCCAACTTGGTCAGCCATCGAGTTTAGTGTTTGCTTGAACTCGAATTTTTACTTAATAAAAAAAACTAACCCAATCAATGTCACACAAAGGAAAAAAAAGGGACAAAAGAAAAGGGTCTGGACCCTAAATAAGCATTACAACGAAAAAAACTCAGTACAAAAAGAAGTTAGGAAAGAATATGGAGCGGGCTGCAAATAGCGAGAACACGGGAAAGTTAATATACATATGCGATGTATCGCCGCCGGGGAGACGGGAGCAGAAACACGGTAAATGATGCCCCTTGGGGAAATGTGGACCAACGACGTTCCCCCATCTAGATGAGGGATCTTCGAAAGCCCCGAACACTACCACGATCCTCTCGATCAACTGGGTGCAGTAGACTGCAACCTCATCCAAAACTAAATTCAATCACATTATAGCGAATGAATCCACCAAATTGGGCAGATCATAGCGAATGACTCCACCAAATTGGGTTAAAAGTTTCGATATTCTTTCTGATTCTTTATGAAATTTTCCATTTCACTTTTTCAGTTTTGTATAACCGACGCTTGAGTACCAAGCACACAAATCAAGCGTGCAAGGTACGCTTCAGCAAATATTTACGGAGTATTTTCTTTTTCTTTTTCTCGGTTCCAAATTTTTACTTGAGCCTCGAGTACAAAGGAAGGCTTTCGCCACAAGTCGTGGCAAAATGTGGAAGACGGAGGAAACAACCGAAGATCTCCACCCGCCGCCACAAAAAATGTCACACCAACAATCATCCCGATTTTAGTGGTCAGTTTTCCATTTTGTGTTGCAACCTTAGCCAGCCAAAGGCAACAAAAAATTTCTAAAATTTTCCTTTTTGGAAAAATTTCTTAATCCAAAAATATAAGTTGTTCTAGATTATTGCATATATAAAGCTTTTTTTGCAAGTCTAAAGTTTATAAGGCCCCGTTTGGTATAAGTAAAGTAATCGGAATGAGAATGGAATCGTAATCGGAATCAAAACTCGGAATAAGTGATTTCCTAGGCATGTTGTTTGATATGAGAATGAGAATGAGAAATTCACAAATTCAACATTAACATAAAAAATTCAAAATACCAAATTCAAAAGCAAACTAATTCAGTCTCTCAAATTAAGTATAAAAAATACACGAAATCAATATACAATTTTAGAAATTCATCATAATAATAAACAAATTTTAACGAAATATAATATGAAATTGGATGGTGGTTGAGAGAGGAAACTCTAATCCACCCAAAGAAAGAGAATGCCAAGGGCTAGATTTGGATTCGACGATGCATCTGGCTCATAAATTAGGGAATTACTAATGTGGATAAAGTCTTCTCGTGTTGATAGATCTCTTGTGCATTCATGCCCAAGCAATCTCACATCTGGACTCCTACTCGATCTCGACTCGGATTTGGCTCTGTGGTGTACTCGACATCGACCAAAGTGGTCGACGTCGACTAGGTCTTGTGCTCTTGACTCAACTTGTGCTCGATCTCGATCTCGATCTCTGGGATGGAAGTCGACTAGGTCTTTACCCAACATCGACCAAATGTAGTCGACGTCGAGTACTTTTATCAGCTTCCAGCATTTTGCTCCGTCTTGAAACACACTTTCCCGAGTCCTCAACATTTTTCTCCGTCTTGAAACACACTTTTCCGAGTCCTCGTTTGTCCGATTGACACATATGAGTATGTGTTGGAAAGCTCTTTTCGAGGGGTACAACTCTCATGAATAAAACAGAACTTGATTCAAAATGATGAATGGTGAAAAGTGGGATTTTCTCTAGCTGCATCATCTTGTGCTATTCCTTAGCTTCTCCAATGTCTTCATAACTTTCCTTTAAGCTCCAAAGTGCGTTCGATTTCTGCGAAATTAAATAGAAACTTGTGTAGACCTCCATAATTTGAAAATAAACATAAACTACACAAATCTCATGCTTTCCCTGTAACACCCCCTTTTTAGATCTCAAAGGAGTGTTGCAGCGCCAGTGAATCCGCAGACTTTAATGTCTTTGAATTCACTTGAGGCTTATAGGGACATGCAACCATGCTTCCATAAACAAGATATAATTTAAATACAATAGAATATGCGGAAGTGAATAAAATTCATTAGTTTAAATATCTGATCATAATAAGATAAAAATGCCAAAACCATAAAGTATGCATAATTCCAAAATAATTGAAATTAAAGTAGCGATGCGGAAACTTTTAGAGGTTCAAAACTTGTAAAAATATTCAATAAATGACAGTCTGCTCTTCAATTCTCTCCTGCTCCGCTGCTTGCACTAGACTTGTGGAATATGGTCTGGTGTTTCGTGAGAACGAAGGACACCAGCCATCCAATAAATAGGATGGTTAGTACAATAAAGACTAGCAAATGATAGGGAAAATGTTCAGACTTTAACCTTACAGTGACCATAAAACGGTATGTCTCAGGTTAAGGGAATGACACGAATATTTATAGTAGAAACGGAATGAAAAGGATAAAAATTCACACATGACTCGGATGATCATAATGATCGATTATAAGATAGGAAATGGAATTATACTCGGGGCAGATAAGTATAATAACTGAAATGATCACGTACCTATTTAACAGTCGATAATAAAGATAACGATATTAATAATGATACTACATGGTACCGGTCGGGCCTTTAACAAGGACCACGACTTACATCAGATCGTTGTTTTATCACCCCGTAGAGAATGCATTCCGGGATGGTGTTTCATGAAACCTTGTAAGGCGGTGACTTAACGAACCACGACCTACAAGTCAGTCTACTAACTAACTTGTCAAAGGCATAAAGCCACTCGCATCACGTGGTGCGCATTTTAACATATCATAACTAAGCATCACATGGATAATTCAAAGGGTCTTACTATCACATGCCTGGCACGAAGGAACAAGCAGAATATCATGCACTTTAGGAAGAAGAAAATGGGAAACATTTACTTATCTCGTGTTATAAACAAACAATCACATTTAAACTGCATATCACTATAATTCATTTAATAATTGCCCATTAATTTAACTCATGCCAATTTATGATTAAAAAGATAAATTAAATCAAGCAGACGGGTATGCAATTTATCGAAATTAGCAAGGAAATTGACCACATGGCCGCATTCGACACGAAAGAATTTAAAAGGCACGTCAAAGGAAAATCACGAAACATGCAAAAGGCATTGAACGAAATCACTTGCCTTGACTTTCGATGATCAGCTCAAGACAACCATACGAGATTATCCAACGGAAAAAGGAATATTAGTATTGATATTTTATGAAATTAACTCTACTTAACTCAATTTGAAATTGAATTAATTATATAAAGTTAAATATTATATACCAATATGAATTCCTCGGGGAGCGGGATCCGGCGTGAGTGCTTCGAGATTTCTTGGTGTCGCTGAAACGGGCAAGAATTGAACAGTTTAGAAATATTGGCCACTTAACTTAATAAATAATTAACTTAGGGCCAAAAACGAAAATTGTATAAAACAAGGGACGTTTTTGTGATTTAATCAAAAGAGATTAATGCTTTGTTTGGCAACTGGTTTTTTAAGGGATGGGAAGGGGTGGTAAATCGAGAAAGGGAAAGGAAGGGGAGGGAAGGGGAAGGATTTCACTTTCTCATCAAATTCCACCCTTTTGATGGGGTGTGAAATCCTATCCAATTGAGCGGTTATTTTAATTTGAGATTCCTTCCCTTTCCCTTAATTATCCAACCAAACACCAAGTTTATTTTCCAATCACTTCCCTTCCTAAAAATCACTTCAAATCCCACTATCCAAACAAGGGGTAAAAATCCCGTGGCCTTCTTCTTGAATTCACTTACAGATGAACAAGGAACGCACGGACGAAGCTCCTCGGTGGGGATTGAAGGCAGCGCTTGGGCGGCCTCGGCGCGGCGGTTGGCGACGGTGGTGGCGCAGGGCAGTAGTGGTGACAGTGACGGTACAGCAGCGGCCCTCGGACAAGGATCGAAGGCGGTGCTCTTCCTCCGCCGTCGATGCTTGAGTGCAGCGACTCGGGCGGCCTCGACCCTCTGTTCTCCGATAAGGCGGTGCTGCAGTGGCTCGGGTGAGGACGGTGGCAATGGGGGCCGGTGGTGGACAACTATGGTTCCCGATTGCAGGGACTCGGCGGTTGTTCGCGGGGACTGCCGAGAGGAGTGGGAGAGAAGAATGAAGAGGATGCTTGTGTTGGTGTGGAGATCGACGGGGTCCTCCCCTCTATTTATATTGTTGAACTGCACAGGGATAGAGATGAAAAGGATCGATCAGTTGAGCTTGGAGGAGATCTCGGACTAGTTGGGTGAGATTGGGGATAACCCCCCTTGTGTTTATCGTTCAGAAGGAACACCAGTCACCAGAAGAAGAAGAAAGAGGTAAAAGAAAAAAAATGAAAAAAATTCCATCTCCCACCCTTGTTTTACCGTAGCCCAGAAGGGAAAAAAAATGGGCCTTCTTGGACCACTTCTGGGGTTACCTTTGGGCTGAAAAAAATTCTGGACATCCCAATACACAAATTGGGTCGAAAAATAGGCCCTTTTATTGGGTTTCCTTTTGTAGAAATGAAATATGGATTGCAATATATATTTAGCGAAAGAAATATTATTTAATTTAACTTTATAAATTAAATAAATTAAATACCAAGAATGTTTAGAGGATATAAATTAGAATAATATAATTATTCTAATTTATATTATATATTATATATCTTATGCGAATTTATTAGCTTCCTAAATTCACATAGTATAGTATAATATTATCTACAGAAATATCCCAAAAATAATTTGGGGTATTTCATTCTCAGTATAAAAGTATAAAATATAGACAGAAATCGAATTAGATGTAAGCGAAAAACATGGAAAATTGAGCGCATATCACGAGCCTTCTTGACAAATATTGAACTTCCACACCGAGCCGTGTTTCTATAGACATGTGGAGAAAAGAGTCAGTATAGACATGTGGAGAAAAGAGTCGTGGAGAACTTGAAGAAGATTGAGAAACACTTTGCCGTGTCGAAGAATGCCTTCTGGCACGGTGCTGCCCCCCTTGAGATTGGAGATGGCTGGCCTGAGCTTGCCTCATCCGCGGATAGATTGTGGCGGACTTCCGGAATTTTTATCTGTTCATCCTACTTGATATGTATGCTTGATGCTTACATTTCTCTTCTTCTGCAGACGCTCGAGAATTGAAAGCCATGGTCGACGCGGTGAAGAGTTCCGCTTCCCAACCGACGTCATCGAAGAGGAAGATGTCTTCTGACGTAATGAAAGCTCTCAAACACCCAAGGACTTCCGAGTCTAAGGACAAGCCCAAAAAGACGCCGAAAGATAAGACCCCATCTCTTGCTCTTCCTCCGCCTCCTCCGCAGACCAAGGTTTTCCCGTGTTGTCATTGAGATTGATGCCTCTCCGGTCACTGAGGCCCTATCTCCTTCCGCGGAGACCCCGCTGGTGCAAGAACCGGCCCCTCCCGTCGAGGCCGGGACCTCTAGGTCTAGGCCAAAACGAAAAAGCAAAGGGCCTTTCCCTGCTTGGGAAGGAGTTGACTAGGACACCGCGATCTTTCATCTGGATGCGCGGGAGCGCCCGGTCTATAGGGTGTCGGGCTTCGGCAGCGAGGAGCTTCAGCAGCTTGCTTTTCTTCCCAACCTTAGAGTGCAGGGGCAACGATTTTTAGACCACCTCACCGATGAGCAGTTCACGATGGAACGAGACCGAACAAGACCGCTGGTGCAACTGTAAGATGACTTACTTTATCATTATCTTTGTGTGTTACTTCTACCATGCGGCTCTATTTTTAAACGGATCTCCTTTCTTTTGGATAGGGGCGAGTCTTCACGCAGAACAGTTAGGGGAGACACATGCGATTGCTCCGACGCAACGCAGACCTTGAAAGTGACCTTCGAAGGTTGAAGGAGAGGCTCGTGGAGGTTGGCACACCTCATAAAGAAATTGAAGGCCTTCGCCAATGTCTGGAGGAAATAGAGCGGAAGTTTTCTGAGGAAAGAGCTAGGAGCAAAGCAATGGAGAAGGATCTGGGTGCGGAGCTTTCGCATATCGGAGAGCTTCAGCAGACTATGACCTCGCTCTAGTCCAGTGGTGAAGCCAAGGACGCTAAGGTCGCGGACCTAGAGGCCAAGCTCGATGCGGTGACTGAAGAAAAGAGCAAGGTCGTAGTCGAGTCCCATCGTTGCTAGATAGAATTGGATCGATACCGATCCCGGACTGATGGCGAGATCGTATCCTCTTGGCTAGAGGTCCCAAGTCACCGCACGAAGCTCGTGGACGACTAGATAAAGACTCATGATGGTCTCTCGTTCATGGCCAGCGCGGTCTCGGAATGGCTAAATGAGGAGACGGGCCAAGACTTCATCCATGAGAGGTACCACGAGTGCTTCCGCGTGAGCATGAGAGCTAGGATTTATCAAAGTGTGAAACGGTCCGCGGAGAATCCTGGAGTTCCCAGTGTGGATGCACTCAAACACCATGTGCGGGCCTTACCTCTTTGCATCAAGCTTTCCACACGTTAGGGCCAGTCAGAGTACAAGGTCCCCTTTCTCGAAACGTCATGGGTGAAGGCACTGGTCTCAATACTTATCGGTCCTTCTCTTGTATTCTCGTGCTATGAGGGCGGCCAACATATGCCTTTCTTCTCACAGGTGTGTTTCCACCTCCAAGGCTTTGTTGTTGGCTTTTGATTCGTAAGCAAGGACCCGAGCCGAGGGAACCAACCTTTCGACGGGGATGACTACCTCCATTCCGAATACTAGCGCGAACCGCATCTCTCCGGTGAGCGTTTTTTATGACGTCATGTATGACCAAAGCACTAAAGGCAATAATTTTGTCCAACGGTCCTTGGCGGTTTTCCCCAGTTTCTTTTTTTATCCCCTCAAGGATTTGCCGGTTTGTGGTTTCCGCTTGACCGTTAGTCTACGGATGTGCCACCGATGAAAATTTTAGGGTGATATTGAGGCCAACACAGAAATCCCGGATGCCCTCACAATCGAATTGGATTCCGTGATTCATGATTATGGCTTCAGGAACTCTAAAGCGGCACACCAAGTTTTTCCAGAGGAATTTCCGGACTTTCTCCGCTGTTATTAGCCCCATAGCCTCTACTTCGACCCATTTTGTGAAATAGTCCACTATTACTAGGACATATTGCAATTGCCCTTGAGCCTTGGCGTTCCCATGCCTTTGGCAAGCGTCACAGCTCCGTACGTAGTTCTGCCCGTCGGCCCTCATTGTTGGCCAATAGTACCCCAACCTTGGTATCTTTGTCGTCAAACCCCTTCATCATTAATGGTGTGCACACACTCTCGAGTGTAACTCCCCAACAATAACTTTCCCTTCACTTTCCGAGACGCACAACAAGTTGGGGAAATTAAATCCCTTCTTGTACAACCTCCCTTCGCGGATGGTAAAACGGGTAGCTCGGCTGGTCACCTTCTTGGCCTTCGCCCTGTCTTGGGGAGGATCCCTTTCCTCAGGTACTCGGCGATTGGAGATCGCCAGTCTCCATCCAATTCCTTTAGTTTGAACAGAGTAGACTTCTTGGATGAGCCTTCGATGTTCCCCTTTTTCAAATTCAAATTTCTGCCCAGCCTCATATGGCATGGCCGCCCCGATTCGGGCTAAGACATTTGCTCTCTCGTTTATCTCTCTTGGGACAAACTTCATATCGATGTGCAAGAAAGCTCTTCTCAGGGTCGAGACCTTCCACAAATAGTCCGGTAGTAGGCCAATCCTAGCTTCATACTCACCTTCAATTTGTCTTGCTATAACCTCGGAGTCTGTGTAAATTGTCACTGCTTGGAAACCGCGAACGAGGGATAGCTCTAATCCCACGATCAAAGCCTCGTATTCCACCTCATTGTTAGTTGCCTACAAGTCCAACCTATGAGCGAAGCATGACTGTTCTCCCTCTGGGGAGGTGAGGGTTATCCCTGCTCCACAACCATCTTTGTTCACGACCTTGTCTACTCTCAAAACCCATCTGCTTTGGTTCTCACCCCAATCATTTTCAAAACAGGTCTCACGGGTAAAGTCAGTCAGGACTTGAGCGAGAATCGCTTTTCGAGGGACGTATGCTATTTCGAACTCTGAGAGTTCTATTGACCACTTGGTCATCCGTCCCAAAAGGCTGGGTGAGTGGAGTATTTGTCTCAGCAGGAGGTCCGTTAGTACTTCGATGGTGTGATCTTGGAAATGCGGATGCAGCCTCCTAGATGCGAACACTAGGCATAGAACCACTTTCTCGATTGCCTCATATCTGGTTTCATCGTCTTGTAAAACCCTGCTCACATAGTACACGGGGTATCTCCTTTCTAGTGAGAACCGAGCTGATGGTGATGCCCTTGACAGCCGGATAGAGTTGCAAATTTTCTTGTTTCTCGGGTTGGTGCAATGTGGGTAGGTGTTGCAAAAAGGCCTTCAACTCCTCAAAGGCTTGCTGTAGCTCTGGAGTCCACTACACTGGTCCCTTCTTCTTTAGTAACATGAAGAAAGGCAGTGACTTATCCACCAAGCAAGAACAAAAACGACCGAGGTAATTTACTACTCCATTTAACGATTGTACCTCCTTGATGGTGCGCGGAGACCGCAGATTCTGAACCGCGGTGATCTTTGCTGGATTTATATTTATGCCTCGCTAATTGACCATGAAACCCAGAAACTTTCCAGAATCTACCCCAAAGATACAATTTTCGGCGTTCAAATTCAAACCTCCCCGCCTTAAAGAGTCGAAGGTTTCTTGCAGGTCTGTCGCATGGTCCGCGACCTTTTTGCTTCTGACCACGATATCGTCGACATAGATCGAAACATTTCTCGTCAATTTCTTGTGAAAAATTCTGTCAACGGCCCTCTGAAAAGCGTTTTACGGGCTTTGCCGCTCCCTTTCTTCCCACTGTCCTCTAGATTTCCCCTCCTTATTTGTTCACAAAAAAAAAATCCTTCTTTAGAGAGATTCCGGGATTTTATAGTCGGGGTAAGGAATGCCCCCGGGGCACGTCGATTTATATATTTCGCCATTTATCGTGTACTGGCTGCCACGTGTCTTCCGGGTAGCGACACGTGGATGGGGGGCATGTTGGACACCTCATTTCCCCTCTTATGTCCGCCGTCCGCAGAGCGTTTTTATTCTTCGTCCGCGGTTTAGTCTCGTTCCTCTTTTCCTTCATTTTGGTTTTTTCCTTTTTCGGTACTTTAGGGCATCGTTATAGCGTCGGCGTCTGGAGATCCTGGAAGAACTTCTTCCCCTTGCTCACCCGTTGCTTCTTTGCAGACTGATTGGTTTCGTGGCCAGCAAATGTAGTAGGGACTTTACGGGCTATCGTCCCCCTACGCTGAAGTGGAACCTCCAACTGAGAAGTGTCCACCGTGTCCCCGTTATCCTACACCCGCATTGACAGACTCACGGTTTCACAATACATGACATCTGGAGATTTTCACATGTCACATAGCAAGCATTACATGACACTTGGAGGGAGATGACATACCTCAACAGTTTTCTGGGTGGGTGCATCTCCAACGTCCTTTTTTCCCTTCTTGTCCTTATTTCCCTCCTTGCCCTTCTCCCCCTTGTCCTTCTTTCCCCCCTTGTCCCCAGCTCTTGTGTCAGCCACCTAGTCCTTTTTCTCATTTCCTATGTCCTATTTCGGCTCGTTCTCCCCAGCTTCTGTCGCAGCAACCCCCTCATTGTCAAAGTATCAACATGACGGATATTAACAATAACATGATGTGAGTAACCAATGACATGATGTCTAAAAAATATTGTATGCCAAGGCGAAGGACCCTCTTACCTCCTTCGTCGGCTAGTGTACGCCCCTTCCCAGCGAGATTGTGTCCTCAGACTCAACAAGTACGCCCCTCGTCATCCTCTGTAGCTCGTGAATTGCATCCTCAAGGGGTTTGATCCTCTTAGTGAAGTCGGCCCTTAATGTCGTTTCCATATCATCTATCTTCGCCATAATCACTGAGACATCACCGACCGATGTCCCACGTCTCTCTTCCTGCGTGGCTGAAGGGGTTGGCTGGGTCGGTGCCTGGGTGCCGCTCTCCTCTTGTAACGGCCCAGAATTATAATTTCTGGGTTACGTTTCAAGGGATAAAACCCCTTGTTCGGATCTTGCAATCCAGATACGGGTCGAGGTTTCAAACTCATTTAAGATTAGTAGAAAGAGGGATTCCAAACCCTAAAACCTCGAAGGGCCGTTGGGTACCCTTAACTTGTCCTAAGACTATGTCGCGGAAACCATTTCAAACGGAAGTAAAGCGGAAGTAAAGTACAGATACAAGTGCCACGGCAGAGCCGGGTCAAAACGGAGTCAAAAGTATAAATCTAAAACAATATAATCAGAGTCTGGTGAAGTCTATAACTCCAGCGCTCACTCTCCGCCGACAAAATGACCCGCGCAATAAGCAAACAGCACCGATAGGATGAACATAAATAATTCCTAAAAAAATTGATTTGGAGCGGGATCAGATCGATGCCCACTTAACTCTGCATCCCAACCATAAGCACACATATACGCTATACCTAATAAAGATGCTCTAATGCAGTACGAAATTCAAACACACTAGCATGCTCCTAGTTCATAATAATGTGCAGAAATATTGTAAAGGGCCCAAGACAATGCCAAGTGGCATATCCCTCTCCTACCTCCACCCCTTCCGACAGGCGGAGACTGGCCAGCTCGTGAATGCATTCATTCATAATAGGGCGGCACGCATGCCTAACCCGCTCCACAATAAAGCCCGCAGGCATATCATAATATAAGGAAGTACTCGATTGACTCAGGGTACCCGATGAGACTGGGCTACCCTATGACCCTAGCAAAGACTCTAGGACTATCACAGATACGGCCGTTCTGTTTACATACGCACAAAGAAAGCAGATGCTCATTCAATTAATGCAACCTAAACAGGATACTACATGGCATGCTGATCATGAATGCAAGCACCTAGTATATCATGCACCTAAAGCAGGGAATAGCTCTATTCAATCTGAGTAAGCTCCGAAGAGACTTACCTGAAAATGCAGAACAGCAAGATAACACAAGCAAGGGCCAAATGCAAGTCCAAAGCAATCCAAAAGCAATACACCTATCATCAAGCCATTTCCATAAGCTATCGGGCCAACATTCACACACACTCGAACCCGAGTTCTCAACATCCTTAAAACAAATCGATAGTAAAACCGTCTTCCAAAACCTTTTCGATACGATCAACATCAACCAAAATCGTTCTTCCAATCAAACCCATTGATAAATCATAACAACCATATTTTTCAAACTCTTAAATCTCAATTTAAGTCAACTCATATTCAAAATGCTTTCTAAAATCATACTTGGCCAAATTCCGACATTTATCATTTAAATCCTTATTAGATTTCACAAGGTCATATTATTAAAACGATTCCGGCATATTTATTTTCAAAATCACCTATTTGCACATCACAACATACATATTCCCATTATATTATTTTAAAACAATTTAAAATGTATAATAATAATTCTATAAATATATTTCTCCCGATAAAATCGAATAATGATAATGATAAAATCATAACAGATATTTATAACAACATAAGTAAGCATACATTTAATCATAACAATGAACATCAACAATCCAACCTAACAACCCAAAAGGAAATCTGGCCGGCCCAACCTTAACCCGGGCCCCAAAAGGCGTTTCTCAACCCGGCCCAACCCAGAATAGAAAGGAAAGAGAAAAAAGGGTCCGGATCCCATGCTCCCTCTCCCAGAACTGGATACCCACATCAAGATATGATATAACCCGGATTCGATTCCAATACCCGGCCCAGAATAAAATTAGGCCCAACTCTTGTGAAAGAAAGAAAGGAGAATAGGTCTACAGGCTCCCGCTTCCTCAGGCTCAGGACAGAGCACAGAGACGCCAAAACGGTGAGGAAGAAGAAGGAAACCCAGGCTCGCCGGCGGCGACTCCTTCCGACCCCAACTCGTCTAACCAGACCGGTTCGACATTCCGACCACCCTGACCCAGAAGGACTCAACCCGAGTAAAGAGAAAGGAGGAAGAGAAGTCTCACCGAGAGGGCTGCGAGACTCGCCGGTCGTCGGACTCGATGTGGCTCGCCGGAGTCTTGAGGGTGCGATTCTTGGCCTAATACGAAGGGAGAGGTCAAAAGGGGGGACCTTTACAAGGCTTTGGATCGGAAATTGAAGGATCGAGGCATACCGTTCGGTTTTGGGGAAAACCGGAGAACGAGGGGGGGGTGGCGGCGGAGGTTACTGGCGGCCGACGATGGGCTCCCCTCCGGCGCTGTCAACCCCTGGGAGGGGGCTCAGTGCTATGGCTCCAGATAGCTCAGCATTGGATGGGTGGGGCTCTTCTCTACGTACTGCGAACAGGGGAGACGAGGTTGTTGTCCTTCACGGTGGCTCCGGTGGCGATGCTGGCGGCAAGAGGGTGGCGGTGACGGTGCTCCGGTGGCCCTGGGTTGCTATGGCTTCGCCTCGGTGCTGCGAGCAGAGCGCTCAGGGTTCTCGAGACAGGGATGCTCGGCGACGCAAGGAGGTGGTCTCGGTGGGGTTGTCGGCGGCTCAAGCCTCTCAAGGAGGAGAAGAAAGCTGAGGGTCATGGGGTTTTCTTGTGGGATGCAGAGAAAGTTTTGTTGGATTTTAGGTGGGATTTGGAGTCAACATTTGAGGGCAATGGGGAGCAGGGAAATCGGTGAGGAACCTCTGTATGAAGAAAACGACAGAAGGGAAACTGGCAATGTGATTTGGGCAGTGGGCCCAAAACGGAAGAGAGAGGGGGAAAAGAACAAATTCATATGGTCCCAACTTATTTTCAAAATACCCGAGAATAAATACCGAAATTCGCTCTCTCGACCTTATCCCGACGCGTTTAGAATACTTCTCAATTTTCCAAATCCGAACATTATTTTTCAAATTTTCGGTATATAAAAGCATAGTATAACGTATTTTAAATTTCCAAGTAAATAATATCGGAACTCGTTTTAAGGATTTTAATTTCGATTTAGGAAATTAAGGACGAGTTTTCTTGAAATATCCGAATTTTTATTTTATTTTATCTTATTATTATTATTATTATTATTTTTCGACTTAAACCCATTTATATTATTTATTGAATTTATTATTTAAAAATCCGGGCCTTTACATCATCCACCTCTAAAAACAAGTCTCGTCCCCGAGACTAAAACCAAAATAAGGTAGGGGATGAAGTTTGAAATTGATGAGTCCTAGGACCATGTCTAAGAACCTCGTAATCATCTCGGTTGCGTCTTCCGGGATTCTCACAACATTCTAGTCACAGTCGTGACATCTCCAATTGGCCTTGACAAGTATGCGATAAGCGCCCCTATCACATACTCGCTTCGACTTTTCGGAAGTACCACAACTCTAAAAGTTCTACAATGTCATCACTAGGTCTTAGCAAGCACCCTACAAGCGCCCTCATAAAATGCTTGTATCCACTTCGTGAAGTATCATAGAGTTGCCCGGGTTTGACAATTGAAAAAGATTGGCCTCAAAATTGTTGAAACTCTCGGTAATTTTATTCCTTACAAATCAAACCTAATCCTTTTCAAAATCGTTTAAATCTTCAATCCAACTTTAATCAAGCAACCTTACACCAAAACAAGTCAAATCCTCTCAAATCAAGATTTTGTCAAAATCCTCCAAAACCAAATCAGTTTTCCACATAACAATCAATCAATTTTAGAAGCTCGGAGGTGGAATCATCCACCTCTAAGGGCTAATCCCATATTCTCTACCTAGTTTCCAGAATCAAAACAAGCTATCCGTCTCAATTCAAGCAAGCTTCACAAGCTATAAGAAATGCATAACCAATAACCAACCAGTCTCCAATCAGTACATCATATGACAAGTCGCAAACATATGCCAACACAGTGCCACAAGGTCACATCAACATCTCTACATCCTACTACGGGTCATAATACATATCTCAACCACATAACAAAATCATAATAAATGTCTCGACATCACACCAAAAGTCATAAAAGTATCACCTCATCATAGAGTCAACGAAACAAAACTCATTGTCAACACATCAACACAACAAAATCATGCCATTAAGATTCAGCAAAAGGGGAGATCAAGCAGCATATCAATCAGCGAATGTCAGCATACTCACTAGACATCATCTTAACTCCTTACAACGCCATGTAGCGATCATTTAGTCATTAGGCAGACATGCACTATCACCTCATATATACAAATCGTATTCATGCTCTAAGTCATATCCATCATTTAATATATCAATAATCATGCTTGCCAACCATATAATAACACAGTATTACCTCGTGTATCATATCACAACACATCCTATCATGCTTCTAAAACAACATAGCAGAGCAGCATAATATCATGATAACATTTGTCACTACCAACTAGATTTCAATATTGCATAACAACATGTAATATCATTCTAGATCAGATTCATCATAGTTGCTATCTAACATCATGCCAGCAATATAATTAAATCACATAATCAAGAAAATTCCCACGCCATACCAGTCAAAGTAAAATACAATCCCACTCGCCCATCTCCACTCTCAAGCCAAGACTAATCCTCTTCTAGACTCACCAACCTCAACTCAGTCAAAATTCCCTAAAGAAATCCCAATTCATCCCGATGCTCAAATCTCGCCCTCATCCCACCAAACTCTCACACACACCATCCACCTCTAAGAACCCACTCTTATCTCTAATTCCACACCCGAGTACCCTCTCATACTATATCCTCACTATTTATGAGCCATTCCTTACACTTATCGTACTACCCAAAGCATCACCATCATCACCTAGAAGCTCATTAGAATCACCAACATTGCCCCTCATAAATCCTAAAGCTCACTCAGTCTTACCTAAGCCAACATTACTCCCTCGCGGCTTACCCCCTAATACCATTAGTCATCCCCACCGCCTACAATTCTTTCACCGCCCTCTAAACACGCTACCAATTACCCCACCCACAGGTTTAAGGAAGAAGCAATAATGAAAATCATAAAACATAAGGTCTACATCATATAAACTAGTATTTATAAACATAACATCATGGGTTCAACAAGTCTCAGTTTACCATCATGCTCAATAATCATCGCAACCATCATATATGAACATAATCAAGTCAAGCTAACATGTAGCATTATAACCTTATCAGATACAATTCAGGCTTCTTAGCATATGTGTAGTTCACATTTTACAGGCAAAGGAATTCAAATCATGCTTAGCAACTTAGAGTGGCAACACGTCACGACATCATGGTACATTAGATCCATAATGCATCACATCATATCATCATAGACGACATGCAATCAAGCAATAGTCATAATCAAGTCAGCACATCGACACCATCAAAGCATTGCAACATGGTTATTAACATATTCAGAAAAGTTAGCAATTCAAACGGAGGACACTCCCGCATGCAAGTCATATCGTACACAGTACCCGTGATTCTCAATGCGTGCTCGTCCCGCCGACATCATAGATCCTGAGGCCCGTGGGTTATGGGCCCACACTTCCGCCACACTGCTCTATCGCTATGCAACCTCTTCTCTCCTTCAAGCAGTCGCTCACCCAATGTATCGCGCATGAATCCAAGTTAGCAAAGATAGGGGAGTGACAAGAGCGGACAACCCAATGTTCCTTTCGAAACCAAACATAGACCAAGGCTAAGAACGACAAGACTAAAGACAAGACTAAGGACTAGACTCTGACCCGAGAATAACAACAATGCCCTCATGGAAGTCTATTAGGTTATAATCGCGACAAGTAACACGAATTCATCATGGAGCATATCAATTTCACTAACCCACACTAACATGTACCTATCTCAAGGGAAAAGAACATGCGTATTCATTCCAAAAGACACGATCAAGTCCTACACGGATGCATGCGAGATAAACTAGTAGTATGTGATTCCATGGAAACAGATATGCTCAGCAACTTTAAACAGGATACGCGGGATTTATTGAGCATCACAATTATCACATATGTGAACAATGCACGAGCTTGGTGTATGCATCATACGAGAACATACAGTAGCAACATAGTAACTACCTCATCTAACACAATGATCGTATAATAGGTCAAGCATGGCACGTAATCATATGACGAGATACATTTAGGAAGCAGGGGTCCTACATGGTACTAGTGATACATGATGTGATACAAGCATAGTCAAGAGTCATTAAGAGGAGTTCAGCATAATATTTACGAAACATGAGACATCGTCAAAAGGAACAAGAAATACACCATGGGCGATACATTATAATCATACTAAGAACGAACCATCATAGAGCACATTCACGATACAATAATCATCACATCATAGAACAAGTACAACACGTGATCATTTGGCGAATCATATTGGAGATCATAAGCCCTACCAGACACTACTAGTACTTATCAAACATTAACACCATCAAGGTAACTCTACTAAATCCATTCTAACATTCATGCATCATGCGTATGCGAAATCATGATATAGCGTGGTGTGTGATCATGCGAGGTGCCAAGTCATACATCTATGTCAGCACAAGAGGAATTCATAACGTAATAGGGAAACACTACCGAGTGATAACATGTAAGCATGCTATGATTAACCATTACGAAAGGCAATCAATCATCGAATTCAACATCAATTATCTTGCATGAGTAAGACATGTTATGGTGATAGAAAGAGGGAAGAACCACACTATCAGGAACCTAGCTCGAGAGAGAATCGACAATAATGCAAGCAAGATATAATTCACACGAGTCATAACCAAGGATCCTACATGATACTAAGGCTCAACATAATCTACGATGCATGCATGCACTGATCGTGACGACACGCAAGAAATCAATTCAATCATGTTCCAGCAATACAGAAGCATGAGGGAGGTTTCACGATGTATACTGCGAGTTTAAGTAATGGCAATATGATTAGAATACGGGGCATGAGCTCAAATCGACACATACTAGGATAAAACATGCATTTCTCAAGACTCAATTATACCAAATATTCTCTCTTCAACACAAGTAACACACCGCAATATCAAGTGCAAAATAATCAGCAACAGTTAATCTGACAATTACAAAATAGATATGCATGTTATAGGTTCTTGTCACAAAAGGAATAAGGAGCATCGACGCGTCATTAGCTAGTATGATAAAGAGGTCGTTTACAGGCATTCATATGAAGAAGATTTTATCACACTATCATGGACCTAACCCAGGAGAAAACAACTATCATGTAGGTTCATATAACGTGGTTTATGCTTCTAATCAATCATTAATCAAGTCAACACAATAGGCCAAGTAGACATGTTATGACAACATGTTATCATGATTGAAAGTAGGGCATAACACTAGACCTAAGCAATATAACTAATCATATTATGTCATGAAATTCAGAGAGAGTCACCATTACAATCGAACAGAGATCCCTAAGGGCAACCATTGACTTTTCCCAACCAACTCATCACCCCTCCTTCCCGTGAGACTCCGGTACGACTCTTCATGGCAAGAAGACACTAGTTGATTATAATAAGAATAAGGAAGGACAGCCCCATGAACACTTCACTTTTAACTCAAGTGACATCAAGAACTTCCAACACTCACTCAGACAACTTACATCCAACCATAATTCCCGACACAATGTGTTTACCAACCCAATTTCCCGGGGAAGACACCGGCATCCAAGAAAAGCTAGATAGACCCGTCAATGGGTTAACAATCATAGTGGAAGGGGTTGTTTTACACAAGCTGGGTTTGACAATGTAGAAATAAAGGCACTCCCGCTATCTCGTTTGCACAGGTCAGTCAGTACACAACTCATTGTTAGGCATACCAAATCAGATCTCTAACATAGCAAGCACTCAGCACCGAATCAGCTAATAACACTCATAATGGTCTCATTCGATTATCCCAACCCATCTGTAAAGAACAAGCTAATATTTCGCCTACCGTTCCCAACTACACCCAATAGGGGTGGTCTATCGCCTTTACTACCCACTCGTAACACCGTTTAGTCGGTTTTTCTCTTTTATTACAAGTCGAGTTCATTACTTAGTCCAATTCAGGTTAGACATCTTAAATTCATTTTGCCTCTTTAAAACACGTTCAAAACCTTTGAAATTCATGGGCAGTTTTCCAAAACATACACTCGACCCTTTTGTACCCGAATTGCACAACCTCGCTCTGATACCATCTTTGTAACGGCACAGAATTATAATTTCTGGGTTACGTTTCAAGGGATAAAACCCCTTGTTCGGATCTTGCAATCCAGATACGGGTCGAGGTTTCAAACTCATTTAAGATTAGTAGAAAGAGGGATTCCAAACCCTAAAACCTCGAAGGGCCGTTGGGTACCCTTAACTTGTCCTAAGACTATGTCGCGGAAACCATTTCAAACGGAAGTAAAGCGGAAGTAAAGTACAGATACAAGTGCCACGGCAGAGCCGGGTCAAAACGGAGTCAAAAGTATAAATCCAAAACAATATAATCAGAGTCTGGTGAAGTCTATAACTCCAGCGCTCACTCTCCGCCGACAAAATGACCCGCGCAATAAGCAAACAGCACCGATAGGATGAACATAAATAATTCCTAAAAAAATTGATTTGGAGCGGGATCAGATCGATGCCCACTTAACTCTGCATCCCAACCATAATCACACATATACGCTATACCTAATAAAGATGCTCTAATGCAGTACGAAATTCAAACACACTAGCATGCTCCTAGTTCATAATAATGTGCAGAAATATTGTAAAGGGCCCAAGACAATGCCAAGTGGCATATCCCTCTCCTACCTCCACCCCTTCCGACAGGCGGAGACTGGCCAGCTCGTGAATGCATTCATTCATAATAGGGCGGCACGCATGCCTAACCCGCTCCACAATAAAGCCCGCAGGCATATCATAATATAAGGAAGTACTCGATTGACTCAGGGTACCCGATGAGACTGGGCTACCCTATGACCCTAGCAAAGACTCTAGGACTATCACAGATACGGCCGTTCTGTTTACATACGCACAAAGAAAGCAGATGCTCATTCAATTAATGCAACCTAAACAGGATACTACATGGCATGCTGATCATGAATGCAAGCACCTAGTATATCATGCACCTAAAGCAGGGAATAGCTCTATTCAATCTGAGTAAGCTCCGAAGAGACTTACCTGAAAATGCAGAACAGCAAGATAACACAAGCAAGGGCCAAATGCAAGTCCAAAGCAATCCAAAAGCAATACACCTATCATCAAGCCATTTCCATAAGCTATCGGGCCAACATTCACACACACGCGAACCCGAGTTCTCAACATCCTTAAAACAAATCGATAGTAAAACCGTCTTCCAAAACCTTTTCGATACGATCAACATCAACCAAAATCGTTCTTCCAATCAAACCCATTGATAAATCATAACAACCATATTTTTCAAACTCTTAAATCTCAATTTAAGTCAACTCATATTCAAAATGCTTTCTAAAATCATACTTGGCCAAATTCCGACATTTATCATTTAAATCCTTATTAGATTTCACAAGGTCATATTATTAAAACGATTCCGGCATATTTATTTTCAAAATCACCTATTTGCACATCACAACATACATATTCCCATTATATTATTTTAAAACAATTTAAAATGTATAATAATAATTCTATAAATATATTTCTCCCGATAAAATCGAATAATGATAATGATAAAATCATAACAGATATTTATAACAACATAAGTAAGCATACATTTAATCATAACAATGAACATCAACAATCCAACCTAACAACCCAAAAGGAAATCTGGCCGGCCCAACCTTAACCCGGGCCCCAAAAGGCGTTTCTCAACCCGGCCCAACCCAGAATAGAAAGGAAAGAGAAAAAAGGGTCCGGATCCCATGCTCCCTCTCCCAGAACTGGATACCCACATCAAGATATGATATAACCCGGATTCGATTCCAATACCCGGCCCAGAATAAAATTAGGCCCAACTCTTGTGAAAGAAAGAAAGGAGAATAGGTCTACAGGCTCCCGCTTCCTCAGGCTCAGGACAGAGCACAGAGACGCCAAAACGGTGAGGAAGAAGAAGGAAACCCAGGCTCGCCGGCGGCGACTCCTTCCGACCCCAACTCGTCTAACCAGACCGGTTCGACATTCCGACCACCCTGACCCAGAAGGACTCAACCCGAGTAAAGAGAAAGGAGGAAGAGAAGTCTCACCGAGAGGGCTGCGAGACTCGCCGGTCGTCGGACTCGATGTGGCTCGCCGGAGTCTTGAGGGTGCGATTCTTGGCCTAATACGAAGGGAGAGGTCAAAAGGGGGGACCTTTACAAGGCTTTGGATCGGAAATTGAAGGATCGAGGCATACCGTTCGGTTTTGGGGAAAACCGGAGAACGAGGGGGGGGTGGCGGCGGAGGTTACTGGCGGCCGACGATGGGCTCCCCTCCGGCGCTGTCAACCCCTGGGAGGGGGCTCAGTGCTATGGCTCCAGATAGCTCAGCATTGGATGGGTGGGGCTCTTCTCTACGTACTGCGAACAGGGGAGACGAGGTTGTTGTCCTTCACGGTGGCTCCGGTGGCGATGCTGGCGGCAAGAGGGTGGCGGTGACGGTGCTCCGGTGGCCCTGGGTTGCTATGGCTTCGCCTCGGTGCTGCGAGCAGAGCGCTCAGGGTTCTCGAGACAGGGATGCTCGGCGACGCAAGGAGGTGGTCTCAGTGGGGTTGTCGGCGGCTCAAGCCTCTCAAGGAGGAGAAGAAAGCTGAGGGTCATGGGGTTTTCTTGTGGGATGCAGAGAAAGTTTTGTGGGATTTTAGGTGGGATTTGGAGTCAACATTTGAGGGCAATGGGGAGCAGGGAAATCGGTGAGGAACCTATGTATGAAGAAGACGACAGAAGGGAAACTGGCAATGTGATTTGGGCAGTGGGCTCAAAACGGAAGAGAGAGGGGGAAAAGAACAAATTCATATGGTCCCAACTTATTTTCAAAATACCCGAGAATAAATACCGAAATTCGCTCTCTCGACCTTATCCCGACGCGTTTAGAATACTTCTCAATTTTCCAAATCCGAACATTATTTTTCAAATTTTCGGTATATAAAAGCATAGTATAACGTATTTTAAATTTCCAAGTAAATAATGTCGGAACTCGTTTTAAGGATTTTAATTTCGATTTAGGAAATTAAGGACGAGTTTTCTTGAAATATCCGAATTTTTATTTTATTTTATCTTATTATTATTATTATTATTTTTCGACTTAAACCCATTTATATTATTTATATTATTTATTATTTAAAAATCCGGGCCTTTACACCTCTGTCGCCTTTTGTCGTGCAAGCTTCTCATACTCGCGGCAAAGGTCATCAAAGAACATGTCGGTCTTTTCTCTATGGTAGACAACGCCCCGATTGACCCGGGTTTTCACCTCCACGGCATCGAGGATGAGGACTGTGAGGACACCATCAACCCCTTCGAAGCTGCCCATCTCGTCCTTCTCCTCCTGCAAGCGGAGGACGACGCTGTCGTACTTGATCTTGTGCTATCATGGTCGATGATGATAATGAATTAGCCGCAGATTGGATAGAAAGCTTTGTACGTCCACAACTACAAAAAACCAGAGGGAATAGATGTTTATAGCTGTCCAGTTTAAAGCTAGGGGTGTCTAGTTTACATTGTACATATGTCCAGCTAGATACTTAGAGTGTCCAATACCATAACGATACATATCTGGAAGGCGAGGAGGAAGTCGGCTAAAAAGTAGGACGACCGAGGGGCGTTGATCCCGTTTTGGAGCTTGCGCTCAAAAACGTTTTTGAGGAGCTCCTGGGTTCTCTTGTATCAATGCCTGCTCCACGGGTAACGTAAGAAGGTGTCGACGTCGGCCACCATATTGACAACCCACCCTTGAATGTAGCTGCAGAGATCCTTCCCAAAGAGCACCCTCTCCACCAGCATCAGCAACGCATACTTAAATATCTTGGCGGGCGAGTGCTCTCCGCCCTGCATCGCCACTAGGAAGCGCATCCGCCCTGCAACGCATACTTAAATCTCATTCTCCTTTCTCCTCCGCAACTACCGCTGCAGGACGTAGTGGACGAGCCAGGCTGAGAACTGGACACGCAAACCAAGCCTCGCGATTGCGACCAACGGGCTTGCCATCAAACGCTTCCAGTCCCCCTCGCTCGGGTAATTGTCGAGGTTGGCAAGTAATTGGGGCCGTCTGTACTGGTTGACCCGACCCTTGTAATGGCGGTCTTCGGGGACATCATAAATGGCCTGCACAATGGGGTGAAAATGGTAGTCGCACATCGACAATACGAAATTCTGTTGATCAACAGTACACAAACCATACCTCACCTGTTGTATGTGAACGGGGAATCCTTTTTAAAGAGCGGCTAGTCGACATGTTCTCCTTTCCTGGATATCCTACTAAATTGGGAAGCAAAACCTTATGATGCTCCACACAAAGCCTCTATATAATGACACTAGTCACAATGCACATGACAATAAAATTATTTAACAAGACACCAGTTACAATGCACATGACAATAACGACGCTGCAAACCATTTCACATGACAGGAAGAGTTATAAACATGACACCTGACTACTACAAACATGTAAGAAATCAAAGTGTTGGCAAATCCATTAAATTTTCAAAGGTATCTCAAGATTAAACGTATCCAAGTCGCCCTATTCCTGATATTTCGTATTCCACATAGTCGTTCCCCAATTTTCCCAATTTCTCCAATTCCCCCAAAATCCCCAAATCCCCCAATTTCGCCGATTCCCCCAGTTTCCCTATTTAACTACAACCTACATATCCATTTTCCTCCATTTCACCCCAGCCATCCCCAATTTTACCCAATGTTCTAGACCAACCGTTAATTTCCCCCAATTTTCCTTCTATCTCCCTCTTCAAAACCCCCGTTCCGAAACTTTCTATCCCTTGGTTTTTACATGTCGATTGTTACTTTTTTTTTACAGTAGGCAAACAGTAGGGAGAATTACACAAAATGTAATTCACTCCCTGGATCATCCTGACGATGATGGTACAAAGGTCCCTGTTAAAAGGGAAGATATTCCTATCCGACTATCCGTAAGGATACCAGTTCTAGCTATGTAGTCAGCAACCTTGTTGGCTTCTCTGTAGCAGTGGTTGAACTCGATGTGATCGAAGTGTTCTTTGAGATGATTGATATGCTGAACTTGACGTAGGACTTCCCACCTTGTATTCTTCCCTTCCTTGATGGCTTTTATAATCTCTTGGTTGTCTCCTTCAATGACAATTCTTCTCATACCTAATCTTCTAGCGTGCTCCGTACCTATTTGAATAACATTGGCTTCGGTTTGGAGGATACTCCCTCATTCCGTTACCTTGTAAAAAATATCCTTAATATGACCCTGAGAGTCTCGGATAACTCCCCCACCTGACAGGCGCCCGTGGGTTTCACGGAGCCATCTACATTAACCTTATAGATAGTTGTTTGAGGTTTAGCCCATTTTGCTCTTAATCTCTTGTTCTTTTTCCCAGGTTTAATATTTTCATGTTTTGCGTAGTTCCAGTCTTTAATTGTAGAGATAGCACTTTGAACTAGTATTTTCGGAGGGGTTATGTTTTTTGTTTTGAAAATGTGATTGTTTCTAGCCTCCCAGATGGCAAGCCATATGAAGATTAGATCGTTAAAATTGCGGTTGTCCTCTCTGATTTGTTCTAAATCGATTATGCTACCATCCCTATTTGGGAGTTGAAAGTAAGTTTTCGCACTCTGTTCATATTGAGCAATTACTTCTCTTGTATATTGGCATTCTAAGAGAAGATGGTGTAAGTCTTCATTTTTGTGGTTGCATAAGCAACATTGGCTCGGGACTCTATTAAAGTATATGTTTAGTCGTTCTTTCGTTAGGAGGCCATCTAACATGATCTTCCAAAGAAAATTCTTTTGTCTTGGAGGTAGATTCAGATTCCATATCCATTTTTGGTCCCTCACTATTTGTTCTCCATTTCCTAAGATAGTCTTAGCCTGTGTGGAGAACTTTTCGGAGGGGTCAGGTTTCCAAATTAGCTTGTCTTGGACCTGCAGTCTGGTATGTAGATTTTGAAGATTTAATTCTGAATGTTAGTCGGAAACATATTACGGATTAGTTGAGCATTCCAGGTTTTATTTAAGATGAGGTCACTAACCTTCGTATTTGGATCCTGGTTGTTTAAGAAATTTGTTAGCCGAATGTTTGGAATCCATGGATCATTCGAGACATTGATAGATTGACCATTTCCTACTAGCCATAGAAGTCCTTTTTCGAATTTTTCCCGGAGGGAGAGAAGTCTTTCAAATTGCCAGGAGGTGTCATGGTTTGTTCTTTGTTGAATTCCATGGTTTATTAGATACTTTTCTTTAATTATTCTTACCCAGATGTTACTATCATTTGTGTAAATTTTCCAAATGAGTTTCATTTGGAGACTTTGATTAAGGGCGTGTTTGTTAGGGGGTGGGAGGGGATGCCGCGGGTGGGGATGGGTTCTCAGGGCGCGCGCCTACGTGTTAAGCAAGGGGTGAGCGGGGATGGAGGAGGATGGGATGCGGGGGATGGGAAGGGGTGCGGAATCCACCTCATATGAGGAGGATTGAGGGGATGTGGGAGGTGAAGAACCCCGATTTGCCCTCCCTCATCGTAAATAAAAACTCCTGGTTTTGAAATTCTGAACTTGAATAGAGATTCAAGAAAAGATGGAGCGGGCCTTTATGCACCATCACCGGCTCCTCCTCCTCGTCATCGTCGCCGTCACCCGCACCGCCGCAATCTTCATCTCCAGCCAGTGTCGCTGCCGACCCCTTTTCCGTCAACTAATTCCTTAACCTGAACGCCGCTAGTACAAAAGACGATGATATCCTTCTAACTGCCTTCCCGCACCAACAAAGCAACCAATTTTACAGCGAATTCTCTGATTTTGCGTCTTCCCCTCCGCTGCTTCATCAGCCCTCTACCGCCGTCGGAGGTAACCTAGGTTTCCTCCTCACACTCCCGGTATCCCAAAATAAATCTAAAATTAAAATCAATTGTTTTTTTTATAAAAAAAAATCGCGAAACTGATTTTGAATTTGAATGTGCAACGTACAGGAAGAGGAACTAGTTAGGGGCGGAGGGGGCTATACATGGACGATTGTGGAAGATGAGTCGGGGTTTCAACAAAATTGGGAGGGGTATTTGGAGGGGTATTATGGTAAATTCAAGTGGTTTAGTGGGGGCAATTTGGACTTTTTTCGTTGCTCCATCCACCAAACAATCAAAATACGACCAAACACAAACGAGATTATTTTGGTGTTAAATCTCCATCTCGTCCATCCCCAAAATCCATCCCCATCTCTTCCATCCCCAAAATTAGGGAAGTGCATAATCGGGTATCTGACACGACACGACACGGTATGTCAGATACTCGAAACCGATAACACTGAAAAGGCCGATCGGAACACGACACGATAAGTACGGGTATCTCGGAACACGACACGATAAGTACAGGTATCCGACACGAAAACACGAAACGGTTTCGTGTCGGATACCCGTATAACACGACACGACACGATATTATAAAAAACTTGTTTTTTTTTCCTGAATTGAATGACCGTACAATACTACAGTGTGTTGAATCGGGAGAGGATGGGAAGAAGAACAGAAGACCTTCATCATCAAAGGAGTTCGACGACGTTGGTCTTCATCTTCAGGCGGGAGAAACGAGGACGAGACTCCGGCGCTCGACATCGATTTTGCCATAGGAGATCTCAGATCTCGAAAATAGGGTTTGAGGGAAGCAGGGAGAGGCGATGGGAGAAAGACGAGCCCCTCAACGGCTTCGGTGAGGACAAACAGAAGGCCTTCATCGCCAAAGGAGTTCGTCGCCATTGGTCTTCATCTTCAGACGGAAGAGACGAGGGCGAGATGCCGAGATTGTGGATGGCTCTAGCATTCGACATCGATTTTGCCATGGAAATATCAAAATTGGGTTTGAGGGAAACGGGGAGAGCCAGGAGGTGTATGAGATCTGGTGGGGAGAGAAAGGTTAAAAGAGAAGTTGAGAGAGTAGTGAGGCAGCCATGGAGGGGAGAACGTTCTGATCCAGAGGCCAACAGTGAGAGTGAGCCTTTTTTTTTTTTTTTGGATCTGAGTAAGAGTGAATGAACATGAGGGAGTGGCGGCTGAATTGCTGAAAGAAACCCTAGCACTATAGTAGAACAAATGAAAAAAAAAGCCTGGGAATAAAAATGGGGAGCCCAAGAATCGAACACGAGACCACTTAAATTTGCCCTCCATCCAAACAAGCGTACAACAGACCACCGAACCAACCGGGCAACATCATTTTTGTGATACAAAAAGGCATTTATTTTATATGTATTATTACATAATACTAATATTTGTTAAAAAAAATAAAAAATTATCGTGTCGTGTCGGATACCCGACAAGGGAAATATGCCGATCCGAACACGACACGATTATTGTCGTGTTTTACCATTTCGTGTCATAATCGTGTCGCATCTATATCGTTTCGTGTTTTTTCGTATCGTTTTGTTGCGGTTTCGTGTCGTGTCAGCCGTGTCGTATTTTTCTGGACAACCCTACCCAAAATCCATCCCAATCCACTCAAATCCACCCCGTTGCCAAACACGCCCTAAACTCTTCTACTTTTTTAATACCTAGACCACCTTGATGTTTGCTTTTGCAAATTTTATCCCAAGAAATTAAGGGTGTATATCTTTCAGAGTGAAACTTATTCAAGAAGAAGTTTTTATTTATTTGATCAATCTGGTTTAGAATGCTTTTTGGTAGGAGGAAGTTTTGCATCAAATAATTCGTTTTGGAACTCAGTTTTGCTTGTATAAGAACTGTTATGCCCGCTTGGGATAAAGTAGAGTCCTTCCATTTTGATAATTGTTTTTTAAGGCTTTGTATTGCTTCTTCAAACATGCTATTTTTGATGCGTCCATTTATAATCGGTATTCCAAGGTATTTTTCATGACAAAGGGAACTTGGAAGACAAATTTCGTCCTTCATCCCATTTCAAACAATGACAAACACATTTGGTTCTTCCACTTAACAATTTGTGCAATCGATAAATAATCAGTGATGTTAGAGTTTATTTACTTGATAACCGAAGGTCCGTCACTTGTATTATGTATCTGTGGCTTGTTTGATGTCGGCTTCTTCTTCTCTTTCGTGGCAATGTCTTGTTCTTCCTCTTACTCCTTCCTCTTCCTCCTTCCGTTTTTGATTTTCTGAGAGAGATATAACAACTCTATGCCCCCTTCCCCTTTATTAACCCTCTCTCATCGGCAGTTGAGTTGAAAGATTTTTTAAAAACCTGTCAATTCTCTCCCCATCTACACGTCTCACTCTCTCTCCTCAAGAACTGCAACCGATCTCTTCCTCTCTAACCCTCTTTTAACCGGTTGGATGCAATTATGTAAGGGGTTAGGGATTAAGTTTTACAATTTATGTGGATAGTGGGTGCAAATCCAACCGGATATTTGGGTTACTTTTACAAATCCCCAAAGTGAAAACCGCAGTTTTAAAGGGTGGTTTTCTGTAAATTTTCCTCAGGTGAATTAGGGTGTGTTTGGATTCCCAATGTATTATGCTTATAAGCATAAACACTTCTAAAGTGTTTGGTTAAAAAAAATTACAAGATATTTAAAACATTGTAATTTTAAAATAAAATACCTTATAAATTGTGTAAATTAATTATATTAAGGTTATAGAGTAATTATAAACTTAACACAATATTGAGTATTTGATTTATACAATATACGCAATATTTTAGTTTAAATTCACAATATTTAAAATACATAAATTTTAGCTAAACAAACATTTCCAAAGTGTTTATATTTATAAGTACATTATAAACATAAACACTTTGGAATCCAAACACACCCTTAACCCAAAATTCAAATGATCACAATTGACACTATTGGGCCGATAGTTGCGAGGAGGAGCCGCCATTCTCGCTGCTGCCTTCCGAGAGAGTTACTTGCCTCCTACACTTCTCAGTTCTCCCCCTCCTTAAACCCTAACACCGCCATTTCTCACTGTTGCTGATCCCCTCACTTCCTCCCTGCCGGTGGATTTAGGCGGTGCAGGCGGATTAACTTCGCTTCCGGCGACTGTGAATCCGCGGCAGTTATTCTGTAGGAGACAATGAGGCGGGGCGTGGGCAAATTCCAGTTCACCAAAGAGCCATTTGTCGAGGACAACGAGCCTCGCAAGATGTCAGCTTTCCCCCTCTCTTCATTTGAATTTTAGGGTTTCTGTGCGATTTGCAGAGTTTGGTTGATGATTTTACAGTTTTGATGTGGTTAATTACTGTTTGAGATCGTCAATTTCTGATTTTCTATTCACGCAGAGAGAGTATAAAGTTTTCGTTGCAGTCAGAGTCGGATATTCTGAAGTCAGGGGAGGTTGATGTGTGGCGGGTGATGTACTATGATCAGTTGAAGAAGCCCATTCCAAATGGATTGTTGGATCCCAAAATGGTACGATTTTTGCCTTTTTGAGTGGTGTTGGTTGCTGATCAGTTCGTATTAAAACACTCCCTCATGGAAATGATTGAAAACCGCCAAGGGATTCAGCTACTTGAAAATAGAGCGGACTTACATCATGCTGTGGCTTAATTTTCTGAAATGGAGAAGGAAGAAAAAAGACTTTGGTGCCTAATGGTTTTTTTTTTTTAAATAAATCTTTTAAGATTTATCCTTCCGAGATAGTATCCTTTCATGTGCTCTACTCCTATATTTCTATTCCTCATATTAGTGTGTCTTGTATTGTCTGGCTTTGATACTTTTGCAGGTACGGGTCATTCGGAAACTCTCTCTCGACCTAGTTGGGGAAAGAGAGCATACAATGGGACCCCCCAGACCCTGCTCTAAGCGGGATGTACTGGGCTTGTTGTTGTTGTAAATAAATCTTTTAAGATAAAAGGAATTGAAAATTTGTCTACTGTTATTGGGATGTTTTGATGACCTGTATTGTAATAAGAAATTTTATTTATATGTGCTTAGGGTCCGGCAAACAAGAGTGGTATTTGCGCTACATGTCATGGCAAATTTGATGATTGTCCAGGGCATTATGGGTTTTTGGCCCTTGCGCTCCCTGTTTATAATATTGGCTATTTCGGAGCTATTTTAGAGATTTTGAAATGCATATGCAAGGTATGTAGGCCAGAGGAATGTGATTTTTTCTACAATTAATGTCCTTCTTATATGGTGTTCTATGGTTATGATTCTCAATAATTTGCTGGGAGTGGGGAAATGTTGTTTGTCTGTTGTTTTCTAACTGTTTTTTTGGCTGAAATTTTAATGATGGTGGAATAAAAATGCATGAAATCTGTCTTCTTGATGCCTCTGATATGTAATGATGTACCCATCACAGGTATATGCTATCTCTAGACTTGTTTGATCAACAACAAAATGGAAATTTTACTTACTAATGATCTTTTAAATAGCAATCTAGGCTGATAAACTCATAACATTCTAGTCATGTGAATTTTATGTGTATATTGATATTTTGAAAGGGCATTTTGTGAAATTTATTCTATTCAAGTGATTTTGAAAGGGAATTATATGCAAGTGTATACGTGCACAGTATATATTAAGATTCAACTTTTCCTGTCTTTGGTAAGCCCAGTTTAGAGTAATTTTCAGGGCTTTTTTTTATAAATAAAAGATAATAGTATAACTGTATTAGCCATATGAAATTTATGTCTGCTTCTTGTTACCCTTGTCCGCTTATACTGATAGAAGGATTATACTATTCTTGCATATTCTAGTGGTAATAGTTATATGAAATTCACATTCCTTTGGCTTCTTGGTAGAATTGTTCCCGTGTACTCTTGGATGAAAAAAAATGCGCAGATTATCTGAAGAAGATGAGAAATCCAAAATATGATTCTTTGAAGAAAACTGAGTTCAAGAAAAATATAGTGCATTTGCTTTCAGGGAAGACAATAAAGTGCTGGCGATGTGGATATCAAAATGGTATAAAGCTACATTTTCTGCTTTCTATTCCAGCATATATTACTTCCATATTGGGTCTCTGGTAAATTATCTACCATGATAAATTTCTTTTCTACCATTGTAAGAAAGAACGGATGTCATTTAGAAAAATCAATATGGTGAGTTTTGCCAAAGCAGATATTCAATTTTAGTTTGCTTATTTGAAGGGATGATTGGCCACGATTCTACTCTGCGCTTGTTTAGCAGGTCAACGTGCTGGTTGGACATTTAAGCATGTACCTATGACTCTTATGAGTGTCTCATTGAGTTGCCTTTCATTCTTAAAATTCATTTACTAGGTTTTACGTCTTGAAAAGTTGGATAGTGTAATTTTGTCGACATTTGGGTTGTGAAGTTTATGCTTTTGTGCACTTTTGAGAATTTGGAGAATGCTTGAAGATAAAAACACCATTAATCATTAATTGTTTGCCTCGTTTGATGAGTATTCTAATGTTTGTTTCTATATGGGTCGCAGGTAAAGTAAAAAAGGATAAATCTTTGTTGACAATTGTTCACGATCTTCCTAGAATAGCAGATGTTGAAGAGAAAAGTTCAACTACCCATTCTCTAAATCCAGTTCAAGTATTATTGCTTTTTAAACGGATGCAAGATCAGGTTAGACTTTTTGCCAAGTTTATAATCCATCACCTGTATATTACTCTGTCCAGCTTTAACAATCTAGCTTACCTCAAAAGGAAAAAGAAAGCTTTAACCTTTCATCTAATGGGATCTTGATACCCTTTTCTTGTGAAAAGTCAATGTATTATGCTTCTTTTACTGTGTAGGACTGCGAATTGCTGTATCTAAATGATAGACCTGAGAAACTTTTGCTGACAAATATTCCAGTTCCTCCAATGGCTATTCGTCCTTCTGTTTTCGTGGATGGTGGAATGCAAAGGTGCTAAGTGCTTTCACACTGAGATCCCAAAGATCCCTATTTACTTGTCATCAGTGCCATGTGTTTGATGTGACTATGCACTAGGGTGAAGCTAGACAAACGTTCAACTACTGCAGTACACTCACAACATTTCATTATTAACGTTCTTTATATGTGATTTGTG
This sequence comes from Persicaria tinctoria, assembly GCA_037127255.1. Lineage (NCBI taxonomy): Eukaryota > Viridiplantae > Streptophyta > Magnoliopsida > Caryophyllales > Polygonaceae > Persicaria > Persicaria tinctoria. Next base: position 41,725,644 of record JBANSL010000008.1, read on the forward strand.
CAGCAACGAAAACGATATTACTGAGAGATTGAAGCAAATTATTCGAGAAAATAATTGCCTTCGGCTTGAGTTACAAGAATCATCCTTCAAGCATGGGTGCACAGTAATGCTCACATTTTGTTTTGTTCCTTTCTACCTGTCTTCTTTTATTGCTCTTTGTTTTCAGACTTCAATGTAGTTGTAACTCTCTGATTTTAGCAGCAAGTTGCACATTGCAATTTTGTTTCTTATATTCTTGTTTTGTGTTTTTCTTCTCCTTTATAAACATGGAGTGGAATTTCATTCTCTGGAGTAATCGGAGTAGGATTTGTTTATTTGTGTGTTCTTGGTTTTTGATTTATTGTTTTGATTAATTATCTAATGCTATTTAATTATTATTTTGTGTTAATGGTGAATTATGTTTAGTTGCAATGGGAGGCCCTGCAAAATGCGGCTGCACTCTACATTAACAGTGAAGCAAATGTCGGTCCCTCATTTCAGCAACAAGATGGTAAGAAATTGAGTGGATTTGTTCAACGTCTAAAAGGAAAGCAGGGACGGTTTCGTGGAAATTTGTCGGGTAAACGTGTTCAGTATACTGGACGAACCGTTATATCACCAGATCCTAATCTGAAGATAACTCAGGTTTGGTATCATACTTGAGACTTGGATTGGTTGATAGATCTGCATGCCTTACATTATTGGTTAAATACAGGTTGGTATTCCCATTCACATGGCAATAATTCTGACCTATCCCGAGCGAGTGACCCGCCATAATATTGAAAAACTAAGGAATTGTGTTCGTAATGGGCCTAAGAAGTATCCAGGTGCAAAATTTATAACAGAACCTAATGGTACTTTGAGGTGAGCTGAGTGTTTTTTTCCTTATCCTTTCTTCAGTGGTTATGATACTCGATTTGTCATTGTGATATGGCCTGGTCTATGCAGGGATCTGTCTTTTGCTGGGAGAAAACGTGTTGCTGATGAGCTGAAGGTCGGATACATAGTTCATCGACATTTGGAAGATGGGGACGTGGTTCTGTTCAACAGGCAACCAAGTTTGCATCGAATGTCCATCATGTGTCATAGGGTATTTTAAAATAAATTTTTATCTACGGTCTGCTACCTCTATATTGTTGGATATCAATCTCAGTTTATTTTGAAATGTAGGCTAGAATAATGCAATGGAGAACTTTAAGATTCAATGAATCAGTATGCAATCCTTACAATGCTGATTTCGATGGTGACGAGATGAATATGCATGTACCACAAACTGAAGAAGCTCGCACTGAGGCTCTTATGCTGATGGGGGTAAATTTATTTTATTGTGAATATGCTACCATCTCTCAATAATGTTTTTTTTTCTTTTTAAATATAATGGTAGGTCAGCAGTGCGATTGTACTTAATATTTTTTTTAAAAAAAGGCTTTGATGTAGTTTCTATATGGCCTTACATGAGTGTTTCTGCCAACTTTTTGGCTGCCTTGGCTCATACTCAGGCCATGAGCACTTGGGGGTTATTGCTGGCTAAATATATTATGACTCTCTTAAGTCTCTTTGGACTAACATTCTAGGTTTCTTGCCCTGGGTAGGAATGTGATTTGTAGGTCTTTACACAATTTAATTTGTCTTTTGTGTTCACAATGATGCTAATCATTTAAATGTGAACACAATACTGCTCCTTTAATCTGATTTCTTTGATAAATTCTTTATTCATTTCCAACCACCCTAATAGGATTGTATACCACCTTTTGGAACATGATTCATTCTAGCCCTGTCATCTAGGCTTACTATATCTATCTATTTCCAACAGAGTTAAGCTTATAACTAAGTTTATGCTAATTAGTCGATAATTGATGAATCTTACGAAAAATGTTGCAATGAAACTGTGTGATGACATTCCTTAACTTTGCTTTTTAATTAACATTAATGCTGTGAATAAGGCAAACGTGCATTCATATACTTGTGTGAGTTTCTCTTATATGGAGACTTGTTCGTAGGTTGTGCTAGGTGTATGTTATACTAGATGAAGCGTACATCTGTAGACCTTATCTTAACAATTTCAGAAGGTTTTTAGTATTACACTTCTAAGATATCCTCATTTCACTACAGGTGCAAAACAACTTGTGCACTCCAAAAAATGGCGTAGTTTTAGTTGCTTCGACTCAGGACTTTTTGACTTCTTCTTTCCTCATTACTAGGAAGGATACATTTTATGATCGTGCAGCTTTCTCATTGATGTGTTCTTATATGGGAGATGCAATGGATCACATCGATTTTCCAACTCCAGCTGTGATAAAGGTAAGAGGGCTAACATAAAGGGCTTCCCTTGTTTGCTTGCCTGCATACTTGCCTAAAACAACTGCTTGTACTTGGTCTTGCTTTCATGGATTAGCTAAGAACCATGAGAAATTGATTGGGTACTTTATTGTTGTGAATAGATGGGTGTGAGGGATATCCTGATTGCGGTCTCTAGCTAGCTTTGTAGTTTAGGGCCTACAGTCATGCCAGATTTCTGAATGGCCATGGTTATTTGAACGTTCATGTGACTTGCTATGGGCGGCCTCTAAGTTGTACTGCTAAGTATGCATTATTAGGCATCAATTGTTCCTAAATAATTGTATCTGCAAATTTAATTAAGGGGAAATTGCACCAACTAACACAAACTTTGGGGTGGTATCTTGAGGTGCCATTTTTTTTTTTTTTGGGGTGGGGGGGGGAGGGGGGGGGGGGGAAGCATTTCAGATTTACGTACTGGTTAATTGCTGTTCAATTTTGAATGTTTATTTTAATTTACTTGTGCTTGATGCAGCCAATAGAGCTTTGGACCGGTAAACAGTTGTTTAATGTTCTCCTGCGTCCCAATACTGAAATGCGAGTATATGTAAATCTTATGGTCAAGGAGAAGAACTATTCCAAACCCGATGATAGAAAAACAGAATGTCGAGAAGAAACAATGTGTCCAAATGATGGGTTTGTTTATTTCCGCAACAGTGAATTAATATGTGGGCAGCTTGGGAAAGCTACTTTAGGTAAGTTCCTCATTTCTGCCTTTAAGATCTATATGATTCTTATTTTTCTAAATTGTAAATGATTTTCGCATGCCTATATCAATAGCACACTAAGTTTGGAAGAGTAGAGGGCCTATGTTATGTAGTACTATTGTGCTTTGATTGTGTGTGGCGTGTGTGTTGGGGATGGGTCTGATTGATTTCATGCAGTTAATGATTCTAATTTGCAACTTTCAATATTCTTTACTGTAGGGAATGGGAACAAGATAGGTCTTTATTCAGTTCTTCTTCGGGACTATAATGCACATGCTGCTGCTGCTTGCATGAACCGGTTGGCCAAATTGAGGTATGTTTATTATGGACTTGTTATAGTAGTTTCTATTGAACCTTTTATCCGAGTTTTTAGCAGATCTGATTGAAATTTAGTATGTGAGCAGTTGTTATGCATTTCATGTTTATAGGTAGCAATTTGGCTACCTTTAGGAAAGGGAGCAGTTTTTGTTGGACACAGTTTGGATTTCAAAGAGAAGGAATCCAAATGGAAAGTGCAAAGCCTGAAGTCCACTAGCACAAAACATTTCAAAAAGTTATTAACAAAAGGAAATCTAGATTGTTGGAAGTATTATGAACCCAGATCTGAATAAAAAGAGAAGTTATTGCTGACTGCCTTCTCATTACAAGAAAGAATTTGTCTACTAAACATACAAAATTTGTAGAATATATATAGGTTCTTGTAGGGATAACTTATGGTGAAACGGCAGGAGAAATTACATTCATAAAGAGATAACTAAACAATCACTAGTCAGTAATTATATATATTTATAATAATACTAGTGAGTAGTGATTTTAATTCATAAATTACATTAATATAAGAGTAAATAGATACAACTAATAAGAGTAAATAAATGCAGCAGTAATTAATTAATCCAGGGACTCAACTAACAACTATATTGCGTAACACTCCCCCGCAAGCTTGGCCATACAGATAATCCATGCCAAGCTTGGATATGAGCCACTGAATATACCAGAATGAAGCCCCATGGTGAGAAGATCTGCCAACTGAAATTCAGAGGAAACATTGAGGGTGTGTTTTCTTCACCCTTTTTTTACGGGGTGGAGGAGGTGGGGGAAATTTCCCCACCTTGGTGAGAGAGGGTGGAGGAGGTGGGGTGGAGATCCCCACCCAGCCCACCCCAAGGTGGAAGGGGTGGGCAAGAAAGCACACCCTGAATGATCCTGTATTGATTTTTTCTTTGATGAAATGTCGATCAGTTTCCACTTGCTTTCTCTTGTCATGCTGAACAGGATCACGAGCTATGTTGATGGCCGAATTATTGTCACATATAGCTTCACAGGATCTTCCCACCGAACTCGTTTAAGTCATTTAAAATGATTCTCATTCATAATAATTCACAAATTCCCCGTGCCAACTCCTTGCTTCTTACTTCTCCAAGCAACCAAATTCCCACCAAGATATACAAAAAAAACCTGTAGTGGAGCGTCTGCTTACAAAATCACCAGGATTGTTAGCATATGTACAAGCTTCGAGTGGAAGCTTGTCACTTTTGGTGAACAAAGTACCTTTCCCTGTAGTACCTTTAACATACCCAAGTATCCTATATGCAACATAGAGATGCGATTCTCTAGGATCTTGCATGAATTGACTAATGACACGTACCGAGAAAGCGATGTCGGGTCTAGTGTGAGCAAGATATATCAGTTTCCGATATAATTTTTGGTAGAGTTTCGTGTCCACTTCGGTTTCAGCTTTGCCAAATTTCTGGTTTTAGTCAATGGGAGTTGTAACTTGTTTGTAGTCTTCTATCCTCGCTTCTGAGAGAAGACCCTTGGTATATTTTTTTTGTTGAGAGAAATATACGAGAAAATCGGGCTATTTCAATTCCCAACCGACCAAGCTCCTTAACCTCAAATTCTCGAGTGAGTGTGGCTTTAAGATGAGCAGCATGAGCTTGCTTCGTAGCATACTAGCATCACACTCCTGAATCTGCCAAACCAGGCACGAGGAGATTGCTTCAGACCATACAAGGCTTTCTTTAGCTTGCAGACATGATGAGGAGGGCTGGAGGAAAAACCCGGAGGTAAGCTCACATAGATTTCCTCATTGAGATACCCATTGAGGAAAGCATTCTTCACATCAAATTGGTACAACTCTCATTCAAGATGAGTAGCAATAGATAGAATTAAGCGAATAATAAAAACGAGAGCAAATGTTTCCTAGTAATCCAAACCATAACTTTGAGTGAAGCCACGAGCCACTAGACGGGCTTTGTACTTGGCAAGAGAGCCATCAGCATGGTACTTGACTGCATAGACCCACTTACAACTCACAATATTGTGACAAAACTGTCCACTAACTCCCATGTCTGATTGGCCTCAAGAGATGCTATCTCTTTTGTCATTGCATGTTGGAAGGCTTCTTTGACATTCTTAGGAATTCGAATATGATCAAGGTTATTAAGAAATTGCCGGTGTTGATTAGAAAATCTTTCAAGAGAAGCATAATTGGGCAAGGGATAAAGGGGCCTTTTTTGTGCAAGCCCTTGGATCTTTATTGAGAGCCATTGGTGCTGGTGCTGATGGATGCGCTGTTGGAGGTGTAGATGGCAGTGCAACAAGTGCAGGATCTGGATCAGATATTGGAACCGGTTCGCTAGAGGAAGAGGGGACCCTCCTAAAGTACTTCTCGAATCGAGGAGAGGTGAATTGCAGAATTTCTAGTGGTGGTTTGGGTAAAATTTGAGTGGCAGGGATTTCACCCTGCGATGAGGGTGGATTGTCTAAAGGTGATGTGGAGGTCTCAATGAGGGTATCAACGAGGACAGGGATGATGGAAGTCCTCACACTCAACATTAGTAGGGACTTGAGCAGGCTGCGAAGGGCTGTAATATATGAAGTATTTTCAGCAAAAGTAAGGTCTTCAGTAACATAGGTTTGTTTGGTAAGAGGGCAGTAGTACTTGTAACCCTGCTTGGTGTTGGAATAACCTAAAAAGATCCATTTTTTAGCCCGGGGATCAAGTTTACCTTGGCACGGAGTATGAACATGAATATAGATAGTACACTCGAAAATCCTAGGCTGACCCATGGTGAGTTTGGTACTTGAGGGTTTTAGAAGGGGTTCGGGTAATCAAGTAGACAGTTGGGAGAGTTGCTTCACCCCAATAAAACTTTGGAACACAGCCTTAGTGACATTCAGAATGTGCCCATTTTTCTGCTCAGCAAGAAATTTTGTTGAGGTGTATGCACACAAGAAGACTCATGTACAATGCCTTTTATGGTGAAAAAGGAGGATGGGGTTTGATTTAAGTAATCCTTAGCATTTATTAGATCAAATATGTTGAATGCAAATACCAAACTGATTAAGAATCATGGCATAAAACGCAGGAAAGAACAAAGAGAAGTTTAAGATCTTCTTCATATTGTCTTGTGACCTTGTCATATTATTCAAGGAGAAAACAACTATATAAAGACGAGATGACATTTGAAGTTTACAAGAGAAGCTACAAAGTCTAAAAAGTAAAGCTATAAAAGACATAATAACTATTAGAAAAACAGCCTAGGAAATATAAACTACAGCGAGAAAATTAAAACTAAAGAAACACATTAAATGCAACAATCCGCTAACTTGTGACATAATAGTGAAACCAATTTATCCAACAATCCCTCAAGATGAGTTTTTAAAGCTCCAGCTTGAAAGCTCTTGAAATCCAACACCCCCTCAAATTCAGCTTGGAAATAGCTCTTCTAATTAGCTGAACATAGATGAACATGGCTGCCACTTCTTGGAGATTGTTGTAGCACCATAAGTTCATTGGCAAACACCAAGATCTTCGGCCTTTGAATAGCAATGCATCATCAAACACCAATCAAAACGATCCATTCACCATCCGTCAAGCATCAACACCTAGTAAGACTCAGGGAACTATAAGGAAACAAGTTTGAAAGAGACAAACCTCAACAACAACGGACAACAAACTCGAGGAACCAAATATATTAAGGAAATCTGAGAAGTGAACCGGCAAAGAACCAAATCAAACTAGGGAAAAGATGAAACCCCAGATCTGGATAAGACCCATTAGCAGCACTAATCTCTTTTGCAAGGGAAGATGAAAAATCTGACTTTGAAGAGTACATGATGTCACACACAAAATAGGACAAAGATTCAGCAATGAAGGCTGAATGAAACTTTTTAACATTCTTCAGCTATAGGCTGAAAAACAGAAAACATTCCCAGCAATGAAGGCATGAGAAATCAAAAAGTAATTTCAACAATGAAGGCTGAAAATATAAGAGATCTTCAGCAATGAAGGCTGAAACCATAAACAATTTTTTCAGCAATGAAGGCTGAGAAAACAGGAAAAGGTTCTCAGCAATGAAGGCTTGAGAAACCAGAAATTTTCGCCATAAGGCTGAAAAACAGATTCAGCAGTGAAGGCCGGAGAGAGTATAGGTTGAAACTTTTTGGCAATGAAGGCTGAAAAAACAGGAGAAATTTTACAGCAATGGAGGCTGGAACGATAAACAAAATCGAAGCAATAAGGCTGAGAAATCGTAAGGGCTTTGTGGTGAAGTAAAGGCGAGAAAGTTCGCAGCAATGAAGGGTGAGAAAAAAGAACATGCAGAAGCAGATATGCTGAAGGGGAATTTCAGCAATGAAGGCTGAAAGAGAAGGTTTTTCTTTCCCTTTTAAACATAGCTCAGGATCATGACCATGAGCTCTGACACCATGTTAGATTTCTAAACTGAAATCGTAGCTGCGGAAACAACAAATCTTGGGAGGATCTTGAGGAAGAACAAAGAGAAGTTTGTTTGAAGGCGGGATCTGCTGCGTTGGGAGGATGAGAAGTGAGATGCTCATCCTTTTCACTACCAGTGAGGGATGCCTTGACAACTTCAGCCGAAATCCGATATTTCTTCCCATTGAACAGATAAGCGGGCTGAATAGGAGGAAGGGTTGTGAGATTAAAGGTGAGATGTTGAGATTGGTGGGATCAATAACTTGGTCTTCTTGATTCATCATGATAAACAGAACTTCTCAGAATCAGGGAATGGATGAATAGAGGAAGGTTAGGGACCTAGGATTGGTGGCAAAGGTGGCAACCAAACTAGTGGTGAAGCCTAGAGCTGGGCTGGCAGGCGGCAGCAAAGGTGGTGGCCAGAACTTAAAACAGACAGATCTCTCAAGAGCTATGATACCATGAGAGAGATTGGAGATGAAAGGCTTAATGTTATTCCCCGGCTTTATAATTATAAATATGAATAGACCCTCCAACATACTCCTAGAAACTCTTGAAAAACATTAAATGGATACATCAAATAAGAGTAAATAAGTGCAGCAGTAATCAATTAATCTAGGGACTCAACTAAAAGCTGTATTGCCTAACATTCATCTAGTAGTCTATTATTATGAGTACAATGTGTAATGTTTCTGAATTGAACATCACTACCTTACTAGTGTTATTAATGAATTTATATTATAATATTCATAATATAATTTAGTTTTATTCATGAATTTATTAGTATAATATTTCTGAATTTATATTACTAGTGTTATTAATGAATTTATATTATATTATAAATATAAATATGTAGCTACAAATTATGAATATTTAGTAATCTATTCATTAATATAATTTCTCCTCACGTTTCACCACAAGGGGTTTCCCCACTTGAACCCTTTAACTATGAATAAATGATAGTTAATTTATTGACTCTTTATGTCTTCCTCGCATTTACTCCCACCTTTTCAAAGACATCGTTCTGGTTGACGAGGGAGAGTTGCTTATTAAAGTTAAATGCATAGATTGCTATCAGGCCATCTAATTGCTTTAAACAATTTGAATATTATATCAATAAAATCATCCATGCAATACATTGAAAGAGGGTAGAAAATTGCCAATTCATCATTTAGTTGTAATTGATTATGTAAAAAGTTGGGTACATTAATTTATTGTTTCATATTTTGAGAAATGGAAGATTTTTTCTAAATGAGTGGTGGTATTTTGATTTTTTTCCCCAATGAAATGTATTCTATATTTAAAAAATCCTGCTCATAGGACAAGAAAATTTTTCATAGATTCAACATAAAGGCTTCTTTTGAGATTTCCTTGTGTATAGAAAGGCACTTCCCATGTCCTAAGTTATTAGTTTTTTGTTTACAGTGCTCGGTGGATAGGAAATCACGGGTTCTCCATTGGTATTGATGATGTTCAGCCAGGAAAACTGCTGAATGACAAAAAAAGATCTAGAATTGAGGAAGGTTCGGAAGAGTGTGATGGATTAATCAAGTCTTATAATGCCGGGAATCTGGTGCTCATGCCTGGATGTGATGCTGCACAGACTCTGGAGGCTAAAATAACTAAAACGTTGAATGAAATTCGTGATACAACCTCAAAAGTAATACTTCACTGTTTCTTTTTTTGGATGAAAACAATTCATTATTCATTATATACTTTTATGATTGGATATTTGATAGCTATCTGTCAGATGGGACAGCTTGCAGTTATCATGATTAATATCTTGCATTATTGTTATGCTCTATACATTTCTTGGAAGAATATTGTTAATTTTTTTTGTTAATGTTATTGTAAAAATATCTCATAGGTATATGAACGTGCTGTATAGAGAATCCATAGTATTTATGAAATGAAACATGGATAGTATTTTTTTTTATCACAATGATCTTGTTCTCGATATTGATATTGATATTGATGTTGATAGAAGTTTGGAGAGGTTTGTTTGTACAGTTAAATCATTTATTGACAAGGGATATTTTTGTCTCATTAAGGGAAAATAAAATGTTGAGGCATAAGCTACTCCTCAATACTTGGAAGCTTAGAAAAGTTAGCTTTACGTTTGGAAAATTTTTTCTTATCTTTGAATTCATTTTTCATTCCAAGCAAAGATATAGTATAAACCCAAGCTACTCATTTCAATGAAGATTTTGACATAATTATTATGTTTTCTAGGTATTGAATGTTTTTACTCGTAGTTTCAGATTGTAACCGTTAGACTAATATCCTTTTTGTATTTATTCCGGGGTTCACCCGTTTGTAATGCATTTAGAAATATCCTCTCTCAGTAAAACTAACATGGTACCAGAGCTTTAGGTGTTGTTCCTCGGCCTTTTTCACTTGAAAGATGCAACCTACATTGCTGAAACTTCTTGTTCTCTAGCCTTCATTGCTGAGACTTTAAACCATTGGAAATTAGGTTTTCTTCGACTAAATATTTTTATCTTCCTTAACCATAAGCTATGAGTGGGTATCCAGGACCAACAGAACTGTGTCCCTAGGAGCACTTTCAAATTTCTTGTGGTAGATGGACACTTCATCCAGACAAAAATTCAAGGTGGATCCTCAAGATAATTGTTCATTATAGTCAGTTTCAAGAGCTTATTCCAAGCTGGATTTTAAAGGTTTTTTCAAACCCAGCTTGGGGGGAGTGTTGGAAATATGATAAGTCTTACTTTTCTTGTAAGTTGTGTTAGGCAGACTACAAGCATCCAATCATCCATAATCGACTTTTAGAAATAATTATTATGTTTTCTAGGTATTAAATGCAATTACTCCTTGTATTTCAGATGGTAACTCTTAGACTTCTATTCTTTCTTGTACTTATTACGGGTTTCTCCCTTTGTAATGTTTTCAGAAATATTCTCTCTGAGTAAAACTAACATAACTCAATGTAATGTCGCTTTGTTTTGTTTATTGGCTCTTTCCAGGTCTGTATGAAAGAACTACACTGCAGGAATAGCCCGTTGATTATGTCACAATGTGGCTCAAAAGGTTCTCCCATAAATATTAGCCAAATGGTTGCTTGTGTTGGTCAGCAAGCAGTTGGAGGTCGTCGAGCACCAGATGGTTTTATAGATCGAAGTCTTCCACATTTTCCAAGAAAATCAAAGACACCTGCTGTATGTTCTAATACCCTATGCTTATCTATTCTGAATATTTTGGATTATTTTGCTATTTGGTTGTATCAGTTGATTTTTCAATTTCAATTAAGAGCTTGTCACTCTTGAGGGAAAAAGTTCTCGTTACTTTAATATTTGAAACTGTGAATGTTAAAGTTTGTTACCTTTCCCTTTCTTAGTCGTGAACTGAAATTCTTGAGTAGTTTTAGTCGATCTCTTTTTTGATCTCATGAAAGTTTCCTTGCATTTCCTTTTTCCTGTTTCCAACCTGCAAATACAGACAAGTACATACTGCTTCTTAATGAAATTGCTTACTTTTGAATGCAGGCTAAAGGATTTGTTGCTAATTCATTCTATACTGGTCTGACAGCAACAGAATTTTTCTTCCATACTATGGGAGGTCGTGAAGGGCTTGTTGATACAGCTGTATGTGTGGATCCCTGTCTCAGCATTTTCTTAGAGTGAACTTTATTTATGCATTTATTAATCAATTTAAAGTTGTAACTCGTAAATCTGCATGAGTGTGGGAAGGTTGATTATTGAGAGCAATGACAGGCAAGTTAAACACACGATTTTAAAAATAAATACTCTGCATATTTTTCCTTTTAGTTAAAAATTGAACTGTATCTGATGGCTTATAAAGTGGCTCTCTTTTAAAGTACCAACCTTTTTAAAGGAGCAATGAGTGTTTTATGTTTTTTTAAGGATGTACTTTCTTTTGTTATTCAACTTCTCATGTGCTCATGGCATTTTGTTGTGGCATTTTATCTTCTACGTAGATACTCTGTAAAAGTCCTCGAAAAGAGAAAATATGTGCCTCGTTTTTAAGTAATCTAACCACTAACTCATAATCGATTATTTTTAAGCTCTGCCATCATTATAGCACCATTACCAAAAAAAAGTCTATAGAGTAGACCTCAATACTCTGTTGAAGACGCAGCTTATTTTTATTTATACAAATACCTCCAAATGATCAAAGGAAGTAGGGTTTTCATTTCTGGAATTAAGATCTTATTGACATAATATCTCATCTACATCATACTTGAAAGATGAAAGATAATATTTTCGTTGCTTTGCTTTTGATGCGATTTTGATCATTGGTTTTTCTGACTGCAGGTTAAAACTGCTGATACTGGCTACATGTCTCGTAGGCTGATGAAAGCCTTGGAGGATCTGGCAGTTTATTATGACATGACTGTTCGTAATCCTAGTGGAACTATCATTCAGTTTCTCTACGGCGATGATAGCATGGATCCAGGTCAAATGGAAGGTGCAGAAGGATTTCCTTTGGATGTTGGAAGGTTGCTTGTAAAAGCCCAGGCATGACTGACCATTACCTAAACGTGGTTGAGTTCTCATTCAAGTTTATCAGATTTCAAGTAATTGTTTTTATGTTTTTGAATCTCGCTTACAGGCAACTTGCCCTGATGGAAAAAGTCCAAGCTTATCTCTGGATGAAGTTAAAGAAAACACAGAAAAGAGGCTCTCTCAGTATCCTGTTGATTCTATTGGAGGATGGTCTCTTGCCTTCAAAAAGCTGTCTGAATTTATTGAAACTGCTGTGGGCAAAAACAAGTGGCGCATAACCCAGCAGCAGCTCGAGGTACTTAAGTTGTTCTCGAGTGTTGAAAGCTGTCGATATCTATGGCTAAATATAACAAGAGATATTTCAAAGGCGGGAAATTTTTGTACCAAACCGGTGAGATATTTATCCTCCAGTATTACTATTTTTTTTTTTCCTGGAAATGTAGGTGTTTCTTGATGCTTGCATCTCCCGCCTTCGTTCAAAAAGAATAGAAGCTGGAACTGCTATAGGAGCTATTGGTGCACAAAGTATTGGAGAGCCAGGAACACAAATGACATTAAAAACCTTTCATTTTGCCGGAGTTGCTAGCATGAGTATCCTTCTCTTTTGTTACACTCGATTGGTTCTTTGTTCATTGTCTTGGCTTAATTGTATGTGGACCTCAATATTTATTATATTGCATTCTGCATCCTTAACTTTGCCATAGATGTTACTCTTGGAGTTCCTCGTATCAAAGAAATCATTAATGCAAGCAAAAAAATTAGCACACCCATCATCACAGCAAAGTTTGAAGATGATGGCAATATGGAGATTGCCCAAAGTATAAAGGGTCAAATAGAGAAAACATTGTTGGGGCAGGTATATATGAACACATACACACATATGAATTTAAATTTATTATTTTGATATCATCTGGTATTTTGTGTTTCATTATTGGCATTTAGAAGTTTGTAATATGTAATTAGTCATTACTATGTGCATGGAGTTATTCTCATGAGTTTGCATCTTGTGTAGACCACTGGGTTCTCTCTCTGCTCTGTGTTCAATTATATGCAAAGGTTTGAAGATTCTTAAGAGATTTGTTTTTCTTTCATTTTGTCTTAATATGCTTATTCTGGAAGATAAATTTGATTGTTAATTATACAAGTCATAACTATATCTCTAAACTTCTGTTATGTAACAAGGTTTGGCAATCCTGGTGCGGTGTTGTTAGATTTCAGCATTTGCACTCTTGGTGTTGCATTTTGTTAGCAAATAAGAAAGAGTTGGTGAATGGAAAATCTGATCTGATTATTCCAGCAAAGGTTTTCAGTGTATATACAAGAAGAAAAGTGTTAGAAACAATACACAAGAAGAAGAGTGTTAGAAGCTTATCCCTGAAGCTGACAAGTACAAAGCTAAAAAGGCTAAAAGATAAAAAAGTAACAGCTAGTAAAAGCTGTCATCTTATTAGAGAAATCACAAGACTGTCTTACCCTATAAACTACAAAATAAAAATTCAAATAAGCGCTTAACAGCGCGCTTAACAACTTAACACTCCCCTTCACGCTGAATGGTAAAGATCAACTACTCCAAGCTTGGAAGTCAAATATTCAAATCTGGAACAAAGAAACCCTTTGGTCAACCAGCAGCAAATCTTCTAGTTGATCTTCAGATTTGACAAATGATTTGCTAACACCACCCTTTCTTCCAAATTTCTTTGATGAAATGTCGGTTGATCTCCACATGTTTGGTTTTATCATACTGGACAGGATAATCTGCAGTGCTGATGACAGACTTGTTGTCACAATTTAGAACCATAGGCTCTTCCCATTTATCTTTTAGATTTGTGAATATATTTCTCAACCACAACATTTTACACGAACCTTGTGCAAGATCTCTTAATTCAGCAAAAGATGTAGCCACACTAATTTGTTTTTTACTCCTCCATGTAACAAGGTTTCCTCTAAGAAACACACAATATCCAGAAGTTGATCTTCTATCACTTGTCTAATAGGGTTGTTGCCGATGATAATAATGTCATCAACATACACAACGAGAATAGTCAACCCCCCGCCCTTAAGCTGAGTGTTTGATAAATATTGTGTGATCCCTCTGCCTTTGCTTGAACCCAACACCTCTCAGATGTGAGCCTCATAATAAGCCTTCTTTAACTTACATACTTGATGGGAAGGGTAAGAAAAATTGATCCAAGACCGTGGGCCGGGGAGGAATATTGGTTTTACTAAGAAAAGAATGGTCTCTACTATGTTGATTATCCTACCAACAACAATGACACATGTCTTGCCATTCCCTAATCACAACCACTAACAAAAATGTGATATGGTTAATTCATTATCGTCATGGCCATTCATCCTTACATTTTTTAAGGCACTTGTATCTTGAAAATTTTCAGTGAATCAATATCTTTCTTTAATTTGTGATTTGTGTGAACAAGCTAAATACACTTGGATGCCTTTCCCAATTAGTAATACTAGAAGTTTCCTTTTGATTTGATTCGTGTGTTTTTGCGCGCTTTCCTTTCTTGGCTACAGATTGCTCTTTGCTGGTATCTTAGAATATGTTGTGCTTTGTGTGCTTCTAGTCACATCATTCGAATAAGCAATAATAAAACTTCATTAATATCCTTTTCGCTACAGATTCATAATTTGTACATTTATTTTGCTCTTTGTTAGTATCTTAGTATTCTCTTCTTCCTAATTCTTATTTTTCTATTTTTTTTCTTTGGGAATGCAGGTTGCCAAGAGTATCAAGCTTGTGATTAGAGCATTTAAAGCGTTTGTAGTTGTTAAACTGGATGTGAAAAAGATCAATGATTTGCGCTTGAATATAAATGTTTATAACATCCAAGAAAAGATAGAACAGTTTTTTTCGAAAAACAAGCACAAAAATTTCAAAAAGCTGGTAAAAATTGCATCTAGTTTGTTCTTTTTCCCCTCTTTTGGTGGAACATGAGCATTATCACATTGTATCTTTCTGTGCAGTTTTACAAAATGGATGATAATAAGCTAATTGTCCATCCTGAGACGAAGAATGGGGAGGATATCCATTTTGTCCTTCACTGGTTGAAAAACAGGTTGCCCATGGTTGTAGTAAAGGTTGGCGAAGATTGAAATTGAAACATCTGCTTCCTAGAGAATTGTCATTTATTATGGAGTACCCGAGTGAATACTTATATTGAAGTTGAACTTTTGCTAAAGATTGCTTATTTTTTCTGATAATATTAATTTTGTAATTTCAGGGCATAAGCACTGTTGAACGAGCAATTATTGCCGAAGATGAAGGCAAGAAAGGAAAGCACCAGTTGATTGTGGAAGGGTTAAGTCCCTCTTCATTTGTATCTTTTTTATGTTAACTTTCCTGCATCATGCTCTATCTAAATATGTATAGAAAGAAACACCAAAGCAATTTTCTCAGCCTACATAAAAGAAGCAAAGCCCCTGGAAAAATCTCTCTTGTCACCTGAAATATATAAGTGTCATATTTTAGAATTGACATTTTATATTATGGTTTGATTGGTGCTTTAATCTAGCACTGAGTTATTTTCTGGACAACTCTAGATTTTAAATATTTAGTAGTGCAAACTATTGAAGTTCTTTTTGGACTTGCACTGATTTGGGGGTAAGCTCCTTGTTTTTGTAGAACGGGGCTATTAGAAGTGATGGGAATGGAAGGACTAAAGGGGTGCTATACAGAAAGTAATCACGTTGTGGAAGTTCACAAGACTCTCGGAATTGAAGCCGCAAGGACCTGCATCATCAGGGAGATAAAGAAGGTTATGGAAAGTCATTCCATGGAAATTGATATACGCCACATGATGCTTCTGGCAGATATAATGACTTTTAAGGTGATACCCTTGTCCTTGTGGAGCGTTCTTTTGGATAAATAAAAAGGATTTTTCCTAATGTATGACTAGGCACACATTAAACAACCCGAAAAGGGGAAGATTTACTTTTAAAAAGTGCATTTTTCTAGTTTCAGTGCATTAGCCTCTAGGGTCAATGCATTGAATCTAGGGTATCGTTCCTTTTTTGGGTGTCTAATATCGGTGCAAATCCTCTACCCCAACTCCCCGCCCCACAAAATTATTTTTACGTTTAAATTAATATTAAAAAAATTCAAAAAAATATATTTAGCTTCTACATACTTATGATAACATATTTGAAAAAAAAATCTTAAAAAATCAACTTATATTTTTTTTTAAAAAATATATAGTAAACTCACATCTTTTTAAAACTTAAAAAAATCTTTCTATCTCTTATGAATTATTATAATTTTTGTAAGTTGATTTTTTAAGATTTTTTTTTTCAAATATGTTATCATACTAGTTAATATACGCGTGCTTCGCACGCGTGCATCCTTCATATTGTCAAGGATAATCCATTACAGTTATTTAATGCTCGGATAGAATATTAGCAATCTGGCTCTGGTTCTCTCCCTCACGAAAGTTGAATATCATGAATTGACCATCGGGAGAAATAAGCACGAAGTTGCATCACTATGCCACCAATGTAGGCTTTGTAGTTTTCATCCTCCACAACATCAGTGGTAAAGCAATAGCCAAAACCTACATAAATAAGGCAATTCAAAGTAAAAGTTAATGATCAGACAGCCTATAAACACAACGTTGCAGTAGAAATAGCAATATCACATCCTTGGACCAATATCCAAACACAGATAAGAATATTTGCAGACAGTTCTGCATTAAACCAGAATAAAATATCATCAAACAAAACTATTCTTCCTAACAGTTTAATATTGATCCGTTTCATTTTCTATGCTAATTTCCTAAACCGAGATGCGATGATCTTTAAATCAATGAATTTTCTCTATTGTATCCTTTAATATGTCAAGATGACCAACACACTTGCACTTCAACAACGATAGGCAATGTGGTCTATTGGTTTCTATTATCACGTACTATACCATGTATACTTGTAAACTTTAAAGTATAGTGCAAATTGATTTCAGAGCTCAAAAAGTATTCTTCTTATGTGCTCTCATAGTTATCTCGTGCAACAGAAATAAAATATTAAAATAACCTTAAACTTCCACAAAAAGAAAACAAATAAAAAAAAAACCATGCAAATCGAAACTCTACCACATTTATAAAAATAATATATATAACCAAGTCAAAACACATGTTTCCTGATTTTTTAGCTTCCATGTTGAACAGGTATTCAGGTTGGTCTGTTTTTTAGTGCTGACACATTTCCTCGTTTACTCGAATCATATGTGATTTTATTACTTATATTTGCTTACTTGAGGTAAAATACCTATGTCGTTTTACATCAGCAATTCTCTTTGGCAAAGAGTAGTTTGCCATTTATTTTGGGTTGCTGGACAAGTGTTAATGGCTCAACCATGCATAAAATTAGTTACTATTTACAATTAAAATTGATATGTAAGCAGTAGGTTCATGCTAAGTTGCCCGGGTCTTTTGATGCTATGATGGTTCATGGTGAATTTTGTTGGTTAAATGGCAAGTATATTTCATTCTCTTTATCTTTTTATTTGATTTATTTCTTGTTGTCGGCTTAGTAAGTTTGCTCTCTATTGAAAACCCAAAGCCAAATACTAAACTTAAAGTTAAGGAGAAACTTTGAGAGTGAGAGGTAACTTCAAATACATAAGGTATTCATGCTTTAAATCTGTTATCTTAATCTATATGATATTCTTTCTACTTTCAACGTTTGAGTTGTCGCATTATGTAAGCAAATTTTATGGTGAAACGGTTAATATTTAAAAATAAATTTTTTCTTAGTGTTTGGCTTATATATATTTGAAAACTATTAAAGCAATATTAGGTAAAGGGTTAATCCTGAACTTTCATTCATCTAAATCCAATACTTAATGCTGTTTCAATTTATAATAAAAAATTTCACCAATAAATAATCTTTGGCCTCCTAGCTCATATGCATTTCTAATTGAATGAATAAAAGAAGTAGGTAGTGGATTACTTTAGCTTAGACCCCAAGGTAATATAAATTAAACCAAATAACAAATATTTCCAATTTGCAGAGGGTACATGTATGAGACAACACACTATAACTCACATGAGAAGGATGCTAGTAACTTACAATGCTACAACACAAACTGGTTAAGGAATGTTTTATAACAGTATCTGTATTGTAACTGGATACTTGTATTTGTATATATTTCTGATGAATCAACTCACTTACCCTCTGATGTTAGCCTAAGTAACTTGTGAATTGTTCTTTAGATCAGTGCCTCTTACAGGGCGGACTTAATTAACTCATTCCCTTGCCCTCTGTTGCTCTGCACAAATATTGGTGCTCAGTGGGTGTATTTATGTCCATCTCTTCATTTTTTTAGACCAAATAGAAAGATTGAAAAAAAAAATCCCTAAAATCAAGGATACCAAATGACATTAGAACGATTGTAAACAAAATTAATCCAGGAACAATAATGTATTTGCATATCCTACATAACAGATACAAATTATAATTTTTTCCAAAATAATAATTGAAAAAATTAGAAATCTTGTTATAGACATTTTGTCAAACAACTTGAGTGCATTATTAAAACATGGAAGATAAGGTATAATGAAAGGAATTTTTCCTATTCATAACGCACTGGAGCTACCTAACTGCAAATAAACAAAATCCTTTCCCTCGAATCTTCAAATCAAAGGCTTAAACAAACTAATTTTTATACGCAAACGCTAAACCCTAACTTCAAATAACCAAAATCATGTTGCAAAAGCTTTATTACCAATACTACCTCATCACGAAAGACGCCATCAGGTAAGTAGATCGAGTAAGAGCAAAAAGCTTTGCTAATATTTTAATCGATGTAGGCTCAAAACCTCATCCCCTCCTAAGCTCATCCATTTCGACCTCTGCCCAGACCTTAATTGGTGGCGGAACTGGTGATCCGTACCGACAAATATTTGGAGGAAGGTAGAAACGAAAGCAATAAAGAAGACAGAAATTTGAGGAACGTAGAGGCGGGTAGAAAAAACACAGTAAGGCGAGAGCCGAGAGAGAAGTGGAGATACCGATTGAAGAGGGCAAGGGAGATGAGAGGCAGTAGTGGCAATTTCGTAAATATTTAACTATATAGGCAAACGTTGGGGCTAAAACAGTAATTCAACTTTGTGGCTCATTGCCGCTTTTATATATATAGAGAAGTATGTAGAAGCTAAATATTTTTTTTTTTAATTTTTTAAATATTGATTTAGACGTAAAATAATTTTGTGGGGCGGGGAGTTGGGGCGGGGGTTTGGGGTAGAGGATTTGCACCGGTCTAATATGTGTCCATGGGCACACATTAGAAAAAACCGATATAAAAACGGAACGAGCATAATAATATAGTAACTAATTCAGTATACATAGCTAGAAAATTGGGAAAAGTTGAATATAATTTTTTTATGAAAAATTCTGATTGGTTAATATTACTACGATTAAGGAGAATGTATTATAGAGAACTTTTCCTTCATTATATATAATAGATAATAGATATCTCATCATTATTTGTAACAGGGAGAGGTCCTTGCAATTACCAGGGTTGGGATATCAAAAATGAAAGACAGTGTTTTGATGCTGGCGTCCTTCGAAAAGACTGCTGATCATCTTTTTAATGCTTCTGTAATCGGTAAAGATGAACAAATTGTTGGAGTTAGTGAATGCATCATTATGGGTGTGCCCATGCAGGTCGGCACTGGAATGCTTAAAGTGATTCAAAGGTGCGTTACCGTTATGACTCAGATACGGCCACAAATCAACTCTAGTTTTATAGTATATTTTGGAGTGTCCTATGTAATATTCAGGTGCTCTGAACGACTTGATAATGGCCCTCACTTTTCTATACCCAGAGTGAAAGAGGTTCCAGCATTGGAGTATCGGCCAGACCCTATTTTCTCTTGAGGCACAATATGGCGTTGATGTGAAGCTGAAACAGACAAAATCTTTAGATTAATTGTGGTATTCCTTGGACTGAAGTCCTTCCCTCTCTTGATAGGAAGCATAAGCTCTCACGTATTATGACTATTTTCATTCTTGTTTTGGGTCTATCGGAAACACTTTCTCGACTTATTCGGGGAGAGAGTGTGTGTCCCTGCTTAATCACGGGATATATTGGGTGGTGGTTGTGTCTTTTCCTTTCTAAGTCGCTGAACTTGTTCTTGATCATGTCTGATGATGCAGTTGCTGCTGCTGCATTTTCTCTACCCTTTGCCGTCTCAGGAGTTTCGTCGTTATAGTTTCAAGTGACTGTCCGGGGCACGAGGTGAAGACGCTACATGACTTGGGTTCTAGGATTTGTGAATATATTTCAGTAGGACAAGTTACCGGTATTAAACATTTGCTTGTAGTTCATAATTTGTGCTTTATGTTTCAGTTTTTCGTAACTGTTGGAGACTGAAGCAAATTTTGGTTGATATTAAACAAAACAATATGGGAAATTTATAGAAGGGTAAATTCCTTTGGTGGTCTCTAACCTTTTACATATTGCTACTATTTTAGTCTCCTCGTCAATTTTCTTGTTAAACTAAACGATAACATTATTTAATTTTCTAAATAAATCCGAGAGAGATTAGAGAAGGGCTAGGGTTACAAGCAGGCCGTCCAATGAATTTTAGGTGTCCCGTTCAATATTACCCTAATCTTAAAATATTGATTTTTTTTTTCTGACTTGCTAATTATTAAAACAACCAGTACTTTTCCCGTACCTTGTACGGGTAAGTATTTTTATTGAAAGTTACCATTTTAGTTCTCCCTCGTACCATGAATATATATTTCATTTCATTTGAATTGTTGTAATGTTATCCATTACATTTAAATAAAAAATAAGTTACATCTCTCAAATTGGAAAATTCTCCTTGATTGATGACCTACGAGTCTAAGACACATTGCACACTTATAACTCAAGGGTTGTGTGTCATCTTTATATTCGTCCTCATTTACAGGATTATAGAAATGAGAGTATAGCCATCAACCAAACACTCCTAAGCCAAGGTTTGAGTAAGCAATTTTAATTATTTTGTTAAAAAATTACTACATATTAAATTACGTGCAAAAATAAAATGCTCTCGATGTGCATATATAGTCAAAAGAGAACAACAATGAACGTTGCATGTGCGTAGCCAATAGAGAATACATTTACATAGACTTATCAAACATCAAATGCCTCCCTTTTATGCCTTTCAACTCAATATTTCCTGGTAGGCAAGTAAACAGCTAGATCAAACCTTGAAAACTCAAATTCTATTAAAATGAATCTCATAAATCATGATAAATTATAGTCTCCTAAACCCAAGTAAGAAGAGGATCCACTCAGAAGAGATCTTTATGAAGAAAACTGATTATTCGAGTAAATTAAACCTTGAAAAACTCATATTCTATTAAACCGAATCTCATGATACAGAAATATAGTCTCCTAAACTCAAGTAAGAAGAGGATCCACACAGAAGAGATCTTCATAAAGACAACTGATGATTCGAGGTAAAATGAATGGATCCTACAAAGGTGCCGAAATGAAGTAAGACTTTTAGCACTAAAAATCACACACAAAAAAAGTATTAATCAAAGTAATGGAATAATGAAAAAAAAAGACTGATACTTGGTATTGGTATAACCTTAAATTGTGAGTACATCCTGCTTCAGCAGCAATATAAGATCATGATCTAAAGAAACCGCACGCAAAAGCAATTATTATAAAGAGATTAAAAACAATTGCAACAGAAGGAATCCAAGCAGTAGGAGACTCAAAGTTCTTTAAATTCAAAATCAAATTTAAGATCTGATCGGCCGCTTCTATGAAGTGCAAGACCAAGCAGATCTAGCAGCTTATATAACTCCTGCCACAATTCAAACCCAGTCTTAAAAGAATTAACGGGAATTTAATATAAAACAAAGTTCGTGCTTGATCAGATCGACCATAATTAAGCAACTTAAACTCCAGTTCCAGATCCAAAAGCATCACAGATAATCGTTGCACCAGACCACGAGAAACAACTACAATATCAACCAAAAAAAGGAACAAAAAAAGAGGGAAAAAACTGGGTTCTCATGGCACAAAACAAATCCACAAACCACAAGTTTCTATCACAAACAAAAAATTCCCAAATTTCTTTCTCAAAAACATACACCACAATTTCAATGCCAAAGCACAAATTCACTAATTTCTTTATCACAAACCCTAATCGAAATTTCCACAAATTGATTCTCAAATCCACTAAGTCTAATCTAAATTCATTCTAATCTTAACCAATTGAACTTAATAACAATAAAATTAAAAGATAGAGGAAAAAAAACTACTAACCTTGAAGGTCTAGATCGAAGAAGAACAAAGGCGCCTCGTTGTGACGCTTGTGCGGGAGACGGGAGTAGAGTGCGGGCCGAGTGCTGGGTGGAGCTCGGCGTAGCCTGTGCGGGAGACGGGAGTGGAGTGCGGGGCGAGTGTTGGGCGGAGCTCGGTGGCTCGGTCGGAGGTGGACCTTGCAACGACGCTGACATCTTGGGGAATCGCTCTCTTTACCGCGCTTCGTCTTAGGGCTTTGACGTTGCGTCTCTCTGTGCGACCGTGAAAAATAGAGACAACTTTGTCTTTGAACTCTTTTATATATATAAAGGCAAAACAAAAAAGAGGGACGAATGGAGAATCGAACTCGGGTCCATTGTTTTGCAAAAGATTCCTAACATTTCAAATGACCAAGTGAGCTATGAGGAATTTCTGATTCCATTTACATTATTTATATTATATTTGTACTTAGTACATAAGTCCCCTATACATACATATATACGGAGTATTTGTTTACTCCCGAACCCAAGTAGGGCTAATTAAAGCCACCCCAAGTCCACTTGGGACCGCCACTGAACCTCACCACCATAAATTTTTTTGTTGTTATATTCAAATTGTATTCGATATGGAAAATTGCTTTTCATGGCCATGAAATATTTCACACCCTTGCCGTGAAACCAGCTGGAGTAAAACTATAGATTCATTTTTGGGATGGTTTTAAGGTGTTGCGTGTTACCATGGAGTCCATATATTTCAAAGGTAACCTCCATTTGAGTATTTCTTTTCAGATGTTTATATAATTAACTTCTTTTTATTTAATATCGAACACTGATTTTCATGGCCATGAAATATTTCACACCCTTGCTGTGAAACCAACTGGAGGAAAACTATAGATTCATTTTTGGGATGGTTTTAAGGTGTTGCGTGTTACCATGGAGTCCATATATTCCAAAGGTCACCTCCATTTGAGTATTTCTTTTCAGATGTTTATATAATTAACTTCTTGTTTATTCGATATCGAAAACTGAATGTCAAATAGACAATTAAATATATCATTCAAATAAAATTATATAATCCCAAAAAGACAAATAACATTAACAGCATAAGGAAATTGTAAATGTTTAAACAAACCACACTTCAAGCCACAACACAAAACGGAAACAACACAACCAAATGTTCAACAAACCAAACTTCAAGCCCCAAATTAAAGGAGGCATCCAGTTTCTTGATTTGAATATCTGTGCATAAACCTGGTAAAAAATGAGCTAATTCATGATTGAACCTGATCAAATTTCTCAAAAATGTTATGATTTAACGGGCAAATACATCCTTTTTACTAAAAGATTCCTAATTTCAGCTATAGATCAAAAAGCACATTCTCAACATCCTTGTCATGCTTTTCCTACCAGCATTAAGAACACCAATTCCTGCACTGAGCCCAAGCAACAACATTTTTTTGCTTGGGAAAGTCAATCATTGGTCTTCCCTGAGCCCTCACAACTCCCAAAAACCAGCAATTGCAACACCTGTTGTTCTACATATTAAGACCAACAATACATTAATGATGTAACTTAGCAGTGATCTTTATCGGTCAGAAAAGCAACTTCAATAAATAAAGAGAAAATGAACCCAAAAGAGATGCTACTAAATTATTGAGAATTATACTACATCCAGAATCGGAAATCCTGTTAAAGCTCAATCTAAAATATGTGGCATAGTTGTCAATAAATAAACATTGTTTAGTTTCATCAAGAACCAAAGGGAAATAAAAAAAATCACAATTTAAGCTACAAGTAACAAAAATTACATGGGGCAAAAAGTTGTACATGTACATCATCATTAAACATTCTATAGTTATGCTTATAGTGTTGCAACAACTTGAATGCCCATTTGCTTTGGAAATCTTCAAACTGCACACAATGCATACCAATTTATCTAGTATAAATTCACAAGCCTTGAGGGGTTAACAAACCACAAGGAAGTAATCAAGAAATAGATCCAAACTCCAAACAAATCAAAATGGAAAAAAAAAGCTCCAAACAAAAAAAATCTCAAACTGGATCCCAAGTTACAAATCATAAGCTCCAAACAAAATATTCATCTTCATGTCAATGTTCCATTTTGTTATAGCCATAGGTTCTAGTACCCGTGCTTTTCTCTAATTCTCTAATTGAAACCCCGAACCCCTAATTGAACCCTCTAACCCCTAATTGAGTCTGAGCTGAGCCAAAATATTCATCTTCAATTCTCTATAGTTACAAATTGATGAATAGATGATCATTTGAGCACGCTAAGGAATGCCAGATCTGAGATCTCTCTATCCCAAACTCCAACAAAAAATCCAAAATACAAAGTGATTACAATAGTTACAAAACCAATCTATAAATCTTAAAATTAAGATGTTATTGATATTCACTCATGAAAGAGAAAATGGAAGAATAAAACACAGAGAGATGGAGAATTACAAGGTATCCATTACATGTTGAAACCAACACTATCAGCAATCATTAAAATGGGAAAAAAGAAAGAGAAGCCACCTGATCTCGTATCTGGTCAAGAAATGTTCCACCTATCAACCCTGACACAATAATGCCCATGGCAATTGTTGGGATGTAGTAGTATACTCAAAATGAAATGAAGAAAAAATACAATACTTAAATCAACAAATTTCTACTCGCAAACACTTATTGACATTTTTTCAAAAATATAAGAAGATCACCTCAGACAGAAGAGGGTATAGACCATTAATGCAACCTTTAGCCACAACACCAATGCACAAAACTGCATCTTCTCTTTCTTTCCAGGACTGATCATCCATAGAGGAAAGTTTGGCTTGCAGAAGAGTGTAGAAATGATGTTACAACAATAACAACTAACACTGCCAAAAGCTGAATAAGATCAAACTGCAGCTTCTCTTTTTTAAAAGAATTCTCCCATCTAGCTCATCTACTGAATAATATGATAAAAGTTAAAAGACATGTGCATCTTGTCTAAAAGGTTGATCATTTATGATTTGGAAAAATGCCAACCAAACCCAAGTGTATCATTTAATTTTATACAAACCGATATAAGAATCACCATACATCATAATCTCTAGAAATTGATTGCTAAATAAAGATGAACAAAAATAAGATTTTTAAATACCATAAAAGGGAACATCTTAAAAAAGATCATGAAGAAATAATATAAAAAATAACCATTTGGAAACTCAGAAAGTAAGCGCAGACCTTCAGTTTTAACATGACAGTAGGCACAAAGTAAGATATATTACTCGTCGCACCCAATAGCGCTTTGTTGTTGCTTCATGGCCAGCTGATCTTGGAGTTCTCTTTTATAGCCTTTTCCCTTCCATCCCCCATCTGCAAGAATAACATAAAGTATTATTTAAGAGGAAGTAATCAAGAAATAGATCCAAACTCCAAACAAATCAAAATGGAAAAAAAGCTATAAACAAAAAAATCCCAAATTGGATCCCAAGTTACAAGTCATAAGCTCCAAACAAAATATTCATCTCCATGTCAGTGTTCCAGTTTGTTACACATAACCCAAAATAATTCTGGTGTGTAACAACAAATAATGACTTTTATTCAGTCCATTTCACAGCAATGGCATGAAAACAAATATGGTCATAATCAAATATACCCATTCTACAACTATAATCAAATTCAAGATTACTTGCAACCAAAGAAGTTAAAAGCGAAGTATTAGCACATGAGTAACTTATATGCTACATAAAGAAGAATGGAAAATGTTATCGTAGATAGATTCATAATAACCTAGAATATGTGACATTCAATTGCTTCACAATAAAACCCGAAATTGAGATATAAATAAGATCAAATCACGAACACGAACACGAAGAGTACGTATGAATAAAAATTCTTACATGAAAAATATATCATATATTTGATTTCATCATGTGGCCACCTTTTCGAGCATGATAGTGAAATCATCATATCATATACATCCACAATTGGAACACGGAAGGACATCCCAATTATCTTGCCATTCAAAATTGGAAGCAACTTACCGAAAGCCTATATATCAGCAACTGCAAGAGCAACAAAAGGAGAGAACGGTCAAGAATTCATCTAAATCATCAAAAGCTTCTAAAACTGAATTATTTTAACCCTCTAAATTATATAAATTAAATCAACCATTCTCTTAATTGAATCGACCCTATAAAATTGGAGCACCAAAAGTGAATCAACATTTAACAATAGTTGTGGGGGTTGCAGTTAGTTAATCAAAACCCCCTTTTTAAACCATCAAAGTAATAATTAATGAGTATCTAATCAATTCAGTTAAAGTTGTTCATTTGACTTTGAATATATCTAATGAGTAGGTATTATCATTCAGCAGTGTCCAAAAGCGAATGACAGTGCTCAGCCACCACATTTAAGAACATCTTCTTTTTAACCCAATTGGACACATTCTTTCTCCATTTGGTTATGATATGATTTCTGATAAGAATGTAATTGACCTGCTCAATCCCACCAACAACCTTCACAACTCCAACATCTATCTCCTCATATGTAAGAGAGTCAGCCGGAAACCCAGTTGTCAGGGCAGTCAGAGCTTCAGCTGTTACTTCCCTGCTAATCACAATAATCTCATTAGATATATCTTGAACCTTTACAGACGAAGAGGAATTCAATTTGTTGTTGTTATTACTATTACTATACATACTACGACTAACAATCTGGGATGAATTTGAACTCGAAACACTTCCATTGGGAAAATTAGGGCCCGCTGCATTATCACGAACCTTATTGCGAGAAAACTGAGGGATAGAATGAACCTGCAAACGCGATGGGATATAATCTGTGGACATCAAGGTCATTTTCTCGCAACTTTGGACCTGTACTGTACCAGCCAACTATATGCTCATTGGCTGAAATTATTGATTAATGACGGTATATAATTCACTGAAACAAATCCCCAAATATTAAAAATACTCAGATAGAGACATACCGTTGATTCTCTTGAACATAGAAAACATTGATTTATGGTATTTGTGGTCAAGAAACCAAATGCTAGGATCATCATCTTCTTCAAAAGGTACTGCAAGTGAAGTATTAAGCGTTAGCAATTAGATAATGTACACCAAAACAACATAAATCAATTCGGCTTCTAGAATTGGTGGACCATTTGCTTTGCTTAATAGAGACTAAGTATGGTATGTTTAGATTTCTCTCCCAGATCCAATCCAAACATCATGGCACAGACACTAACTCATTGCAAATGAGAGCAAAATGTAATTTTTAAGTTCCAGGATTCAATTGACATAAAGCATGAGCCGAGGAAACCAAATCCTAATTTGATATAAATTTAAGAGGAAACCAAAACCTAATTTTGAAAGAAACCAATTGCAATCTAGCTAGATCCTAGCTTGATAGAGATCAAATCAGACATAGATACAAACAAAACCTGCATAGCTGTTGTTAACATCGACGGTGCCCTTGAATGAACTCCCGAGCAAGAAGCCTACAACTCGTTTTTGGGTGTCGCGAGCAACCCGGTTGTAGTGGTCGACCATACTGAGGAGTGCGAGAGGATGAAATATCACCTTCTTGATCGGCCGAGGCGAAATCTGTTGTGTCTTGATAACATCCATTGCCATCGATCGATCCTTCCCAAATTCGAACAAAGATTTCAATTTGGCCTCCAGAGAAGTAACACGTCTTCAAACCTCTCTAAGCTATAGTAGACGCTCTAATCTCGTAATCCAGCGCCTTATTCGGCCCATCGCCTCGAGCAATTAATAATGTCCCTGGCAAACTCTAGAAGAAATGACCCCAGATTTGGATTATCAAGCGTTGAATCATCGACGTTGCATTGCCTACCCAATCGATGCACCGCCTCCCAAATCACCGAATCGCCACCGCCCTCGCGCAGCGCCTCTCCACAATCTCCCATCCTCCACCACCTAAACGGACGAACCTCCTACCAACAAAACTCCTGTCTTAGGACAAATCTACACATACATATACACTAATTTTTTTTTAAAAAAAATTTATTTTTCTAGGGTTCACCATTTAAAACTTAGGGTATCATTAGTGGTTATTGAAAATTTTAAGGTTTATTCTTTATAATATGGGTATAATAGAGTTTTAAAGAAAAATTTTAGGGCTAATTTTTACAATTTTAAAAGTAGTGGATAAATTTTATAAAATTTTACACATGAAAAAAATATACACCAACATACACCTGGTGTATGTGTATCATCCTCCCTTATTTTCTTCAATTGAATGTGATGGTTAATTTAGTCTACTATGGTGCGAGGTTAAGAAACCGTTTGAAGCAGAGACAGTGGGCTCCAACCCTCGCCACCGACCGATTGCCCCCAGCGCTCACCGCCGATCGATTGCGCCCCAGCCCTCATCGTCGATCGATTGGGCCCCACCTCCAGTCCTCGCCGTCAATCGATTGTGCCCCGCTTCCACAACCATCAACATATCAATTCTAAGGAAGAAAGAAGAGACCAAAGAGAAAGAAAGAGCTCGTTATATGGAAACAATGGAAGGAAATCGAAGCAAAAATGAAAGCAGAAACAAAAGAAAGGAGAAGAAGAAGTAAGGGAAAGATCTCATGATAGCAGATCGGGCGAGAGGACAAAGGACGAAGATCTCATCGACGTGGAGATTCGTCGATGCGTTCAAGGCATCAACGTCGCGAAGGAAGAAATCTCCAGGTGCATCCCTCTCTAATCGTCTTTCCTCCGCCTGATTCCGCCCTCTTCTCCGGCAGATCCAAGGCCCGACGCCCCTCTCCCTCTTAGCCATGCCTCCTACTCCCTCACTGGCGGTTTCCAAACCCAAACCCTAAAAAATTGAAAACAGAGAGTGCTCCTACTCCCTCACTGGCGGTTTCCAAACCCAAACCCTAAAAAATTGAAAACAGAGAGTGCGTGAAGGAGGTTTTTTGACGGAGAGTTGATGACTTCAATTTCAGTTTTTTGAAGTAGCAGGCAAGAGAACGTGGGTGAGAAAGGTGAAACCGCTCTTCTTATCTTTGCTCAAACAATGACACGTGGCTCATTCTTTTGTGAAGAGGCTGCTTCTAAAATAATAAGTATAAGAGGTGGATATTTTCTGTGTAGATTTTAACTTGTTAAAAATGTGCCAACAAGTTAAGCATCCACTATTTTGATACGAATATAGTACTTATTACATTTACCAATCTTTCAAAAATATGTAGCACGTAATATATGTAAAATAAATATATTCATTTAAATAAGATAATAAAAAAATGTCCAAATAGATTTAATACAGGACTTCTTCCTATTAGATTTTAAGTCATATATTTTAACTCTTTAATTGTGGACCAATACATATAGATGTGTGTTACATTATTTTCACATTAAAAACTCATTTATTGTGTGAAGTTATAATTTACAAATAAAATAAAATTTTGAATATATATATGTGAAAAATCTTAAAATATCATAAATTATACTCTAATACAAGAGTTTGTATTAAAATAACAAATAAAAATAGTTAATAAGAAGGCCCATTAACTAAAATAGTTTTTCATTTAGAAAAAACAATTAGAAAATGTATATTTAATAAAAGTTTGGCATATAGTTGGATCGGAGGACCAAATAGTAGCAATATGTGAAAGGTTAAGGACTAAAATTAACACTTAAAAAGGTTAGGGACTTATAGTGGCTAACCCTTAAAGGTTAGGGACCTTTGAGAGTTTGGAAGTTAAAGGAGGAGGAAAAAACC
The DNA here is from genome assembly GCA_037127255.1 of Persicaria tinctoria. Lineage (NCBI taxonomy): Eukaryota > Viridiplantae > Streptophyta > Magnoliopsida > Caryophyllales > Polygonaceae > Persicaria > Persicaria tinctoria. The sequence goes on from JBANSL010000008.1 coordinate 41,755,868, forward strand.
ATCTTACCCCTCCTAAGCTCGATTATGACCAAAAGGGCTCCGGGGCTCGGATCTTGGATCTCCGGGCTGATGGAGCTTCTTCTTCCACTTGAGGACGTCATAGGGGAGCAGATGGGCTGTTGTTGCTGCCCATGAAGGAAGGAAGGGAAAATGAGCTTGTTTTGGCTTGGTTGAGCTCAAGAGGTGGAATAAGGGGTGATATACGAGCCGAAAGAGCCGAGCTTGAGGTGTTCAAGCTTGGCTCGTTCGGAAAATGAGCTGAGCCGAGCTCGAGCCCAAAATTTATTCGAGCTTTTTTTGGCGCTCAAGCTCGGCTTGCGATCCTAGGGATAAGCTCGAGCTCGGCTTGTTAAGGCTCGAACAAGCCGAACGAACGAGCCTGAGCTCGTTCAAGCTTGCCAACTGGGCTCGTTCGGCTCATTCGAGCTCGGTTTGTAACTGAAATCTAAATGCAGAAGCAGCCGTACAACAAGCCGAAAACCCTAAAATACAAGTTCCATTGATCAAGAAGGATAGATGGAGGGAGAAAGTAATCCCAACTCTTAATTTTATACAAAATCGAAGCAACAAACCCTCACATACAACAATTTCAAAAACAAGATCCAACAATTAAGTAATTCTAACTCTTAATTTTATATAGAATCGAAGCATCAATGAATAGGATTGAAGCAACAAACCGCAATTTCAAACAAATCAACTGTCGAATCTGACGCTTGGTTCTTCTCTTCGCTTTTGCCTCGTCCTGCAAGTACTCCTTCGCCACATTTGCCTCGGCGGCTTCCTCTGCCCTGAGGATTGGCTTCCTTTACACGCGTTTCTCTGAATCAGTGAAAGCATCTTTGCATCCTCCTCCCTTCATGGACAAACGGAATCCGCACTCTTCTTTTTCAACTTCTTCAGATCCGTCATCTTCTTCGAATCTCGCAGCCGCGTGCAGATCTCGAGTGGGAGGGAATGGAAGGAGGGAGAAAGGGGAAGAGGGAGAAAGGCTTCTTCAGATCCGTCTTCTTCTTCTTTGAATCTCATCGCCGTCGCCTCCGGATCTCGAGCGGGACGACATGGAAGGAGGGAGAAAGGGGAAGAGGGAGAAAGGCTTCTTCAGATCCGTCTTCTTCTTAGAATCTCGCCGATGCCGCCTCCGGATCTTGAGCGGGAGGGCATGGAAGGAGGGAGAAAGGGGAAGAGGGAGGAAGGAGAAGAGGGAGAAAGGGGAAGGGGAAGAGGAAGAGGAAGGAAGCGCCTGATGGAGATCTCCTTACGGCCTGAACTAAGGAAACAGGAGGCATGACGCTAAAAAAGGGAGACAACCAACACATACATAACCCTAGGGGTAATTTTGAAATTTACCCACTCGAGCTTTTGGGCTCGGCTCGGGCTCAGCTCGGGCTCGGCTCGAGCTCGGCTCGGGCTCGACTCGAGCTTTAAAAACTGTTCAGGCTCGGCTTATTTTACGGTTTCGAACGAGCCGAGTTCGAGCTTTTTCGAGTCGAGCCCGAGTCGAGCTCGAGCCGTTCGGCTCAAATAACAACCCTAGGTGGAATGGAGCATGGAGTTCTTGCATCTTGGCTTCAATGGGAGAAGGAAGGAGGAAGGGGTTGTTGATGAGGCTGTGGGTGACGTTTTAGTTGCTGAAAGAGGAGGTTTGAGATGCTGGGATTTGATAGAAAAGGGGAGGAAGATGGGAGGAAGAAGAGATGGGAGAGGATAAGGTTTTGGAGCGTTGCTAGATAGGGCTTTTGGGTGTGATTTTGTGGTGAGGAGATGAGTCTCCCCCGACCTGATTTTAAAGAGCCAAAGGGGAGTCTTTCAGGGAGTCAAAACGTGATGGGCAAGGTGAGGAGGAAGACTACTTTGTCTCCTTGCTTCTTTTGGAGTGTACATGGCAAAAGGAGGAAGAAAAGCATGGGACATGCTTGGCTTTCTTTGGGTAAGGAGGAAAGGAGTTGGAAGCCTCCTCTTCATTTCAAATTTGGCTCCATGAGGACCATCTTGGGGCTGAGATTTTCGGATAGGTTGGGAAGAGTGAGAATCTTCGTTCCGACGTTGCGAGCTCAAATCCCGAGGGGTGTCCTGAAATTAGTTTTTGACGTTAGTGATAAGGCATGTTTCCAATAGGCATTATAGGTTAGTTTCGGTGTATTTCATTGTTATATAATCATGTTTTAGTGTTAATTAGATTAGCATTCATTTTTTGGAAAAGTTCGGAATCCACGCTATTTCGATGGTTTTATGTAGATTCGTAGATCCGAGGCAAAGAACACGAGGAACGGAGCTAAGTAAGGCTAAGGCGAGACTTTGGAGAGCTTAAGGAAGAAGTCCCAAAGAGAATGGAACAACCTAAGGAGCAACGGAGAACGAAATCGAGGTCTAAGAGCGAAAACGAGGGCGAGTCGCGAAAGCTGTCCGCTCGGCGAGCTGAACTTGTAACGCACTTTCCGGAGGCCTCAGATGTCCGATCGACGCATATGAGCATGCGTTGGAAAGCTCTTTCGAAGATCTACGTGATGGTGTTCTGTTGGATTTTCTCTGCCAGCGAATGCCTTTCCGATGCAGCGAATCAAGTCAGCAAGAACATGTGCGAGAAGGTGGCCGGCCTGAGCATGAGTCGCTTCCAGCGAATGGCATCTCGCTGCCAGCGACTGGAGTCAGCGGAAGCATGTCCAGGAGAAGCATGACTCACTGCCAGCGAAAGGAAACTCGCTGCCAGCGAGTGTGGTAGCGAAAATCCAACAGGAGCTTGATTGACGCCATTCGCTGCCAGCGGAAATTTTCGCTGCCAGCGGAATTTGACGCTGAATTAAATTTGGAAAGTCTATCTTCTATCTAGTTTGTTTAGGAAGTTTCTATCTAGTTTATCTATCTTTTACCTTATTTATGGAAGACATTAGACTTATAAATAGGATGTTCTAGGCTTAAGTTTAAAAAAAATTAATTCCAAGTAGAGAAATCACCATTGAAGAGAAGAAAGTTTAGGTAAGCCATGTTTGGCTAATTTTGTAGTTTTCGCCTACACTTTCGAGACTTGGTTGGTGGTTTGTGAGTTTCTAATTCAAGTTATTTTTCCTCTTTAATTCTTTCAACTTCTTTGTGTGATATTGATTATGTTATTGATATTATCTTGATTAGCTACCTTGATAATATTGATTTCATGCTAGGATTTAATACTTTCGTATTTGTGTTATTTCCGTAGTAGCACGCATAAGATTGTGGATTCCGTGTTTGAAGCATGATTATGTAGGGAGTTGACATATATCTTAAACATTGATTTACCGTGTTTAATTGGTGTTATTTATATGCTCAAGTTCTTGGGACTATTTGCTATCTCTTTGTTAAATCTTGATCGTGTTAAGGTTGCAATGAGGTGTAAGGGATTAATTGGACTCTTAGGACTTTTAATCTACTTAAACCAAAACGAGAGGAATTCGTAGGAAAAGATAATAACTTGAAAAGGATTCGATGATCAATAAAACCAACCACAGTCGAGAACTTGTAGGTGGAAACGCTTTTCTTCTATCATTTATTTGCTTTTGTCAATATTATTTTCTTTTATTCATAAAAATCGTTTCTTTTATATTGATAAATACACAATATTTAGAAATACTTGATTCTCTAGGGTTCGACCCCTTACTTGCATACTATACTTGTTTGTTTGTTTGGGAATTATTTTTGGCGAGGTAAATCAACGACTTTCCCTCCGTCAGTTAGCTTCCCAAATCCCGCTCTCTCCTTCACGAAGTTAGAATTTGAAATCCGAGAATCAGGGTTGCAATGTTAGTTCTTAAAATTTTGTTTAGGCCGGAAATCCGCTTCATGAGTTTTAAAATCCGAGTTAGCGTGTTTTTTGTTAAATTCCGCTCTTAAATTCATTTTGATTTCCTTTTTCCGAAAAAAATAGGATTTAAAAATCCGAGCTTTTACACCATCCACCTCTAAAATCAAGTCTCGTCCTCGAAACTAAACCCAAAACAAAGTAGGGGATGGAGTTGAAATAGGTGAGTCTAAGGACCATTCCATTGATCTCGTAAGTGCCTCATAAGTGCACCTATGAGATTCTCACAGTATCGTCGTCATGATAATAATATCCCCGATAGGTCATAGTGAGAGTGCGATATGGGCCCTTACCACATCATTACCCCGACTTCTCGGTTATATCATAACTCAAAAGCATTATAGCATCTCCACTAGGTCTTAGCAAGCAGTCTATAAGAGCCCCTATAAAATTCTTGTATCCACTTCGTGGGGCGTTATAATGCAAGCTCAGTCAGAAAATTTAAAAATGGGTTCCTTAGTTTGAAAAGAATTAGCCTCAAAATCATTAAAATTCTCGATCACGTTTGATTTCTAAAAGTCCAAGTTAGTCCTTTTTAAACACCATACAAATCCCTTAGGTCCGATGTTAGTCAAGCAAATTTCAAATCTCAAGAGGTGGAATCATCCACCTGACTACCTCTAAGGCTAATTCCATATTTCCTTCCTAGGTTCCAAGTGAGAATCAAATTTCATCAATTCAGTTCTATCATCCTAGCAATTCCAATTTAAGACATCATATATCATAGCAATTGTTCAACATAGCAATCGATCGTCTCACACATTCATAACCAGGTCATACTCATGTCACGGATAGTCACATACCATAATATATCTAGCATAGTATCATACATGGTAGGATCTATCACAACACATCACAGAAGTTGCACATCATATCAATCAAATAAGCACGTCATATAAATCAAATAAGCACATCATACTCATGCTAACTACCAAGCGTCATCACATTAGAGGCAAACAAGTACTTCCGTACACTTGCATTTCTTCGAGTTCAGGGGATAATTATGTTATTACTAACAGTTCACTATTGTCAGCGACAATACATCATAGAATCAACATCGTCTATAGTATAGAATCTGCACAACATTCGGCCCCAAGTAAAACATACACTAAATCACATCCTCAGGAGAATCTGGCTACAACTACCAATTATGACAAGACACGACCACTACTCATCATCCCTCGCATTAAGATCAACTTCACCTAGGTCTACCAACTCAATCCACTACTAGTTCTAGACACCATTACATCCCGTTCATATACAACCTCTCTACCCTCATAACTATCCGCAATCAAGGCCTACACCCCAAGCCGATTACAAGGTATCACAACTCATATGCCATCAAGCCATCTAAGGATCAATCTACTTCAATATCCCAGTCTCAAGTCCTAATCTTCCACTCAACCATCTAAACCCATATCTCGGAGTTCCCAATCGCATAATTCTCTTATTCTGACAAGCTTAACAACTCGACTCACTACTAGGACTCCTTATAAAGCACACCCTCGTCCTAGGGGTTCTCTACCAATCCCATCTTTACCCTCTATGGGAAATATGAAAATCCTTAACCGAAATGCGCTCACGATCGATCTTAGGAGATTCCTAACAATCTCACTCACTCTTCCTAGGCTCTCAAGACTCCGCTTGACCATCATCTCCCAAAGAGATATCTCGAATCACCCTGCTAACCTGATCATATCCCCGCACCACTAACCACTCTCACTAACCATCCACCTCTAAGAACCCAACTCATACTGACTATCTCACACTTGACACTCTCGACAAACTCTTACACGGAGACCCATCTAGTGCTACTCCCAACTACGAATCACCAAGACCCTCATCACCAACGCCTATCCTCAAGGACCAACCACTGATTCTACCTACTCTTCCCATTCCGAAACTCACAAAGCCTAAACAACTCATGACTCCTCAAGCCGACCTACTCCAGATCCGCTTCCCAACATTTTCCGAAATTACCTCAAGCTACCACTATTTAACCATGATGCCTTAGGCCTAAAGCCTCTATCCATCGACCATTCCTCCCAATGAAACCTTATGCCACCCTATCTTGAATTACCCATAACATCGCAACTTGACCAGTTTTTCCACAATTCTCCAACCTATAGAACTCCCAACATACTCTACCTGGACTACTTCCCTCAAGTTCGTATGTGTTTCCCAAATTGCCTCGGATCACGCCTCCTCAAACCTCGAAACCTCTACTCCTTAAACCCTTAGGTACCGATTATCATCTTCACAAAATTCCTATGACATCCTCTTCCAAATTTCCCAAGTACCGCAACTTCGCCAACCTTCCAAAATCCTTCGTCCTCTAGTGTTCCCAATTCATTCCGCTCTGCCCAATTCCCAATTCCAAGCTCTGAATCTCTCTATCTCAACCTCAATTACATCCTTTTCTAGCTACCAACCTCTCCTCGAAAGTTCGTCTTACATCCTCAAGTACCTCAATTGCCAAAAAAAAATTCCACACACCAATCTCGATTCATTCCCTATCCTAGAATCCTCCAACAATGCATCTAGGAATCCTTTCACCCATGACTTCGCCAAGCATTACCAATCCTTCCTAAGCAACCCCAAATACTCATCTCACCCACAATCCTGATACGACAATCTAATTCCAAAGAACGATGATTTCCCAAGCATCCCTATACTACTCATTCTTAGCATGTCCCCAACCTCACCCTTTATCAAAACCGCTCTTAATCACCACACATACAACCTAGTCCCCAAATTCTACAATTCCTTAGACCCTTCTTAGTCGATCATCCTCAACGATGCCCACAATCTACTCCTAGACTATCTAGAAATCTTCCCTGGCACACCAATCTGTCTCACAACACTTCCCTTCGAGAATCCATCTGATCCTCTATAAAGGCTCGGATTTTTAAATCCTTATTTTCTTTTCGGAAAAAGTGAATTAAAAATGAATTTAAAATCGGTTTTAAAACTCGTGTAGCGGGATTCGGGAAACTAACATTTGGAAACTAATTGCGGGATTTAAAATTCACGTATTCGGGATTTATTTTCGGGTATTGGTTAACCAATTTCACACTTAACCTCTCACCCACTCCCCTACCTTGTCCTGCAACCCGAGCCCATCCCCCTGCCTATATCAGCCATCCCTTCCCCTGTTTCCTCCATCACCCACGCCCTCCATCACCATCACTCTCTTCCCATCTTCCTCCTTGCTTCCCTTCCTCTGTTCCCAATCCTCGAGAGCACAGCAGCAGCAGCTGGAAGCTATCACCGAACCTCCACCGTCACCTTCACTCCCGCTGCGCCACCACCGATCTCCATCGCCACCTCCATCCTCCATTTTCGTTGAAGCCAGCAGCAAGGTGGACACCTTCACACCCTCCCCGATGTCCAAAGACGCAGCCAGCGTCTGGAGCAGGCATCTCGAGCCGTCGCCAAGTCCATTCGCGAGCTTCTTCCCCTGATTCCGCCCTTCCAAGGTTTGTAAGCTTCGACCTCTCGTTCTATTCGAAATCCCATTAAAGAACCCTCCTTTAACCTTCCTTTACTCTCCTAGGTCGAGTCTGAGGTTCCTTTCTCTCTGACGCACCGAATCGAGCTTCCGGCGAGCTCCGACGAAGCTCCGACGTCCGCGAACACCTCGGTGAGCCTCGTTCATTCTTTCCTTTAGCTTCAATCCATGTGCGTGTGTTTTTGGTGGCTGGGATTGAGGGTCTGTGAGGATGAGAGGGGTCGGAAATGGAAGGAGAGCCAAGCTCTACCAAGAAGGGTCAAACCAGTCCTACGCAGAGGAAGAAGACGAGTTGCTGCGGGCGCCGCATATGCTGCGGGCGCCGCATTTGCTGCGGGCGCCGCATTTGCCGCGACCGCTGCACTGTTTGTCCGTGTGGGTTTAGTTGCGTTTTGGCGGGTGTTTTGGTCATTTGAATTATTTGTTTAAATAATTAATATTATTTGGGGTTTAAGGTATAAAAATATTATTTTTTAGAGATTTTATAAAAGGTTAAAAAGTGATTTAATAAATAAATTGAAAAGGGAATTTAGCGAGTATTTTCAAGGGGTCAGAACTCTTAACTGTTTAATTCGGGTTTGAAATGGTTTTGAAGCTAACTTGGGAATAAGACGATGACTAATAGCGTGATATTGTGGTGAGTTTCACAAGAGATTAAATGTTCGATATTTATGATGATGATATATATGGAAAGTATAAGTACGATATATATAGGGAGTATATTTTTTTGGGAAAACTAATTAAAATACCCTCACCTTTGGGGATATGGTAAAAATATATCCTCAACTTTCAAATGTAATAAAAATATCCCGACCTTTGAGGGTGGTGGTAATATATTACCCTGTCTTTTCTCACAGGTCAAAAATGCTGACAAGACAGCCAACGTGATTTTTTTTTTTGACAAAACAACATACGTGAATCTTTTTTTATAAATTAGCACTAAAATTGGGTTTTCTTGATCGGTTTTCTTAGGAAAAAATAAAACGATAACAAATTAAACCCGAAAAACGAAATTGATTCAACCAAGCAACTAATCTGGTCAAAATTGCCTCAAATTAACACAACACGACTATTCATAACACCAAACCGACAACAAAACTAAACCAACAACAACAACAACGAAGAGAGGGGAAAAAACTTAGCCACCCAAATCCGTGAACGAATCAAAAGGGAAGAAGATATGAGAGAGACAGCTCAAGATAGTCGACAACGAGGGAGGAAGACTAACATTGAAGAGGCCGGAACCATGAGTTGCCTAGAAGACCTGGAAGACAATTCAAGAGGCGACCACGGTCCACGGAAAAAGATATGAGGGAGGAAAAGGCGTTGGGTATGAACCCGGTCCAACTCTTTATTTTTTTTTCTAAGGACATTGTTCAAGAAAACCCTTGTAAAAAATCCGCGTAAGGTGTCTTGTTAGCATTTTTGACCTGTGAGAAAACACATGGTAATATATTACCACCACCCTCAAAGGTCAGGATATGTTTATTACATTTGAAAGTTGAGGATATATTTTTACCATACCCCCAAAGGTGGGGGTATTTTAATTAGTTTTCCCTATTTTTTTAAACTGATAAGTTGACAAGTTATGATGAATGGTATGAGATAAGAGATGGTTGATCGTGATAAATTGAAAGTATGATTGATGCAAGCTTACTTATCTATCTGCTAATTTGAGTGAGTAATATATGTGTTCAGAAAGGCTATAGAAGTATACTTAAGTATATTCTCGTTATGTGATTAGGTGATATTCTTTGATCGTGACTACTGTGTGCTGGATTCTTCTTTTGCTGATCTTCTAGCGAGATAAGTACCTCCGGGGGTTACTCAGTAACCAGTACCTCCTGCCTGATGTGTCATATAGTATGTAGGTGTTGCATATGCATAAGAGCATGTCATGTAGTATCAAGCTTAGGAATTGCATTTACAAATGAGCATCCTTATTCTGTATGCGTTTGAATACAGAACGGCCGTTATTTGTGAGTCCTAGAGTCCTTGCTAGGGTCATAGGGCCGCCCAGCTTCATCGGGTGTTGTCCTCCTCGAGTCATTTATATATATCACGAGATACGAGATGGGCATGAGATATGATATGATGATGAGATATGATATGATGATGAGATTTGATATGATTATAGCATCGAACTGGCTAGTCTCCACCTTGTCTGGAAGAGGGGTGGTGGTAAAAGAGGGATATACCGCTTGATATTCTTTGTTAAGGCCTTCCTCAATATTCTGCACATATGAATTAGGAGCATGATAGTGTGGTTTTATTTTAGTACTGCATGAAGGCATCCTTTATTCTAGGTATAGGCGTATTATATGTCCTCAGCGCGGTCAGAGGACCCGCAGGCGGACTCTTGGCTTGACTTGGTGGTATAGTTTCAGGTACCCGATCTACTACTTGATTTTGTGCTGATATGACGGGGTCCATTCATATGGCGGAGAGTGAGTGTATGAACCCTGACTTCACCAAACTCATATTTTTTTGGATTTCTTCCTATTATACTCTGTTTTGACCCGGCCCTGCCGTGGCACTGGTTGTATCGTTTTCGGAACTTTCGCCCTTTGCATGATAAAGGTTTTCGCGCGTTGTAGACTTAGGACAGGCACAAGGGTTTACCCCGGGGTCTCCAACGGACCTTTCGGGTTTGGGTGCGAAATCCCACTTTAAACTGCGCATCTTCGATTTCAAATCTTCAACCTGTACTTGGGGCGCAAGATCCCAACGAGGGGTTTCATCCCTCGAAACGTAACTCGGGAATCATAATCCCAAGCCGTTACATCCTCTCCTAGCTCACTCATCCACCTCTAGCACTACACTAACCACCTATACTTGCAGCAACTACCTACCGACACTTCTAGCTATGACCTCTCCCTCGAAATCTCACCATGCTAACTCCACTCCTCACCTAAAACCTACTTAAAAGCTCAACTATAATCATTGACCACTATCTCCGACAAGTCCTAACTCACTCAGCTCTACCCAAGCTAACACATCCTTCCTGCACCCTATCTCACACAACCAATGACCCAGTCCAAAGACTTCAATCTACCTGCCACTTTTCGACTCATCTCCCCAAGGAATCACTTGACTCAAGCAATCATTCACTTCCAGTTCAGCATATCAGTCATCGCACGCCCAATTATCTCAGTTCTAGGCCCATTGCACTATGCCAATTCCAATTGATATAGAAGAATCCACGATTTGAATGAAGAACGCCCTTTTTTGAGTCAGTTGGGAGAATCATGTGCATGAATGCTGTCTTGAAAGCATATTCACCCCTTTTTGCCATCGGTGATGTCGTCCTTGGAGTCTATGGGTCATGGACCCATCACACTTTCGCTGCGTTGCTCTGGTGTCACTTGGTCGTTAGCTCTTTCTTTCATGTCGGTGCTCATCGAAGGATCACAAAGGTTAGAAGTTACGAAGATAGGGGAGAAACAAGGGTGGACAAAGCACTTCCTTAAGGATTTAGACATGGACCAAGACTAGGGACGACGAGACCAAAGATAGGATCCCAACCCAAGAGTTACAACGATGCCTTTAGGGTGTTCCATGAGGTTATAATTGCGACACGCAAACACATAGTAATCACGAAATATCAACACATCGTTTCACACTAGCATACACCTATCTCAAAGAATAGCGATCTATGCATTCATAACATGCCCATATAATCAACTTTACATATACGCAAAACAAGCTAGCAACCTATCATTCCATTCACTAATCATGCTTGACACACTAAGAACATGCATGCACGAACGGATATGGAACATATGTGGCATGAGTTATGCAAGGCCTAGCAAACATCACAGGATATCATATATATGATTGATCACTCATTTAGATACACACATAAGCAGGTCATAATATTGCGAGGTCGAGGCAATCATGCTAAGATGTACCCTAAAAATCATGCTAAGGGTATGGTCAGACCATACATGGGTGGTATAGCAACTATCACATCATATACATCCATATGCATATAGTAAGACAATGACGACACATAATCATACGAGGGTCCATAATTGGGAGGTATGATACTAGCAATACTCATTAACATGTACACAGTCAACGAGGTCCAATTAGGTTAATTTGGCATGCTAAGACATTCATCTCACATATTAAACATACAAAGAGGGTTGACCACACTATCATGAATCTAATTTATTGGGAGACAATAATCATGAGAGTTCCATATACACAACACATACATCCGCTCAAAAGTGCAACCATGCAAGTTATCAGGCAAGTCATGCTGAAATATACCAACATATCATGTCATGAAGTCACAAGGAGGGCTAATATCATAACCGAACAGAATTCTCCAAGGGCAATCACTGACTCATCACCCCGTTTCCCTGTGGGACCCTAGTATGACTCGCTGGGTAGGACGTAAGGACATCCACATTGTTTCCGAGAGGTGAGGGTAAAACTCATGTTTAGACTCTTGTAGCATGAAGACACGGTTGACCATTACGAGGATCGAAAGGGATGACTCCATAAGGAAACTCACTCCTAACTCGAACCAATTTCAATCACCACCCCACTAGCATACTCAGGTAAACCTCACATCCGACACGATTTCCAAAGGTAGCTAGTTGGCCGGCCCACATTTCCCGTGGAGGACATCAACCTCAAGTACGAGGCTCGATAGAAGTATCGATGGTGGGATACGAAACATTACTCGAAACGGGAAGGGCCTACACCTTTTGACTTTCGCTAACATGCCTAGATGTTTTGGTGGGACAGATGACGGAATCAGAATCATCAAGGGAGTTGAACTATGGGAGGACTATTCCGACAAGACGGGAATTCCGATTACATAAGAACAAGGTTTCCTCCCGCTATCCCATTACACATTCAGTCATTTACATGTTCAAGTTAAGGCTTAGCACTCAACATGGAAACAATCAACGAGATTAATATGATCCTCTTCGAGAAGGATCGCCCTCCAGCCCAATTTGAACATATATAACCAAAAGCATAGAGATGATCTATGTCGTCCTTTGAGGGACGGCCGACCAGAGGGGGCAATTACCTCATGGCATCCTAACCCAAGCTACTCCAACCCTCGGGCTCCTTGGAGTATTTGAAACCAGTCTGTAAAAGAAAGCTATTATTTTGCCTACCGTTCCCCAAATTCTACATCCTTAAGGGATGTCTACCGCTTGGATCTCTACCCACGAGTTTGATCCTAAAGGCCGGTTAGTATAGGGTTAGGTCCAATTAAATTTGTTTTGCCCTTTTGAAAACACTTCACAACCATTTGAAACCATTGTGCCACTTTTCAAGACCACTTCAACCTATCATACTCGGTTTGCTAAACCTGGATTTGATACCACCTTTGTAACAGCCCGGGATTATGATTCGGGTTACGTTCGAGAGATGAAACCCCTCGTTGTGATCTTGCGCCCTGAGCACAAGTTCAAGGTTTGAAATCAACAGATGCGCTTTGAAGGTGGGATTTCACACCCAAAACCGAGAGGGATCGTTGGAATCCCCGGGGTAAGTCCCATGTACCCGCCCTATAGCCTATGTTGCAAAATCCTTTTATTATACAAAACAGTAAAGTTTCAAAAATCATACATAAGTTTGCCACGACAAAGTCGGGTCAAAACATGATCCAAATACTTAAGTCCAAACCGTTAAACCCTGCAGTCATAGAGCCAAATCAGCATCAATAGTAGTAACATAGCATATACCTACAAAAATTGATAGTGGGCGGGATCAGATGATGCGCACTTGGCTCTTTCCCCACCCTAAGTGCACACATATGCTATACCTAATTATCATTTGAATTGATAAATAGATAGATAGGTGGCAACAATGCCAATGAGTAACAAGGAAAGCAAAACCATACAAAGGGTCCTGCATAAAAATACAATACGATTCCACATACTACCATCCCACACTTTCCATCACAAAAGACTAACTCCACATGATCCCCCACCGTAACTCACTAGCTACACAAATTTTAATCCACCAAATTTTAACTCTCCAAAAAGTAATCCCTCAACCTGCCAAAAGAAGACAACCCCAACCAAAACTAATTAAAAAAGAAACAAATGTGCAACTTTTTAAAAAGTAACGTTGGGCAGCCCACAATGACACGCCATCCCTCTTGCAAAAAGGAGCCCATTGCATCCTTGCCCACTTAACACGGCAGGGACCCACACAAAGCTTTGACCCACACACGCTTATAGAAAAAGTGAAGTCTGAAAAGCAATTGAAAAAAGAGCAATTCAATAGCAGCTTTAACAATTGCAAAGGGGCCCACACAAGCTTGAATAAACTGTGACACACAACAATGGCAGCACATTAGCAACACGCCGGAAAAGACTCAGCCCAACATCGCAGGCACCGCCGGAAACCACCACCAAACCCCACCATTGGACAAACGTAGCGCATTCAGCCCAGACTCAAGATATGTACGATTCCAACATCCAGGGAAGATGGACGGGAACAGAGAACCTGAGTAACAAGAGCGAAGACGTCCCGGCAACAGACCCAACGTGCCACCATCGAACCGCCACACTTGAGGAATCAATGCCTAGACGCGCCACAAATATCCCCTCAGACCACCATGCATTCAACTCCACACTTGAAAAATAAGTGTTGTGCGCCTAATTTGCCATGTTTTATATTGACTTTTATATCGATTTCTGTGTATATTTCATACATCTGGGTTAGAATAGTAGATGAATTGTGTAGTTTATGCTTATTTGCCAAGTATGAAGATTTACACTAGTTTCTGTTTAATTTCGCAGAAATCGAGACATTTTACAACAATTCGGAGAAGGGAGAAAATCATGAGAGAGCTCGAGGACAACTACACCAAGCTAGAGGTCGAGTAGCAGCTGAACCAGTACACGTTGAGCAGAAAACAAGGAAAAGGGTACTATCATGAGAGAGCTCGTGGTCCACAACACCATGCTAGAGGTCGAGTAGCAGCTGAACCAGTGCACGTCGAGCAGAAAACAAGGAAAAGGGTACTCGACGGGACTAGTCGATGTCGACCAGAAGTGGTCGGAATCGAGTACCAGTTGGTCGACTACAGCTTCAGAACACAGGATCGAGCACAACATCACTCGAGAGCACAAGGAGTACTCGATGTCGAGTACTCTACTCGATGTCGAGTACATGGTCGGGTCCGAATCCTAGCTGAGATCGAGCACAATCCGAGGAGCAGAAGAATTCTCCTCGATGTCGAGTACTTTACTCGATGTCGAGTACTTCCCAGTGACCAGTTCGAGTCGAAATCGAGTGAAGATCCGAGAGAGAGTTTACTTGCAAGTGAAGGCACGTTGAATTCTATCAAGAGGAGTGAAGATTTATCAAGTTGAAGATATTTATCCACATTAGGAGTTCCTACTTCTACTTTAAGAGATTTATTTGTTTTATTTATCCAAGTTTTATCTTAGGAAAGAGATAGATAGTTTTAGTAGATAGAATTGTTCTTTCCTTGATTAGCGGGGATTGAGCACTATAAATAAAGCTCTAGGGGCTGGTTTTTAGGCATTCCAATTTACACCCACAATAGCTAGATAGAGAGAGATTTTGGGAGCTTTTGGTAGATTGGAGGTAGAGAGGCGAGAGCTGATTTGACTTCGATTGGTTGTAAGCTTTCTTTTATATTAATGCAAGTAGTTCTTTTCATGAAATTATTGATGTGTGTTTTGATGATGAAGAGCGAGTAGTCACCCAACTTCTAGGGCCGGGGTGAGCCCGACGGTAGCCATGTAAGGTAATGAATCAAAGGTACAATCTTTATTGCGATTTCATCTTCTATCCCTGATTTACATGATTCTTCTGCGACAGTCGAAGGTGATCCTTGTTTGTGTCATTGAAGCGAAAGTGATCTTAATGCAACTTGGATTAATTATGTGAAAAAGGTTAGTAACAATCAGGGTTTATGAGAAAGCCTCTATATTCCTATTTGTTAATGACGAAAGTTATTCGATGAAAAGGCATGATCTTTTATACCTTTGGCGTTATTTTTATATGGTTATCGTTGTGGCGTTGAAACCCCGATTCTAGGAGCTTTTGATATTATTGAATTATATCCCACCAATTCTGTGTTTATCTCCACTCCTGTTTTGTTTTTTATTTACGTTTTATCTGTACAGACAACTCGAGATCGACTACATACTAGTCGACGTCGAGCAGATTTATACTCGACATTGCTTTGTTTCGTCTTCTGCTGTGCAGCTTCACAGAGAACTCGACAGTGTGGTCGATATCGAGTACTCTTCTGGTCGATTACGAGAGGATTCTGGGACTGAAAAGGTGAGCGCTGACACACTTCCTCGTGGATACGATCCTGATTCCCTTCCACTACAACGGGAGGAAGTCTTGTAATTTTATTTGCATGGTTCAGGGATTGGTTTACTTTTATTTTATAATTGTTTGAATCAATTCTTCTTCCTAACAATAAGTAATCCAAGGAGAACAAAGGGGAACCCCAAAGACATCAACACCTCAGGCCACCACCACAGGCTACGATCTCTCAGACTACGCATGCGTTGCGCCAATATTGGGCGTGGCCTAATTAATTAACAAGTTGTTAATTAATTCCTTCAATTGTCGATCACTAGTAAACACAATAGTAGTTGATGATCGACAAGGATGATAGCAATCCTCGTAGCAATGAATGATTGAGTCAACTATTGCGGCTTGACCCACAATTTGCAATTGAAATTAACTGATACAGGGTTAGCCGTAGGTTGGTCCGATCTTCGACAACAAGCAAGAAACTAAAGAAAGACTCAAGAACACAAACTGACGCAACAAAGAAAGCTTCAAGAAACGCAAGAAAGATGCAAGATTTATGCAAGAATTGACAAGAAACACCAAGAACAGATTGTAGTTGATGTCGACAATACCAAGACTCAACAAGAACTCAAGATCTGCACAAGATAACCAAGAATGATCAAGAACTCAAACAAGACTCGAAATCAGTAGCTAAAGACTCGAAATTGATATGAAAGAATGAAAAGACACGACCTGATAAGGACTGAAACGATCTATGCAGAACAAGATAGAGACCCCATGCTTCCGTAGAAGGTAGGAACCAATATCAATGACTACACAACCCGCCTCTACAACCCTACACAATCAAGCGGACAACTTGAAGGCACAAGGAGGGGGCTTGTGGATACTAGATTCATCAAGTCTTGCGAAGTTGATGAACGACAAAGCAAACCAAGCTGAGATAGATACTAATTCGTGATCAACGAGCACAGCTCTAGTTAGATCAACAAGACACTCCATGTGTTTCACACAATTTGAGAAATCTAAATTCTATTCATTATGTTCCAACTGATTACAATGGAAGAACTCGGCTTAAATAGGCCTTAGGGGCTGAGTTGGGCCGAATTCTAGATAAAAGAAGATAAAAGAATTACTTAAAGTAAATAAATAAAATAACATCTAAAGTTTCCTAAAATAACTTAAGTAAAACTAATACTAAAAATAGTAATGTAACCAGCTGATTTTCGTTCCAAACAGTACAGCTTGCAAAGATGTTGATTTTCGGCCAAGCTCCATGTCGAATCTGGAAAAACCGTCAACAGCAAAGTTGTAGATCTCTTTGTCCTCGTTCCAACGAGGTATGGCACACCTCAATCCGATAAATATTGAATCCGTACGACCCATTTTACAGAGACATCGAAAAGCTGTCAAACTGTTGAACGAATGTAAAACGTCATTTGCACTTTGGATCTTCTCCCAAGGTGGAGCCTTCTTGTTCCTCTTGAGAATGACATCGTCCTCCCTTCCTTGAATCATAGGTCCATCCTCATGTAAGATATGTGCGTCCGTAGGTGGTGTCTTGGATGGTCCCGCATCATTAACTTTGATCGGATGAAAAGAAAACGGAATGCGGGTTGGATTGATAATCGAAGAACCCTTAATCCATAAAGGGTTTCTTCAATTCTATATTCAATCTGATTAATTCAAAAGGGAATACAATGTTTAAATAGGTAAATAACTAGGGTTTGGTTGGCTTCCTTAGAGGTTAAGGATTGCTTTACCAAACTATATCCTAACTAAATAAAACATAATCTAAAATCCTAATATAGAAAATAATAAAATATGATAATTAAGAAAGCCTAAAGGATAGACTCTCATAACCATCTTATTTGATCTAACTAAGAAATACTAAAAATAAGACATTCCATAAATAGCTCCAACTAACATAGGAGTTACTAAGTATGGAAATAACTGAAAATAATAATAATAATAATTAAATAATATCTTTTCTTTAATCCATGGTGGCGCCTTCTAAGGGGAAGACATTCTTTGTCATCAATGGCCCTTGAATCGGTCTTGAGAGTTTGCCTGGATCAAGATCATTGTTTGACCCACAGAAGGCCATCTTGATCCGCATCATTCTCCCCTTCTTAGCTTCGATTCGTCCTCGAATCGAGTTATGGAAGAGCAAAGGGGAAGGATCAGCAATCGAAAAGTAACTTCCCTGAGATTCAACTTGAGATGGCGCCAGCAGAATTTGAGGCAAAGGAAACTCAAAAACAACACCTGTCATAGAGAACATTGAGCAATCAAAAGGAACAATATCAATAGGCTCAATAACCCTATGAACTTCAGAAGCCTCAACATTAGGAACATTTTCAAGAGGTACAATAGCTAACTCAAGAGAAGCCTCATCGTTGTCGTCAGAAGCAACTACCACATTTGACGCAGCACTGCATCCTACTTGCAGCGCAGGTTCGGAGGTCTTTTCGGGGGAGTCTTGCAGCGCGTGACCCACCGTTGGAAAGCTCGTCGAGTCAGCTTCGCAACAAGACTAAGTTGACTCAATTCCGAGGTCGGAGATAACGGGAATCGACGAAAGAAGATCGGCGCTGTGCTGTTCTCTGGGCACCGAAATCAACCGAAGGCTCCTTAGGCTCAATTACCTCCTCGTCGGTTGAGGCAACTATAGCCGCTGGAGCAGGGGTGAAGGCTGAAGCCAAAGCTTGACAAATGCGATCCAACATGGCCTTCTCTAATTCCTTCAAGTCCTCCTCGAGCTTCGCTTGAAGTTGTGCCTCTTTCTCTCGCCGTCGTGCCTCCTCTTGGCGTCGTTCCTCCTCTCGGCGAGGTTCCTCCTCCTCTCGTCGACGTTCTTCCTCAGCCTCTCTTTGTTGTAGAAGCCTAATCTGATAGCGTTGTCGACACCTCTTATCTTCGATCTCCGCTTGATGTTGAAGCCAAAGGCGGTGCCTTCGAGCCTCTTGTTGTCGCTCTACGGCTTGTTGCTACAAAGCTCGTCTCTGCAACTCTCGGCGGTGACGTTGTTGTGCAGCCCATTCCAAAGCAAAGAACTCATCCAATGGATCGGGATCATCCTCCCAGTCGCCCCAAATTTCCCACGCCATCAAATCAAAACATCAACTCAAAGAAATAAAGAGCGTAGCATAACCTATCTCTGAATACCAATTGATGTATAGCAATCAGCTAGGCTGGCCAATTGCTAAAACAAAAACGCCGATCTTGCTTAGCTCCTTGATTTCTCTTGTATTGACTGAACTCGAAACCGATTGGATGATGTATCGATTCCGTCAAGACCGATCACGTTGGAGGATCGATCTCTCGGACTACGCCTGCGTTGCGCCAAGAATGGGCGTGGCCTAATTAATTAACATGTTGCTAATTAATTCATTCAATTGTCAATCACTAGTAAACACGATAGTAGTTTATGATCGACAAGGATGATAGCAATCCTCGTAGCAATGAATGATTGAGTCAACTATTGCGGCTTGACCCACAATTTGCAATTGAAATTAACTTTGATCGGATGAAAAGAAAACGGAATGCGGGTTGGATTGATAATCGAAGAACCCTTAATCCATAAAGGGTTTCTTCAATTCTATATTCAATCTGATTAATTCAAAAGGGAATACAATGTTTAAATAGGTAAATAACTAGGGTTTGGTTGGCTTCCTTAGAGGTTAAGGATTGCTTTACCAAACTATATCCTAACTAAATAAAACTTAATCTAAAATCCTAATATAGAAAATAATAAAATATGATAATTAAGAAAGCCTAAAGAATAGACTCTCATAACCAACTTATTTGACCTAACTAAGAAATACTAAAAATAAGACATTCCATAAATAGCTTCAACTAACATAGGAGTTACTATGTATGGAAATAACTGAAAATAATAATAATTAAATAATATCTTTTCTTTAATCCACGGTGACGCCTTCTTCTTCCTCTTAAGGAAGACATTCTTTGTCATCAATGGCCCTTGAATCGGTCTTGAGAGCTTGCCTGGATCAAGATCATTGTTTGACCCATAGAAGGCCATCTTGATTCGCATCAAATACCAATGACTATATAACCCGCCTCTACAACCCTACACAACCAAGCGGACAACTTGGAGGCACAAGGAGGGGGCTCGTGGATACTAGGATCACCAAGTCCTGCGAAGTTGATGAACACAAAGCAAACCAAGCTAAAACAATACCAATAGTTGCAATCGATGAGCCATGCTTCGAATCGATTGACTTTCACTCATGTGTTTCAACACAAAAAGAGAGTTTTTCTATAAAATTCAACGTGTATGATTACAAAGGAGGCATTCGGCTTATATAGACCTAACTAGAGCTGAATGGGCTGATTTTAATAAAACTAACAATTATAGAAATTAATTAAAATATCCTTAAAGTTTCCTAAAATAACTTAAGTAAGAAAGTTGCTAAAATAGGAAATAAACATAATGTTCAAGACTTAATAAAATCCCGTCAAAACCAGCGACAGCTCAAAGAGTGTGATTTTCGACCAAGCTCCATGTCGAATCTGGGAAAACATTCAACAGAAAAGTTGTAGATCTCTTCGTCCTCATTCCAAAAAGGTATGGTACACCTTAATCTGATAAATATAGAATCCGAACGACCCATTTTACTGAGACGTCGAAAAGTTGTAAAATGTGCCGAACGAATGTAAACGTCAAGATGATCAAGCTTGCATCTTTGGACCTTCTTCCATGGTGGAGCCTTCTTCTTCCTCTTGAGGATGACTTCATTCTAATGAGCTCGAAACATAGGTCCATCCCCAAGTATAGGTGTGTCCAAAAGTGTCTTGGATGGTCCTGCATCAATCTCCCTTTCTTGAAAAGGATTCGTCCTCGAATCCAAAGTCGCATATGATTCCACAAAGACATCCACACGAGCTCCTAGATCGAAAACCTCATGCCCATGGAAACTCATCTCAAGACTGATTGTTGTAGGGATTGACCACTCCTTAATGGTTATTGTCTCAGCTTCGTCAACTTGTAGGCCATTAGAGCTCTCTACAAAACCAAGAAAATAAATTTTATGAGTGCATAATTCAAATTTCATATCAACTTCATCTTGTTCTAACTTAATATGCACTTTGGTTTGGTCATTGATCCCTAAGTTTCCATCCAAAGCTAGCAAGTTTTCATCCTTTTTCAAGGCTGAATTTTCAATCATCTCAAGGCTAGCAATATTAGAACAATTTCCTTCATCAATGATCATATTACTAACTATGCCTTTTTCTATGCATTTAGTATGACGCAACTCTTCTCTTTGATTACCATCACAAGGCATAGGTTGAACATTTAAATCAATCAAAGAATCATCATGCTCATATTCAATGCAATCATTATCATCACAGACAAATAAATTAAGATCTTGATCACTATTAACATGCTCTTCAATTTTATCAAAAACTGAATATTTACACTAGAAGAAACATGATGTTGAATAACATTAATAAGAGAAATAGGATGAGTTTTTTCCCTTTCAATTAGTGGCACTGCATCTCTAGGTGTAACTTCCCAACCTAGTGTCGCCACTCTTTTATTCATCCTTACCACGTCCTCATTGAACTTTACCAACATCTCATTCATGGCGTTCATGGTGTTCATCATGGTGTTGAACATCTCGGGAGTCACGGTGGTGCTAGAATTGGTGGCGTTGTTGCCATTGTTGGCATCGTTATTGACCTGATTAGACATGACAAAGAAAGACAAACACGGAACTATGTAAAAGATTAGTAAAATATAAACACTCACAATGTGTTTCGCTCACACTCTCTCTCTAATTGGTATGTCACGCTTGCTGGGGCAATCCGCTTTGGGCAAATCAACACTCAAGCAAAAACCTAGCAATCAAAGTATAGATATGAGAGAATGAATGAAACAAGACTCAAGAGTACTCGAAAAGGGTTCAAGGTACTCGACAGAAACCAATCAAGCACTCGACAAGCTGTAAAGTACTCGATACAAACAAAAAGAACTCGATCCAAGCAAGGATCAACTCGACAAACAACAAGAAGCACTCGACAATGGGAGATAAGTGCTTGACAGAACAATCAGCAACTCGATATAACACAAAAACACTCGAAACAGGAGAAGAGTGCTCGACGGACTTAAGAACTCGACAAGAGTACTTGACAAAACTGAAAAATAAAAGAAAATAAGGGGAAAATATGGAAATTTACCTCTTTTGATTGAAAACCTTTAAGTTAGGATGTTGTAGTTGCAAGGTAGGGTTTCAATTTAGAATTTTGTGGAGGTAATGTATTTGGTAGAAGGGGTGTGTCGACTTAGGGCTAGAACAAAGATCACCAATTGGGTCCTTGGAGCTTTCTTGCACTAGATCAAACAAACTCTTTTTTTTTACTTACTTTTGCCCCTGGTGAATTTTATCCTCATATGTCCAAGTTCAATCTATTTTTTTTTTGAATTTTCGAAACTGATTTTTTTAAGCTAATGCAAGAAAGACTCTATAATGGAAGAAGGACTCGAAATTCTGAATGCAATGGTGATAAAGGATAAAATTATAGCCCTAAAAATAAATATATAGACATACTTTGGATAAAATAGGAAAGTAGATCTATCTTAGCCTTTTTATGATAGTCGATAGATATAATGGAATTAAATCTAACAACTTAAAAAATCTGATTTTTAAATAAGGCAATGGAAATAGATAGAACAAAATATCTCAAAGATAGAAAAGATAAACAAACTAGGGTTTGTCTTGTGTGGATGACTGATTTCGGCGAAGCAAGGCTATGGGGACAAGATGTTGCCGTCAGCTCTAGGGGCGTTCACAAGGGTTGTGTGCACCTCTTTGGTCGACTCCACGGTCTCGGTTAGGCTTTGTGTTTAGGCTATCCAACCACAAACAATCACAAACGAAAGATTAGTGCAATAATCAAATAAAGAACAAGAAGTAAAAGACTTTCACTCATGTGTTTCAACCACAAACAATCGATGAGCCATGCTTCGAACCGATTGACTTTCACTCATGTGTTTTGATATAGGCTAAACCTACAAGTGTATGGGGTTCAGTTGTAGTATATCGAGTGTCGAATCACAGGGACTATGTGGTATCAATTGTAATTCCAAACTGATTAAACTAAGCCAAACAAATAAAGGACAAATATTTATATGGATGGAGAAAGTAACCAACTAATACTAAAATAACTATACAAAAAGGTGGTATTCAGACACAATAGATTCGAAGCAAATCTAGAGTAAAGGATCACCACGACAATTATCTAGTAGATTAATATCGATATTCGTGCCACATTGTATGAGTTCGTTGAAGGTAGTCATCTAAGGTACTTACTAATCTCCTTTCGGTCTCATAGTAATTGTGCCTAAATTGGTTAACCATCTCCTTTCGGTCTCAAGCAACCAATTCAAACCCTTTAAGCTCTTAGAACCTAGATCTCAATTGCTTCAATATCCGCTTTTGCGCTCAATTAAATACAATCTCTACCTAGAGTTTCTACGATAGCTATTAATCCACAAGGAACTCTATAAAGCTTTCACAATAATAAAATTCCAGGTTCAATCCTAAGGTTCCGATAGTAAGTTATCGCCTTTCGGCCTCAAACCCTTATCTAATTGCTCTATTAGTCTTATCTCCTTTCGGTCTCAAATTCTAACATGACTCTAATCAATCATAGAATCAATTAGATTAAGCACATTAGGATTGAATCTAACAAGTTCTCAAACAAACGAATATCAATATCAACACTACCAAATAATCGTTGGGATCACCCAAACCCTAGAACGGAGAAATCAACCAAACATAATATAACAAACGATGAAATAAATTATAGACAGAAATAGATCAAAGTTTAAGATAATATGCAAACCGAAATCTCCGTCCTCGATCCAGAGTATAATACCGAAAACAAGAAGAAAACCTAAACTAAAACCCTATGGCCGAAGCACTGGTGCGACAAAAACTCCAAAGTCCGAACTCCACTCAACTCTCTGTTCATACGAATATATATATATATATAGAAATTTGATAAATTACAGTTCAACCCACATAACTTAAGAATTAAAACCTAACCCAACACTTAATTACAAATTCAGCCTATAAGATTCCAATTTGGCAATTTCCGCACTTTGGCTTCCAAGCTCCAATCCAGCCTTTCTCGCTGCTCTGTATTGACTCTCGAATTTCCACAATATTAGCCTCAAAATACCTGAAATAAATAAAAAGTAGGTGTAGACTCCGAAAATGCAAAATAAAATAAATAAACTACAAAATATGATAAATATGCATGAAAATGGTCTAAACTAATATGCAAATGCAACCCTAAAATATGACTAAAATAGATGTTATCAAATCACCCCATGCTTGAACCTTGCTTGTCCTCAAGCAAGAACAAATGTAAATATTCACAAGAAAGATTTCGGTTTCTATCCAAGCAATGCTTTTGCCCATTTAGATCTAGACATTGGGTTCAAAACAAGACAAGCAAATCATACAGGAGACAAGTCAAGACATCAATTCTAAGACCTCACATAGGACATATTTTATGGAACACTCTCACTCATGTGTCTAAGGTATAAAAGTTTCGCCCGGGCTCAAATCTTGAAGACTCATCTACCATAAGCTTGAATTAGTGTCCTAACTCTTCACCACTTTGACTATGCACATAAACATAAATCATGAGGTATTTTCATGGGTTGTAATGGGGCCAAGGTAAGAAACACAAGGTATGAGTTCTTTGGCCATGTGGTGCTAAATCCGGGAAATAGAACTACTTCCTAAACTTCAACCACAATTTCAACTTCTTTTCTCAACACACATACCAGATTTCATTACAAAGGCCACATCACGTAATCAAATAAACTCATAAGCTCACAACTTTTGATAACCCATTCCCTTTTCACAAATTATCTTCTAGCGATGAAGAAGAATTTATTCTCTTTTTTTCCTGTTTTTTTCTTTTTTTTTTCTTCTTTTTTTTTCATTTCTTCATCACAAGAAACTTACAACTTAAGCACCCTACCCCTCACTCAATACATAATTGTTGTAGGAGGAAAATCGAGAATGCAAATAAAATAGGAATAAAGCAAAGCAAAGTAGATTCTGTCCCTTGCAAATGATTACAAGACCTCCTCCTGATGTAGCAGCGGGAAGTCAGGATCGATCCACGAGGAAGCGTGTCAGCGGAGAAATCTCACTCTGTTTCGACTCCAGGGAACAACTCAATATTGACTAGAGACAGTCGATATTGACGTAGTTCAGTCAATTTAGGGCAGTTCAGCAAGGCAGTCGATTTTGGCTCAGATCACTCAATATCGACTTAGGTCAGTCAATATCGACTAGTTCTTCCTCAAAATCGACCTGTTCAAAGACACAAACGAGCAGCGATCTTTCTGGATCGAAGGTCAGAAGTCAATATCGACCTATAGGAGGTCAATATCGAGTAAGGCAACAGTAGAAAAAAAATAAATAAAAAAAATAACGAACAAAGCTTTGGTAGATTTCGGAATAAACTTTATGAAAGAATACTTCCAAGATCGGGGTTTGCAACGGCAATAACCAAGCATGCATAAGGCAAGATAAATAACGATAATCATGCAAATTGCATCGAAGGATCAAGCTTTCGCCTTTTCCAACAATTAGACAACTCTTTCAAGAAACCCTAATTGTATCTACCGATTTTATGTTTACAATCCAAGTTGTTAGCATGAATCTCCATTGAATGGGTAATAAACACATAAAAGGTAGTAGATGCTCAAAACATGATAAAAGTTGGATCTTTACCTCAAACACGCAGGGCTATCGTCGGGCTCGCCCCAACCCTAGAAGTGGGTGGACTACTCGCGCCTCATTGCAATCGCAGACATTGATTGAAAAGAAATAACTTGCATAAACTATATTCAAAGTCTTTACAATCCCGGCACTCCAACTTTCGTTGAATGCCAAAACCCTAAAACCTTTGAAACTCCTAAACTTCTCTATGGAACTACTTCTCTGCTTCTGAATTGAATTGAATGAAAAACTAGCCCCATGGGCTTTATTTATAGACTTCCTTCCAAGCTAATCTAGGAAGGAAATTCTATCTATATCTCTATCTAACATAGAAGATATAATTCTACTAGAAATAATTATATCTAAATAAGTAAAACTAGATAAATCCTTAGGGTAATTAATTGAACAGCCCTTAGGATAAATAAAAAGATAAAAAGTTAAATATCTAAAATATTCATGTGTCGGAATCTTCTCTCATAAATATCTCCATCGGATTCGGGATAAAACTTTAAGTAAAGCTCGGAATCGACCCGGACCCGTCGCTGTGAGTTGGTCGATATCGACCAAGTCTGGTCGATATCGAGTAACTTTTCTCGGCTCTTCTTCTCTGCTACTCGATTCCGGTTCCTGAGATGAAAATCGAGTCGATTTTTGGTCGATATCGACTAAGTTAAGGTGATATCGAGTAGAATCTTCAGCTTCTTTCCGTCCTGACTCGGTTTTGGAAGATATTGAGTCGATTTTTGGTCAATAATGACTTACTGAGGTCAATATCGACATGCCCTTTTTTCTTCACTTCTTGCTTCTGGTCCATATCGGTTTGACTCTTGAATTTTTTACCAGATTGAGCCGATATTGACATGTGCTCAGTTTCTCGTTCTGTGCTCAGCTTCTCGTTCTGTTCTTTAAACGCACTTTCCCGAGTCCTCGTTCATCGGATTGACGCATATGAGCATTCGTTGGAAAGCTCTTTTCGAGGGCTACAACTCTCATGAAGACATCAGAACTTGACTTAGAATGATGAATGCCGAAACATGGCCTTTTCTCCAGCTGCACCATCCTTAGCTTCTTCATGAGTTTCCTTTAAGCTCTAAAGTGCGTCCGATTTCTGCGAATTTGAACAAAAACTAGTGTAGACTCTATAATTTGACATTTAAGCATAAACTACGTAGAGTCTCTATAAATCTAACCCAAATGCATGAAATGCATGCAGAAATCGATATAAAAGTAGATATAAAACATGGCATAAAATATGGACATCAAATCACTCCATACTTAAGCTTGCTTGTCCCCAAGCAATACTTTTGTTTGTCATACAGGGAAAGAAATCAAAACTCTCAACATCATAGATTCGTTCTCATATGTCCCTGCAATCAATTACCATCATCGAAAAGGTACTTGTGCCGCAAATCCATACATGTGCAATAAAAGAAACATCTACTCACAAAATGAGGGTTATGCAAAAACAATTCATGTGACAAAGCATTAATAATCAAGAGGACTTTAATTAAGATCAATAAGGAGTAGATTGGTAAAAGGCTAAAGGTGGGCAATTTTTGGCAATGTGGTGCTAATAATCCGGGGAAATAGAGTACTTTCCAAACTTTCATACCACGTTCATTCTTCATAAGATTCATCACCTTTCTCTCATTCGCTCAATGCTTTTTTTTTCAATATTATGCTTTAACCTCTCTAACCTCAGCACTACCTTCTCGCGAGTCGCAAACATGAGTGTCATGAATGGCCCCGGATACTCAGTGCTTTGGACTCCTCACCTGTGTGTCCCATCTCACTGAACTATTATCTCAGTAAGCAGGGTCGATCTACCTTTATCTCCTGAGGTGACCGGATTTTTTCTCACTCATTAAATTTTCCATATATTTCAAACATTCCTTCCAAACTCCAATAATGATAACAACAAAACAAACACCATATAATAATCTCCATAATGTAACATCATTCTCAACATAATCTCTGGATAGGAAATAAGGTAAAGAATGGAAAATATTTAGAACATGTGGAGCAATAATTGAAATAAGGCATAATATGGCTTTTGTGATGCATAAGCATAGGTAAGGCTACGAATATAAAC
Organism: Persicaria tinctoria; assembly: GCA_037127255.1. NCBI lineage: Eukaryota > Viridiplantae > Streptophyta > Magnoliopsida > Caryophyllales > Polygonaceae > Persicaria > Persicaria tinctoria. The sequence continues at coordinate 41,783,350 of JBANSL010000008.1, forward strand.
AATGAGCATTGTATGTAAATATAAAGTCCTCTATCCTCTTATCATGCAGCATGTCAAAAGCAACTTCAAATTTTACCTCTTTCGTGGTTTTCAAGAAAATATGCACTTCATTGTGACTTCCCTTTACTAGGCAATTTCATCCTATATCTCTAATGAATCCAATTTTGCATCGTCGGGTTCAATAAAGCTTCCATGACACTATTTCTTTGAACAATTTACAAGCATTGGGAGATGTCTCATAGAACTTTGAGTTTAGTAATTAAGCACAAAATTTAAAATTTTACTCAAAATTCACCATGTAAAACCAAAAACAAGAATAAAATATATAATAATAATGAGCTCTTCCCCCACCCCATACTTAGAATATACAGTGTCCCCACTGTATGAAAATAAAACAAGAGTAAAGGAAGGAACTCACCGAATAACGCGCCGTATGGTCGAAATAGGGCTGTTGTAGGTTGCCAGGAGTCGATATCCACTAGGTGTAGGTCGATGTTGACTGCAATTTGCCCAATTCCAGGTATGCAGCTAGTCGAAATTGGATGGATAGGTCGATATTGACCAACTTCACTCGATATTGAGTAAGTTTGGTCAAAATTGACTGGTCTGTCTCTTCTGCTGCTGGGTCGATTTCTACCTCAGGGGTCAATATGGACTGATTTAGGTCGATATTGACCAGGTTGGCTTGACTCCAATTTTTTTTTTTTCGACCTGCAGAATTTGTTAGTTTTTTCCCGAAAAAAGATAAGATTCCACATGAAGTATTCAAAGTCAAAAACAAAAACAAAACCAAAACCAAAAGTTTCAAAGTCCCAAAAATCCAAAAGTTTTATGTACATGCTCTAGATTTTAGAGTCGCTAGGCCGACTTCTCCGCTTGTGCATTAGCCTGGCTCATCTTTGTCCGGAGGTATAGGTGGGTCTGGTGGTTCCTCCGGTGGTGGGAACCGTTGGATGTCATCCAGGGGCATCATGTGAAGAAGTTTAAACCTCCCCGAGTGAATGCTCCATAGCTTCACCCATCCATCTTCCTAGGCTCCAGCTGGCATGCATAAAGGAATATATAAAGGAAATTTGCATACCTCATCATCATACCTCTTCCGCTTCATTGGTTGATTTGTTTGCACATCTTCACCACAGCAAAACGGTGGAGTGGGAAGAGATATTTCCACCTCATCTTGTGGAGCTTCATGCCACTTTGCGAGGACCCCATACTTGTAAAGGCTCAGATTTTCAAATCCTAATTTTTCGAAAAAAGGTAATTAAAAATGAATTTAAATCGGATTAAAAGCTCGTTTAGCGGATTCGAACCGGAATATAAAATTTGACAAATAATTTCCGCCATTTTACCTCGAAAATTGAAAATAATTATCAGATGACGATATAATTGTCTATTTTAAAAATCTAATTGATCGAGAGAGCGAGAGTCGGAAAAACTAACATTCAGAAACTAATTACGGGATTCAAAATTCGCGTATTTGGAATTTACTTCCGGGTAAATGTTTACCCATTTCCACACTCTAACCTCACCAACTCCCTCACCATACCTCTTAAAAGGTCAGCCCTTACCCCGTCATTCACCATTCACCGTCACCATCCATCCCATTCCCCATCATTCACCATCTCTGCTCCCATCTTCACGCCACTCACCACCTGCTCCCGTCACCCCCATCAGCCCCCTCATCGATGCCATTGCCTCCACCGCGCCTCTGTTTTCCCAAGCCCAGAATCGGTACCTCTAGCCTCCACCTCTGCATTTCCTCGACGAGCAGCAGGTCGAGCCACCCCCCTCGATGTCCAAGAGCACCCAGGAGCCGCCCAGAAGCCGACAACGCCGCCGACGAGCCACCGAACCATCGCCTCCCCTGTTCGAGCGCATATAACGTTCCGGTAAGCCGTTCTCCTTCGTTTCCGAGTCAAACCACCCTCAAGCCCTACCAACATGCTCACCCATGTCCGACGCAGGTCCGACGAGTCATCGCGAGCCTCCGACGACGCCCAGAACTACGATCGAGAGCTCCGAAGTCGCGAACTCCCTCGGTGAGCTTTCGAACCTTCCTCCTTTCCTTGGTTCATTTCGGTTCATTCTTGTCCTCGAGTGGTCGAGAGAGAGAGAGAGAGAGAGTCGGGGATGGGTAGGAGAGGAGAGGCGAGCCCGAGAGCTTCGGCGAGCTCGAGGGCGGCGAGGCGAGCTTGAGCTGCGAGAGCGAGCGCGGGACCGCGAGCTGGCTGCGAGGGACGCCGGGAGCGAGAGCCTGGAGCAGCGAAGCAGAGCGAGGGGAGCTGGCCAGACTAGCTGGGCGGAGCTGAGGAGCGCTGCGAGCGAGCCAGACGGCGGCGCTGAGTGGGTCGCGAGCTCCGGCGGGAGCTTCTCCATTTGAACACGGGAAGAAGAAGGCGTGGGCCTCTCCAGTCATCACCATGGGCCCCACCTTCTTATTTTGTTATTTGTTGAACCGGTTGGGATTTAAGCGGGTTCGGTTCAGTTCGGGTTATCCGTTTATTATTTAACTAATTAGCGGTAATTAAAATATATTATTATAGTATTTGAGGATTTAAAAGATAAAGTATTAATTTTGGAGATTTATAAAGGGTTGATTTTATTAAATAAATTAAAAAGGGAATTCGGCAACTATTTAACTGGGATTTGAAACGGTTTTGAAACTAACTTGGGAATAAGACTTATTCGATGACTAACTAGCATGATAATATGATCGTTTGACTAACCGTATGATATGTATGACTAATAGCATGACTTGTGGTGAATTATTATATGAGATTAAATGTTGGATAATTATGGCGATCTAGTAGGATTTTATATCACACAAATTATGTCTTGTGATTTTGATGAACCGTTGAGGCATATGAGGAAATGACGTATATGAACATGCATAATTGGTTGACTGATTTATGGAGAACGATGTGGTCTTGAGGAGTGGATGATGCTATGAAATGACTTTCATAATATGTTACTTGTTCTATTGATTGAGGTGTGCTTGAGTGCTTAACAGTTGAGTGTAGACTTATGTATATTCCATTATGTACTAGGTGATACTCTGTGATTGTGAATACTGTGTGATGGATTGTTCTGTTGCCGGTCTGCTAGTCAGGTAAGTACCTCCGGGGCTTACTCAGTAACCAGTACCTCCTGCCTGATGTGTCATATAGTATGTAGGTGTTGCATATGCATAAGAGCATGTCATGTAGTATCATGCTTAGGAATTGCATTTACGAATGAGCATCCTTATTCTGTATGCTGTGAATACAGAACGGTCGTTATCTGTGAGTCCTAGAGTCCTTGCTAGGGTCATAGGGCAGCCCAGCTTCATCGGGTGTTGTCCTCCTCGAGTCATTTATATATATCATGAGATACGAGATGGGCATGAGATATGATATGATGATGAGATATGATATGATGATGAGATTTGATATGATTATAGCATCGAACTGGCCAGTCTCCACCTTGTCTGGAAGAGGGGTGGTGGTAGAAGAGGGATATACCACTTGGTATTCTTTGTTAAGGCCTTACTTAATATTCCGCACATATGAGTTAGGAACATGATAGTGTGGTTAATATTCCAGTACTGCATGAAGGCATCTTTATTCTAGGTATAGGCGTATTATATGTCCTCAGCGCGGTCAGAGGACCCGCGGGCGGACTCTTGGCCTGACTTGGTGGTATAGTTTCAGGTACCCGAGGTACCCGATATACTGCTTGATTTTGTGCTGTTATGACGGGGTCTATTCATATGGCGGAGAGTGAGTGGTTGAAACCTGACTTCACCAGATTCACGCGTTTGGGATTTTTCCCTAATTATACTCTGTTTTGACCCGGCTCTGCCGTGGCACTGGTTGTATCACTTTCAGAACTTATGCCCTTTGCATGATAAAGGATTTCCCGCGTTGTAGACTTAGGGCAGGTACAGGGGTTTACCCCAGGGTCTCCAACGGACCTTCCGGATTTGGGTGCGAAATCCCACTTTAAACTACACATCTTCGATTTCAAACCTTCAACCTGTACTCGGGGCGCAAGATCCCAACGAGGGGTTTCATCCCTCGAAACGTAACTCGAGAATCATAATCCTGGGTCGTTACAATACTTGAATATGAACATCGGTTGCTCAAAATCGTCGGGGATAGCCTTCACCTTATAAGGCAAAAGTGACTTTGAAACAACATGGGCAACGATGTCCAACTTCTTCTTTTCTGGATCTTCTTCTTATTGAGGTCCTTCAAATGGTTTTTCAAAGACAGATAGCGAATTTGGAATTGAGATAGTGGAAGGACATACCTGGGTATCGACTGTAGATAGGTCAATATCGACTGGAGATGGGTCGACATCGACTAGGTGTTGGTCGAGGTTGTCCTCAGGTTCGGATCCTTCTTCTAGCGGGATTGAGGCTTCTGGCGGTGATTTTGACGATTCTTTTAGCTTCCTAAATGCGCGTACTCCCTCAAGCCATGCCTCCTCATCAACGATGTATAGCCATCTCAAATATTCCAATTCTTTTGCATACTGTCTCGCTCTTTCCCTTTCGAAATACTCGGAGGTGTCCTGCATATACCTGTAGAAGAAAACTCAAAGAAAACGTTAGATCTAACTACCTAAGGCGCGAATGATTGCTTCCCCGGCAACAGCGCCAATTTGTTGTAGGAGGAAAATCGAGAATGCAAATAAAATAGGAATAAAGCAAAGCAAAGCAGATTTCGTCCCTTGCAAATGATTACAAGACCTCCTCCTGATGTAGCAGCGGGAAGTCAGGATCGATCCACGAGGAAGCGTGTCAGCGGATCCTAGGCAGCGGAGAAATCTCACTCGGTTTCGACTCCAGGGAACAACTCAATATTGACTAGAGACAGTCGATATTGACGTAGTTCAGTCAATTTAGGGCAGTTCAGTAAGGCAGTCGATTTTGGCTCAGATCACTCAATATCGACTTAGGTCAGTCAATATCGACTAGTTCTTCCTCAAAATCGACCTGTTCAAAGACACAAACGAGCAGCGATCTTTCTGGATCGAAGGTCAGAAGTCAATATCGACCTATAGGAGGTCAATATCGAGTAAGGCAGCAGTAGAAAAAAAAATAAAATAAAATAAAGAACAAAGCTTTGGTAGATTTCGGAATAAACTTTATGAAAGAAAACTTCCAAGATCGGGGTTTGCAACGGTAATTACCAAGCATGCATAAGGCAAGATAAATAACGATAATCATGCAAATTACATCGAAGGATCAAGCTTTCGTCTTTTCCAAATATTAGACAACTCTTTCAAGAAACCCAAATTGTATCTACCGATTTTATGTTTACAATCCAAGTTGTTAGCATGGATCTCCATTGAATGGGTAATAAACACATAAAAGGTAGTAGATGCTCAAAACATGATAAAAGTCGGATCTTTACCTCAAACACGCAGGGCTATCGTCGGGCTCGCCCCAACCCTAGAAGTGGGTAGACTACTCGCGCCTCATCGCAATCGCATACATTGATTGAAAAGAAATAACTTGCATAAACTATATTCAAAGTCTTTACAATCCCGGCACTCCAACTTTCGTTGAATGCCAAAACCCTAAAACCTTTGAAACTCCTAAACTTCTCTGGCTTCTGAATTGAATTGAATGAAAAACTAGCCCCATGGGCTTTATTTATAGGCTTCCTTCCAAGCTAATCTCGGAAGGAAATTCTATCTATATCTCTATCTAACATAGAAGATATAATTCTACTAGAAATAATTATATCTAAATAAGTAAAACTAGATAAATCCTTAGGGTAATTAAATGTTCAACCCTTAGGATAAATAAAAAGATAAATATCTAAAATCTTCATGTGTCGGAATCTTCTCTCAGAAATATCTCCATCGGATTCGGGATAAAACTTTAAGTAAAGCTCGGAATCGACCCGGACCCGTCGCTGTGAGTTGGTCGATATCGACCAAGTCTGGTCGATATCGAGTAACTTTTCTCGGCTCTTCTTCTCTGCTACTCGATTCAGGTTCCTGAGATGAAAATCGAGTCGATTTTTGGTCGATATCGACTAAGTTAAGTCGATATCGAGTAGAATCTTCAGCTTCTTTCCGTCCTGACTCGGTTTTGGAAGATATTGAGTCGATTTTTGGTCAATATTGACTTACTGAGGTCAATATCGACCTGCCCTTTTTTCTTCACTTCTTGCTTCTGGTCCATATCGGTTTGACTCTTGAATTTTCGACCAGATTGAGTCGATATTGAGCTGGATGAGTCGATATTGACTTGTGCTCAGTTTCTCGTTCTGTGCTCAGCTTCTCGTTCTGTTTTTTAAACGCACTTTCCCGAGTCCTCGTTCGTCGGATTGACGCATATGAGCATATGTTGGAAAGCTGTTTTCGAGGGCTACAACTCTGATGAAGACATCAGAACTTGACTTAGAATGATGAATGCCGAAACATGGCCTTTTCTCCAGCCGCACCATCCTTAGCTTCTTCATGAGTTTCCTTTAAGCTCTAAAGTGCGTCCGGTTTCTGCGAATTTGAACAAAAACTAGTGTAGACTCTATAATTTGACAATTAAGCATAAACTAGATAGATTCTCTATAAATCTAACCCAAATGCATGAAATGCATGCAGAAATCGATATAAAAGTAGATATAAAACATGGCATAAAACATGGACATCCATAATCACTCAAAGCACGTTATTCTCTCTTCTCCACTCAAATGAACTATAATTCTATTTCATCCTAATTCCCAGATGGGGTAAACGAGGCTAAAATAGGCTTAAGGATAATATCGTGGAGCTACAAATGAATAGGCAATAGGCTCAACGAGCTTCAAGCAAAGGATATATGATTGGGTAGGAAGGGAATAACAGACTAACAAAAATTGCCTCAATCATGTTTATTTAATGCACACGAGTCATATATGTGACCTCGAGAGGTTCTAACACAGGTTCTGAAGATAAAGCAATCAAGATGAGCATATCACACACAAAAGGATGAGGACTCATGAATATCAGACCTAGGCTCAGAAGCTCGCAGCTTTTGTCTCAGAATTTCAATCTCAACAAGTCTCAAGATGATCAGTTTTGAAAGAATTAGAACATAAACCCAATAATCTAAATCCTCACGAGCCTTTTTAACATGCCTTAAAGGATATCATCAACCAATTTCAATCAAGGAAGTGACATGTTCTTCAAGAAGGGCAAGGAATTTTTATTAGCAAGGGTTCATCTCAAAACATCTACATGCAAATGAAAATGCGATGCATGAAATGCACATGAAAAAGAAAAATGAAAAGAAACAAAATTATATGCAAAAACAGTGTCCCACAAGTAGTTCCCCACCCCATGCTTAAAATCTACTTTGTCCCCAAAGTAGAAAATGAAAGAGTAAGGGAAAAGAAACTCACCAAACATTCAGGCAAAATCGAGCAATTCAAGCAAGAGGTAGTAGTGCAAGTTGTATTGAACCTTCCGTGATATTTAATTAAATTATGGCAGCATCTCCGTTGTAATTTGGTCTATACACAACACAAAAACAGCAGCAATGCAAGCCTCACAAGTACAACAATATCACATCAGCAACCAGGATCCAATAATCAATAAAATTCAGCACTACATCAACTCAGCAATCAAAGAAAAATCAGCTCTCTAGATCATGCTCAGCCATATTTTACGAGTAAATTCATGAAAAATTGATATGGACACAGAGAGCGCGAGACAAACAAAAGAACTCCAGGAGGGACAAAGTGATAGAAATCACCAAAGCAGCAAACACTTCAAACAATAGTGTATATGAATAAACTTCAAGAGCTAAAGTGCTCAATTTCAGCAACAAAGATAGTCAAACCACACTCCTAATTCATTCAAAAGCATAGTTCTAGCAAAAATATGTATGGTTAAATGCCTCATAGCACATATCAATAAACCTCCAAGATCTTGAGACTAGAATAAACTCAGCTGATTTCAAATCTAGCATGAAGAAATCAATCAGCTACAGGGAGTTCGATAGCTTCAACAGTCTATACAAAATTCAGCATATGATCTCATGAATATAACATCCCTGCAAATTCTGACAAGAGCTCAAACAATTCAGCTGCATCCAAATTCAATAGAGTACAATCAAGGCAGCAACCAAGCATAAGGGAGTAGAAAAGATGATGAGAACCAACTATCGAACTCACCCTAAATCAATTTTTACTAGCAATTTCATGGCTCAATACTTCACCATCAAAACATAAACAATCAATAACAACTCAATGACTCAAGCACAACTCAACATATATCCCAAATCAATGTCATCTAGACTAAACCTTGAAAATTGCAATCTTGTTAAATTCACCAAATTAATGGAAGAATCAAACAAATCAAAGTAAAAGGGAGTAGAATAGATGGCAGGCTTACCAAATTTTTGGAATTTCAGGGCGGATGTTATGTAATTTTTCGAAGGGTGAAGGAGGGCGCTGCTTTCGGGTGAGCAGTGATGGTGAGGAGAGCTCGCCAGTAGAGGTGAGGGGTGGTGGGTCGACGCGAGGGTTGTGCGAGAGAAAGAGAGTGTTCCAGCAGGGAGTGGCGATGAAGCGGTGGAAGTGAAGCTGGTGGTACGCCGGAAGGAGGAAAAGAAGATGGTCTAGAGGAGGGCTGATGGAGCGCCGCCGGCGGGATTCTAAGAAAGGGAGGTGGAACAACATGCCAGGGCGAGTTTTTTTTTTTTTTTTTTTTGAGAAAGAGAATAAAAATAAGATAAAAGAACTTACCTCGGGTTGCCTCCCGAAAAGCGCTTATTTACGGTCTTTTAGCTTGACCCTATTCCTACGAAAACGCTTATATCTCCCTGAATGAATGGTCCAAGGTTCGATCCACTCATCCAACAACGTCTTTCTGGAGCGGAATAGATGTGATCGTTTCTCATTCGAGCTCCATAGGAATGTGCTCCTCTTCCTCTTAGCATATTGTCCTTTTGTTTCTTCGCTAAACTCAAACAATGGAACCCGCTCTTCATGCTCAAAAAACTTCATGTCTTCAAAAACCTGCATCTCAAGAAAGGCAACAATATAATCGTCATTGTCACTAGCCTCAACTTGAACACATAAAATTTTTGAAAAACATGGAAACTTCATTTGTTGAGCCTCTTGGATATCTAACATCTCATCTTCAAAATCGGCTTGGATCCTTGCAATTCGAGTCTCCATTTCAGTGAAGAACTTCTCCATGTGACTCAGCTTGGATGATTATTGCGAATTTTGTGAGGCTTGATCTCAACACCCAGATGGTGCGTATCCCTCAGTGAGATCCCTCTCGTAAGAAAGGTGAGGATGCAACATGTAGTACACCTCTTGTTCCTTTCCAAATGGAGCTTTCAACACCGGGCAATCACTAGCTACATGACCAAAAGCTCCACAAAACTCACAATAATATGCATAATAATCCATGATAAGAGCACAACCTGAAATCAAAAACAAAAAGGAAAGAAATTAAAAGCAAACGAAACTTAGAAAAATCAATTCAAAATAAACAATCAATACTAACAATAGTCCCCGGCAACGGCGCCAAAAACTTGATATAGGCTAAACCTACAAGTGTATGGGGTTCAGTTGTAGTATATCGAGTGTCGAATCACAGGGACTATGTGGTATCAATTGTAATTCCAAACTGATTAAAATAAGCCAAACAAATAAAGGACAAATATTTACATGGATGGAGAAAGTAACCAATTAATACTAAAATAACTATACAAAAAGATGGTATTCAGACACAATAGATTCGAAGCAAATCTAGAGTAAAGGATCACCACGACAATTATCTAGTAGATTAATATCGATATTCGTGCCACATTGTATGAGTTTGTTGGTTAACCATCTCCTTTCGGTCTCAAGCAACCAATTCAAACCCTTTAAGCTCATAGAACCTAGATCTCAATTGCATCAATATCCGCTTTCGCGCTCAATCAAATACAATCTCTACCTAGAGTTTCTATGATAGCTATTAATCCACAAGGAATTCTATAGAGCTTTCACAATAATAAAATTTCAGGTTCAATCCTAAGGTTCCGATAGTAAGTTATCGCCTTTCGGCCTCAAACCCTTATCTAATTGCTCTATTAGTCTTATCTCCTTTCGGTCTCAAATTCTAACAGGACTCTAATCAATCATAGAATCAATTAGATTAAGCACATTAGGATTGAATCTAACAAGTTCTCAAACAAACGAACACTGCCAAATAATCGTTGGGATCACCCAAACCCTAGAACGGAGAAATCAACCAAACATAATATAACAAACGATGAAATAAATTATAGACAAAAATAGATCAAAGTTTAAGATAATATGCAAACCGAAATCTCTGTCCTCGATCCAGAGTATAATACTGAAAACAAGAAGAAAACCTAAACTAAAACCCTATGGCCGAAGCACTAGTGCGGCAAAAACTCCAAAGTCCGAACTCCACTCAACTCTATGTTCATACGAATATATATATAGAAATTTGATAAATTACAGTTCAGCCCACATAACTTAAGAATTAAAACCTAACCCAACACTTAATTACAAATTCAGCCCATAAGATTCCAATTTGGCAATTTCCGCACTTTGGCTTCCATGCTCCGATCCAGTCTTTCTCGCTGCTCTGTATTGACTCTCGAATTTCCACAATATTAGCCTCAAAATGCCTGAAATAAATAAAAAGTAGGTGTAGACTCTGAAAATGCAAAATAAAATAAATAAACTACAAAATATGATAAATATGCATGAAAATGGTCTAAACTAATACTCTCTCCGTTCGGCAAAACTTGTTGTTTACTATTCATTCACGTTTTTTTAGAACGATAAATACTATATAAAATATTCATTTTTTTATAAAATTTTTTTAACAAGTTTGTACTTATTAATAATAACTACGAAGTTGTTAAAAAAATTATTTAAAAAACTAGATATTTTATATAGTTTTTAGCTCCTAAAAAAGCGTGCATGAATAGTAAAGTGTCAAGTTTATCCGAACGGAGGTAGTATGCAAATGCAACCCTAAAATATGACTAAAATAGATGTTATAATGTTTCAACACAAAAAGAGAGCTTTTCTATAAAATTCAACGTGTATGATTACAAAGGAGGCATTCGGCTTATATAGACCTAACTAGGGCCGAATGGGCTGATTTTAATAAAACTAACAACTATATGAATTAATTAAAATAGCCTTAAAGTTTCCTAAAATAACTTAAGTAAGAAAGTTGCTAAAATAGGAAATAAACATAATGTTCAAGACTTAATAAAATCCCGTCAAAACCAGCGACAGCTCAAAGAATGTGATTTTCGACCAAGATCCATGTCGAATATGGGAAAACCTTCAACAACAAAGTTGTAGATCTCTTCGTCCTCGTTCCATCAAGGTATGGCAGGCCTTAATCTTATAAAAATAGAATCCGAACGACCCATTTTACGGAGACGTCGAAAAGCTGTCAAATGTGCTGAACGAATGTAAATGTCAAGATGATCAAGCTTGCATCTTTGGACCTTCTCCCATGGTGGAGCCTTCTTCTTCCTCTTGAGGATGACTTCATTCTCATGAGCTCGAAACATAGGTCCATCCCCAAGTATAGATGTGTCCAAAATTTTCTTGGATGGTGTCTTGGATGGTCCCGCATCAGTCAATACAACCTAGCATGATACTACATGACATGCTGATAATGAAAGCAAGCACCTAGTATATCATGCATGTAAAGCAGTGAGTTCTCTCTTTCAATATGAGTAAGCTCCGAAGAGACTTACCTAACTATGCATAACATCATAATAGAAGATCCGGGACACATCAATCATAATCATAAGGTATTAACTTGATACATATCAGAACGCATACATAAGTCTATGTCTAATCATTCAAGCACTCAAGCATACGTCATTAAATGAGAAAAACAATCATATCGCAATCGTCATTCCATCAACTTCAACCATTCATCATATTGCCACATTCTTTATGACCACATCATTCTCATCGCTTCATTCAACCACATTTATATGCTCATAATTACCATATATCCGCATAGTCATATATCTCAAGGTTCACCACATTTATCATAGTTCATAAGGCATAATCAAATGATACATAAATCTAACATCTCAACATGCTGTTAGTCGTTCATACATGCCATTAGTCCACACAAGTCATGATATTAGTCACTCAAACATATCAACATGCTAGTTAGCCATTGATCACATAATTCCCAAGTTGATCCCAAAAACCGCTTCAAACCCAAAGTTACCGATTAGAATACTCGACCTTAAATGCTTATGAAATTTGTTTCCCAAAACTCTAAATTATATCTTTAAGTCAATCCTTGAAACCTTCAAAAGCGTTGAAAACGAGTTGCAAAAATGATAATCGAAAACATCGAGAAATGCACTCAAAATCATCAGACATGGGGCATCTCGCTGCGGCGAAAGTGGCTCTCGCCACAGCAAGATGTCCCAACGAGCACCCCACCGATAAGTGGTCCGTCGCGGGCGCGAGAGGAACTCTCGCACCTGTGAGTACCTGGGTGCCCGTGAGACTCTCACGGCCATGAGCATCTCGCACCCGCGAGAGCTCGAGTTGCGGTCGTGAGTCTGTTGTGTCTCTTAGGGCACCCCGGCTAGGCTTACTCGCCATCGCGAGTGCATTCTTGTGCCCGCGAGTAAGAACCCTAGGTCGGGTGTTCTAACTCGCGGATGTGAGTTCATGCTTGCGGTGGCGATTCCGGGGCCGAATCCTAGATTCTAACCCCATTTCCAGCCTTGTTTGACGTTGTTAGCCTGTCCCCTTTATCCCCATTTTCCACAAGGCTTCTAGGCACATGTTAGCACAAAATTAAACCATAAAACTCAAGGATTTGAAGAGATTTCTCACCCAACTCTTCCTTGCTTCACTTTTCTTCTCCCGGGCGACTCGAGGTGCGATTTCTTCTCTGATTTCTCTAGATCCAAGCGTTGGGTGAGCTGGTAAAGTTAGTATGGAGTTAAAGGAGGGACCTTTGAGAGTTTTGAAGTTAAAGGAGGAGGAAAGAACCATCTTACCCTTCCTAAGCTCGATTATGACCAAAAGGGCTCCGGGGCTCGGATCTTGGATCTCCGGACTGTTGGAGCTTCTTCTTCCACTTGAGGACGCCATAGGGGTGCTGAGGGGCTGTTGTTTCTGCCCATGAAGGAAGGAAGGGAAAATGAGCTTGTTTTGGCTTGGTTGAGCTCAAGAGGTGGAATGGAGCATGGAGTTCTTGCATATTGGCTTCAATGGGGGAAGGAAGGAGGAAGGGGTTGTAGATGGGGTTGTGGGTGACATTTTAGTAGCTAAAAGAGGAGGTTTGAGATGTTGGGATTTGATAGAAAAGGGGAGGAAGAAGGGAGAAAGAAGAGAGGGGAGAGGATAGGGTTTTGGAGCGTTGCTAGATAGGGTTTTTAGGTTTGATTTTGTGGTGAAGAGATGAGTCTCCCCCAACCTGATTTTAAAGTGCCAAAGGGGAGTCTTTAAGGGAGTCAAAACGTAATGGGCAAGGTGAGGAGGAAGACTACTTTGTCTCCTTGCTTCTTTTGGAGTGTACATGGCAAAAGTAGGAAGAAAAGCTTGGGAGATGCTTGGCTTCTTTGGGTAAGGAGGAAAGGTATTGATGCTTCCTCTTCATTTCAAATTGGGCTCCATGGGGACCATCTTGGGGCTGAGGTTTTCAGATAGGCTTGGAAGAGTGAGGGCGGGAATCTTTGTTCCGAACGGTTCGAGCTCAAATCCCGAGGGGCGTCCCGAAATTAGTTTCTGTCGTTGGCTTCCCAAATCTCGCTCTCTCTTTCACGAAGTTGGAATTTGAAAACCGAGAATCAAGGTTGTCATGTTAGTTCTTAAAATTTTGTTTAGGTCGGAAATCCGCTTCATGAGTTCTAAAATCTGAGTTAGCGAGTTTTCTGTTAAATTCTGCTTTTAAATTCATTTTGATTTCCTTTTTCCGAAAAAAATAGGATTTAAAAATCTGAGCATTTACAAATATTGGCTAGTCAATGTCAAAACTAAAAAAGGTCAAAGGGAAAAAGGAGGGAGGGTGAGGGATGGGGAAGGAAATCCGAAATATACATATTTACTTAATTTGTTTAAAAAATTGGGTATTTACTTAATTATGTCTATTTTTTTTGACATCCACTAAATTAAGCCTATATTTATCACTAGCTTGATGAAAATAGGTAAAAGGTGGTGATTTGTTGATGGAGACCATTTAAGGGATGGTTTTATGTAATTTCGAAAGGAGTGGTTAAGGGAAAACTCTCATATTTAAGGAGCGATTTTCTATAAATTTCCCAAATAATATAGATAAAATATAGGCTAATTTCGTATAATGTGGGCAGAAATCTAGCACCGAGGAAGGATATTTTTTGCATTCTAACAAGGGGTTTCTAGACAAAGGTCTTTCTAATCTTTGCATTATATTATGATGATATGATCTCCGATTTGATCAAATACAGGCTAATATATATAATTGATTAAACCCCTATTAAAAATAAGTCGTATTTGCGCAAATACACTTAATCCATATAGTGTTTGCAAAAAATACACTCATTTTTAGAGAATAACAAAAATAGGTGAGTTGAGTTATTTTTGCAAAGTAATAGGGGATGATTTTAGGTGAAGAGCTCTCGGTCTTTCCGCTCCCGCAGCCACAAATTCATCGCCACTACCTACCGACCTCCCGGCTCATCACCGCTCCAGCTCACCACTTCCACACAACAAGCCAGCACTCGCCATCGCCGATTCCATGGCTCCTAGCCATCGTGTTTTCCGCCGGACCCCCTAGTTAGCCACCATCCCGTGGCTCCGGTGCCACCGGCTCGGTCTACCGGTTTATTCGGCCTCCGTCGCACCCATCTTGGCCCACCATTTTGCCCATGTTGTGGGGTGTGCCCAGTGGCGGAGCTAGGGGTGCTTGGGGGTGCTCGAGCCCCCCTATCCAGAAAAATAAATGCAAAAAATAAATAAATTTTTTTTTGCATATATTTAGTATTTTTTTAAGGTAATATAACATCTTTAAGTGATATTTGAAATAAGATTGCTATCTAGCCCAAGTGGTAAAGGAAATAGGGAAGGAAGGAATGAGAATCAAAAGGTCTTGGATTCAATTCTCAACTTCTTCACTTTTTATTTGCTTTACTATAACATTAATTCTTCTTAATTTCTCTCTACCATTTTTGTTTCTATCAACTATTTCATTAAAAAAAATGACATATTTATGTTTACATTATACATTTAACTTTTTATTTCAATATTATTTTAAAAGTAATTTTTCGTGATTTTTTTCTATATATTTTTTTCTCTTCTATTTTTTGGTCACTCTCAACTATTTAAATATAAAAAATCATTACAAAAATCACAATTTTAGTGTTTTTCAATATTATTTTTTAAAAAAATCTTCTTAATAAGTATACACAAAAAAATTACGAAAATTTTTTAGCACCCCCTGACGGAAATCTTGGCTCTGCCACTGGGTGTGCCTCGGCGTTCATCGTCGTCGGGATCCCCGCCGCCGGTTGTTTCTGAGGTCCACAACTTTTGTTCTTCGGGGCGCCGATTTAACTCTCTGTGCTTGCTCAAACGAAGGTGTGTTTTATAATATCCCAAAAAAAAAATTTGGAGATCTGCTTCGTGATTATGAGTTAGGGGAACCTTTTGCTTTGTTACCCATTCGTTCCAACCCATAGAGTCAACCTTTAACATAAGAACCTAATTAGCGTTGGAACAACACTTCTTTGCGTTTTAGAAGGAAAAAAAATTAATCCTCTGTTGGCCTTCGATTTAAAATCATTCCTTGTCTATTCCGACTATCGGTCGTACTTCGACTCGTTCTTATCGTTCGTTTTCCAATCGCTCTCTTGCCTCTTTTCTTGTCTATTGTTGTTTATTTTCTCTCCTCAATCTCGTCTATCCGTCTCTATTTTGGCTTACCCTTGTGGTAGCCTATTACGATATTGTTATCGTCCTTGAGAGTTTGTGATGGGTTTCGGGGGGTTTGAATAGGCAATGGTTTGGTTAGGGTTTGGGCTTGCGGGTTAGTGTTTTGTTGTTCTTGTTGTGTTCTAGGCTTCATGTGAATGGTGGTTGATTTGTCATGCTCGTATACGTCATGGAAATGCAATTGACGTCTAAAGGATCTGTTTGGAGTCCATCATATGAGGTGTCCTCTAGTGATCCCCATAGTTCTTTTTGTGCATCTTTCTTTTGGCCAGTCGGTTCATTTGTTCAGCTAGCTTGTAATTTTCAGTGTAGGATAGCTTCTACGTTTCGTTTTGGAATTTCTTTATGATATTTGCTTCGTGTAATTTCTTTATGTTATTTGCTTCCGGTTGTACATGATGGTTAGTCCATCTACCGGCTTGTCTAGGTCGACTACGCATCTTTGGGCCGTGAGCTTGTTGGGCCATTCCGAGCATATGTGGACTACTTGGGCACGAAGCAAGGCTGGATCCATCATGTTTTATCAAGATCTATCTATGAAGAGAAGGATTTTATCCACATGAAGATATTTAGTTAATTTCCTTTTAGATAAATGTTCCCTTTTATTTAAGTTTTATCTTTATAAATTAGATATACTTTCCTTTCCTTGATTAGAAAGGATTGGAAGCCTATAAATAACGCCCATGGGGCTAGTTTTTATTCATTAAAAGCTAAAGAGGAGAAGTAGAGAGAGCGAGTGGAGGCCGAGAGGAGCTAAGAGGCGAGAGCGGAATTGGGTCCAATCGGTTGTAAGCTTTTATTTAGTTTTATTAATGCAAAGTTATTTCCTTTTATTATTGATGAGTTTCCCTGCGATGTAGAGCGAGTAGTCCACCCACTTCTAGGGTCGGGGCGAGCCTGACAATCACCATACGTGTTTGAGGTAAAAGATCCGACATTTATCATGTTTTGAGCATCTACTACCTTTTGTGGATCCATGCTAACAACTTGGATTATAAACATAAAATCGGTAGATACAATTAGGGTTTCTTGAAATAGTTGTCTAATTGTTGGAAAAGGCGAAAGCTTGATCCTTCGATGCAATTTGCATGATTATCATTATTTATCTTGCCTTATGCATGTTTGGTTATCGTTGTTGCAAACCCCGATCTTGGAAGTCTTTTTCATACATTGTTTAAAGTTCGAGATTTGCATTCGTTTATTTACTGTTCCTTGTATCGTTCCCATGCTTTTGCTAGCGACTCCCCATGCTTTTGCTTGAAAGCTGTGATCTTTTGGCGGAGGAGCGCTGTCTTGGCAGGAGGAAAGAATTTTTTAAGAAATTCCTGCCTCACTTCAGCCCATGTTGTGAGGGATTGTGGAGGGAGACCTTCAAGCCATTTCAATGATGGACCGGCAAGAGACCAACGAAAATCCTTCATCTTGACATATTCCAGAGTATTACCTTCAGTAAGAGTATGACACATATCAGAAAAGTTGGTAATATGTTCAAGATGACATTCATTAAACCTTTCGTAAAAGGCATTATATTTTTAATCTCAATCAGGAAAGCAGTGCGAATTTCAAAGTTATTTTCAAGGATTAGAATGGCCGATTCAGGCACGACAAGAGTCGGGTGCATGTAATCCTATGCAGTGGTAGGGAATTGGGCAAGCTCAGCTTCCACCTGCCTCCTTCGCTCGGCTTCCTCCTCAGTGCGTGCTCTGTCAGCGGCGAGAGCAGTATTTTTGGCTTCTAATTCCGCCTAAAGCCTCTCTATCAACTGTGCTTGTGTTTCTGCGGCCGCCATGGCTCTTTTCAATTTAGCGTGGACATGTATAAGGCGTTCCGGGTCGTCTAAGGCGTCAAACTCAGGTTATTGACCAGAACGACGCATACACTGCAAAATCAAAACTTAAAGAAAAACGTGAGATATAACTACCTAAGGCGCGAATGATTGTTTCCCCGGCAACGGCGCCAATTTATTGTAGGAGGAAATCGAGTTCAAAATATAAAAATATAAATCAAACCGGATTATGCCCACGCAAATGATTACAAGACCTCCTCCTGATGTAGCAGTGGGAAGTCAGGATCGATCCTCCAAGAAGCGTGTCAGCGGATCTCAGGCAGCGGAGAAATCTCACAGATGGTGATCGACCACAATGTACTCGACCTCGACCAAGGGTGGTCGACAGGGGTTAGGCACAACCGATTTCGAGCAATAGAAGTTACCAGTGGTGGTCGACGTCGACCAAGCCATAGTCGACGTCGAGTAGGTTGGTCGTAGTCGAGTAGTCTGTCGAGTATCGCAGAGACAGAAGCAACAACGATCTTGCTCGATCGAAAGTCAGTGGTCGACGTCGACTAGGGTCTAGTCGAACTCGAGTAGGAACAGTAAATAAACGAATGCAAATCTCGAACTTTAAACAATGTATGAAAAAGACTTCCAAGATCGGGGTTTGCAACAACGATAACCAAACATGCATAAGGCAAGATAAATAATGATAATCATGCAAATTGCATCGAAGGATCAAGCTTTCGCCTTTTCCAACAATTAGACAACTATTTCAAGAAACCCTAATTGTATCTACCGATTTTATGTTTATAATCCAAGTTGTTAGCATGGATCCACAAAAGGTAGTAGATGCTCAAAACATGATAAATGTCGGATCTTTTACCTCAAACACGTATGGTGATTGTCAGGCTCGCCCCGACCCTAGAAGTGGGTGGACTACTCGCTCTACATCGCAGGGAAACTCATCAATAATAAAAGGAAATAACTTTGCATTAATAAAACTAAATAAAAGCTTACAACCGATTGGACCCAATTCCGCTCTCGCCTCTTAGCTCCTCTCGGCCTCCACTCGCTCTCTCTACTTCTCCTCTTTAGCTTTTAATGAATAAAAACTAGCCCCATGGGCGTTATTTATAGGCTTCCAATCCTTTCTAATCAAGGAAAGGAAAGTATATCTAATTTATAAAGATAAAACTTAAATAAAAGGGAACATTTATCTAAAAGGAAATTAACTAAATATCTTCATGTGGATAAAATCCTTCTCTTCATAGATAGATCTTGATAAAACATGATGGATCCAGCCTTGCTTCGTGCCCAAGTAGTCCACATATGCTCGGAATGGCCCAACAAGCTCACGGCCCAAAGATGCGTAGTCGACCTAGACAAAGCCTGGTCGACTTCGAGTAGGATGTACTCGACTTCGAGTAATATTCAGCTTGTCGACTTCGAGTACATCCTACTCGAAGTCGACCAGGCTTTGTCTAGGTCGACTACGCATCTTTGGGCCGTGAGCTTGTTGGGCCATTCCGAGCATATGTGGACTACTTGGGCACGAAGCAAGGCTGGATCCATCATGTTTTATCAAGATCTATCTATGAAGAGAAGGATTTTATCCACATGAAGATATTTAGTTAATTTCCTTTTAGATAAATGTTCCCTTTTATTTAAGTTTTATCTTTATAAATTAGATATACTTTCCTTTCCTTGATTAGAAAGGATTAGAAGCCTATAAATAACGCCCATGGGGCTAGTTTTTATTCATTAAAAGCTAAAGAGGAGAAGTAGAGAGAGCGAGTGGAGGCCGAGAGGAGCTAAGAGGCGAGAGCGGAATTGGGTCCAATCGGTTGTAAGCTTTTATTTAGTTTTATTAATGCAAAGTTATTTCCTTTTATTATTGATGAGTTTCCCTGCGATGTAGAGCGAGTAGTCCACCCACTTCTAGGGTCGGGGCGAGCCTGACAATCACCATACGTGTTTGAGGTAAAAGATCCGACATTTATCATGTTTTGAGCATCTACTACCTTTTGTGGATCCATGCTAACAACTTGGATTATAAACATAAAATCGGTAGATACAATTAGGGTTTCTTGAAATAGTTGTCTAATTGTTGGAAAAGGCGAAAGCTTGATCCTTCGATGCAATTTGCATGATTATCATTATTTATCTTGCCTTATGCATGTTTGGTTATCGTTGTTGCAAACCCCGATCTTGGAAGTCTTTTTCATACATTGTTTAAAGTTCGAGATTTGCATTCGTTTATTTACTGTTCCTACTCGAGTTCGACTAGACCCTAGTCGACGTCGACCACTGACTTTCGATCGAGCAAGATCGTTGTTGCTTCTGTCTCTGCGATACTCGACAGACTACTCGACTACGACCAACCTACTCGACGTCGACTATGGCTTGGTCGACGTCGACCACCACTGGTAACTTCTATTGCTCGAAATCGGTTGTGCCTAACCCCTGTCGACCACCCTTGGTCGAGGTCGAGTACATTGTGGTCGATCACCATCTGTGAGATTTCTCCGCTGCCTGAGATCCGCTGACACGCTTCTTGGAGGATCGATCCTGACTTCCCACTGCTACATCAGGAGGAGGTCTTGTAATCATTTGCGTGGGCATAATCCGGTTTGATTTATATTTTTATATTTTGAACTCGATTTCCTCCTACAATAAATTGGCGCCGTTGCCGGGGAAACAATCATTCGCGCCTTAGGTAGTTATATCTCACGTTTTTCTTTAAGTTTTGATTTTGCAGTGTATGCGTCGTTCTGGTCAATAACCTGAGTTTGACGCCTTAGACGACCCGGAACGCCTTATACATGTCCACGCTAAATTGAAAAGAGCCATGGCGGCCGCAGAAACACAAGCACAGTTGATAGAGAGGCTTTAGGCGGAATTAGAAGCCAAAAATACTGCTCTCGCCGCTGACAGAGCACGCACTGAGGAGGAAGCTGAGCGAAGGAGGCAGGTGGAAGCTGAGCTTGCCCAATTCCCTACCACTGCATAGGATTACATGCACCCGACTCTTGTCGTGCCTGAATCGGCCATTCTAATCCTTGAAAATAACTTTGAAATTCGCACTGCTTTCCTGATTGAGATTAAAAATATAATGCCTTTTACGAAAGGTTTAATGAATGTCATCTTGAACATATTACCAACTTTTCTGATATGTGTCATACTCTTACTGAAGGTAATACTCTGGAATATGTCAAGATGAAGGATTTTCGTTGGTCTCTTGCCGGTCCATCATTGAAATGGCTTGAAGGTCTCCCTCCACAATCCCTCACAACATGGGCTGAAGTGAGGCAGGAATTTCTTAAAAAATTCTTTCCTCCTGCCAAGACAGCGCTCCTCCGCCAAAAGATCACAGCTTTCAAGCAAAAGCATGGGGAGTCGCTAGCAAAAGCATGGGAACGATACAAGGATCTACTGTGATCCTGCTCTACACATGGGCAGCCACCCTATGTCGTTCAGGAGATCTTCTACAATTCGCTTGATCTGGCTGCTAAGGATAGGATCAACCATTATACTCATTATGAGTATCTGACGATGCCACCAGCGGACGCATGGGCTACCCTCGATAAGCTCACCAACTTCGACAATAAGTAGGGGGCTCCGACAAAATATGACGAGGTGCCCTTCTAAGGAGATTGGTCCAGATGTCAAGGAACAGTTCTACAGAGATCAGAATTGCAAGCTCCTCAAGCAAGTCAAGTTTCTCTCTGTCAACCAACCCTGCATCGAATGTGACTCACAGCGGCACACCACTCTAGAATGCCCACATACAAAGCAAGTCAGGATGGCAGAAACTTGTGAAGAGGTAGCTTACGCAGGGGGTCCCAATCGTTATATGGGGGACCAAAGGTTCCAACAACCACAATGGAACCAAGGTGCCCCTAGGAACCCCCCGCCATACAGAGCTCCAGGACTTCCAGAAAGGGATCAACGGAAGGATGACCTACAGCTCATCCTCGACGAGATGAGGAGGAATCAGGCACAACAACAGCAGTCTACAAGCACCATCAACAATCAGCTCCAGAACATCAATACAAGATTTGGAGAGCTGGACATCTGGAAGAGGAACATTGAGACCCAGATGGGTCAATTCGCGACTCAAATTCCACGACCAACCGGGAAACTCCCTGGGCAGACAGAACCAAATCCCAAAGGGAAGACCGGACACGTCGCGGCTATAAAGCTCAGGAGCGGGCACCAACTACACGAGGCAGAGGTCGGAAAGCAGACGGACGGAACTAAGAAGCTACTCGACATCGAGAAGACCCAAGTCAAAGTCGACCAGACTACTCGACATCGAGTAGGGGTACCCGAAGTCGACCAACTCCAAGCCGACGAGAGAGCTTCTGCACGACAACAGAACTCGAAGTCGACTCCCGTAGTCGATGTCGGGGAGAAGCAAGTCGACATCGAGGACGCTGCAACACCTCCGACATCTGTTCTGGCTCCGAAACAGAAAAAGACGCTTCCTTTCCCTTCTAAAGTGCTGAAAGATCCCACTGCAGGTAGGTTTAAACGTTTTGTTAAAATGCTTCAAGAACTGAATATTTCAATTACTTTTGCAGAAGCTCTTCAGTAGATGCTTGCTTATGTCAAGTTCCTCAAGGAAATCCTTAGCAACAAGCGATCTATCTCAGAAATCGCCGGCGAATGCAAAAGGATGGACTTCCCTAAGAAGAGACCTGGCCCTGGTAAGTTCTCTATTGTTGTGGGATTTGGACAATATAAATATGAGTCCTTGTGTGATTTAGGAGCAAGCGTGAGTATCATGCCCTTATAAATCTTGAGAAAGGTGAAGATAGGGTCCATAGAGCATGTGGATGCCAAGCTATACATGGCAAACAATACAGTGGTCATCCCTACAGGTATGGTCGATAATGTCCCTGTCCGGGTTGGTAAGTTCTATATCCCCGTTGATTTTCTTATTATCGATTGTGATGAGGATCCTACTAGCCCTATTATTCTTGATAGACCATTCCTAGCTACTGCAGACGCTAAAATCAGCGTAAAGCAGCGATTGCTCACCTTCACAATAGGCGACGAGATCTTAGATTTCTCTTTTGGCCCTACAAAGAAGGAAATTTCATTGTTGGAGGTGAAAAGCATCAGCAACCATGGAATCGAGCAAACAACGAAGGAAAACACCAGAAAGCTACTCGACATCGACCAAGGTTACTCGACGTCGACCACCATCCTCGACTTCGACCAAAACTTCTCAAAGTCGACTTCCTTTGTTGAACACCAGACTTGCCAAGAGCCTAAGTATGGGGTCCTTGTACTCGACGTCGACGAGATCCACTCGACGTCAACCAACCCCAAGCCCAAATATTTCTGTTTTGGGCACGAAAAGGTGAGTCCAGGTATGATTTCAGCCCCTTCTCTATCCATTAATAAATTTAATAAAATTTTAAGAGGAGGTACGGCCCCGTGGCGAGCTAAGTTGCGAAGGATGAGAGCCGGAAAGAAGAAGAAGGAAGGCAAGGGAAACTATGCAACCAACAACTTATCAGCTGAGCTTGCATACTACAATCAGGACCTAGATGATCCAGAAGAAGGGCCAAGCACAAGGGGGGCCCACATTGACGATCCCTGAGCACAAGCAGAGAAGTCGGCCGAGCGACTCTAAAATCTAGAGCATGTACATAAAACTTTTGGATTTTGGACTTTGGAACTTTTGGTTTTGGTTTTGTTTTGTTTTTTTTTTTTTGTTTTTAGTTTTGAATGCTTCATGTGGAAGGTCTTGTCTTTGTGAAACAACTAACATTTTTTAGGGTCGAGAAGCACGAAAGGATCGCAAATAGTGGAAAGAGAAGTCCCTGAAAGTTAGTCGAAATCGACTAGGCCAAGTCGAGATCGACCAAGAGGAGCAGCCCAGAACTACTCGACATCGAGTAGGCCAACTCGACGTCGACCAAGCCAGGAGATTCCTCGACTTCACATTTCCACTCAACGCTGACAGTTTCCTCGACGTCGACCAAGGTACTCGACGTCGACTACCTCAGTTACTCGACGGCCCTGTTTTGACTCTACAACGCGTTATTCGGTGAGTTCCTTCTTTTACCCTTATTTTATATTGATTTTATACAGTGGGGATACTGTATATTTTAAGTATGGGGTGGGGGAAGAACTCATTATCATTATTTATTTATGTTTTATTCTTGCTTTTGGTTTTGCATGGTGAATTTTGAGTTAAATTTTAAATTTTTTTTATAAATGCTAAACTCAAAGTTCTATGAGACATCTCCCAAAGCTTGTAAATTGTCTAAAGAAATAGTTTCATGGAAGCTTATATCGAACTCGACGATGCAAAATTGGATTCATTAGAGATATAGCATGAAATTGCCGAGTAAAGGGAAGTCACAAGGAAGTGCATATTTTCTTGAAAACCATGAAAGGAGGTAAAATTTGAAGTTGCTTTTGACAGGTTGTGTGATAAGAGGATGGAGGACTTTATATTTCCATATAATGCTCATATGTTTATAATCCTAGCCTTACTTATGCTTATGCATTACACAAAGCCATATTATGCCTTATTGCAATTATTGCTCCACATATTCCAAATACTCTCATTCTTTACCTTATTTCCTATCCGGGGATTATGTTGAGAATGATGTTACATTATGGAGATGTTATATGGTGTTTGTGTTGTTGTTATTGGGTAGGAAAATGTTTGAAATATATGAAAAATTTAATGAGTGAGAAAAAAATTCAGTAACCTCAGGAGATAAAGGTAGATCGACCATGCTCGCTGAGATAATAGTTCAGTGAGATGGGACACACGTGTGATGAGTCCAAAGCACTAAGTATCCGGGGCCATTCATGACACCCATGTTTGCGACTCGCGATAAGGCAGTGCTGAGGTTAGAGAGGTAAAAGCATTATTAATGATAAAAGCATTATGAAAGGTGATGAATTTTATGAAGAAGGAATGTGGAAATTCATTTTGGAAATACTTCATTTCCCCGGATCATTAGCACCACATTGCCAAAAATTGCCCACCTTTAACCTCTTACCAATCTACTCCTTATTGAGCTTAATTAAATTCCTCTTGATTATCAATGCTTTGTCACATGAATTGTTTTGCATAACCCTCCTTTTGTGAGTAGATGTTGTTTTTTATTGCACATGTATGGAATTGTGGCATTAGTATCTTTTCAAAGATGGTAATTGATTGCAGGGTTATATAAGAATGAATCTATGATGTTGAGAGTTTTGAACTCTTCCCCTGAATGACCATCCAAGTTATTGCTTGGGGACAAGCAAGCTTAAGTGTGGGGTGATTTGATGTCCACTAAAGTAACCATGTCTTTATATACATTTTAGCTCCTTATTCTATCCTTTGCATATTTCAGGCTAGGAATATGTTGAATTTATGTACAGTTTATGCTTATTTGCAAGAAATAGAGGTCTACATAAGTTTTGGTTTAATATTGCAGAATTTGGAGCCATTCAGAGACGAAACCAAAGGACGGGATTCTACTCGACTTCGACCAGAAGCTACTCGAAGTCAACTACAGCTAGGAGCGAAGACTGATCGAGGACAGAAGAAGAAGACAACTCGAGCACGAGCCGTACTCGACGTCGACCACACTTTACTCGACGTCGACAAGAAATGGGCGGCTACCCGAGCTGGACGAGGAGAAGAATTCGACAAGCTGAATATTACTCGAAGTCGAGTACATCCTACTCGAAATCGACCAGGCTTTGTCAAGGTCGACTACGCATCTTTGGGCCGTGAGCTTGTTGGGCCATTCCGAGCATATGTGGACTACATGGGCACGAAGCAAGGCTGGATCCATCATGTTTTATCAAGATCTATCTATGAAGAGAAGGATTTTATCCACATGAAGATATTTAGTTAATTTCCTTTTAGATAAATATTCCCTTTTATTTCAGTTTTATCTTTATAAATTAGATATACTTTCCTTTCCTTGATTAGCAAGGACTGGAAGCCTATAAATAAGGCACATGGGGCTAGTTTTTATTCATTAAAAGCTAGAGAGGAAAAGTAGAGAGAAGTAGAGAGAGAAGTAGAGAGAGAGAGAGAGAGAGAGAGAGAGAGAGAGAGAGAGAGAGAGAGTGGATGCCGAGAGGAGCTAAGAGGCGAGAGCGGAATTGGGTCCAATCGGTTGTAAGCTTTTATTTAGTTTTATTAATGCAAAATTATTTTCTTTTATTATTGATGAGTTTCCTTGCGATGAAGAGCGAGTAGTCCACCCACTTCTAGGGTCGGGGCGAGCCCGACGATCGCCATACGTGTTTGAGGTAAAAGAT
The DNA here is from genome assembly GCA_037127255.1 of Persicaria tinctoria. Taxonomy (NCBI): domain Eukaryota; kingdom Viridiplantae; phylum Streptophyta; class Magnoliopsida; order Caryophyllales; family Polygonaceae; genus Persicaria; species Persicaria tinctoria. The sequence goes on from JBANSL010000008.1 coordinate 41,809,336, forward strand.
CCGACCTTTATCATGTTTTGAGCATCTACGACCTTTTGTGGATTCATGCTAACAACTTGGATTATAAACATAAAATCGGTAGATACAATTAGGGTTTCTTGAAAGAGTTGCCTAATTGTTGGAAAAGGCGAAAGCTTGATCCTTCGATGTGATTTGCATGATTATCGTTATTTATCTTGCCTTATGCATGTTTGGTTATCGTTTTTGCAAACCCCGATCTTGGAAGTCATTTTCATACATTGTTTAAAGTTCGAGATTTGCATTCGTTTATTTACTGTTCCTACTCGACTTCGACTAGACCTTAGTCGACGTCGACCACTGACTTTCGTTCGAGCAAGATCGTTGTTTCTTCTGTCTCTGCAGTACTCGACAGACTACTCAACTACGAGCAACCTACTCGACGTCGAGTAAGGCCTGGTCGACGTCGAACACCACTGGTAACTTCTATTGCTCGAAATCGGATGTGCCTGACCCCTGTCGACCACCCTTGGTCGATGTCGAGTACACTGTGATCGATTACCATCCGTGAGATTTCTCCGCTGCCTGAGATCCGCTGACACGCTTCCTCAATGATCGATCCTGAATTCCCACTGCTACATCAGGAGGAAGTCTTGTAATCATTTGCGTGGGCATAATCCGGTTTGATTTATATTTTTATATTTTGAACTCGATTTCCTCATACAACACTATGGTATGCAGTTGGTTAGACCATGTTCCATTTGCAGTTGAAGTTATTATGTGCCAAGACATTTCTAAATGAATCAACAAGTTAGTGGAAGATAGTTGTGAGTTAATGAGTAAGTTAGAGAACCGGCTTCAAAATGGAAATCATGCACATACATTTGAAGCAAGTGTTGCACATAAAAGAGCAACAACATTGAAATCTTAGATAATATTCCTCTTTGTTGATATAAAAACAGCAAAGTATAAAGTTCATCTTCACATCTATGCAAGTTGAAGATTTCGGTTAGGTAAATTTGAAATCTAATTCCTAAACTTATCCTTGAATTGGTAAATAAAGATCGGCCATTCCGGGGTTCGAACCGGGGACCTATGGGTACTACCCACAAGTCCTTTCCGGTAAGCTATTCCGGAATGGTTAATTCCTAAACTTTTCCCTTTTCCTATAATGGTCCGATTGGCCCTGACCTTTAGCATTTCCTATTTTAGTCCATGGTTGAGCATAGCAATCATCAATTTGTCGCAGTTTTTGACCAAGAAATTTCCGTGCGGATCGGGCTACATTTGACAGGTCTAGTTCCGACTGCACATAAAAAAAAAATTGATATCTTATAAAACATTGGGTTATTTTGACAACTAGCACATTATAAATATCTAATTAGGTAACTAGCACCCAAACAAAATTAATTAACTAACCTAGCATCCTTCTCAAATTGACTATTAAGGTCAACGGTCAACATGTTTGACCGTTGACCGGTCAGCGTTGACCGTTGACCGACTCTTTCAGATTTTTTTTTTTTTTTTTTTTTTTTTTTTTTTTTTTTTTTACCAATGATGTCACTTTTTTACATGATGCCATTTTTTGCCGCTTTGATGCCATTTTTTATTACATTTTATTTTCGCTTTGATGCTACTTTTCTAATAAAATTGATTGATGGCACTTTTTTAATGCCACTTTTATCAATTCTTGATGACATTTTTTTGTTTACTGTGATGACACATTAACCATTGATGCCATTTTTTTTTACCGTTGTCTACTGATTACACTTTTTTGATATCAATTGTTTGATGATATTTTTTTTTTACCGTGATGCCATATTTTTTCAAAGTAGTGTTTTGATGAAATTTTTTTCTTTAATGTGATGCACTTTTTAAAAGTATTGTTTTGATGCCATTTTTCAAATGTAATTATTTGATGCCACTTTTTTACCGTGATGCCATATTTTTTCAAAGTAGTGTTTTCTTTACTAAGTTCAATGAAAGCACAGAGGATGGTTGCTAGCTAGTAAACGTGCACACCCTACCATTAGAAGCCATTATATCCTTCCATCTCATGATTAATTACAAGCAAGCATGTTAAAATTTAATAAGCTCTCCTTTTCACTGCTTGTTGGCATCATATTTACACCCCTTCATTTGAAGGGCACAAGTGCTCCCCACAAATGACAACACAACACTATGACAGATTGACAACAACTCCTATAAATTTCAGCAAGCTGCAACAGTTGCCAACATTTGGACAATGATGACAGCAATATTCATGCTTCCTTTGGTGTGCTTCATCCAGTGGCAACTCCTAATGCACAACGTCGAGCAATTCCTTCTTGTCCTCTCTAGTTACAACTTTCCACCTGCTTTAAGATATAACAACTTTGCTACACTCAACATCAAAATTGGAGCTTGACTTGATTCCAAAATCAGCAACCCACCTAAACTTGCAATTACAACACCAGATCTGCACAAAAAAAAGGTGACCAAGCTACATAAAAAGAAAAGAAAGATGGAGATTCCAGTAGGCTTTCAACTTATTGAATGAATCAGCCATACAAATACATCTCAAATTATCATTATTATTAAGCAGACAACACAACATGTCCAAGCTAGATTAATTAACCAACAACTCTAAGGCAATTTTTTTCGGAAGAAAAACAAAACTGAGCATAACAACCATTTGAGTGTACGTAGCACCAGAAGCTCCATTCTTTGAATTGTCTTACCGGAGGCATCAACTGGTCCTTGCAATATATACAACCGAGTTGATCTGAAAATGAATTTTTTTTACATAAAAAAGGCAATTATTCAGAATGGAAGATTATGTTCAGAACTTGACATAGAGTTCAGTGTTCCATAAGAACAAAAATAAACTCATTGAATCAACCCGCCCATAGAGGGATAGAATGCAGTCAAAGGAAATGGCATTGAATATAAACAAAGGGAAATAGCTCACAGGCCAAAACTAAGGACATCTCCAACATGCAGCTCCACATAAACTTTAATCTTCACCTGGAGAAATGAATTCATAATATTTAATACAGTAACTATATAATCATCACATGCCTACTAACTATGGATTTCCATAAGATGAGTCCTCAGCAGACAATCTTGACTCGGGCTCCAGTTGAATCATGTGAAAAATCATTTTGCGAAGACCGGGATCAGGAATCTGGAATTACCAAACCCATTCAAGATAAATAAATAAATAAATAAAGGCATTTACAGAAATACCATGGCCATATGCTAGCAGGACTGTCCATCTAATCAAGGATAATGTAGAAAAAATCATGTTCATATACCATACCTATATCTACTTTCAACAATGCAGACATACACTGAACATGAAAAATTGGAAACTGACCAATTCCTGAAAATTGAAATCCTATACGTGTACATATTCATATATAATATACTCTTAACTTTTTTGTTCCTTACCTTCTCAAGAAGTTGACTAGGATCATATTGCCCTCTACGATATGCAAGTAGCTGTGAGAGTTCAAATAGTGGCTGACCCTCCAGGAAAAGCTCTGTTATTACACACCTAGTAGAAAATAAAGAAAAGCATGAACAAAAGAGGAATGACACAACAAATTTGTTAAGCACAAGGGAGGCAAATTTCAAAGAAAGAGAATAAATAGGTCAATTTTAACACATTTAGTAGTTTTTATCATATTGATGTCTATTAAAAACCTCTATATAAATTTCATAGGAAACAAACTGGGCATTTAAAACATCTACTAAAAATCAGTCTCTCAAAAGATGCTAAGTGTAACCATCAGTGGAAACATAATATTAGATCTAGAGGGAAAATATTGTTTTTTGTGAAGCAGAAAGATTATTATTTTCAAACACTAGTATGTATGTCTCCAGCAATCATTCAAGATCAGTCCAGAAGAAATATTTCTTGAGGAAAAAAAATGGCTTGTCAAGGCAAAGAAAGCTCACCCTACAGCAAAGATGTCCATTGATGGCTTCAAGGGTGCAACTGGCATATCACCTCCATGCTCATAAAATCTCTGGACAAAAATAACCAAGTTAAAAGATTGTCCTCACATACGTGTACAGTACGATAGGAAAATGTACTGTATGGAAGTAATGGAACGGCATATATAGCATCAACATTCATGAATGGGGCCTAAAATGTGATGCATAACATATAATATGTTAACATCTATACTATAACATGGAAACAAGTTTTCAACGGCTGAAAGAAGCTTGTTCTCAAGGGAAACAAAAGGAATCATGAAAACACAAGTTTTCAATGAAAAAAACAACTGTTTCATCATTGGATATGGCAAAAATAAATTTGGTGACATTATGCTATAAAATGAGGAAGTAATGATGCCACTAAATCCTAAACCATGTCGATTACTCAATCCTCAACAATCTCACACTCTATAGTATAACCTATCCTTGCCTAGACATTTCCACAAACACTTGGTGGGCAGCTTTAGACACCAAGATTTTAGAAAATTTAAGATCAATCCAAGTATTCTCAAGCTCCAAATCCTTATGCGATTTAACGAGTTGAATACTTAGCCTATCTGAATTCAAGAATTTGCAATTACATTGACTCAAATGATAGAAGGATTTATGAAGTTACCTTATGGGAAGGACTCACTCTGTCGACACCATTGTCCACACCGAGGACGTCGTAGAACGATCGGAATTCAACCTGGCGACACCAGTGTCCTCACGATAGAGAAAGACTGAACCTGGCCTTTGAAGCTGTCAACATTTCGAGCAACAAACGATTGGAATTGATCAGACGGCGATGGATGAGGCTCACCGAGGGCGTCGTAGAACGACTTCTCAGTTGTCTAGAGAGCGCCGAAATCGGGAAATTCGACAGGGGCGTCGTGTGATTCCTCCTCCTCCATGAGGACATCGTGGATGAACCTGAGACAAGCGCCGTAGAAATCGGGAGTTACCGGGGGATCGCCGCTGGAGCTTGTCCCCGACGCCGGATCCAGATCGGGACTTAGGGTTTCCAATGGTGGAGGGAGATCTGAAATCGGGACTTAGGGTTTCCAATGGTGGAGGGAGATCTGAAATGGAGAAAGTGAAGGAGAAAGGTTGAGCGATCAGAAGTAGGAGAGGGTGGATCCAGATCGGGACTCAGGGTTTCCAATGGTGGAGCGACCAGAGGTGAGGATGCTACATGCTAAAAAAAAATTAAATGGGTGTTACAACGGCCAATAGATAAAGTAAGGATGTTATTAAGCTAATTAGATTAAACAAATGTGATATTTCAGCAAATTTTCTCTAAAATATTTTCAAAACACTTTTCTTCGGTTGAGATTAAATGTGTTTTATCTGGTGGTTTTATATTTCCAGTGGGCATGATTGATGTATACATGTAATCACAGTTATCGTTAAAATATGCTTTATCTCTAATTTAAGCTGGTTTCAATGTTCAACTTGTAAGTTGCCGGCCAAACTACAAGACATCGACGTCTTTGGCTTCCTCTAAGGCTGAACATTAGCTGGCCTCTCAGCTTGGTGCAGTTACCAAACAATATATCTCATTTTTTAACAAGATATTTAAAATGATCACCGAAAATCAACAATTGGAGAACAATAATAGGAACTAAATTAAAGTTAAGCAGGCCACATATACAGAAGATTAGCAATGTCTGCTAACAAAATACATGTAGCAAGCAACAAAAAAAAAGCTACGACGACAACTTGAAATTCGATAATGATCAGTCCAGGAAAAGCAGAGTATGACTCATTTGGATTTCTTTCCAAATTATAATCTAGCACCAGCAGTCACATAGACCTGAACGCAAGCTAGTATGAATCACCCCCACCATATCCTGAATTCCCACCTCTGTATCCTCCACCACCACCGCCCCCACCATAGCCGCCACCCCCAGAGGCTCGTTCAGTGGCATAACTTACACGAACAGGACGTCCATCAAGTTCCTGAGAGTAAGATGTAAAATGTCAATACAGCTAAATAAGAATTACAGAAATTCAAGGCATTGAAATAAATGATAATATCAAGTCTTGGATATTAACCTTGCCATCCATGGCCGTCAATGCAGCACCAGCATCTTCAGTGGTGGTGAAGTTAACAAACCCAAATCCCCTTGATCTTCCAGTATCCCTATCAACGATAACTCTAGCTGTGAACATAAAACCACTGAAAATCTGAGCCAGAAAGAACCTATATAGTATATCAGTTTAGACATAAAAAGGCAATGATATATTATTGCATGAACACGAATGGTAAGTTATTAGAACCTCACCTTCAGTGACCTCACCATAGCTAGCAAATGTTTCCCTCAGAGTATTGTCGTCGGTTCCCCAGGAAAGACCTAAATATTTATGTAAAACATGTCAAAGTAGTGCCTTTCAGAAAGAAACCAAGATAAACCAACACGTTTTAAGCAATAGAAAATCACCTCCAACAAAGAGCTTTGATGAAGACATATGGCGAACAGAGTTCAGCAACATCATCGAAAGCTTCCCATTACACACCTTCGTTTGAGAAACACCCTGCCTAAGCAGGCCACCAAGCTTATTGCAAAAAGCCATTTCCAAAATCTGAAAATTAACAACATAAAAAAGGCGAGTAATTCAGTCAACTTCTGTGGTGAATTAAGCTAAAATCCAAGCATTCAAAATAACAAACATATTTCCAACCTACAAGCGGCTGACTTTCATGCTAGTAACGAGAACCACATGCATCGAAATTAAAACTGGCACAAATACATAACAAGAAAACACAGTTTTGAGCCTTCCGTCCTGGTACACAACTCCTACGAATCCTAGAGTCTAGACTTGGAATCAACATCCAAATTCAATTAACATGCTAAAATCATCCACTCACACAGCGAGGATGAAATGAAATCAGGTCGACAAATACCTAACCTTGAGAGTACAAGCAGTCAGAAACATAAATTCGAAACCTTTACAAATAAGAACATACGAAAATTGGAACTTAAACTACCGGTGTTGAACCTATGGATCAAATCAAATCAAGCCAACAACAAACAAGCAAAAGATACAGAGAGAAGTGAAACAAAAACAGGAATTTGAATAAGGTAGCGGATAAGAAGGACGCAAATCAATTGGAAAGGCAAGAAAGAAACCAGAGATGAATGGAGTACCTGAGAAGAGAGGGAGCAAATGGGAGCGGCTAGGGTTTATGGGATCGGCCTATAAAACCCTCGATATGACGAATAGGCAAAAGATCGAAGGACCCGCTGGTTAAATACTAAATAAGTAAATAGGGTACGGAGATATCTTATGCGAAGTTGCGCGGTGCCGTTTTCGCCGACGTCCCTGAATTGGATTGGACCTCCTCTTTTACCCTAATTTGTCCGCACTACGTTTTGGACAGGGCCGCCCGGCCCATTACCTTATAAACTACCTACTATTATAAGGTTTAATTGGAATTACTGGGCTCATGGCATGTGCTCACACTAGTTAACATTATAAAACAAGTTGTTTTTTATGGCAAAACATGTTGTTTTATAATGTTAACTAGTTTTTTTTTTTGGGAAATTCCATTTGGTACCCGAGTTTTTGACAATTCCGGATGGTGTCCCACACTTTTTTTTTGTCCGGATAGTACCCCTGAGTTTTGTCAAAAGTCCGGATCATGCCCAAAACTCATAGTTTCTTCTTTTTAATGAATAAAACCACCCATTATTTTTATTTTTTCATAAATATGCCCATTTACTTTTAACATTAAACAAAACTACTTATCATTTAACTAAATTCAAAACAAAATTGACAAAATCACCTTTATTTTTTAAAACTAATAAGATCACACATTATTGCCAAAGTTGTAGCAAAAAATACCCATTCTTTCCAAAAATGTTTTTGAAGAAAATCAACTATTATTTTTGACATTACACAAAAGATCCGTTACATATTTTTCATATTTTATAAAAAATAAATCTCATTATTTGTCAAATATTGCATATACATAATCACCCATTATTTACAAAATTTTGCACAAATCCACTATCTTATTATGTGAACAAAAATAGTTAACCTATACATTATCAAAAAATACTTTATAAAACCATACTTTGTGTAAAACAACCCTTTATGCTTTAAAAAATGCACAAAATCATTTCTTGTGTAATAAAAGAAGGTGTTATTCATTTCTTTTGTTTGGAATACATAAAACCTAATAAAATAAGAATGATTAATCTCTTATTATATTTTTCTTTTACAAGAAGAAAAATAAATAAATAAAATTTACTTTTCTTTTTCAAAAAAATTATAATCAAGCATTTGGTTAAATTGATCAATCACATTTACAAATGTTTAAAGTTAATGAGATATAAGTTAAATATTGTTTTGAAAAATAATATGTGTTAAAAATATTGCAATAAAAAAATTTGGAAATATTGCAATAAAAATTTTGGAAATAATATGTGATTTTGTAAAATTTAAAAAAATAAAGTTGGTTTTGTCACTTTTGTGTTGAATTTTGTTAATTAATATGTAGTTTTGTTCAATGTTAAAAGTAAATGGGCATATTTATTAAAAATAAAAATAATGGGTGGTTTTATTCATTAAAAAGAAGAAACTATGAGTTTTGGGCATGAGCCGGACTTTTGACAAAACTCAGGGGTACCATCCGGACAAAAAAAAAGTGTGGGACACCATCCGGAATTGTCAAAAACTCGGGGGCACCAAACGGAATTTCCCTTTTTTTTTTAATAATTCAGATAAAACTGAAACTCAAGGGTCGGACAAGCCAGCAGATGGGAGAACCGTCTAAGAATTAAGACATACAACAACAAAAAGGTGCAGACTCAAACAAACGCACTCTACACAAAACGAAACCTAGCGGACCAAATCAAACTGGAAATGGACGAAGACGACAGACGAAGTCAAGCCCCACTCTGAAGCAGAATCGTAGGTCATCAATGCATCAGGACCCGATCATCCTGTGGGCAGTGAGGACGAAACTCCAGGGAAGCAGTCATCCCGAGTAGTGGAGATGTCATGATACACACTGCCACGACCCCAACCTAGCTCGACTCCGACGATCGGATCAAAAACCAAGAAGGAGAACGCCAAGTCACGTCAAACACAGAGCCGCACACTGCTTGAGTAAATTGCATCCAACAACCCTAGCAGGATTTGATCAACCCTTAGTATATGCCCAAACGAGTAGGGTAATACCTTAGCGGGATTTAATAAATATATAACAAATATATAAACCATTTACCTTTTTATTTTTTATTTTTCTATACATATAATATTTATAATGTTAACTAGTATTCCTTACCCATGCTATTGCATATTTTGTTAACAAATTATATTTTATTTTATTAAAATATTATATTGGATTATTAATTGATGTGGCTAAAAAAATAAAATCAAATGGACTTGGTTCACAAATAGAAAACCATATATAAATATATTATATTCAATTTGATCTATCTAAAATATAGAATAATTGACCAAATATTGGATAGATTATTTGATCAAAACTAACTAATTAAGATATACGTAGTAAAGTAAAATATTTATAAAATTAAGTAGGACCATTAATTGAGATGACAAAATTATATTGGTTTATTAATTGGCGTGACTAAAAAAGATAACACCATACTTACCCTGAATATGACACATATGTGAATTGCACAAGAACTTGTTTAAGTTTTTTTTTTGTGTCTATATATATAGATGTTACTAGTATTTGTCACCCACGCTTTTGGAATTTTATTAATAAATTATATTTTATTATATTTAGTATATTAATTTTTTTTTTGTGAATATTAAAATATTTTATTTGAAATATTTTAATAAAAAATAATAGGTTTTGCAAGGGCTCAATATATGAGGTTGAGAATTAATATAAATATTTTGATGATAAGATTTTATTGTTCAATAGATAATTAATTAATAATAAAATCTTGGCTTAATTGAGTGGATGTTAAAAAAAATTGTCATAATTAATTAAATGTCCACATTTTAAATAAATTAATTAAATATCCATTTTTGACACTTTTACCCTTCCTTTCCCCATCCTTAACCCTCTCTCCTTCCCTCTTTGACCATTTTTAGTTTTGATATTGACTAGTCAATATTGACAATTTCGATCAACGCCTACATTGGTGATAGTTTTTTCGGTGACAATTGATTATATTTTTCCGGTGACAGTTATTTTTGACAATTATTTTGGTGACAATTGACTATTTCGATGATATTTTATTTTTTCTAATGTCAGTTGGGAGAAATTTTTTCTGATGACGATTAATTTTTTTTTCTGACGACAATTGTTGGTGACATAGATTTTTTTGTGACAGTTGCGAGTAACACTTTTTCTCGGGGACAAATGATTTTTTTTTTTGCTAACAGATGATTTTCCCAGTGATAGTTGTTATTGGCAAGGTTGATGACAATATATTGTCACCACGTTATTGTAACCTTAAAAAACTATCACCATAACATTATACATCAGCAAGACATTCTCATCAACCCATATTTTAAAATGTTGAACCATTAACGCTCTTAAAAATATGTCATCATAACACTATTTCATCAAAAATTTATCATCATGATACTATTCTCACGAGAAATGTCACCACCACATTATATATCATCGAAATATTGTCACCAAATAAAATTTTAAAACTTTAGCTAGTTTTTCTCACCTGAAATTATCACCAAAATATTATTTCAACAAATATTTGTGACAACCCCCAAAAAAAACTACCATCATCACACTAAATATCACCAAGATATTGTTACCAATCCATATTTTCAAAATTTGACCGTCGAATTTACTTAAAAATGGTCACCATGATACAATTTCAACAACAAAATGTCAACACGACATCGTATCCTCCAAAAAAACTGCAATCACTACACTATTTAGCACCAAGATATTGTCACCGGTCCGTATTTAATTTTTAAAATTTGATCATTGACTCTCTACAAAAATTGTCACCTTGATACTAGTACGATAAAAAAATATCACCACGATATCGTAACCTAAAAAAAAAAACCATCGCCAAACTATTTATCACCAAGATATTGTCACCAACCCATAGTTCCAAAATTTGACAATTGATTGACTCCCTGTGAAAATTGCCCCTACTATACTCATGTGACATATCATCTTTGTCACTTGATATTTTCATCACCATTGTCATCAAACTAAAATCCAAGGACAAAGAAAGTATGAACCCTATCATCGTGACTATTAACACCACAATTATAACCACGTGTATTAATGTCACTAACTATTGCCATCGAATAGTATCACCGCTCGAATATAGACAGAATAACATGCATAAATAAATTGTCACCAAATGAAAATGGTAGTGATCTCATTTTCACTAACTATATAACATTGTCATCAGACATTATCACCAATTATAGAACAATGTCACAAAAAATTATCATTAAAATAATCTCAATGATTGTCACTAAAAATTGTCATCGAAATGATTCTAATGATTGTCACCTAATATTATCATCAAAATATATTCATGTAACTGCCCAGATTATACAACTCGGGTTACGTTTCGAAGGTCGGATACCTTTGTTCGGATCTTGTAATCCAAGCACGGGTTGAGGTTTCAAAACCAAAGAGTTGGATGGGAAGGAGGGATTTCGGAACCCTAAAATCGTGTTAGGTCCATTGGGGACCGAGACCTGTCCTAAGATTCTAAGTCGCGCAAAACAAATTCGGTTCAAAAACAAGAAAACACAAATATGATACATAGTTGCCACGACAAAGCCGAGTCAAAACCAAAATGATAAGATAAAGTACGAAATCCCAAAAGTAAGGTGGAGTCCAAGTCAGTCTCTCACTCATACTAAGCCGTAAGGAATATCCCCGCCAAGTAGCACAAAGCACTCAAAGATCTATAGATAAATCTTTAAAAGAAGATCAAGGAAAGAAGTCAAGTCGATCCACGCTTGCGGGACCGGAAGTCCTCGCTGAGGCCACATAGTATGTGCTATACCTAATAAAGGTACTTCTAATACAGTACTGGATCTTAAGCACACAAGGGATGCTGCTAATTCATTTATATACAACAACAACAACAACAAAAATGTAGTAAATGGGCCCACATAGAATACCAAGCGACATGTCCCATCTCTCAAAACACATGCCTCAGTCGGGGCGGGGTATCTCTCTGATGTCCGTGCCTCAATTGGGGTCGGATATATCCATGCCTCATATGGAGCTAGATGTCCACACCTCAATTGGGGCGGGAGACCCGGCCGTCGCCGTAGTCACACACACACACACACACACACACACACACACACACACACACACACACACACACACACACACACACACACACACACACACACACACACACACACACACACACACACACACACACACACACACACACACACACATGTATGTATGTATGTATGTATGTATGTGTATATATTTATAGATAGATATAGATAGATAGGAAATCATGATCATGCTCTCATATGACTCTATCATGATAGATCCGATTGGGGCCAGGCTGTCCTATGACTCTAGCAACGACTCTAGGACTCACAATTAACGACCGTTCTCTACCAAACGCATTGAGTAAATAGATGGTCATACAAATAATGCAACACTGCAACCTAAGCAGGATACTACATGGTCATGCAATTATGCATATGCAACACCTAACATAAAATGCAACAACATGTATGAAAGTCCAACTTGAGTAAACCCCCTGGGGAACTTACTTGGAATAGCAGAACAACAAAAGCAATAACCAGCAAGGTAGCAACGGGATCCCCCGGTTAAAATGTCAATACCCAAAACGCGAGTACTCAAAAAAATAGGTGGTGAAGAGTCAGTTTCTCCCTAGATCGTTCATGGCAAAAGTCTCACGCCACAATCAGCACAGAGCAACAATCCTAATAAGGCATGAGATATCATGATGCATCTATACCTAAAACATAAAAGTAGGAAGGGGTCAGACTGAGCCACACATACGGGACCGAAAGTCACTACTACAATCACATAGTATACGCTACACCTAATAAAGATGCTCTAATGCAGTACGAGGATATTAAGCAAACAAGTATGCTTACAATTATATATATTTATGCAGTGTTGAATTTAAAGAGTACCTGCATAGAATGCCAAGAGGCATGTCCCTCTCCTACCTCTGCACCCATTTTCATTAGTGCAGACGTCGACCGAGCTCGTTTCCATTACAATCCTCATATAGTTCATAATTCATGTTTATTTCCAATAGATAGTATTATGACACATGACTCGAGAGGAACAATTCAAGGGAGCTGTGCTACCCTATGACCCTAGCAAAGACTCTAATGACTCACAAATAACGACCATTTTATTCCAAAAGATGCTCAATCAAAAGTGCAACCTAAGCAGGATACTAAATGATCATGCTTTTATGCATATGCAACACCTAGTTTACTACATGACTACATGCATGAGAGATCAATCTGAGTAAGCTCCCTAGGGAACTTACCTAGCGGTGTAGAACAACATTGCAGCATTAAGGCAATTTAAGATCACATAGTAATCATAATGAACATATAAGTCTATATATTCGAACACATAAGCGCACATAATTCCATATAAGTCCACGTATCAAAAGTCCCATCATCATAACTTCCAATTCATCCCATCAATCATCATATACCATCTCGCATCTCATATCATAATCTCATATAGCTCATCAAGTACCAACCATGCTCATCATTATATAAGTTCAACATATAGTAATATCTCGTAAGTCATATAACATTGCATGCTTCATAATCATTCATCATATTCCATAGCTACAACATCATCATATTTATATTACTATAGCACATCATAGTCAATTCATTTATGCATCATGCTTTTATATATATAACTCGTATCATAATATAGCTCAGATTCATATATCACATCATATTTAAGGTCATAACAATAATCATGCTTGCACTCATATAACACATATCATCACAACGTTATCTTACTCAATACATCATGCTCAAATCATATACTCATATCACACATCAAAAGATATCATAGCATATCCTAACATAGCACAGCATATCATAAACACCCAATAAGTTAGTCCAAGCAATAGATTCCCAAGTTCGTTTAAATTCGTTTTCCAAAACAACCTTTTAAAACATCTTGCCCGAAACCATGAAATCCAATTCCTTAGTCAAACTCACTAACTCACATTATTAAGAAAGTCTGACATGTCTAAACCATTTTCCGAATCCCTTTTTTAAGTAGTTAAAATGACTTTTCGGCCCTTGAAAATGTCTCTCAAATACCTTTTGAAAACCCAAGTTTATCCGTCAAATCATGCATCTTAAAACCCATTTAAAACACCTTTGAAATCTTATCACAAAATCCATCCCAAAAATCGAATAATCAATAACCCCAATTGGTTAAAGGTCATTTCGCCATGGCAAAATCCACCCTGTGAGTGCCTCGCGAGATAGGGGTCCTCGCAGCCACAATAGGCTCTCAATGCGGTGAAACCTAGTTTCGCTGTGGTGAGCCCCGGGTGCTTCGAAGCCCAACTGGGTTCTCACTCCCCGCGACGACGAAAATCTCTCGCCGCGGCGAGACCCGTTGCTCATGCACTCGAGAGTGGGATACAAGTCTAAGGGTTGAGCCCGCGTCTTTCGCCACGGCAAACCCCATGTTTCACCGTGGTGCAATCTCACTCCCAAGGCAAGTTCGTGTTCGTTGCGGCGAAACTCGCGTCTGAGCTCTAGTTTTGAGCTCGTCGAGGCCACCATTGTTAATGGTTTCACTCCTCGCTTTCTCTACACCCTATCTCGACCTCAAAACACGTGTTAGCACAAAAACAACATGAAAAATCGAGAGAAATGGAGATGTGCTCACCCAAGCTGCTTCTTCTTCGACGGTACGCTCGTGGAGGCGTCGTCTGACCTTCGATTGGGCTAAATCTTGCGCGAGTGTGCCTAGGACAAGTGTTCGGATGTTAAAGGCGAAGCTTTACTTGGTTAGGAGGCAAAATAAGGGGAAATTATCACGCTAGAACCGAAAATAGAGAGAGTGTGAATGTTGGGGCCGCTCGCGGCTCTCCGGGGCTTCTTTGGTGATCCTGGCTGCTCGTGTGCATCAAGGTGGTAAGGAGGAGTTCTTGGCTTGCTGCGCATTGAAGGAGGAAGAGGAATGGGGCTAGTGAGCTCGGTTCTTGCTCATGAAACAAAGGAGAGCTCGAAGCTCTTGCTCTCGGTTTTCAACGAAGGGAAGGAGAAAGAAGATGAAATTGTTGGGGGCTTTTGGGGTGGTATCTAGCTGCTGAAGGGGGGGGGGGGGGCTTTGTCTGCTATAGCTCACAACAATGAAGGAGGAAAATAGGAGGAAGAGAAGGCTCGAAGATAAGGTTTCTAGAGCCTTGTCATTAGGGTTTGTGTTTTCACTTTTGTGGTGAGTTGTGAGGGCCAAAATCAGATTTTTATGGAGGCAAATCAAGGATGTGAGGTGTTGTTTCGGATGGAACCAAAAAGGAGGCATGTGGCTTGTCCTCCTTTGCCTTTTTGGGGTGTACAAGAGTGGGAGTTTGAAAAGCAAGATGTGGGTATTGCTCTTCTTTGGGAAAGGAGGAAAGTGATAGGAAGTTTCCTTTGAATTCAAAATTAGCTTGAGGGGGACCAAGGGGCTGGAAATTTTGGATGTAGTGGGAGGAAGTGATATGTTTGGGATACCCGATCCTTCGCTTGTGGGCTCAAGATCAAGAACCACGCCGTATATTTGCCCGATCTTGCAATGCTCTTCCAATATCTCATGATTGAACAATTGAATTAAGCTAATTAATAACTAATTAAAGTAATATTTCTTAACTTAAGAAATCCAACAACTATCGTCGATGGAAATCAATTCAATTAAATCTAACTAGCAAATTAATAAAGTATCAGCGAAAGAAAGCAAAGGATGCGAAGGCTCGCGACACAGGTTCCGGGTGCGCTGGTGCGGTCACGGGGGCGCTGGTGTAATCGCTAGTGGCGAGGCGCGATCTCGCAGGGGCGAGCGACGCTGAAGCGCAGGAGCAAGCTCCTCGGGGCGCGGGGTCGAGCGACTGCGAGGGCGAGAGCGAGCGTGCACGAGGGAGAGACAGCGAGGGCGCACGATCGACTGAGCCGCGCACGAGCGCAGGGGCGCGAGCACCTAGCACGGGAAACTGGGCCTGCTGCCGCCAAGCACCTAGCTTCTTGATGGCGACGGGGCTGAGTTCGGTGTTTGTTGAACCAAGGTGACGGTGATGGTGATGAAGAAGAACGAAAGGGATGATGATGATTGAATGCCGACAGTAACTTGGAACACAAGAACCTTTGGGATTGATAATCGAGAACCCTTATTCCTATAAGGGGTTTCTCAATTCTAATTCAATCTTATTTAATTCAATAGAACTACAATGTTTAAAGGAAAAATAACTCAAAATATTATGAAGTATCAATCTTTAACCGAAAATAATACGAACTTTAGATTTAACCAATCTATGTACAAATTATACCTATATTAACCCAAAATATATAACATGGTTCCATATTCCGACTAAGTTTCCGGCGAAAATTGCCAGTTGTACATTGGAGTACACGTGAAAAAAAATTTGTTGCCATCGTCCATCTCATTTTCAAAATAAAAAAATTAATAGAGAAATTGAAGAGAGAGATATCAATGGAACAATCAACCAGAGAGACGAGAGATTGGAAAATTGCGGAGAGGAGGAAGAGAGAAAGGAAGAGTCGTGTGTCTCGCAAAGAAAGAAGGTGAAGATGCTCTAAAAAAGGTGCACGTAATCGCAAACAGGAAGAAGGCGACAACGAAGGTCTTGGAAAAAGGAAAATGTTGACACAAGGTTCTCAAGCTCACACAGAAGAGGGATTTCTCCGGTCCGAAAGTGCTTCCATAACCTTCTCGCCACCAAATCAAACATGCAAATACACTCAGAATCAGGGAAAACAATTCTATGGGTGTCCATTATTGAAGGTATTCTTGAATTCGAATTGGATTGTTTAGGGTTAAAATTTTGGGGATTTTGAATTGAATTAATATCTTAGGGATTTCAAATTGGATCATAAAAATATGCATCTGATTGTCGAATTGGATCTAAAAATTTGAGATCCTAACAAATGAATAGGAGAACCAAAGGAATGGAAGAACCACTTTCATGATTTTGAATTGGATCAATGGGTATTAGATTGTTGTGATATTTTTTTGTTGAAATTTTGAATTGCATCTGAATTTATGCACTCAGTTACTAATGTGTATAATTGGTCTAATTTTTTGCATTCAGATGCAATTAGTCTAGTTTTATGTTTCTGGGATATGTATTGTTATATCTGTGGGAGAACCAATGTCATGATTTTTCATTCATATGCAATTGGTCTAATTTTTTTTATATATAAAATTACAGACGGGTTGAAAATGCAACTGTTTCAGATGCATGGATGCCTGATACTTATGGTTTCAGAGGCAATGAAGCAACTGTGAGCATGGGGTTTGAAGAAGATCATGGGAGTTGAATGCCCACACTGTGCATATTTCAGCAATGATATTTCAAAGATCCAAAGAGAAAATTTAGTGTTAAAAGTTATGATTGATGTGGTTGTAATTATATTACTCATTATATTGGTGAAAATATGACAATTAGTAGGGTAATGTGTAATGGTAATTTATGTGTAATGACAATTAGCACTTTTAAGCACTTTTCTTCACTTTTTAGTTGATTTCTAACAACAAAGTAATTTTTTGTGCAAAAAAATAGCTGATTTTTATGACAGCAAAGTGCAAAAATAGGTGATTTTTAGGACATCAAGTCATGGCTGATTTTTATAGCATTGATTTTCAACATCAAGATAGTGTCAAAAGTGCAAAAATAGCTCAATTTCATGGTTATGACAACAACAAACCATATAGCTGATTTTTACAGCATTGCAACGAGCTAGATATCTCAATAGGTGTAAAAATAGTTGATTTTTATGACAGCAAGTAATGGCTGATTTTTGTAGAATTGATTTTCAACATCAAGATAGTGTTAAAAGTGCAAAAATATCTAAAGTTTATGGTTATGACAGCAACAAACCATTTAGCTAATTTTTATGGCATTGCAATGAACTAGGTATCTCGAGAAGTGCAAAATTAGCTGATTTATACAGCATTGATGTTCAGCATTGAAATAGCTAATTTTTACAGCATTGTAATGTATCTCAGAAGTGCAAAATAGCTGATTTTGATAGTATAGATGTTCAGCATTGTAAGCTGATTTTTACAGCAGCGAACTATATATATTATCAACATAAATACAAAAGCTTGATCTTTGTCTTGAGCTAGCAGACCATAGCTAGGTTAATCCTTCCCTATTGTCGAACCGATGATTGGATGCCCTTCACTCCTTGTTGAAACTTGACTTGATGCAGTAGATTTATATAAGAAACCCCCTCTGTCTTCATAAATGACTCCATCTCCTATTGCCGCCACTTCTCCCCCTCTTCCTCTTCCTCTCCCTCTCCCTCTCCCTCTCCCATTTATAGCACCAGCTTCACCTACAATAAGTAAACATTAACAAATTGAATATACTAATTTCAATTTTTTTCTAGAATATGTACTCAGTTAGAGATGTCTGTACTACCTGAATATCAAACGTCCCTCTCTGCTGTGGGTAATGGAGTTTTTCTAGGTCTCCCTCGAGGTCTTTTCTGAGCTAGAATTGGTACCTCATCGATGATTGGACACCTCCTGATGTTGTGTTCAACTGATTTGCACTTGCCACACCTCATTGTTGCCCCATGCCTAGTGAGTTTTCCTGGCTTTTTAGGATCTTCATGTGGGCATTTCTTTCTATTCTTTCTAGGACGTCCTGGTTGTATCTTTAGAGGAGGAGGATCCAAAGGGAAGTTCACCTTTGGTCGGAACTTTTCACTCACACATGGCTCAATGCCTTTTCCATAAGCCTTCAAGTAAGCCTCCTTCTTATAGAAGTCATAAACAAAATTTTCTGGACTTAATTTCATGAAAGAAATTGTTGCTATTGCATGATGGCACGGAATGCCTGTGATATTCCATTTCCTGCAAGTGCATTCATGATGTTCAATATCCACTTTATAGACATCTACAATCTCCCTCACTTGGAAAACCGTGAGCGATGAAGGTGACACTCCAAGCTCCCATGCTTTGACTTTCTCCTCCTCTAATTTCAATTTTATTCTTGGGAAAATGGCATGCTCTTCTTGGTGTTTCATCAAATTTTGTTTAGCAACCATCCTTTTCATCAGTAAACATCTTACCTGATCAAGCATATCAATGATATGTTTACCTCTG
Organism: Persicaria tinctoria; assembly: GCA_037127255.1. Classification (NCBI taxonomy): domain Eukaryota; kingdom Viridiplantae; phylum Streptophyta; class Magnoliopsida; order Caryophyllales; family Polygonaceae; genus Persicaria; species Persicaria tinctoria. Next base: position 41,828,570 of record JBANSL010000008.1, read on the forward strand.
GCTTTGAGAATGTAACCATTAAATGTCTCGGCCATGTTGTTAACAACTGTATCACACTTGCTGTCATCAGTGAAGAATGCCCTACAAAACACCCTTGAATTTTGCTCCAAAAAATTTTCGGCTCCTTTAGGGGATATCCCTTTCAGCCTCTCAATAGCCTCTTCAAAATCTGCTTCGATATACGCTCGAACTACCCTCCAAAAGGCAAACTTTAACTCATCACCTTTATGCACCTTATGCCACTTTGCATATATATGCCTTGCACAATTTCTATGGCGCGCAGCCGAGAAAACTGCAGCAGAAGCACCGAGAAGACCCTGATGTACATACAAAAAATTTTAGACATAAGTTACATCAATGGAAGAAGTTCCTTGCTTATAAAGAGAACAATTGGATATACAATAGTGAATTCTAAGCAGAAAAAGGCAACAAAAGTTGTAAAAGATTCAGTAGTCCAGTGGATGTATTAAACATAACTTACATCAATGGAAAAAGTTCCATGGATTACTAAATTTTAGCAATACAAATGCAATAGCAGTAGTAAAAACCAGATCATCAAACATGAATTTCATAAAAATTACAGTAGAAATAAGAGTAAGTTCTAACCTTTTGTTGGTCAGACATGAAAGTCCATCCTTCCCCATTTGTCTCATTTAATTCAGCCTTTAAATGGTTTAGAAACCATTCCCAACTATCTCTATTCTCCCCCTCAACTACCGCCCAACAAATCGAAAACATTTGATTATTTCCATCCCTCCTTACAACAGCAAGTAGGATACCACCTAAGAATGTTTTCAAGAAGCATCCATCTAAGCAAATAAATCGTCTACAACCTAAAACAAACCCACTTCTTAACCCTTCAAAACATAGAAAAAACCTCTGAAATACAGGTGGGCTGGATGGGATAGTAACTAATGAAAAGGTACTTCCTCCATTTGATCTTCTAAGCTCTTCAACAAACCTCCCAATCTTGCAATAGTGTTGCTTCACCGACCCATGTAGCATTTTATATGCAGCATACCTGGCCTTATATGCAGTCCATTTTTGTATGATAACACCATATCTCCTCCTCACACTTTGAATCATGTCATCTACTGGCCAATGAGGATTCTCCTTGAAATGACCAAGATATTCCTTGGCAAGCCAAGAAGAAGTTAGCTGACGATTTCTTTGCATACCCCTCACACACCGATATTCAGTGTTAGCGGATTTCACAATAATACATCCCTCTTTTTCATGTCGTGATGCATATATCTTGAACGGGCAATCTTTTTTGCAAGTTACCCCAACCTTTTCCATACGTTTATCACACACATCAAATTTTAAACTAAAACCATTGTAAATAGCATACATTTTCACAACATCCTTGAATAATCCCATGTTTGGAAATCTCAATCCAACTTTCCACATCAAGCTCTTGTAATCCATTTTTACCCCAACAGTCATATCTATTATGGTTTTCCTCATTAAAGCATCCTGATCATCTTCATTTTCCGAAATCAATTCCATGTCACCATCGGAGTCTTCATAATCGCTAATCTGCCCTTCCTTTTGCTTTTTAACTTCTTCTTTGTATTTAATCACCTTCTGTCTTACCATTTGAAACTCCTCATCAGAAGTGTCGATGTCACGTGCATTCAAGTCATAATCCTCAAATCCATCTTCTTCAGATGACTCCTCCAGTTCATACAAAGACAGGCCCGTCCATTAGGGTGTGCAAACAGCCCAACAAAACAGGGCCCCAATATTTTATGGGGCCCCAACTAGTAATTTATTTATATTTATTATATTTGTTGTTAAAAAGTTCAATTTATTTCCTTAGCCAAGTGGTAAATGTCCAAGGAGTTTTAAATGGAGTGGCCAAACGGGAGTTCGATTCCCATCAATTACTCCGTATTTTTTGGCGAAGCGGGCCCCATGGCCCCCATTTTTCACACTCCCTCTTTTTTTTTTGGTCAACTCACACACTCCCTTCTTATACTTGTGTGTACGGAGTATAGTTTAGGTCATTTTATCATTTTTAATATATCCTAAAATTAATTGTATGTATGCATAATTTTTCTTTTCTTGTTTTTTTCAAATAAATTTTTTTTTCAAATAACTCTTCTGATTCGTAAGAAAAACAACTATTTTCCTCCTCTATTACTAAATTAGTAATTTAAACTGTTTGAAAATTTCTTCTGCAACAATTTTTTCATTGTAACCTTGACTTAGTCAATTAAAATTATAAATACAGTGAGTTAAAATCTAATACTCCGTACAAAGTAGTCATATATTAAATTTATTTAGCCTAGTTTTACTATTTTTAAAAATTAAAAATATTTTAATACTAATTTACTTCATATTTTTAAAATTTAATATACACTATAGTTTATAGATTGAACAGGGCCCCCAAAAGTCATTGGACGGCCCTGTACAAAGATTTCTTCCCTTTAAAACTCCGCATCGTGCGATGGTCTTCCTCATCAAGATCTTCACTTGAAGAATCACTTGTGCAATATTCATCGGATGCTACATAATCAGATTCATCAGAGGCTACAGTCTGAAACAAGAACTCTTGCCAATTCAAGTTATCCACGGTAGACTTCAATCGATTTAGCCCGCCAACATGTCTGATGTAGTCTTTTTCCTCTTCGTGAGGATTGTTTTGAATTCACCGTAGCGGTTCTACGGATGATATCTCCACAGCTCTGTTCGATTTCCTTTTTGATTTTTTTTCCTCATTTTTTTAATTCAAAAATGACATGGGAGAAAGACATCCGACGTGGCAAATAATTTTTTTTATCCACGTGTACTCCGACATACAGTTTGCAATTTTCGCCGAAAAATTAGTCAGAATGTTGAACCATATTGTTTTGGGTTAATATGGGTATAGTTCGTATATGGATTAGTTAAATAAAAAGTTCGTATTATTTTCGGTTAAAAGTTGATACTTCGTATTATTTTGAGTTATTTTTCCATGTTTAAATAGAAAACCTAAGAACCAATTCTACCGTGCAAGATAGAATTTAGTTTGATAAAGATAGATTCACTACTAGAATTTTGTTCAGAGACATCGGGTATAAGCCGATGTTAATCAAAAAAAACTTCGACGTGTTAGTGGGTGGTGTTAAAGATCCCAACTTTACGACATCGGTTTATAGCCGATGTCTTTAATAAGTTACAATATCGTTTTTCTTGTTAATAATGACTTAAATACATGGATTAATTACTTTTTGATTGATTCATCTAATGTTAAACCATTATTATTTTTCATTTCTAGCTATTTGGAAGTAGGTAGGGTAATACAAAATTTCAAATTAGCATCGCTATTTTTTATAAACATGATGTCTTACATTGCTACACACATCGGTTACGTATTATTCAATTTGTGAATACACTTTTTTCATTTGTAATTTGTGATATTATTTTATATAAATATAATATACCATATTGAATAATTTTAAAATCAATGTTATTTATATATTTTCAAATCGGTTTTTTCTTTGAAAATGATGTTTTGATTATTTACAACATCATTTTATATATTTTTAACGATGCAATTGCTACATATACACATCTGTTTTTTTTATATAATTTTCATATATGCTAGGTTTAGAAATCGATTTGTATCGTAATGGTCGACGTATTTGCAAACGTAGACATCGCTTTTCGCTCTCAAGTTCGATGTGTTTCATCAAATACACCTAATAATCTATATTGTGACGTTTTGGCAGACAGAAAATTAAACAATGCAAAAGACCATAACCAATACATTAAATAATGACAACAGAGTTGAATACAAGATGACAATAGGGCTAAATACAAAACAAAATACATCAATAGTTGAATTCTAAGCTTGACATAATATCACTTTAAAATAAAGTGAATGAATTCAAGGGCACAACCTGTATTTCAATAAAATTAACCTCAATTAAACATTTAAGACGGTAAAACTACACCAAAAGCAAAGCTGAATTCATGATTCATGATAAAAACTACGAGGAGCCAACCAAGTGAATCTAAAGTCTTGCCTGCTACTTAAACTCTTGCCTGCTGCTTAATCAAACTAAGCCTGCTACTACCATATTGAGGAGCCAAAACACACGTGACAAGAGAGTGCTTGGAACATTTTTATGTTTCTTCCTTATGGGTATGCATGACCCCTTCCTGCATCCAAATAAGGACACTTATCATATACACAAAACTTAAATGTAACGGAATCGATACCAAAAAAACAAGGTCTTTAACCAAAGAGCGAGAGAGGAGAGATTAGTTTACTTGAGGCAATCTAGAAAATTGCTTTCATGATCAAATTCCAATCAGTGCTAGTGCAATTTCTCTAACACTTAAAAGTAATTTGCTTTCATGAACAAATTAACACCCAAATTTCTAATCTGTTCATGATTCCAAATAATCTGCAAGCAAATTTATACTTAGTTTAAATGGTCTCTACTAATTGGAACTACACATATTGGGGGGCACAACAATATTTAGATTTTTTTTTTTGTGCTTGAAAGGTATTTTAGAAAACTAACCTACATTGCATGACTGATTGAGGGGTTAATGTAATTTTGTTTTAAAGTGACGTAATTTAAAATGAACTAAAAGGGCATAAAAAAACTGACAGAGTATTTTTCAATCAGCTAGACAACAACAGGTTTTCATCAGTTTAAATGTGAAAACAAGGGGAAAAAAATTGAAAGAGTATGTTTGAGGCACTTACCCCTTCATTGTTACCCTCTCTTTGAGGCCTCTCTTTGGCTCAAGTGGGTAATTGGAGGATCTGTCAACAGCAAGAACCTGAACAACTCAATAAATTATTCCTCAGATAAGTGAATAAGTCCATAAATCACAACCACTTAAATTGTTCATACTTTGCTTACATTCATACAGTAATAATGATGTTTCTTTTTTTTTTTTCAGTGTGGTTATAAATGAGAATGTAGTTGTCAACTAATCATAAACAGCTGTCTCAGGCATGGAATGGAAACAAATGCGACACTGACAATTTCAGTGAGAGTGCTTTTGAGAATAAAAAAAACAAGTAGCAGAGGGAGTAAAACAAGTAGCAGTTCGCTGCAATGATATCACTTCTATAATCTCCCAATTTCAGTGAGAGTGCTTTTGAGAATAAAAAAAACAAGTAGCAAAGGGAGTAAAATAAAACGAAAACCATGATATACTAATACTTGACAACAATGATCGAAAAGAACTCGTTGGTATGATTTTAAAGTCTCATTTAATGAGGTGAAAATGGTTTGGAGAACAAAAAAAAACATGTAGCTCAAAACAGGCCAAGAACTCACATTTTTCTAATATTTGGTTTCAAGACAAAAGTAACACAAACCTGAAAATCCTATTTATAAGATAAACATCTCAAAGCCAAGTCATAGGAATGTGCTAACTACTAATAATGCTTTTGATACAGACGAGAGAAAATAAGATCATTACCAAATCAGCCTTTGTTGAGAAGAGAGCTTCAGATTGCAATCCAACAAACCACCTAAAGAATAACTAGGAAAACCTGACACATGCAAAGAAAATCGAACATCAAGAGCAAGTGAATCAAACCCAAGAAACTCTAAAATTTCAAACAACTTTTTGAAGTGTCCTTTGTGATTGACTTGATATATTATTAATCAAATATTAAGAGGGAAGCAAATAGAACAGAAATTTGAACAAGAGAGCAAAAGCAGATCGAACAATAGGAGCAATCGTACAACAACAAATTGAACAACCAACACAAATTGAACAACAAAAGCATCCATCAATCAAATAAGTCTTTCCAGCCTAAGCAATAGAATTAAAACTCAGATAGAAGCAAATAGAACTAAATTTTCAAGCTTTTTCAGCATCAAATTGAAGAGAAAACCATTAATTATCACTCAAATAACAACAATTTTTGGAAACCTAATTTCAATAGAAATATACAAGAAATGAAATCTAAGGAGAGGAACTCCATACCAGCAGGAAGACAGGTTGGGTCTCGTCTAGTATAACACTGTAGAGGAGAGAAACAAAGAGATTTTGGAGAAAACGGACGAATTTGTTCCCAAGCATTTCAGAAATTGGACGAATAATAATAATAATTGAAAGAGGAGAGAAACAGATAGATTTTGAGAAGCGTACTGGTGTTAGGTTCAAGATAAACGAGCTTGTGAGAATTCTGCTCGAAATTCTGAATGGCACTCGTGGTGCTCCGTCGGATTCGCTAGCTTGTCGTTCTTAAAAAGAGTTTCACGCAGAACCGAAACCCTAAATAAAAGATTGAAGACCAAGATTAGAAAGCAAGATATGCAAAAACGAAATAACAATTTCCCGCAACTCTGATTTCCCAGTTTTGGGGTTCCGAATGGAATGAGAAGGAGACGGAGAGGGAGAGATGACCTTCTGACCAGAACTCGCTCCGATGAGGTTGCGCTCTTCATTCAATCCACAACCGGAGGAGGAGGCTCCGTAAGGAGTGTGCCCGGGGAATAGATACGGTGAGGTTTAGGGTTTCGGATAGGGATTGCACGAGAGAGGGAGAGGGGTGACAAGGATGAATGCGGGAGAAGAGTTGAGTGGAAGAGTGGCCTTGAGAGATTTCAGATCTGGTGAAAGAGAGTGGTAAAGGTTTGGGGTTTTCGGCGAATATCGGGAGAAGAAAGAGGATGGTAAAGGTTTGAGAGTTCTCAGATCTGGAGAAAGAGTGGCCTTGAGAGTTCTCAAATCTGGAGGAAGAGGATGAGGAGAAGTTGAGGATGAAAGTATGGATCGAGAAAGAGGAGAGGTGGTGGCGGAGGCGGCGTTGACAACAGTAGGCGGTGGTGAGGATGACTGGGAGAGGAGCATCAGATCTTGGATTCTTGAGAGATTTCTAGATCTTTATTTTTTTGAGAGATTAGATCTGGTGAGAATATTGAAGTCTGAGTGGGGTCTTGAAATTACTTCGTATTTTTTCCAAGTATGGGCGGGGGTCAAATATTTAAAAAATTTCTAAGTGTTTGGGAAAGTAGCAATTTTACCGCCTTCAATTTCATCTAACTATTATAAGCGCGCTTTAGAATTTTTTTTTTAAAATGACATTTTAACATTGTCCAAGAAATAAGATTGATGTATCTAGTTTTACTAACATCGAAAATTTTCAAACAGATGTTATAACTATTTTTAAGATCATGCGTTTTTCTGACTGATGTCAAAGGTCCGATGTCTATGAACAGAATTCTAGTAGTGATTAAATAACTTAAAGATAAAAATAAACCTAAGAAGATATAATTCTAAAACTTAGGGAACAAGATATATCTAGAGGAGATATAATCTTGTACATTATTAATCTAATTGCATAAAATAATACTTAATAAACTAATTTGAAGACTAGAACCGGCCCACACATTGGAAGTGCTCGACATGGGCCTATGGCACTCGACATGAATCTTGAATCTTCTTTCATGTTGGCGCCTTCTTCTTCCTTTTGAGGACAATACTCTTTGCCATCAATGACCCTCGAATCGGTCTTGAGAGCTCGCCTGGATCAAGATCATTGTTGGACCCACAGAAGGTCATCTTGATCCATATCATTCTCCCCTTCTTATCTTCGATTCGTCCTCGAATCGAGTCATTGAAGAGCAGTAGGGAAGGAGAAACCACCAAAAAGTAACTTTCTTGACAATCAACTTGAGATGGTGCCAGCAGAATTTGAGGCAAAGGAACCTCAAAAACAACACCTGTCATAGGGATCATCGAGCAATCAAAAGGCTCAATAACCCTATGAACTCCAGAATTCTCAACATTAGGAACATTCTCAAAAGGTACAATAGCTAACTCGATCAAAAGAAGTGTCCCCAACATCCTCATCGTTGTCGTCAGAAGCACCCAACACATCATGCGCAACACTACAGTCCACTTGCAAAGCAGTTTCGGGTGCCTTAACGAAAGAGTCCTTTAGTGTGTGACACACCGTTGGAAAGCTCATTGAGTCAGCTTCGCAACAAGACTGAGTTAACTCAATACCGAGGTCGGAGTCAACGGAAATCGGCAAAACAAAATCGGCGTGCTGTGCTGAATCTAGGGCCACGATTTTGATCTCATCCTGGGTGGCGGGCGCAACTGAATCAGGGGTGCCGGATGGTATGGCCGCGGGTGCAGCCTGATTGGTGGTTGTGCCGCAATGCGCTTCTCGTCTTGCAGCGGCCTCCTTCTCGATTTTGTATTGGCGATGTCGTACCTGTTCCTTCAAAACAGCTTGAGTAGATAAGGGTAGGAGGGTGAATCTCCTCCCAGCAAACTTAAAAGCAAATGTATTTATGCGGCCATTATAAAGAACTTGCCGATCATTTAACCAAGGTTGGCCCAAAAGAATATGATAACAATCCATTTTAACGACATCACACAACACTTGATCACAATAATTACGCATTTGAAACGAAACCTAGCATTGTTTAGTAACAAGAGAATCAGAGTTACCGTCCGTGATACCGTTATAACCATCGTGTTGCAGTGGAGGTGCAGTTGCTAAACGGAGGTACTCGACCACCTTTTCGTTGATCAAGTTACAAGAGCTCCGTTCATCGACGATGACCGAGAGTGTGGATGTCTGAACCACACACTTGGTGTGAAAGGTGTGCTCCATTTGATCAGCCGTTAGTGCTTTCTGAAATGGAAATACACGTCGTTTGGTTTTGTTGAACAGGGCAGTGAAATCAGCACGTTCTTGCGCCTGTACAATGGCTCGACGATTGTCTGCCTCCGCCAACTCTTGCCGCATAGCTAGGGTAACAGATTGGGCGGCAGAGGTAATGATGGACTGCATATCAGATGCAGAAAGGACAGCAGGTGGGGTAGGGGAATGGTTGGGGTAATTGTCGTTTGACATGTTCCTACAATATCAGAAGAGAAACAAGTAAACGAAGCAAAGACCAGAAACCAAGTAATGCAAGCCCTATTGATTCCTAAGAGTGATTCAGTTTGAGAAACCAAAGAGGCGAGAAAAACAAGGCACTATATTCAAGCAATTCTCCTGGACACGGAATTTTGCAATATTGAAGACAGCAAGTAAGAATCAAAATTGCAAATTAAATCAGCCACAAGTCGGATATCAAGAATATATAGCAAGTATAAACAAGCGGCTAATGTGTCTAGAATAAGATATACAATGTGATGCTCGAAAAGTATGAGTATGTAGCAATCGACAATAGCAATCACAAGGGAAATCAAGTGCACACACTCCGTCAACTATTATCTGACGGTTGCAACACGGTTCAGAAAAAGAGGGGTGTGACCAAGGCTCCTGTGTCGGCACAACACATAGTCACACAAAGTAGGGTTCTTTTGTAATGCTTAAAACCGATCAGATCATCTAACATGTAGCAAAGAAAATAAATAACAAAGGAAGAGTTACTAACTCAACAATGTAAGGTATGCTATTCTGCTTTTTTTTTTTTTTTTGAATGTTGCTCTCGACTTTTCTGTTTTTTTTTTTTTTTTGACTACTAACTAGCTACAGCAATATGGCTGTAATGCGACAGAATATGGCTGTAATGCGACAGAATTGCCAAGAAAAGAACGAAAATAAAAATAAAATTACGCTACGATGATCTAAAAGTAAGCAAAAATAAGAAAAATAAGGGAAATAGGCTAGAAACTGGAAAAAATTAGGGTTCTTTAGTGGTGCAAGTCCATATAATGCTTAAATCCAATAACCACATTCATAGGCATGATATGTAGCAACAAGGAATAAAAGATTAAAACTTGCAATCAAGAACTCAATATCTTCCAATTAAAGATCCAAACAAGAAAGAACTAAAATAAAGTGCCAATTTTTTAGGGTGAATGATAAAGATATAAACTTTATGCAGCGGGATGGTGAAAAATAGGCACGAAAAGAAATCACTCAATTAAAAAATCAAGAGAGTAAAGAGCTTGCATACACCTGAAATCCGATACCACTTGATACCACTTGGGATAACCGATCCTTCGCCTGTGGGCTCAAGATCAAGAACCACGCCGTATATTTTCCCGATGTTACAATGCTCTTCCAATATCTCCTGATTGAACAATTGAATTAAGCTAATTAATAACAAATTAAAGTAATATTTCTTAACTTAAGAAATCCAACAACTACCGTCGATGGAAATCAATTCAAGTAAATCTAACTAGCAAATTAATAAAGTATCAGCGAAAGAAAGAAAAGGATGCGAAGGCTTGCGGCACAGGTTCCGGGTGCGCTGGTGCTGTCACGGGGGCGCTGGTGTAATCGCTGGTGGCGAGGTGCGATCTCGCAAGGGCGAGCGACGCTGAAGCGCAGGAGCAGGCTCCTCAGGGCGCGGGGTCGAGCGACTGCGAGGGCAAGATCGAGCAAGCGCGAGGGCGAGACAGCGAGGGAACGCGATCGACTGAGCCGCGCACGAGCACATGGGTGCGAGCGCCTAGCGCGAGAAACTGGGCCTGCTGCCGCCAAGCGCCTAGCTTCCTGGTGGCGACGGGGCTGAGTTCGGTGTTTGTTGAACCAAGGTGATGTGATGAAGAAGAACGAAAGGGATGATGATGATTGAATACCGATAGTAACTTGGAACACAAGAACCTTTGGGATTGATAATCGAGAACCCTTATTCCTATAAGGGGTTTCTCAATTCTAATTCAATCTGATTTAATTCAATAGAACTACAATGTTTAAATAGAAAACCTAAGAACCAATTCTACCGTGCAAGATAGAATTTAGTTTGATAAAGATAGATTAAATAACTTAAAGATAAAAATAAACCTAAGAAGATATAATTCTAAAACTTAGGGAACAAGATATATCTAGAGGAGATATAATCTTGTACATTATTAATCTAATTGCATAAAATAATACTTAATAAACTAATTTGAAGACTAGAACCGTGTAAGACCCGGGGTCTTAAGAGGCGTCAGCCCATGCCACCTAGCCCTCTCAGGTCCGTTGTCCTCACTTGGAGCCTGAAAATGAAGAGCTCTTGTGACATGGGTAGGGCTTGAATCTCTTATAAATCACTCACAATATCCTTATGATATCCGATGTGGGACAGGATGTTACAATCTCCCCCACTTAAAGCACTGACGACCCCGTCAGGCCCAAGCATACTGTCATCCGGGAGGAGCATACCCGAGCATACTGTCGACGCACCTCCGAGCCCGGAGTCGACTTTGATACCATCTGTAAGACCCAGGGTCTTAAGAGGCGCCATCCCATGCCACCTAGCCCTCTCAGGTCTGTTGTCCTCACTTGGAGCCTGAAAATGAAGAGCTCTCTTGACATGGGTAGGGCTTGAATCACTTATAAATCACTCCCAACATCCTTATGATATCCGATGTGGGAGAGGATGTTACAAACCGGCCCACACATTGGAAGCGCTCGACATGGGCCTATGGCACTCGACATGCATCTTGAATCTTCTTTCATGGTGGCACCTTCTTCTTCCTTTTGAGGACAAGACTCTTTGCCATCAATGACCCTCGAATCGGTCTTGAGAGCTCGCCTGGATCAAGACCATTGTTGGACCCACAAAAGGTCATCTTGATCCGTATCAGGAAGAGACAAGGATTGTGGTCCCCAAAAGCGCTAGTTCGATTTTTCGAAGTTAGTTTCTACAAGTTAGTTTTTCCCGGATCCCGCTCTCTCGATCTAATCTCAACTCGATCAAATTAATGTTTCAAAATCATGTGGATATCTACATTCAAAGTTTATAAAAAAATCCCGAGGTGAAAGAGGATTTTAAATACGATTGTCAAGGTGAGGACGAAGATTTTCGAATATCTAAATTTTCCTGACTTAACTCCATTTTAATTTATTTTATTTATTTTTAAAAATATTATTTAAAACCCTAGGTCTTTACATTATTGATGTGAAATACGGAGTATTATAACAAGATTTGCCAATGCTAAAAAATACTATAGAGATGTCTCTAATCTATTTCATTTTATAAATTATTTGAGTATTAAAAGTCTTGACATTTTGGTTGAGCTTTTAATAAAGATAAGTATCAAACTCCACTATTTTTCCACGTCCATAAAATAAATTTAAAAAACCAATGAAATAGCATGTGTTAACAAATGATGTATAATATTTAATAATTTTTTAAAATATTACATTATGATATTGAAGGATATATCTAAGGAAAGAATAATATATAACCTTATAGTATTAGAAAGTAATTTAGATTTTGATAATAGATTCATAAATATTATTAATTATACTAATCTATACTTTAAAGACTTATATATTTAAATATAATTCAATCTAAAATAATATGTTTGTAAAAAATACAAACTATAATTTAACATAATATTCAAACCTCTTGCATATCATTTTTTTAGACAATAAGTTAAGGACCTTATTAAATTAAAATTAATTCATAATAAGTTAATAATATTTTTAACATAATATTATAATATTTTTTTAACATAATATTATATTAATATTGATAATTATACTAATAATAAGTTAAGGACATAATATTTAAATCTCTTACAATGGAGTTTAATTCATGCTATACAAAATGAAATTAAAACTAAACTCATGCGTAGCACGGGCCTACCACATAGTAAGGTTAGTAGTTAGAATTATGATCAATTTAAATCAACTTATATATGGACTAGATTCATTATTGCATTTAACTATTACCTTTTCCTACTTAAAAAGCAACCAAGAACTAAATCATAATGCAATTATTTTAGAGGATTACTATTTACACGGTGAATTTTTCACCGTTTACACTATTCATAATGCGCGGTTGTGCTTTTTAAAGAAAAAAAACCCGCATACGCGCATTGCGGGACCGCGGACACTAATGAGATTACCCATGGTACTCGAAGGCACGGATATTCCTGTAACAATGAGATAACTTCCTCCTTTGACACTGGATCACAATCGCCTTGGCTTGCTCTAAAGTGGCTTGCAGTGGAAGATACCGATTTCGGTCCCAATCGAGCATCAACTTTGCTACTAGTGGCAACGGGTATAGATTCGAGTCTCAATCGAAACCAAGTTGATACGTTTGGAATCCCCAATCCTTCGCCTGTGGGCTCAAGATCAAGAATCACGCCGTATATTTGCCCGATCTTGCAATGCTCTTCCAATATCTCCTGATTAACAATTGAATTCAACTAATGAGCCGACTAAATAAAGCAACAAAAGAATAACTAAACTAAATTAAAACTAATTAAACAAGAATCCTTAACTTAAGAAATTCTAGCAATTAAAAGTGACGGAAACTTAATTAAATCTAAACTAAACAAATTAGCAACGAAGGGAAACAAGAAAACGAGGCAAGCGAGTGCGCGATGGCTGGTCTGGAGTGCGCGGAAGCAGGCGTCTCAGGGGGCTTATTCGCAGGGAGCAAGTCCAGATGCTGGGGGCGAGAGCAGGCACGCGAGCGAGAACGAGGGCGTCGACGAGAAGCGCGCGCGCGCGCGAGACAGCGAGGGCGCGAGCGCCTAGCGCTGGAGACGGGTCACGCTGCCACCAAGCGGCTGAGTTCCTTGTAGCGGCGGCTTGAGTTCGAGAATGGTGTTGGGCTTGTTGTTGAAGAACACGAATGATGGTGATGATTGTGAAGTGCCGAAGTAACAAGAACATACGAACCAGATAGCTTTTGGGATTGATAATCGAAGAACCCTTAATCCATAAAGGGTTTCTCCAATTCTATTCAATCTGATTAATTCAAAGTTGAAGGTTCGATAATGTAAAAACAATGTAATAAGAAATACTCTAGAAGGGGGGTTGAATAGAGTATGCTCGTTTTTCGCAGAAAGTCTCAAGACTTTTGAAGCTTGAATCAAAACTCTTGAGATTAAACCTGAATCACAAAGTTAGACAATCGAACCAAGTGCGGAAATAAGGTAAAACAAATAAATAAAGGACACGAGTAATTGTTTACGAGGTTCAGCACAACTGGCCTACGTCCCCGCCTAGGGTTCTTCCACAACCCTAGGATTCAAAGGCTTTATTGAATGCTTAGCTTAGGATCCTAATAGCTCACCGAGAAGCCTCTCTCCTATACAATTGCAATCTAGTCAACTAACGTTCCCTTGGAGTCCTAGACCAATCTAGAAGAGCCCCACCTCTCTCAGCTATCTAGTACAATCCTCTAACTCTCGCAAATCAATAGCCTAGTGCAACTTCCCGAGTTATAAACTCTCGAGTAACACTTGAAATAAATATATCTTATAAGCTCACAGTGACTCTCAAAAGCTTTGAAATAAACAACAAACTATTTGAGCGCTTTGCAGAGAGACACTTGGAAGACAGATCGCTTGAATGAATGAAGCTCGTGTGTAGCACTTGTACGTTCTTGTTATTTCTGTCTTCTTCTTTCTTTCCTTTATATAAGAGTGGAATGGCGCCTGAGGATCTTCACCAACGCTCCATGAATCAGGCTTGATTCTTCAATCTTCTATATATGGACACTTTGAAGCCATGATCCATTTTGAAATAGATCTCCTCAATAACTATATAAAGGAAGGTTATAATCTCGAAAATACTTCCTGAAACAGTTAGTCCAACGAATATATATATAATATAAAGGAAGTATATAATAAGATAAATAATATACGAATAATAAGATAGGTTTTGTATTTCATCAACTGTTAACGCTCCAAGGCCTTTAACACAAAAAACCTGTCAAAGCCTTTGGAACATCTTTTCCGATTTTCATCAAGGGAGAGAGTTATCAATCTCCCCCCTTGATGAAAGACAAAACCTGTGCATCCCTGCAACTTAGTCAAACAAATATATCATAATAAAAAACAGACTAAGTACCTGCAAGGGTTAGACAAATGTTGGATCAAAATATTTTTAAAGTAAGAAAACATCCAACCGAAAACCATAAATCAAAAAGCAAGGTCCTCCATGACCTTTAACCAGAGGTTTTCAAAGTCTAACGATCATCTCCCCCCTTTTTGTCTTTCAACAAAGGGCGGAGGTAAAACAGTCACCAAAAGTTACCAAAAGTTTTGAAAATGTATCCAAAAACCAGCAAAGTAATAAGTTTCAGGGTGGGATAGGGTGGGTTAAGGTTTAGGCTTGGTCAATCCAGAGAATCATCAGTGAGCCTCGTTCATAGTCCTTCCAGCAACGTTGAAATCCCGCTCATCTTCGTCGTCACCTCCGTCTGCAGCTCCTTAATATCCAGGCGAACTTCCTCCAGGCCCAACTCTAGGTTGTCCATGCGTTCATCGAAAGCTGGAGCAGTGGGAAAGGCTTTTGAAGGAGTGGCAAGACTCAAGGTTCCTTGGGGAGACCGAGTGATGCCAATCTTTTCAAGGCCTTTAGAGTCGAACATACCCGTATGACGCAGCTGTTCTTCATTTTTGAGATCAATTCCAAAAGCTTTGAAGATAGGGGTCAAAAGGGTAGCAAAGGGGAGGAGAGAGCCTTTTCGAGCTTTTCTGGCATGGGCCATGGTTCCAAGGATAGTGTTGGCCAGATCAGGATCAAGGCCATTTAGAATGCGGTAGAGCAGGACCATGGCATTGTCGGTTAGGAGTGAGCCAAAGTTGAGACGAGGTAAGAGGCATCTAACAATAATGTTGAAGATAATTTTTGCCTCAAGGGTTAGGGATGAGTGGGTGAGTTGTTTTGAGGTGCTGTTGGACGCTTCGGGTAGGAGATATTTGGCTCGGGCTAGGATGATGCAGTTTTCTTTTGAGGGGTTTACTTGAGCAGGTGGAACAGGGGTAGGTAAGCCTAGAGAGTCTGCAAAGTCATTGGAGTTGAGAGAGATTCTAACCCCTTTGACGACAGACTCCAAAGACCAACCATCAGGATCACTTTTGGCTTTTAGGTTTATGTAGAAAAGTCGGGTAAGCTCGGGGTAGTAAACAGTCTCAAGATTAATAAGGTTCCAGGCAGGGGATTTTTTAAGGAGCTCAATGCAAGGTAACTTCAAAGCTTCAAAGAACTCGACATCTAAAAAATCAGAACAACTAATCTTACGAGTACGAAACTCATCTACCCACTTACCAGCAGTCTCAGCATCTAAAAACCATGAGGAGGGCAAGGATTGATTTACCTGGATATAGGCCGGGGGTTCAGCGTTCTTCCTGCGTGCAACAGTTGGAGCAGCTTTCTTGATAGGCGCTACAAGACTCTTGACAGGGCCCTTCCTGGTACGCTTAGGGGATGGAGGCTTGACTGGAGCAGGGGCTTTCCGCTTCTTCGGAGACGGGGGAGGAGGAGGAGAGGGAGAAGGGGATTCTTCCTCCTCTTCCTCAGACCCCGAGTCCTCACCGGACCCCGCTTCATCACCTTCAGGTTCCTCGTCCTCTCCGAATCCCTCGTGCTCTTCCTCTTCCTCTTCTTCTTCCTCAGGCTCCACCTCAGATGGAACCTCTTCGACTTCGGCTTCCTTCCGAATTCGCTCAGCTTCCTCCTCGGCCAGTCTCTTAGCAAGCTCGGCCTCCTCATCGGCCTTTTTCTGTCTCAAGGCCTCCTCCTCGGCTTCCCTGGCAGCATCTCTTTCCAGGGCAGCATCAAGGTCGTCTTCCTCTTCTTCCTCATCCTCTTCCTCAGCCAGGATCTTTCTCTTCCCCTTTTGTTTAGCACTCACGGGTTTCTTAGCAGCACGTTTCTGAGAGCCTTTGGGAGCTATGGCTGAGCTCGACTTGACGGTGCTCTGGACAACTGCTGGGATGATGGCTTGAGTAGGAGGTTCGGGTGTGGGAGAAGTAGCAGTGGCCTGGCGTCCCTTAGGGGTGGCGCCAAGTCTTTTGGGAGTGACGACTTTCTTTGTTTTGGGTGCCATGGAGGTAGTTGGTTAGGGTTTCTTTGAGAGGTTGAAGATGAAGAAGTGGAAAGGGTTTGGATAAAATCTGAGAGTGGGTTATAGTCGGGTACAGATTTGGTTTAAGTAGAGAGAGAGGGTGACGGATTGATGGGATGGGTTTAGGGTTCCAAGGAAAGAAATCATTACCTTGCCAAGTTGAAGGATTTTCAAATTCAAATTTGAATTCAAATTACCATAAAAATCGGACTAAACACAAACCAATTTAGTTCCATAAATAAAATATCTTAACGGTTAAGGAAATCATGAAAAATAGGCAATTTTTGAAGTCCGATTAAAACAAATATAATTGATTAAATATCAAAAGAGATATTAACCAAAAATATATGATCCGATATATGTACTCCACTCTTCAGTTAGCAGACCTTGACATAACTCTCAAAGGTCTTGACACTGAGTGGAGTTTATCTTTCGTAAAGGGAAAGCTCCCCCTACGAAAGTGCATCCTTGTCAAGCATCCCAATCTCTCGTCTAATGAAGGTGAACCTGTCCTCTGCCAAAGGCTTAGTAAAAATGTCAGCCCATTGATAATCAGTAGAAATAAAAGATATGGACACATCACCTTTTTCAACATGATCTCTAATGAAATGATGTCTTACATCAATATGCTTGGTCCTTGAGTGTTGAACATGATTCTTAGTGATGGATATGGCACTTGTATTGTCACACTTAATTGGGATACCTTTGAGGTTGATGCCAAGATCTCGCATTTGTTGAGCTATCCAAAGGATTTGGGAGCAACAAGCTCCAGCTGCAATGTATTCGATTTCTGCAGTGGATAGAGCGACTGAATTTTGCTTCTTTGAGTGCCAACTGATCAAGGATGCTCCTAAGAATTGGCAACATCCTGATGTGCTCTTTCTATCCACCTTGTAGCCTGCAAAATCTGCATCAGAATATCCAATTAAGGTGAAATCCTTTTGCTTTGGGTACCATAGTCCAAGTTCCTTAGTGCCATTGAGATATCGAAAGATCCTCTTCACAGCCACGCGGTGAGATTCTTTGGGATCAGCTTGAAACCTAGCACACATGCAAACACTAAACATAATGTCAGGTCTACTAGCCGTGAGATATAATAAAGATCCAATCATTCCTCGATACTCCTTTTGATTGACACTTGTTCCAGTCTTGTCTTGATCTAGAGACAATGTTGAGCTCATGGGAGTCTTGGCTGCTTTGGATTGATCCATCTTGAACTTCTTCAAGAGATCCTTAGTGTACTTGCTTTGGTTGACGAAGATTCCTTTCTTGGATTGATGAACTTGTAACCCCAAAAAGAAGTTTAGTTCACCCATTAAGCTCATCTCAAATTCACTGCACATAATGTCAGAAAATTCCTTGCACAAAGATGTGTTAGTAGCACCAAATAATATATCATCAACATAAATTTGAATAACCAAAATGTCCTTTCCTTTGGTCTTGATAAAAAGAGTCTTGTCGATCAACCCCCTTTTAAAATCATTTTCTAAAAGATATTTTGACAAGCGCTCGTACCAAGCTCTTGGGGCTTGTTTCAAACCATAAAGCGCCTTGTCAAGTTTGTAAACATGATTGGGAAATTCTGAACTTTCAAAACCTGGGGGTTGAGCCACATAAACTTCTTCTTCTAAAAAACCATTAAGAAAAGCACACTTGACATCCATTTGATATAACTTTATGCTCATGAAAGATGCAAATGCTAATAAAATGCGAATGGCTTCAAGCCTGGCTACGGGAGCAAAGGTCTCCTCATAGTCAATACCTTCCTCTTGATTGTAGCCTTGAGCAACAAGCCGTGCCTTGTTCCTCACAATCTTGCCATTCTCATCTAGCTTGTTTCGAAACACCCATCGAGTGCCAATGACTGATTGATGCTTTGGTCTAGGCTTCAAAGTCCAGACTTTATTCCTCTCGAATTCATTGAGTTCACTTTGCATAGCTATAATCCAGTCTGGCTCCTGAAGTGCCTCATTTACCTTCTTTGGTTCAATAAGAGAAACAAACGCGTTAAAAGCACAAAGATCTTTAAGTTTAGAACGAGTTTGAACACTAGAAGTAGGGTCAGAAATGATATCCTTTAATGAGTGTGATGAGGAGTATTTGAATTTCCTTTTCGTAGTCTCAGTTCCTTGATTCGTCACACCATCAGGATCATTTTGTGGTACATCTGACTCCGTTGTCCTGTTAGGTCCTGATACAGCAGTTTCAGACGTCTCAACACTGTTGGATTGGACACCAAGGGCTTTGGACGCATCTTCAACACCTTGGGCCAATTCTTCAGTGTTAAGAATCGGTTCCTGCATGTTCTTCTTCTCTGTGTTCTTGGTAACATCACCTTCCTCGTTCTCTTCATGGATATTAAGATCTATATCTGCAACACTTTCACTCAAAACACCATCATTGCATTCATAAAAAATAACATGTATACTTTCTTCAACCACCTGGGTCCTTTTATTGAAGATTCTATAAGCTTTGCTACTCGTGGAATAGCCAAGAAATATACCTTCATCACTACGCGCATCAAATTTCCCAAGGTTATCTTTTCCATTGTTATGAACAAAACAAGTACAACCAAAGGGTTTAAAATAAGATATAAGTGGTTTGCGGCCTTTGAAAAGTTCATAAGGAGTTTTCTTTAAGATAGAACGAATAAGACAACGATTTAAAATGTAGTTAGCTGTGTTAACAGCTTCAGCCCAATAGGTTTTAGGTAATGCATTTTCTAAAAGCATAGTCCTGGCCATGTCCTCTAAGGTGCGGTTCTTGCGTTCCACAACCCCGTTTTGTTGAGGTGTCCTAGGAGCAGAAAAGTTATGGGAGATGCCATATTTAGCACAAAACAAATCAAATTGAAGTTGATCAAACTCCCTACCATGATCACTCCGAATAGACACTATGGGCTCATTTTTTAAAGTTTGCAACTCCTTACAAAGTTTTGAAAACTCAAATAAGGCCTCTGATTTTTCTTTCAAAAATGCAACCCAAGTATATGTTGAAAAATCATCGACAACAACTAGCATGTACTTTTTACCATTGGGAGATTTGACTCGCATAGGACCACATAAATCCATATGTAAAAGTTCAAGGGGTCTAGAAGAACTTACAACCTTTTTGGGTTTGAAGGAGCTACGTGTTTGTTTACCTCGTGTGCAAGCATTGCACATGTCAATACCTTTGAAGTCCATCTCAGGTAGCCCTCTTACAAGCCCTTTGGACACAAGCTTCTGTAGTGTATGTGGACTCACATGACCGAGTCTCCTGTGCCAAAGCTTTGGATCGTCCGTCAAGGCCTTTAAACAGGTTAAGCTTCCTTGTGCCACTTGATCAGCATTTACAGCGTATATGTTGTTGTAACGGTATGCAGTCAGAATAACTTCCCTTGTATCATCTCTGCACACTATACATCTTTTCTTGTTAAATCTGACATTGTTACCACTATCACATAATTGAGAAACGCTAAGCAAATTATACTTTAAACCATTAACAAGATAGACATTTTTAATACTATAGCTGGAATCACTTCCAACACTACCAATACCAACAATGTCGCATTTCCCTTTGTCACCAAGAGTGATTGTTCCCGTGGATTGCTCCTTTAGATCATGAAAGAGAGAACTCTTCCCACTCATATGCCTCGAGCAACCACTATCAATAATCCATTTGTATTCTTTCACTTTGGTGATCTCCTGCAAAACAAATATCAACCTTTGTGGCTAGACCAATAAGCAAATTTGGATCCATTGTTGGGGTAAACCATATTTGGTAAAATAGTGCCTTTTGGGACCCAAACTTGTGTTATCCGTTCTTTTCTCAAATGAACAGGAAATGTATTGCGAATAATATAATGATCCTTTCTTCTATAAGGGCAGGTCTCTTTTACATGTCCCTTTCTAGCACAGTGGTGACATATAGGAGAGGTTCTGCTTCCTTTAGCCTTTACAAAAGTGGTAATGTGTTGCTTCTTTAAAAACTTTGGATTGTAACCAATACCACTTTTGTTTAGAGAGCTTTGTTGCTCACCCAACATCTTATCGAGAGTGCCTTTGGATTTGGTAAAACTTATGAGGGCTGTCTGTTGGTCTAGAATCTTATTATTCAGGGAGATCTTCTCGTTCTCTAAGTTATGATGCTCATTTCTTAGAGAGGAGAGATCTTGCTTGAGTTCAGATTTCTCCGAGTCAAGCGTCTTGACTTTAATGTCAAGACCTGAATAAGAAGCTTCAAGACCTTTGACCCTCATAGACAGATCCTCAATAGTTCTTTCCTGGTCCACAGTTCTCTTAATAAGAATGTTAGTTTGGGCAATAAGCTTCTCTTCATTGGCAATCATATTTGAAAGGAATTCCGATAATACCTCTTTTGGACTTTCCATAAGTTCTCTTACAGTAGCTTCAAGCTTTTTATCGTGGGATTCATCTTCTGAGGCCATAAGACAAATGTTGGCCTTTTCATCGTCGGAGTCAGAGTCAGAATCACTCCAAGTAGCCACCATAGCTTTCTTCTTCCATTTGTCACCTTTCTTGGGCTGACTCTTAGTCTTTTGAGGACAGTCCTTCACAAGATGATCTGTTTCACCACATTCAAAACAAGACAACGGTTTAGTCTTCTTTTCATATTTGTTGTATTGAGGCTTACCTCGAAAATTTGAAGACTCTGATCCATCCTTGTTGTTGAATTGCTTCTTCATTTTGAGAATTCGAGCAAGGCCTCTTGTGATAAGAGCCAAAGGATCATCCTCATCGTCATCCTCATCTTCAGAATCAGATCCATCCTTAGACTCATCCTTCTTAGACTTGAGTGCCAAGTTCTTGGTGCTAGCTGGAAGTTCTCCATCGTCTTCATTAAGGATCATCTCATGCGTGATCAGCTTTCCAAGAAGGTCATCAAGGGGTAAAGTGGTGAGGTCCTGGGCTTCCTCTATAGCTGTCACTTTTGGACCCCATTTCTCCTTTGGAAGGCACCTCAGTATCTTCCTCACTTTCTCAACGTTGGTAAAGCTCTTGCCGAGAGAGTCAAGGTTGTTGGTGATTTCTGTGAATCGTGTGAACATGGCTTTGATTGACTCATCGGATTTCATCTTGAAGAGCTCATACTTTCGAAGGAAGATGCTGATCTTGGTGTCTTTTACTTGGCTCGTTCCTTCATAGGTGACGACCAACTTATCCCAAATCTCTTTAGCTGACCTACAAGAGGAAATACGGTTAAACTCATCAGTGCTAAGACCACAATAAAGTAAGTTGATAGCCCTGTAGTTTTTGGAGATGGTTTCAAGATCTGCTTGGTTGTAATCAGACTCCTTCTTTGCCACTTTGGTATCGTTTGGTCCTTCCTTCTCTGGAATCTTCGGACCATTCTCTATAATGTTCCAAAGCTCTAGATCTTGGTCAATAATGAACATCTTCATCAAAGATCTCCAGTGGACAAAGTTGTTTCCTACAAAGAGTGGCGGTCTGCTTGTGGACCTTCCCTGTGCAAATCCTCCGCTTGCTTCACCAGACATGATCGAAAACTCACAAGATTGTTAGATCAAAAACAGTGAGTAAAGCTCTGATACCAATTGAAGGTTCGATAATGTAAAAACAATGTAATAAGAAATACTCTAGAAGGGGGGTTGAATAGAGTATGCTCGTTTTTCGCAGAAAGTCTCAAGACTTTTGAAGCTTGAATCAAAACTCTTGAGATTAAACCTGAATCACAAAGTTAGACAATCGAACCAAGTGCGGAAATAAGGTAAAGCAAATAAATAAAGGACACGAGTAATTGTTTACAAGGTTCAGCACAACTGGCCTACGTCCCCGCCTAGGGTTCTTCCACAACCCTAGGATTCAAAGGCTTTATTGAATGCTTAGCTTAGGATCCTAATAGCTCACCGAGAAGCCTCTCTCCTATACAATTGCAATCTAGTCAACTAACGTTCCCTTGGAGTCCTAGACCAATCTAGAAGAGCCCCACCTCTCTCAGCTATCTAGTACAATGCTCTAACTCTCGCAAATCAATAGCCTAGTGCAACTTCCCGAGTTATAAACTCTCGAGTAACACTTGAAATAAATATATCCTATAAGCTCACAGTGACTCTCAAAGGCTTTGAAATAAACAACAAACTATTTGAGCGCTTTGCAGAGAGACACTTGGAAGACAGATCGCTTGAATGAATGAAGCTCGTGTGTAGCACTTGTACGTTCTTGTTATTTCTGTCTTCTTCTTTCTTTCCTTGATATAAGAGTGGAATGGCGCCTGAGGATCTTCACCAACGCTCCATGAATCAGGCTTGATTCTTCAATCTTCTATATATGGACACTTTGAAGCCATGATCCATTTTGAAATAGATCTCCTCAATAACTATATAAAGGAAGGTTATAATCTCGAAAATACTTCCTGAAACAGTTAGTCCAACGAATATATATATAATATAAAGGAAGTATATAATAAGATAAATAATATACGAATAATAAGATAGGTTTTGTATTTCATCAACTGTTAACGCTCCAAGGCCTTTGACACAAAAAACTTGTCAAAGCCTTTGGAACATCTTTTCCGATTTTCATCAAGGGAGGGAGTTATCAAAAGTGCATAAACATGAATATATAGAAAAGCTATGGGAGATCTAACCAATCCTTCCTTGCAAAGGAAAGGGGTTTGGATAGATCTATTATATCTAGAGATAAATAAAATAACCCTAAGATAAATATTTCCTAATAAAGATAAATGTTTAATAACTTGGTGGCCAAGGATTATATCTTGAAGAGATATAATTAATTCCACCTTATTTATCTAAGTTGCATAAAATAATTAAATTAAATAGATCCGGTCCAAGCACAAGGCTACTCGGCCCATCCATTTCGACAAAGGCCTAGGCCCACTCGGCTAGTGGTGGTGTCGAGTGATCCAAGCCCATGCCGAGTGTGATTGGTTCATGGTGGATGTCGACGAGTCTTCATGAGCTCCGTGTGTTGACGCAAGCTCACGTCTTGTGCTAGTAGTGTAACCTTGAGCCAAGTGATCCAGGGTGACATGAACCCTTGCTCTAAAGTTCCATGGTGACGGACAAGAAAGGCTTTAGTTGCAATTTGAATCTTCTTGGCCCTTGGACGAGTGATAGGACCATCGAATGGAACCTTCATGTTGTCCTCAATGTTATCAGGAGTCATCGATAATTGCACTGCATCATTCTCCTCCCCTTGACTTCGATTTTTCCTCAAATCGTCGTCAGAGTCATCGTCAGGCACGAACAAGGATAGATCGGCGACGTTGATCGTAGAATGAACGATGTACTTATCAGCAGGGAGATCCAGCTTGTATGCATTAGGACCCATCTTTTGAACCACTCTGAATGGTCCATCTCCCCTGGGGTCCAGCTTAGATTTCCGTTGTTGCGGAGACCTTTCCTTCCTGAGATGCAGCCATACCAGATCACCAACATTGAACTGCACATCCTTGCGATGCTTGTGCTTTGCGGCCTTGTATTGCGCAGTCTTTCTCTCCAGCTGCGTCTTGGTACGCTCATGCAAGCACTTGATGAAGTCCACTTGCTTAGATGCATCCACCCTCTCCTTTTCCTTATATGACCGAGGCATCATGTCCACATGAGTGAGTGGATTTCGGCCATATACTACTTCGAAGGGGATTAGCTTTGTTGGAGAGTGCCTAGACCTGTTATATGCAAATTCTACAAATGGTAGGCAGTCTTCCCACCTCCGGAGGTTAGTTCGCAGCATGACTCTAAGGAGAGCCCCAAGAGTTCTATTTGTGACCTCAGTTTGGCCATCAGCTTGTGGGTGACAAGAAGTAGAAAATAGCAATTTTGTACCCAGTTTAGACCATAGAGTTTTCCAAAAAGAGCTTATGAATTTAGGACCACGGTCAGAAACTATAGATAATGGCAATCCATGTAAGCGAACAACATCTTTGAAGAACAAATTAGCAACATGAATAGCATCATCAGTTTTGTGACATGGAATAAAATGAGCCATTTTGGAAAATCTGTCTACAACAAAAAAGATAGAATCATGACCCTTAGAAGTTCTAGGCAATCCTACAATAAAATCCATAGAGACATCTTCCCAGGGCGCATTAGCAATAGGCAAAGGTTGATATAAACCATTAGCATTAGATTTCGATTTGGCCTTAGCACATGTAACACAACTTTTGACAAATCTCAGCACATAATTAGACATTTTAGGCCAAAAGTAATGTTCCTTCAGTCCAGCTAAGGTTTTGTCGAAACCCCCACGTCCTCTAGATTCATGAATTTCTTGAGTTAACAATCGGCGAATAGAAGAAGATGGGATACAAAG
The DNA here is from genome assembly GCA_037127255.1 of Persicaria tinctoria. Lineage (NCBI taxonomy): Eukaryota > Viridiplantae > Streptophyta > Magnoliopsida > Caryophyllales > Polygonaceae > Persicaria > Persicaria tinctoria. The sequence goes on from JBANSL010000008.1 coordinate 41,853,606, forward strand.
CTTGTCCATCTTAAACAAGTAACCATCATCAAGAAAATATGAATCAACTTCACCTTTAGACACACAATGAGCATATATAGTCTTAAAGAAACTATCAGAAGCATACAGTTCCTTTATTAAAGCAAAACCCAAAACATGTGCATCCATATGGTTAAGGAGGACATACCTGCGTGATAGCGCTGTTGTGAGCTGAATTTGCCATGTTTTACATTACCTTTTATGTCGATTTTTGCATACATTTCATTCATTTGGGCTAAGATAGTACAGAACCTATGTAGTTTGTGTTTATTTGCCAAATTATGGAATCTACACCAGTTTCTGTTTAAATCGCAGAATTCGAGGCGTTTTACAACAATTCTAAGGAAGGTCGGAAAAGCTCGGAAAACAGCTACAAAAGTCCAAGGGCAAAACAGCGGAACCAGTCGAATCGAGCTGAGAACCCAATCTACTCGATCTCGAGTAGACCTTACTCGATCTCGACGAGCATGTCCGAGCACAGCCTTGTCGATCAGGAGCAACGTCGAGAGCCAGACCACCCGACTTCCGGACCCAACTCGATCTCGACAAGACCTTGGTCGAGATCGACGAAGCCCAGACACCACACCCGGAGTCGAGGAGAGAACTAGACGAGAAGCCGAGCACAGCTCTACTCGACCACGACGAACCCTTGTCGAGATCGACAAGCCCCACAACGCTAGTCCGAGTCCGTGCTGAGGAGAAGTTGCTCGACCAGAGAAGGCCACACCCTACTCGATCTCGACGAACCCTTGTCGAGATCGACGAGCCCTTTGCTTTGCTTTTATTTGCTGCTTTACTTTGTCTTTTCTTGCTTTGCTTTGTTCTTTGCTTTTATTTGTTATTTTCTGCTTTTGTTTCTGTCTATTTCTGTCTTTCTGCTATTCTGTCTGTGAGATCTGTTGCTACCTGAGAACTGCTGACGTGCTTCCTCGTGGATTCGATCCTGACTATTCTCTTACTACAACGGGAGGAAGTCTTGTATTTATTTGCTGAGACAGGGAAGGTAGTCTGATCTTTATTTTATATTTATTTCATACTTGACCATCCTCCTGCAACAACGTCAGCTACCACATTATCCTTTCCCTTATTGTGGTGAACCACATAGGAAAAGGTCTCTATAAACTCCACCCATCGAGCAAGTCGCCTGCTGAGCACTGCCTGTCCCTTGAGGTACTTAAGAGCTTCATGATCCGAATGAATCACAAACTTCTTAGGCCATAGATAATGTTGCCATGTCTGTAAGCAGCGAACCAGTGCGAATAGATCCTTGTCATAGGTAGAATAGTTGAGCTCTGCGGTGCCCAACTTTTCGCTGAAGTAGGCGATGGGACGCTTGTTTTGAAGCAGAACCCCACCAATTCTAGTGCCAAAAGTGTCACACTCGAGCTCAAAAGGTTGAGCAAAGTCAGGTAACTGCAGCACTGGGGTATGGGTGAAACGATCCTTGAGGGCGTCGAAAGCCTTTTGATGTGAGTCTGTCCAGCGAAATGTCACATCTTTCTTTGTTAGCTCATGTAGGGGGGCAGCAATGAGGCTGAAGTCTTTGACAAAGCGTCGATAGAATCCAGCAAGGCCCAAGAATGAGTGGACATGAGTGGGTGTATGTGGCTGAGCCCACTCTTGAATAGCACGAATCTTCTCCTCATCCACCTTCGATCCAGATGCAGTCACTACAAAACCAAGAAAAATGGTAGACTCGGATGCAAAAGAATACTTCTTTAAATTGGCATATAATTTTTCTTTCCTAAGACAATCAAAGACCAATTTTAAGTGACTTAAGTGATCATGCATATTCTTACTATAGATTAAGATATCGTCAAAATAGACAACGATAAATTTTCCTAAGTGTCTCCTAAGCACATGGTTCATAAGCCTCATAAAAGTAGAAGGTGCATTTGTTAATCCAAAAGGCATTACTAACCATTCATATAATAAAAGCCGTTTTTCATTCATCTCCCTGTTTCATCCTAATTTGATGATATCCACTTCTAAGAGTCAATTTTAGAAAAAATACAAGCACCATGAAGTTCATCAAGCATATCATCTAAACGAGGAATAGGGTGACAATACTTAACCGTTATTTGGTTGATTGCGCGACAATCAACACACATGCGCCAGGAGCCATCCTTCTTTGAAACCAAAATGACAGGCACGGCACAGGGAGACAGGCTTTCTCGCACAAAGCCCTTATCCATCAACTCCGTGACTTGGTGTTGGAGCTCCTTTGTCTCCTCAGGACTAGCTCTATAAGCGGCGCGATTAGGCAAGGCTGCCCCAGGCACAAAGTCAATCTGGTGCTCAATACCTCTAATAGGAGGCAAGCCTTGGGGTAGTTCAGCTGTAAGCACATCCAAATAATCCTGCAGAAGAGCAGCAATAGGTGCAGGAATATGACTCAATTCAACATTAAGCAATACCTGTTTCATTACCAGGAGAATATAAGGACGATGAGCATTCCATGTGATGGTCTCTTTCTGAGGTTGAGAGACCAGTGATCGACGTTCGACAGAGCCCTTAAGTGAAGCAGAAGAGGGCTGAGTGGACGCCGAGTGGGAAGGAGGTGGTGCCGAGGGGGCTGCGGCTGCGGGTGGGGTGGCCGCGGGGGCAGCTGTCCGAGCTGCGGGGGCGGCCTGCTGGGCCGAGCTTCCTTGGAGCTTCTCCTTTCTTTGGGCCTCCTTCTGAGCGTCCTGTTGTTGTTTCTTGCGAACTTGGTCCTTCAGAATAGTTTGAGGCGAAAGGGGTAGGAGAGTAACTCTCCTCCCATCAAAAGTGAAGGCATATGTATTCGCACGACCATCATGAAGAACAGAACGATCATATAACCAAGGACGACCTAACAATATATGACTACATTCCATGCGAGCAACATCACATAATACTTTATCATGATATGATCCAATAAAAAATGAAACTAAACATTGTTTGGTGACCATTATATCAGATCCATCATCAGTAATGTCATTTCATCCATAGTGAGTAGCTCTAGGAGTAGTAGTTAAATGGAGGAAATCCACTACCTTTTCATTGATGAGATTGCCGCAACTCCCACCGTCAATGATAACGCTTAAGATAGCCTCGCGAATCACACATCTGGTGTGGAAGATGTTCTCCCTTTGATCAGCCATGGGAGATTCCTGAATGTGTAGGACCCGCCGATTGACAAGGCAAAGCAAGTTGTCGTACTCTGAAGTGTCGATCTCCTCAATAATCTCAGACGGCTGGTCCTCCTCCACTTCACCCGAAATTACATGGTCCTCGACAGTCTCCTCCTCATAGTAATGGTCTCCCAAATCATTGAGAAGAACCTTCCTTTTCTGAGGGCAATTGCGAGAGACATGCCCGGAACCACCGCAAGTGAAGCAGCAGATATCTTTGTTGCGATCGCTAGAGGGTGCAACAACTCTCCTAGTTTCAACCTGATAACCCTGTTGAGGTGAGTTGGAAACTCCCTTTTGCTGCATGGAAGGGTTACAAGTAGAAGGTTTAGATTGACTAGAAGGGTTAAAGGGAACAAACCTGCGACCTTGAGAGGTCTGGTCGAATCTAGCCCTCTGGCGCAACTGTTGTTGTTGCTGCTGCTGTTGTTCATACAGAAGTTGTGTTTTATGAGACAAAGTGTTAATATCTCTAATGGAATGGATAGATAAAGGGTTTTTAATAGAAATATTAAGACCAACAAGAAAATGAGTACACAAAGCACGTTCAGTAAGATAAACATTAGCCTGATGGGAGAGCCGTTCAAGCTCATCTCTGTAGTCATTAGGAGAGCGAGTCCCTTGGCGGCAGGACGCGAGCTGCATCCTCATGGACTCCGTATATTCCTCAGGCACATGTCTCTTTTTCAGGAGATAGCGAAGTTGTGGCCAGGTTTCAACAGGTTGCTTGTCCTGACGACGGCGCATCTCACGAGTGCGGAACCACCAGGTGCGAGCTTTACCTACTAAATGCAATATAACAACTTCCAACTTCTCCGTTTTCTCATAGCGTAAATGTTCAAGCAGATAGTTAGTATGATTTTCCCAAATAAGATAAGCTTCAGGATCAGTGTTACCATCAAAGGTTTCTAACTTAAGCTTAACATCACGTCTCTGAATAGCTTGAGCATTATCAAATCTAGGATGACCAAAATGAGGAGGGGGTAAATCATCAAAGTTAGGATTTACCTCATGGTAAGCATCCTCTAAATGCGGCGTCTCATAAATATCAGCGTTGTTGCGGCTGTCATCCAAGTTAGAACGGCTGTGTAGCGGCTGCTTTTGACGCTTATTTGACCTCCCTTGTTGTTGATGCCGTGGTGGTGTGTTCTCACGGCAATCTTGGTTGCCATTGAAGCCCGCTAGATGATCATTGTCATTCTCTCCATTGAAAGGGTTAGGAGTAGCAGACTTAAGCTTAAAATGTCATTGACTAGAAGGGGGAGGTTTAACAGAATAAGAAGTGTTACCTGGAGGTGGCGTATTACCTGTAGGTGGAGTAGGATCTGTCGGAGGTGTAGTGTCTGTAGGAGGCGGCATACCACCCGGGGGTGTAGAACCAGAAGCCTCCTGTTGTTTCAGCTCCTCAAGATTTCGCAGAACACCACTTATAGCCCGAGTAGTAACCAGGCTAGCTTGTTGGGCCAATTGATCGTGGAAGCGTTTGTTCCAACGCTCCTCAGCAGCTTCGAGGAGTTCTCTATGTTCAGCCATTGAAGCTTTAGTGGTAGCCTGAATAATACGCTCCAAGGTCTCATCCGAAATAGGGCTAGGGGCAGTAGGGGGTGTACTTTCGGTTGCCATGTTCCTACAATATCAGAAGAGCAACAAGTAACCGAAACAAAGACTAGAAACCAAGTAATGCAAGCTCTAGTGATTCCTAAGAGTGATTCAGTTTTTAGAAATCAAAGAGCGAGAAAACAAGGCACTATATTCAAGCAATTCCTCTGGACACAGAATTTTGCAATATTGAAGACAACAAGTAATAATCAAAATTGCAAATTAAATCAGCCACAAGTCGGATAGCAAGGATAGCAAGTATAAACAAGCGGCTAATGTGTCTAGAATAAGTACTACAATGTGATGCTCGAATAATATGAATGTAGAAGAATCGAAAATAGCAATCACAAGGGCAATCAAGTGCACACACTCCGTCAACTATTATCTGATGGTTGCAACACGGTTCAGAGAAAGAGGGGTGTGACATAAGCTCCTGTGTCGGCACAACACAAAATCACACAAAGTAGGGTTCTTTTGTAATGCTTAAAACCGATCAAATCATCTAACATGTAGCAAGAAAAGAAATAACAAGAAAGAGTTACTAACTCAACAATGTAATATGAAAGAATGCTCTTTTTTTTTTTTTTTTTAATGAAATAGCTGCTGTAATAGAGGAGTAGTAACCGAAAAAATAAGAGCAAGAGAAAGAAGAAAAAAAAACAAGCTACGATGATCTAAAAGTAAGCAAAAATAAGGAAAATTAGGGAAATAGGCTAGAAACTGGAGAAATTTGGGTTCTTTAGTGGTACAAGTTTATATAATGCTTTTAATCCAAGAATCACAGTCATAGGCATGATATGTAGCAACTAGGAATAAAAGATCAAAACTTGCAGTCAAGAACTCAATATCTTCCAAATTAAAGATCTAAAAAAGAATAACAAAAATAAAGTGCCAATTTTTATGGGTGAATAATAAAGATTTAATTTTTATGCAGCGGCTATGGTGAAAAATAGGCACGAAAAATAAATCACTCAATTAAGAAATCAAGAGAGTAAAGAACTTGCATTAACCTGAAATTCGATACCACTTGCAAGAGAAAGCGAGAGAGAAGCGGGGTTGAGTTGCGCGGACGCTGGGCACACAGGACGCGGGTCCTCAGGGTGTGCACGAAGGCGGGAGCGCGACGACGACTTCACTCGCTGGAAGCGAGGCGCTGGCGAGTGGGAGCGAGGCAAGCGAGAGCGCGGGAGAGAGGGCGGCTGGAGGCGTCCGCGCTCGCTGGGAGTGACGCTGGTAGCGAGTGGCACCAAGCGCTGGCTTCTTCCTTCTAGCGACAACTTCTCGGTTGGGTTGTGGTCTTGGGTTTACTCGATGTCGATGAACAAGAGGGGGATGGTGATTGTGGTTGCCGAAAATATCAAGAACACAAGATCAAGGATAGTGTTTGGGATTGATAACCAAGAACCCTTTAATCCATAAAGGGGTTCTCAATTCTAATTCAATCTGATTAATTCAAAGTGCATAAACATGAATATATAGAAAAGCTATGGGAGATCTAACCAATCCTTCCTTGCAAAGGAAAGGGGTTTGGATAGATCTATTATATCTAGAGATAAATAAAATAACCCTAAGATAAATATTTCCTAATAAAGATAAATGTTTAATAACTTGGTGGCCAAGGATTATATCTAGAAGAGATATAATTAATTCCACCTTATTTATCTAAGTTGCATAAAATAATTAAATTAAATAGATCCGGTCCAAGCACAAGGCTACTCGGCCCATCCATTTCGACAAAGGCCTAGGCCCACTTGGCTAGTGGTGGTGTCGAGTGATCCAAGCCCATGCCGAGTGTGGTTGATTCATGGTGGATGCCGACGAGTCTTCATGAGCTCCGTGTGTGGACGCAAGCTCACGTCTTGTGCTGGTGGTGTAACCTTGAGCCAAGTGATCCAGGGTGGCCTGAACCCTTGCTCTAAAGTTCCATGGTGACGGACAAGAAAGGCTTTAGTTGCAATTTGAATCTTCTTGGCCCTTGCACGAGTGACAGGACCATCGAATGGAACCTTCATGTTGTCCTCAATGTCACCAGGAGTCATCGATAATTGCACTGCATCACAAGTGAAGATCGGTGGCTTCAAGTAGATATTCAAGTCCCAATCGAAATCAAGTGAAGACTAGTGGTGACGGCTTTAGCGACTCGCATATATGTGCACTGCCACACCCAAACTGAATTGGGAGATTTGGGTACCGCCTCTACCTCAATTGCCCTGCTATCCACACCTTCTCTTTCTTTTCTTCTTCAATTGATTCCATTGAACGTGTTTTACAATTAATTGAAGAAGAGAGATCATATAGATGAGAGAGAGGAAAATGTGGGAAGAAGGACTTCTAATTACGCTTAGAGAAAACGACGCTTAAGGAGGAGAATGAAGATGAAGTACAATAGATTCGGATGGAGGAAGATGAAGATGAACAACCGCATCCACGTAGTGCGTATCCGCACATGTTGTGTTGGCTGGCCCCATCTTCTACAACGATGTCGTAGATTCGCCCGTCCCATCCGCACATTCACACTCCGCGACCGCCTCTGCCTCCGCTCATTCGCACTCCCGACCAAGTTTTCTTCCTTACATTTGGCGAAATATTCACCGTGTGAATGGCAATTCCGTTATTTTAACTTATTTTTCATGAGCATGTTTCCTACTTCGATTTGTATGACATATTTATTTGTGCAACCAAGCACTAATAATAATAATAAAAGATAGCATAGTTAACTTATACTCTTATGCCATAAGTTAAGGATTTATTAATATTACACTTGTTATAAAAAAATATGTTATTTACTATTTATTTACGCTTTTGTATGGTGAGTTAAGTTTTGATAATAATGTTATAAAACTTAACTTATGCCATAAGTTAAGTTTTTAATAATAATGTTATGCTTAAGTACTAATAGGTAGATATTTTGATTTTTTTTTGCTCAAAAAAAAAAAAAAATAGGTAGATTTTTTTTTAAAATTGATAATTTATATAGTTTTAAAGGTGTGTGAATAATAAATAACATAATTTTAGGAGGAATGAGTAATATTAAAAGATATCCCTATAAAATTTAGGGAAAACTAATTAAAATACTCTCACCTTTGGGGGTATGGTAAAAATATATCATCAACTTTCAAATGTAATAAAAATATCCCGACCTTTGAGGGTGGTGGTAATATATTACTCTGTGTTTTGTCACGGGTCAAAAATGCTGACAAGGTAGCCTACGTGGATTTTTTTTTGACAAGACAACATACGTGGACGCTTTTTTTTGTACTAATTAGCACGAACATTGGGTTTTCTTGAACAATTTCCTTAGGGAAAAAAATAAAACGATAACAAATTAAACCCGAAAAACGAAATTGGTTCAACCAAGTAACTAATCCGGTCAAAATTGCCTCAAATTAACACAACACGACTATTCCTAACACCAAACCGACAACAAAACTAAACCGACGACGACGACAACAACAACAACAACGAAGAGGGAAAAAAAATAAAACTTACTCAACCAAGTCCGTGAACGAATCAAAGGGAAAGAAGACATGAGAGAGAAAACTCTAGATAGTCGACCACGAGGGAGGAAGACTGACATAGAAGAGGAACCATGAGCTACCCGGACGACCTGGAAGACAATTCAAGAGGTGACCACCAAAGCAGATATGAGGGAGAGAAAGACGTTGGGTATGAATCAAGTCCAACTCTTTATTTTTTCTAAGGACATTGTTTAAGAAAAATCTTATAAAAAAATCCACGTATGCTGCATTGTTAGCATTTTTTACTCGTGAAAAAACTCTTGGTAATATATTACCACTACCCTCAAAGGTCGAGATATTTTTTTTACATTTGAAAGTTGAGGATATATTTTTACCATACCCCAAATATGAGAGTATTTTAATTAGTTTTCTCTAAAAATTATTATAACGTGATTGACAGGTTAATTTAATTTAGTAAATAAAAATATTTTAATCTATTAATATTACCAAAAATAGATTTTTATCTTATACTCCAAATATGAAATATACATTGGAGAATGGAGATGGATATACATTGGAGAATGGAGATGGATAGAAAATGTTGATTATTCGGCGCAAGCCCTCCGTTGGAACACCCAATTTGGGCCAAAACAATGAGCCTAGACTATGCCTACACAGTATACATTCCCAATTCTTCACGAGTCTGCTGCCCGCTTCTTCTCATTCGGAGTTGTTCCCGTGCTGCTCAAATCACCTTCTATTACACCTGTCAAAACACAACCCGACCTGGTCGATCCGACCTGAACGTCTGAAAAATTTCCAATTCGAACCCGGAATTTTTTTTCCGACCCGAACCCGAATTTTTTTTAGGTAATCTGGATTTCGACCCGGTGACCCGATTGATTTATAATTATATATGATTAAATTTTTTTATGTAGATTCCAATTTATAACATTTTATAATTACAATCCCTCGATCTTTAATTTTCAAATCAACTCTTATATTTATTTGTATTGTGTAATACTCATTCCGATCGATAATATTTGATTTTTTATTTTCCAACGGATTTTTTTAAGAAGATAAAAATTCTAAAAAATATTAAAATATTAAAACAATTCTATTCTTATTACTAATTGCATGAAATTAAATTTAAAAAATTATTTGAAAATTTGATATTTTAGATATTATTACATTTTATTAAAAATTATGAGAAATGATGAAAATCAAATGTTTTTTAATAAAATATAATAAAATTATTTTTTAAAAATTATTTAAAATTTTAATATTTATATATTATTATATTTTATTTAAAGTTACGAGAAATAATAAAAATCAAATATTTTAGATCATATGTAGTATATAATTACAAGCACTAGAACTTATGAACATCGTCTTTAATTTTAGAATTTTAAATTTATTGCAAAATTATCAAATCAAGATTATTTTTAATTTAAAAAAGAAAAAATTGACCAACCCGAAATCGACCTGAAATGACCCAAAACCCGATCAAATCCGGGTTCGATTCATCCCGAAAATACCCGAAACCCGTATTACCCGGGATCCGAAGTGACCCGACCCGAATCTTACCCGAATGACCCGTTTGATAGGTCTACCTTCTATCCATCCATGTCTCATCTTAGCTGCCACCACCGTTCGCTTCCCCTGACGTAGTCGTTGCATGCCGATCTCCAACGTGATAAACCAAGAACGTCTCCCCCCTCTTTCAAAACCCTAGATTGGAATCATGCTCATATATCGGGCATCTATTGTTTGCCTCAAATCGGCCATTGCAACACCACCATCACCACCACAACCACTTCTTTCTTCGGTGACCACCGGTCCCACCACTGGTTCCACTGTCCACTGCTGGTAGCGTCAGCTTATCAACTCTCCCTCGATTTGACTTTTGAGGTTTTTTGGGGTTTGATGTTGCCTTTGCCACTAAAACACTGCACCATCTTCTTTACTCAACCCACCACCAACACCTTACTCGTTGCTTCCCGGCCGCCCCGTCAACTTGACCTTTTTCGTTCCATCACCTGAACACCCCTCATCGCCTCACCTCCCACCATCAACCGTCCGCAATAATTTGCTTTGTTTTGTTTGTTCTCACACCTTCCAGTGCCGGATTCTTACTTCCCTCGACATCACTTTCGATTGTCCGACGACACCAATGTCCCGTCCCTTATTTAGCAAGGTTTCCTCCGGGATTTCCGAGATCGATATCTCTTTTCCATGCCTTGTACGATATTGAGCAGTTGGAAAAAAATCCAAATCAAATCTTGTATTGAAGGTGTATATTTGTAAATCCAACCACGATCCATTAAGACGTACTCGATTCCAATCGACGCTTGAATCTCCTCGTCTTATCGAGACTTAAAATCCATGTCCTGTAAGGTCGTTCCTCTTGATGCAATTTGTTCGGGCTGTATTTGGCTTTGCTTTTGGTGTTTTCTAGGCGATTTTTGTCTTAATTGGTTAATTATGTGGCGTACAGAGTCGAGACTGACTGAGCTCGTGGTGGTGTGTTTATAGTGCGTGTTGTATGTTGTTGCGTTTTTTTTTTAGGTTTTCCATTATATTTTTGATGGATTATCCGTTCACCGACTCGTCGGCCTTTCAAGGATCAAGTCCGGTCTGGTTCTCGAATTCTAACTTAATAAAAAAAAAATGTTGATTATGAAACGGAATTTTACAAAAGCTATACGGAATTTTCCATTTGTAGTGTTTTTCTTGCGAAATTCAATCGCGTGTATCCTCCGAAGAAAAGCCATTTACTGGAAGGAGAGAGAGAGGTGGCTCTGGAAACCCTCCATTGGAGACCCCCCACCACCACCATCACCACCATTTGCAGGCGAAGAGAGCGAACCCACTCAACTCTCAGCCAAGAGAAACTGGAATTCAGCAAAAGTGTTTCACTTCCTCTCTCGACAACTGTCTTTCCACATCTCAGATCAATCAATTTCCCACTTCCTCTCCCCCTTCGTGCTCAATTCAACTCCTTTCCTTTTGTCCTTTTGCTAATTCCCCTTTCCCCTTTATTTTTAATCCCAATTCGCTTGATTTTAGACTTTTAGGGTTTTTATCTTTCGATCGATACTCTTCTTAAATCGAAGTAGTGGGAATAGGTCCCGAACCCCAATATTGTTCCCCAATTTGCTTTATTTGCTCAGTCGATTCGCTTTCTTCGCATTTTCGAATTTAGGGTTTTCTGCTAGGGCATTCGGTCCGGTCGTCTGCTGCTTCTACGGGTTTTCCACGGATCATTGTTCGATCAAGTCTGATTTCGACTGATTAGGGTTTCAGAGTTTCAGTAGGTGATAGAGAGGGGCGACTTCGAATTAGTATTGTCTGATCGGTGCAGTTTTTGGGTGTGTGTGGTGAGGAGAAAGGCCAATTCGTCCAATTACTGGGGGTTTCAGCTCATCAGTTCGTTTTGTGTTGAATCTTTCAACTGCGGAGTTGCTGAGACGGATGATTAGCTTTGATGCTTCCAGGCATATGGAAGAAGACTGCACTTATCAAATTGGTTGAACGGGGCGACTACAAATTGGGATTCCGTTGATTGGTTTAGTGTTTCTAGCTGTTGATCTTGGATAGGGGATGCTTGTGGCTTCCAGGTTTGACATTGAAGCGAATCTGATGATTCTTGGCTGTCCTATCCAGCAGGACAAAGGGCCAGATTGTAGTTTAGCATATAGAGCTTGAGATAGGAGTGTTGGATCCAGTTCTTATTGTTTTTTGTGATAATATCTACAATTTTCGGGTTCTTGAGTCAGCCTGCCTTTAGCGTGTTGTTAAGCTTCTCAATTAGCCTGTGCAGGCCGTGTTGAGCTTGCTATTGAAGGCTTCCCGGCATTTAAGGCTAGGGCAATTTGGGAGAGCTTATTTGGATTTTGTATCTTCTGAGAAAAGATAGGTAGCAAGTTTGTGGCTGACCATTGAAACTGTAATGATTGCTGGGACACGGTGTATGATAGCAGCATAGTTGCTAGTTTGTTTTCAGTTTGAAATCCTGCAATGCAGTAATCCATTCTCTGGGAAGTGTGTTTTTGAGTTCTTTGGTATTTGCAATGTCTCGGTGCTTCCCATTTCCTCCACCAGGTTATGAAAAGAAGACCAGATCAGAGGATCTCGACTTGCTTAAAAAGGTTAATAACTTAATATCATATCATTTTACTTATACTTATCCTTTGTTCTTGTTTTCAATCTTGCATCATAGTATGTCATTTTGTCAGGGGAACTTCCTTATGCTTGGAAAAGAATCTTATTCTCATTTAAGTTCCTGATAGTGGTTTATTTCCCACTGTCTGGATGTGCAAAAATTTGACTGTTTTTAGTTCACTAGTTCCAGGTTATATGACTAATTCTTTGTCAAGTATGTATGGCATTTTGTCAGGGGAACTTCCTTATGCTTGGAAAAGAATCTTATTCTCATTTAAGTTACCTGATAGTGGTTTATTTCCCACTGTCTGGATGTGCAAAAATTTGACTGTTTTAGTTCACTAGTTCCAGGTTTTATGACTAATTCTTTGTCAAGTATGTATGCAATGTTAGTTCCTTGATATTCAGTTATGAACTCTTAGTCATTATGGTTTTCGCCCTTGTTCTTATGTTCTTGACTCAATTTGATCTACTCGAATAAAAAGAAGTTCCTTAAAAAAGAGTACCCCAAGACACGAACAAAATATCAACTCAGTCCTAGATTTTTTTCATGAATTGGACCAGCTAATAGAATGACGTGTTTATATGACTTCCTTGCTTGACCGTAACATGTTTCTAATACTCCACATACAAAAGGTGACATCTAGTATTTTTTCTGTAGAAGAACAAGAGTAATTCACTACGACATACTTGTTGAGAAATGAGAATAATCATTTGTGAATATTATTTATTACATAACAATGAAGTTTAGAGTTTCTGATGATAGGGCTCTCACTTGCCGTCCGTCTCTTTCATGTGTTTGTATGTGAGATATTTAAGGGTTTGTGCAACACTGCATAGTTGGCTAGATTGTTTTCTTGAGTTGATAGGTAGTTGCACACTGATGCTACTGCTTCAATTAGATGTCATTTCCCTTGTGCATGCTTTGGGAATGTAGCCTTGTCAAGGTAGTGGATATATGTTGGCAACTTGCACTTAGGTACATGTGATATATCATATTTTGTACCATATTCATTCCTTGTGATACACACCAAATTCTCCCCCATCATTTTCAGTATCACAATTTCTGCCACCCATTTAACACAATGCAATCATCTACCAACTTGAAAGGGCTGGAAGGAAAAGACTAGTAAACAATGCGTAACTGCTGTCTGGTCCACTACAAATGGTGGCTTGGTTAGTTCTATTATAAGGCATTGAAACTAACTACTCACTTTCTAAGGGAGGGATTATATTTAGGAGGTGTACATGAAGATATTGCTTTAAAAAGAGCTGTGTTGATTGAATGAATGCTGTATCAAATTATATATTTTTCTTGTAGATTTTGTTTTCTATTTTCAGTTTTTGTGTCTATGGTAGGTTTTTGTAATTAGGCAAGTTACATGTTGGGCATAAGTGCCTATAGTTGATCATTACCCTGTGATTTCTATTCGGCCTTGAATAGTTAATTGTGATGCATAAGCCATATACGAGCTTTCTACAACATGTTAATCTAGTTTCTTTTAACTGTTTTCTCATTATTAAATGGCTAGAAATGCTACATACTTCTACAAATTATACACGAGTACCTGTTCTTTTGCCATGACCGAGTCTTCACGAAGAAACCGAATCTTTGTCTTATATAAGCAAACTGGTCATGGTCAATATCTTGCATGATAACACTACAATAAGACATGCTTTAATGGAAAAACAAAATTTAGGTCCCTCTAGAAGCTGAAATTGTTTTGTATGTGATCACATCTTTCCTTACAATTCACCTTTCTTAACTCAGATTTTGCTTTTGATAAATAAAATTGAGTGTCTAATAGTTGCTTTATGTTTCAGGAAAAACATAGGGAGAAGAAACACAAAAAAGATAAGAGGGACAAGGAGAAGAAAGAAGGCAGAGAAAAGCGAGAGAAAGATAGAAGCGATGAAAAGCAGAGAGAAAAGAAAGAGAAGAAGGAGAAACACCGAGATAAAAAGAAGGACAAGGAGAAGAATCGAGATAAAGATAAGAATAACCATGTTATCTCAGGTGATAAGAGATTGTTGGGGAATGCAGAGGCTGATAAAAGGGAGAAGAATTTTGCAAAGAGCAAAGAAAGGGAGAAGGAGAAGAGCACTGTCTCAAGCGAGCTCATGGGGTATCCAACAGTGTATAATGGGGTGATGGTTGGCAAAAACAGTCATCTGGCCTCCGAAAACAAAAACTGCAAACACCTTCAAGAACTGGGCAACAAGATTGCAATTGAAGAGGGGAAAAGAACTAACCTGTTGGCTGAGAAGTATCCTAACATGGAGATAAAAAAGGATGCGGTAATGCCGAGAATGGGTGTCAGTACCCCTGCAACTCCGATGACAACCTCAGAAAGAAGCAAGGAGAGGAAGGTTAGTGATGGGAAGATGGACAAGCATGGTCAGGGTGCGGAGAGAAGACCAAGTGAAAATATACTTGCTCAGAAATTTACTGGAATGGTTCAGAATAGAGATGAAGGTGTGGCTAGACAAGTGGAGAAGAATCCTGAGCGGAGGGTTGAGGTGAAAGAAAAGATTATGGGGATAGAAGCGGATGGTAGAAAAGGAGAAAAACGAAAAGACGATGACCGAGAGAAATCAATTGAGAAGTACAAAGAGAGAGATAAGAAGATAAAGATGGAGAGAACAAAGGATATGTGTGGAGAAATGTTTTTAGAACAGTCAAGAAATAAAGACAACAACAAGGTTCCCACAGACCCCTTGAGAGGGAATGATGGGAACAAGAAAGATCTGTTATTAGCGCAAAGTGCCAAGCCTGCAAAGCTAGTGAAAGAAGACAACAAAGCTGCTGCAATTGCTGCCCCTGAAATCCCCAAGAAACGAAAGGAGTTTGGCCCTAATGGAGTTTTACATGGTGAGCTCATAGCTGTTAGCCCAAATACTCCTTATATAGTTAGTAGCTTGTCTCTCTTTGAATTGGTGATAGGTTGAAGAAAAATATTTAGCATTTCTGTTTAGTAGAGTGATTACATACTGTTTTATGATTTTGCTTGTTCTTATAGTGATCAACGTGGGGTTCTGATTGTCTTTCTGTTTTATCTATAACAGAGGGTGATGTTGGACCTAATAAAAAGGCAAGAGTAACGTTTTCATCTCTCCCCATGACAGAGAACGGAAGGCGACCTTCCCAAAACGCCACCACTGTTGTTGCTCCTGTAAAACAGCATGCCTTGAGCAATGCTAAGCAGGATGGTAAGGACTGTAGAAGGGTGATTAAATGCAGTTTCTGAATTTTCCTTTTTAATAAGGGGATTCTGATTGTCTTTCGGATTTATGTTAACAGAGTGTGAGGTTCGGCCTAATAAAATGGCCAAAGTCACGTCTTCCACTCTCCCATTGACAGAGAACGGAAGAAGCTTGCAACCTTCCCAGGATTCTATAGTCTTTGCTCCTGCCAAACAGCAGGCTTTGAGCAACGCTAAGCTGGATAACAAGGACCGTAGGATAAACGGTACCATTAGCCCTCTTCAGTCAGCTTCAAAGGCTTCTCTAGCTACTGCACTGGCTGATCGGGATCCTGGAACAGTGAAGAAGTTGCCTCACCCTGATACAAAATATCTTGCACAGATACTTTTAGTGCCGAAAGTGGAAGAGTGGTCCGAATTTGATGAACAGGAGTGGTTGTTTAGTAGCAGCCATTCACAACAGAATAAGTCCAAGGCAGAAACTTCTCAGGTTGATGACACGACACCTCAAGTATGGGCAGAACCTCTTAGGATAGAATCTGCCGATGTATTTGCATTGCCATATGTGATTCCACGGTGAGAGCCCTGAAATTAAATGGGGATATACGATTTCTTGGAGCATTGTTTTCATCATCATTATGCAGAACCTATGCCAGGAACAAGGGCCGTAAAGCTATAAGGATTATGGTGAATTGTTCATGTTCTGATGATTCAAATGCTCTAGAATTCCGGAATGTGTCAGCTGCATTCGCTCAGCCGCACGCAGATCATCTGCATTCTTCAGGGCTAGAACTTGATGGCGCGTTTTTAGCCATTCCTAGCACGGAACTGTTCAATAAGGTAATTTCACAACAGGAGATCAGCACAGGTTGAGTTCGAAAGCAAAATCCTGCAATGCAGCCCCAGAGAAGTTTGGTGGACCACAAAAACTATCATTTGTGATTGTGAAGGCCTGTAAACTGCCTTTTTTTCCTTGATTTGGGTGTAGTAGAAAACCATATAGTAGTTTTGCACCTCTGATTTTGATCTGTAACATAACACCGTCAGTTGCTTATTTACAAGAAATGCTAAGATATAAGAAGGAAAAGTGGAGAGTAGTTTAACTATTCATTTATGGAATCCATCTTGTTCTCTGCTTGATTATTTGACAGTACTTTCCCCTTACCAAAGTTTACAGCTATTGCAGGTAACAAGTTGGATGAACCTATGATTGATGATTTCTAAGTAGCTGTCCCTAAAGCCATGCCGTCCCTTTCATATAGGGCTCATTCAGCCAGATTATTATCATTTTTTTATTTCAAAAAAAAAAAAAAAATCCTTGTTAAAACTTACAAGTGACAAACTGCCTAGTACAGTAATTGTACCCGATCCATAATGTATTTTGATATGATTTTTTTTCCTCCGGTTGAACCCATTGTAGCTCTACTTTGCACCGAATAAACTCAATAGTCAATAAGGCAGACTCAAAATAGAGACCACGTGTAAGTCCATTGCCAAAGTCCTTAAATGCAAAAGCTAAAGGAGTCATTTTTAAATTCAATTTCTAAAAATATGGACAACCTCGTAAAAGACACAATATTGAAAAGGGTGACATTTTGTCAAGGGTTACACCTAGATTAGCTTTGAATGTATATTACACATGTAGATTAACAAATAATTATAATTAAATTTCCAGCTAAACATGGCTAAGTTTCATCAAACATGCCACCTCATTACATTATACAGATTAACAATCCAACAACAAAACCATCTTTCATTCAGTAATATATATAGATAGATACAACAATCCAACAACAAAAGAAGGATTTATTGCTATGAATTCCCATGGGAGCTTTGAAGAAGGAGAACAATAGCTGCAACTTCAATCTTTCTTTCCTACGCCATGGGACATACTGTAGATTCCCTTACCCTGCAAAAGCAAAGCAAAAAAAAACCCCGTAAAGGTAGTAAACATCATTAACGACCACTTTTCCTATATTAGGAAGGTGAATAAGTGAACAAGAGATAGCGCGAAATGTAGGCTCACAATCATGTATGTAGATGTGATGGCCAAAGTAAGCGGAATTGCGACAGAAGTGATCTTATCGTAGGGTCCTCTAAGGTATGTATGCGACACTCTGGAAATACTTCTGTTTTTGGATAAGCCTATCCTTGGACACGAATGGTGGTTCCGTCGCCATCCTGGACCAACAGTCTAGAAGCATGTATTACATTTATATGTATGAATTTGTGGAGCAACATATCGTTGATGATCAATTAAACTGTGATGTACGTAGTAAGAAGAAGAAGGTGATTTCATCTTATATTCAAGGTCAAGGAAGTTGTAAAGCCATCATCAAAAGTTGCCATCTCAATCAGTCTTCAGTTGAATCCCTCTAGATTTTATCCTACTAGAGTGGGATTGTAACCTAATCAGTGAACTAGACTCCCGGTGACGAGGGGGTCGAAATTTTAAATTGTATTTTTTTTTTTGTGTATCAAGCATAAAATTTTTAAAAAATATTAAAAAGACAATAAATTTGTAGTTGAAATATGAAATTTCTTTATGAAAAATCGAAAAAAGGGGACATACTAAAAAAATGTGGATTTTTTTTTATCATAAATAAAATTGTTTCAATATTTTTTTAAAAAAACTATAAAATTATAGTTTAAATGTTTAGTTTCTTTAAAAAACAAAAATTGAAGGAATACTAAAAATTTCTTGAATTTTTTTTTTTATCATAAAAAAGTATTGAAAAAACTATAAAATATTAGTTTAAATGTTTAATTTAAAAAAATCATCGACACAAAAATTTGTCTAAACTAGAGGTATGAAGACTTGAATCTCTAATCTCTAAATTAAAGTGGCTACTCTTTAACAACTGAATTATTTATTAATTTACTCTTTCATTATTAATATCATATATAATTACAATTACCTATATAAATAGTACTAAATATATAATTACCCATATGTTACAAAAAAAAAAAAAACTTGTGGGGGCCAGACCCATCCCTGCATCCAAGTAGTTCCTCCGCTAAACCTAATTACCCAATTCCAAAACTCACAAGCTACTTATAAAAACTATGACAAAGGGGAAAATCAAAAACCAAACACCAAGAAATATTTGGAAAGCAAAAACACTAATTAATTATGTTGTTAGTGAATAGCTAGCAAAAATATCAACCGATGATGGGAAACTAACTACCAAGTGCATGAAATGGGACACTGATTGTAATTCAATTTGTACCCTGAATTGGGGAATAATTGAAGGTGATTGAAGGAGCTAGAGAGATTACCTGGAATCGGAGCTACTAGCTAGTTTAGCAGCTGGTAGCCCTTGGTACTTATATTATTGGTAGTGTAATTAAGGACCAATGAGGTTCCAGCCTTACATAAGACATATCTATAATGGAAGGATATGGAATGTTCGAGAGCTCCCGGGATTAGACCCGGCCTCTCTAAAGAGACATTACGGCTATGTCTGGCACCTTCAACTTTTCAAAATTATGATTTTGATATTATATAATTTTAAATAAAAATATATATAATTTTTATTTAATTAATTTTTGGAATCGAAGGTTGTCAACAACTACTCACTCAAACTTTTCGGAACTTTTAATTTTCTATTAACAAGTTTTCATCGGCTACCCTAACAATTAGGTTTACCAAACATCACATTAACTTATTAATTCATATTTAATATGAACTAGTGTAATACCCGTGCCTTGAAGGCACGGGAGCTTTATCCATTTTAATTTGAACATCATTTTATATATCTATATAATACTATATATATATATATACGTGTTTACAACAAAAATATGTATAAAATATTTTTTTTATAATTTATAAATTAGTTGGAAAGAGATACGATACAAATTTTGAAAATGATTTAATAAGGTAAAGTAGTAATAATACTCAAACACACCATCTAATATAATTTGAAATAAATATTTAATTATTATCATTAGCATAGATATAAAAAAGTAAAATATTAGCTCCCGTACAAATATTAAAAAATCATAAGCACATGATTGTGTGAATAATTTTGAAGTTAAATATGTAGATGTACATAACTTATTGGTTATTTTCATGAGAAAGATGGTTAGAAAGAAAGAGAAATTAATAGTGAAAATAAAGGTAAGATGGTAAAAAAAAAAGATCCTTAAAGGTAGAAAAGTGATCTAAGAAGCCTCATCCAAGATGTAAAATAAGCATTAGTAATGCTTGTGAGTCTTAAAATATTATTTATTTTTCGATAGTCATTTAAGATGTCTAAAATAATTAAATTATAAAATAACACTTATTTGGCTCTAATTGATTTTTATAATTAATTTTTGAAATCGAATATTTACAAATTGATTATTACATGTTCGTTGTATGTAGACATTGTGGGGAATATTGCAATCGGTTAAAAATGATAAATCAACAATTTCAATATCCAAGAATAAAATCAGCCAAGAATTGAAAAATGTTCAATGTACGTACACGATTAAAATAGATCACAAATTGACATACAACATATCAAATTAAATAATATTTTAGTTTAAAAATAGGAAACAAATATGTTTATAATAGGAAACATATATTTTTAAAATTTCAGCAATAATATTGACCAATAAGAAAATACTATTTGAATAAAAAATTCAAGTTTAATTGTGAGCGTGACACATCAGCAATATAACCGAAAAGAGATTGCAATCGGGGAAAAAATGGAAACATGTCTCAATATTTACGACAATATAACCGAAAATAAAAAAAAATGGAATGGATTCAAATCATATTTAAAATAGGAAACAAATATTTTAAAGTTTCCATAATAATATTGACCAATAAGAAAATCTCATTTGAATAAAAAATTTAACTTTAATTGTGGGCGAAACACGTCAGCAAAATGCTAGCAGAATTAGTAATATTAATAGATAGATAGATATTATTATTAGATTTTTATTTTGACATTTGAAATAATTGTCTAAACATTTTTAATACGATTGTGATGAATATAATATAGAAAACAAATATTTAAACTTCCCTTAATAACATCGATTAATAAGAAAGGTAACTTTTGATTAAAAAATTCAACTTTAATTTATAGAGCGACACGTCAGCAAAATGCTAGCAGAATTAGTAATATTAATAGATTAATAGATAGATAATAGATAGATATTAATAGATAGATAGATATATTGCAATCGGAAAAAAAATAGAAACATGTCTCAATATTTACGACAATATAACCGAAAAAAAAGGAATGGATTCAAATCATATTTAAAATAGGAAACAAATATTTTAAAGTTTCCATAATAATATTGACTAATAAGAAAAGCTCATTTGAATAAAAAAATTCAACTTTAATTGTGAGCGTGACATGTCAGCAAAATGCTAGCAGAATTAGTAATATTAATAGATAATCCATCAGTTTTAGCTACCCAATCAGGTACCCTTCTACCAACATAGCCTACAATGACAAAAAAAAAATGTTACAATAAATGCACTTCTTGGAAAAATCATGGATGAGAATGACCTTAGGTTTTGAAAACATAATCAATTCATCGAAAATTCGGCAAAAAAAAAAAGCTAAAATAAGTTTGAATTGTTTTTTTTATAAGTTCACTTTTTACATTTTTTTTTTTAAATATAAGTAAGGATTTGGTGATGGCTTGTCCCTGCTAGAAAACCAACAGTTTCCCGACGAATGTAGATATGTACTAAGTTCTCTATCCTAGAGCAAAACTAGCATCACAACAGTTTGGAAGATCCTAGCAACATGGCCTATGCACCTATTGGCTTCCTTAAAGATGTGGCGAATCTTCACCTCCTCAAACTGTCGCAATAAGAAGAGAATATATGTAATCAGGACCTCAATCTCCCAAGGGCAAGACTAGGAACTTTTGAGGACGTTGATAATGGTTAGGTTATCGCCCTCGATATGTAGCCGTAATAGTCCAAGCTCCTTTCCCTTTAGAAGACCCATCTTCAGTCCCAACGCTTCCGAGAAAAACGCATTCTTCATGTCAATTTGTGCATCTCCAATAGCTATCTGTTCGCCTTGATGACCACTATCAAAGTCCGACTCAGACTGATGACTGGGGTCGTATGCACATGCGCTAGTAGTCTAGCACACAATCCAAGTGGGGTTCCATTCTAAAACCAATTGGAAATAGAAGGAGTAGTCCACCAACTCATATACTAGAGCTTGATATGTTCAACTTTCTGATGTGGGACACTTTGGTCTCATTCACATCTCTAACACGCCCCTGCAAGTCCAACTAGGAATGACCATCTAGTTGAGACTTGGACAACTGGGTAACCCAGACCAGGATCGACACGGACCGTTAGGCTAACCGCTCTGATACCATATCAAAGTCCGACTCGAACCGATGACTGGGGTCGTGTGCACGAGCGCACATGCACTAGTAGTCTAGCACACAAGCCGAGTGGGGTTCCATTCTAAAACCAATTGGCAATAGAAAGAGTAGCCCACCAACTCATATACTAGAGCTTGATATGTTCAACTTTCCGATGTGGGACACTTTGGTCTCATTTACATCTCTAACAACCACGAATAATATATTCTAGCGAGGAGTCTCCATCGGCTCTGCTACCATCAAAATTAATTTTATGTGTTCTTAACGGTGGCTTGTTCCACCCCAAGATTCTATTCTTCCTAGTTGTAATCAGATCTTTATTGCTTATCTGGTGGTTTTCGTCCATGGTCTTAGTTTTCTCCCAGTTTTTCAGCATTTGCCTTGTGAAATTTTCCATTTTGGATCGATGTGGTGTTGTTATGGTCAAAGATCTGTTTATTTCTACTTGTCCACTTGCACCACCAAGTTGTGGCAAGTGCTATTTTCTAACTTTGTTTTAATTGTCCAAATATTGATGTAATGTTTTCCTTGATGTTCTTGTTACTTATATCCAAATCGTTATGTGTCTATGAAATTACCAGATACATTTTTCTAACTAGTTCCAAGGTGTGGCTACACTTGATAAAAAGGTGATTTGGGGTCGATCACTTTGGTCGCACAATTCGCAATGTGTAGGAATTTCAAATCCTTTGTTTGCTAGTCTAACTTTAGTGAGAATTTCATCTAGAAACAATTTCTAGATGAAAATTTTAATTTTTGGCGCTACTTCTACTTTCCAAATCAAGGTTGTTTGGTTTTGGTCGTTTCATGTTATGACATGTTTTAGTGCACTGGCAGTTGAAAACAACCTATTTTTTACCTTCTTTCTAATATAGTGTAACGGCCCGAATATAAATATTCGGGTTACGTTTCGAATGTCGGATACCTTCGTTCGGATCTTGCAATCTAGGTACGGGTCGAGGTTTCAAACCTCAAAGGGTTAGTATTTAAACCGGGGATTTCGAACTCCAAAACAATCGAAATGTCGTTGGGTACCCTTAACCTGTTCTAAAGACTAAGTCGCGGAAATTCATTTTGAATGGAAAGTATGCAAGCGGAAATTTAAAGTACAACTTGCCACGACAACTCCGGGTCAAAACCAAAACCACGAAAATAAAACAGTAAAATTTCTTAAGCCAAGATTAGCAGGGGTTAGTCCATTGTTCGCAATCGCTCGGGAAATTCCCCGCCATAGAAGCACAAAACAAGCATAATCTGCAAAACAAACCTGAAAACAATATGCGGGGCAAGGATCAAACCGAGGCCCGATCACATTCTGGGTCCCAAAAGTAGGCATACGCATACGCTATTCCTATAATAAATATGCTTCTAATGCAGAACAAAATTTAAACACGCAAGTCATGCTTATCAGGATATAATATGAGGAAGATAAAATAAATGGCCCAAAGAATTAATGCCAAGTGGCATATCCCTCTCCTACCTCCGCCCCCTTTCCGTTAGGGCGAACACTAGCCAGCTCAGTGCTATAGCATAGCAATTCCACCCGTAAGTGGTATATGTACACATCAATAATCATATCATCGTCATACTCATAAAATAATCAAGCTCATCTCGTATATCGACAATAATGACTCAGGACAAACCCGATGATGCTAGGCTATCCTATGACCCTAGCAAAGACTCTAGGACTCATAGATAACGACTGTTCTGTTTCTCAAACGCACAGAGTAACCGAATGCTCATTCAAGTGTGCAAAGCATGATACTACATAGCATGCTTCAATGCTTTTGCAACACCTAGTATGTCATATGACTATATTTAGGAAGGTTTATCTAATCAGTCCGAGTAAGTCCATAAAAGGAACTTACTTGAAAAGCCGAACAACAAAAGATATCAAAAGCAGAATATAAACAATCAACAAGCACCTATAATTATTACATAGAATACAATAAGCTACTATACTACCACTCATACACACAAAACCCATGTTTCAAATCGTTCCCAAAGCCAAGCGGAAGTTAAACCATTTCCAAACCTTTTCCGATACTAGAAAACATCAAAAGAAAAGTCATCCGACGGTTTCAAATCCCATTAATACTCAAGCCAAATCTCATTTCCAAAACCAAGCATCGATCATTCTCCCCGTCAACCATTGCGAATGCGATTTGGTATACGGAGTGGTCGGCATCTTGTGCATACGCAAACAGCAGGCACCCTCGGAACTTCCCCTTCAAGAACCCCCCGTCCACTGAAATGACATGGACATTCAACGAGTGCAATCGTTATTTTTGTCATGTGTATTAGAACTATTGGCATGTTAGACATAGTGGGTGTCATGTGTAAGATTTGAGGCCGTCATGGAGGTGAGTCAGGGGTCGATATAATGGTGGTGAGTCAGGGGTCAATATAATGGTGGTATCGTTGCGTTGGAAGAGTAGTGAAAGTGAAGAACATATAAGGTGGAGACAATGAGGGACTACCCTTTCGTAGGTGGGGGACGACCCTGCACCATACTCCAAGGCTGACGAACACATACTTGAATCGGTCCTCCGTGTCGCGTTCTATCCGGGTGTACGTGCCAGGGTTGGCCTCCTCCATCATGTGCATGTACGAGTACATGCACTGATAGCTTTCTTCGTCCGTCCCGTAGGCGGTGTCCCACTCCCTCAACCGGGATCGCTGCGCCTTCCAGTAGCTGCATTACCCCCATATGCGACTTCGTGAGAGACTGTACTTGCTCTGACACCAGGGGCTTCTTTGACCCAACGAAACTGCACATTTCCATTCACAAACGAGTTGGGGGAGTTATTTTTATCGTATGTCCAGTTTGAAAGCAGTAGTTGGCCAGTTAAATTTAACCCGTGTCCAGTCAGTCGGTTAAGGTTCACACTTATTATTACCTATTGGGGAATATCATCGGATGGATACTAATGTGGTAAGGGTTAAGGACATACCTATCGACTATCTGCTGCCCCAGCTGGGTGTATGCCGCACGACACTTTTGTGTCATCATGTCGTTCAGGTCGCACGTGTGCTCGTCCACAAGCTTCGAGATAATCCAAAACCCCATGTTCTTTTAGGTGGAAACCCGACATGCCCACTTGCAGTTGGGAGCACCGCAGCGCACAACATACAAGCTCTTCGTCGAGTTCTTCACCTTGGTCGTGAAGCAAATAGCTAGACCCGCCCACTTTATTGTCTGCTGGACCTCGATCCTCCATCGAACGAAATACTTTTCCCTCCCGGAGCTCAACGGTGTGCTGGCGGGGATCCAATGGGTTCACCGCAACCATTGGTTCACTTTCCACATGCTTCGGCATCGGTCCCGACTTCCATTTTCCGCGTTTGTAAGCTTCCTTTACTTCCCTCACCACTTGTTCGACCCCAAAATCCCATGACCATGATTTCGTCGGAACTGCACACCCGAGCTCAAGTTTGATCGCATTTGAGAGTACTTCATCGTCGTCGGAGGAGCTGCTGATGTCAATGGGCACCCGTCCATCCCCATCAGGTGGGATGACTACATCTTCTGGGTCATTGCTCATAGAAATGACCTTCTTTCCACGTCTAGCTGCCTCGGCTTTCTTTGCCTTCTGTGCCAACTCCAACTCATCATTTATCCCTAACTCGCTAATACTTTGATCTAACTGGACGCATTGCATATCTAACTGGCCGGATGCCACTACGTCTTCTTCATCACCAGCCAATCGGGGGGCCATATGTGTGTGATATTCTTGGGTCAACGGCGGCCCAGTTAATGGTACTACAAATTTCTCACCGCCCGACACAGAGATACCCACCCCGACTGAGTCACCCGTTGTCGATCCTTGTGTAGGTGCCACAACCCAAGCAAACTTGCTTCGCAAGTAGACATGGAGGTCGATAGGCCAGGGTCGTTCTCCAGTTAGACCGTTTACAAACTTGAAGGCATGCGGGTCTTCGTCATCTCCTATTGCAAACGGCATGCACCCCTCCTGATGAAGGGAAAATAAGTGGTGCTTATCAACAAGTTTGGATTCGTTCAGCAGATTTGACAGCTTTGCAACGTCTCAGTAAAATGAGTCGTTCAGAGTCCATATTGATCGGATTGGATCATGCTATACGTTGTAGGAACGAGGACGAAGAGATCTACAACTTTTTTGTTGAAGGTTTTTCCAGAATCTACCGAGAACATGGCCGAAAATCAACATGTTTGCAGCTGTTCACTGTTTAGGCGAAAATAATTATCTTTCCATATTTAATTTATCATTTTATCCTTATATTTATTTAGGAATAATGTAAATTAGAATAATATCTATTAGTTGACTTTTCAATTAATTGATATTATATCTAATTAGTTTTATCTTTATTAATTAGGATATTTTTATCTAGTTAGGATTAAGTTTGGCAAGCAATCCTTAGTCTCTAAGAAAGCCAACCAAACCCTAGTTATTTTTCTATTTAAACGTTTCTTTCATTCAATAAAATTAGATTTAGAATTGAATTTTTGACAAAAGTCAGATTTGGAGAGTTTTCCTAATCAGGGACCGAGTTCCCCTGCGTGAGAAAGGTTTCGATGTGCTGTTCTTAGCTTGGTTTGTCTTGTGTGTGTCGATCCTCTTTGTTGAGTTGGTGCTACCACATGTTTAGTGTGTGTCGATTCTCGTCATAGGATTGGTGCTATCCATCATGCCTGGTGTGTGTCGATTGTCGTCATAGGATTGGTGCTATCAAGCATCCACAAGTCCCCTCTTTGTGCCTTCAAGTTGTCTGCTTAGTTGTGTAAGGTTGTAGAGGCGGGCTTTATAGTCGTTGGTATTTGATTCTTACCCTCTAAGGAGGCCTGTGGTCTTTATCTCGTTCTATTTTAGTTCGAATCAGTCCTTATCGGTCGTGTCTTTACTATCAATTTCGAGTCTTGCATCTTGTTTCATCGAGTCTTGGTGTTCTTGGTCGTTTCTTGCTTCCGTTCTTGAGTTTCTTGTTTGATTGTCGAAGATCGGGCCATCCTGCGGCTAACCCCGTATCAAATTGGCATCAGAGCTTAGGTGATCGACATCAAAAGTTGAGTCTTTTCTTTTTTTCGTCATAAAAACACAAAAAAAAATATACAAATTTTGATGAAGGGAAAATAAGTGGTGCTTATCATCAAGTTTGGATTCGTTCAGCAGATTTGATAGCTTTACGACGTCTCAGTAAAATGAGTCGTTCGGAGTCCATATTGATCGGATTGGATCTTGCTATACGTTGTAGGAACGAGGACGAAGAGATCTACAACTTTTATGTTGAAGGTTTTTCCAGAATCTACCGAGAACATGGCCGAAAATCAACATGTTTGCAGCTGTTCACTGTTTAGGCGAAAATAATTATCTTTCCATATTTAATTTATCATTTTATCCTTATATTTATTTAGGAATAATGTAAATTAGAATAATATCTATTAGTTGACTTTTCAATTAATTGATATTATATCTAATTAGTTTTATCTTTATTAATTAGGATATTTTTATCTAGTTAGGATTAAGTTTGGCAAGCAATCCTTAGTCTCTAAGGAAGCCAACCAAACCCTAGTTATTTTTCTATTTAAACGTTTCTTTCATTCAATAAAATTAGATTTAGAATTGAATTTTTGACAAAAGTCAGATTTGGAGAGTTTTCCTAATCAGGAACCGAGTTCCCCTGCGTGAGAAAGGTTTCGATGTGCTGTTCTTAGCTTGGTTTGTCTTGTGTGTGTCGATCCTCTTTGTTGAGTTGGTGCTACCACATATTTGGTGTGTGTCGATTCTCGTCATAGGATTGGTGCTATCCATCATGCCTGGTGTGTGTCGATTGTCGTCATAGGATTGGTGCTATCAAGCATCCACAAGTCCCCTCTTTGTGCCTTCAAGTTGTCTGCTTAGTTGTGTAAGGTTGTAGAGGCGGGCTTTATAGTCGTTGGTATTTGATTCTTACCCTCTAAGGAGGCCTGTGGTCTTTATCTCGTTCTATTTTAGTTCGAATCAGTCCTTATCGGTCGTGTCTTTACTATCAATTTCGAGTCTTGCATCTTGTTTCATCGAGTCTTGGTGTTCTTGGTCGTTTCTTGCTTCCGTTCTTGAGTTTCTTGTTTGATTGTCGAAGATCGGGCCATCCTGCGGCTAACCCCGTATCAAATTGGCATCAGAGCTTAGGTTATCGACATCAAAAGTTGAGTCTTTTCTTTTTTTCGTCATAAAAACACAAAAAAAATATACAAATTTTGATGAAGGGAAAATAAGTGGTGCTTATCATCAAGTTTGGATTCATTCAGCAGATTTGACAGCTTTACGACGTCTCAGTAAAATGAGTCGTTCGGAGTCCATATTGATCGGATTGGATCGTGCTATACGTTGTAGGAACGAGGACGAAGAGATCTAGAACATTTCTGTTGAAGTTTTTTCTAGAATCTACCGAAAACATGGCCGAAAATCAACATCTCTGCAGCTGTTCTCTGTTTAGACGAAAATAATTATCTTTCCATATTTAATTTATCATTTTATCCTTATATTTATTTAGGAATAATGTAAATTAGAATAATATCTATTAGTTGACTTTTCAAATTAATTGATATTATATCTAATTAGTTTTATCTTTATTAATTAGGATATTTTTATCTAGTTAGGATTAAGTTTGACAAGCAATCCTTAGTCTCTAAGGAAGCCAACCAAACCCTATTTATTTTTCTATTTAAACGTTTCTTTCATTCAATAAAATTAGATTTAGAATTGAGTTTTTGACAAAAGTCAGATTTGGAGAGTTCTCCTAATCAGGAACCGAGGTCCCTTGCGTGAGAAAGGTTTCGATGTGCTGTTCTTAGCTTGGTTTGTCTTGTGTGTGTCGATCCTCTTTGGTGGGTTGGTGCTACCACATGTTTGGTGTGTGTCGATTCTCGTCATAGGATTGGTACTATTCATCGTGCCTGGTGTGTGTCGATTGTCGTCATAGGATTGGCGCTATCAAGCATCCACAAGTCCTCTCCTTGTGCCTCCAAGTTGTCCGCTTGGTTGTGTAAGGTTGTAGCGGCGGGCTTTATAGTCGTTGGTATTTGGTTCCTACCCTCTAAGGAGGCCTGTGGTCTTTATCTCGTTCTATTTTAGTTCGAATTAGTCCTTATCGGTCGTGTCTTTACTATCAATTTCGAGTCTTGCATCTTGTTTCATCAAGTCTTGGTGTTCTTGGTCGTTTCTTGCTTCTGTTCTTGAGTTTCTTATTTGATTGTCGAAGGTCGGGCCATCCTGCGGCTAACCCCGTATCAAATTGGCATCAGAGCTTAGGTTATCGACATCAAAAGTTGAGTCTTTTCTTTTGTTCGTCATAAAAACACAAAAAAATACACAAATCTTGATGAAGGGAAAATAAGTGGTGATTATCAACAAGTTTGGATTCGTTCAGCAGATTTGACAGCTTTGCAACGTCTCAGTAAAATGAGTCATTCGTAGTCCATATTGATTGGATTAGATCGTGCCATACCTTGTCGGAACTAGGACGAAGAGATCTACAACTTTGCTATTGAAGGTTTTTCCAGAATCTACCGAGAACATGGCCGAAAATCAACATCTTTGCAGTTGTTCACTGTTTGGACGAAAATAATTATCTTTCCATATTGAATTTATCATTTTATCCTTATATTTATTTAGGAATAATGTAAATTAGAATAATATCTATTAGTTGACTTTTCAATTAATTGATATTATATCTAATTAGTTTTATCTTTATTAATTAGGATATTTTTATCTAGTTAGGATTAATTTTGGCAAGCAATCCTTAGCCTCTAAGGAAGCCAACCAAACCATAGTTATTTTTCTATTTAAACGTTTCTTTCATTCAATAAAACTAGATTTAGAATTGAATTTTTGACAAAAGTCAGATTTGGAGAGTTCTCCTAATCAGGAACCGAGGTCCCTTGCGTGAGAAAGGTTTCGATGTGCTGTTCTTAGCTTGGTTTGTCTTGTGTGTGTCGATCCTCTTTGGTGGGTTGGTGCTACCACATGTTTGGTGTGTGTCGATTCTCGTCATATGATTGGTGCTATCCATCATGCCTAGTGTGTGTCGATTGTCATCATAGGATTGGTGCTATCAAGCATTCACAAGTCCTCTCCTTGTGCCTCCAAGTTGTTTGCTTGGTTGTGTAAGGTTGTAGCGGCGGGCTTTATAGTCGTTGGTATTTGGTTCCTACCCTCTAAGGAGGCCTGTGGTCTTTATCTCGTTCTATTTTAGTTCGATTCAGTCCTTATCGGTCGTGTCTTTACTATCAATTTCGAGTCTTGCATCTTGTTTCATCGAGTCTTGGTGTTCTTGGTCGTTTCATGCTTCCGTTCTTGAGTTTCTTGTTTGATCGGGCCATCCTGCGACTAACCCCGTATTACCTCCTACTTCAGCTTTTTATATGCGAGCTCCAGCTCATGCCTCCTCCCATCGACGTTAAACTTTTCCATCACGTGTTTCTATAGTGCGACGTAGTCGATACGTTCGTCCACCAGCACGACCTTCTGGCTCCGTGATCCCTCGAAGACCCAAGTGCCCCCTTCACAAGCCCACCATCCTCCAAACACAACAGTCACACATACGATTGAATTGTCCCCTGTTCATTTAGATATCGAGGGGGATACAATCAGTTTCACAGGAAGATGTACTTATTTTTGCATAAACTTAATGGAGAGACTACTTACTCATTTTCTATCTGCAAGCAGTGACGAGTCTGTCCAGTATATGCCACTAGTTGTCACATTGGTCGCCCTCGGGTGTCCAGTTAATTTAAACTTGTAACACATTAACTTTAAGATAAAACCCCGACCCACTAGCTTCTTCTGCGATGGTTTTTCTCTCTGAATCTTTATATTTAATTCCCCCAAGTCCCCATTAAATGTGACGTCCATCATTCCCTCCCATCTCCTTATATAGATCCCCACATCATTGGCCACCAACCCTCCTTCTTCAATCTCTTTCGACGCTTCTCCTGCCTCCATTTAATGCTCGATCCCCCTACAGTACATTAATGTGGATTAATCATTGGGCTGAGGTGGAGTTTCAATGGTTATATATATTGCCTCCCCTCACCGTTCACCCTCGTCAGTGTCAAACTTCAAGCTCTCTCTATCTTATCCAAGTTGTCCTAGAGAGCGATTGGCTTTTCTCTCTCTACCTCCTTTGAGGACAATACTCTCTCTCTCTCTCTCTCTCTCTCTCTCTCTCTCTCTCTCTCTCCTGTTTTCTCCTCCAACATTCTCTCTCAGTCTGATTTTTGCCAGGTGTCGAACAGTGGAAGGTTGCACCCCTCACTTACCTACTACCGGGTGCACCTTTTACCCCAATATCTGGTTTGGCCTAATTTAAAACTGGGTTGGTTAACCTTGCAAAGAAACCGTTTTTTGGGTTACTTTGTGCATTTCCCTCTAACTTAAATATAATTATAGACCTTTTTGAATTTTTATGAAAGGTAAATTATTGAACATAAATATTTAAAATACAGATAAATAAGAACTTTATGCATAGTTTTAACTTTATAAATAGAAATTATGATTTTTAATCATATTAATTATGGGCTACATTTATTATTATTTTTAAAATAAATAAAAATATATGTAAAAAGTAATTCAACCC
The DNA here is from genome assembly GCA_037127255.1 of Persicaria tinctoria. NCBI lineage: Eukaryota > Viridiplantae > Streptophyta > Magnoliopsida > Caryophyllales > Polygonaceae > Persicaria > Persicaria tinctoria. The sequence continues at coordinate 41,885,151 of JBANSL010000008.1, forward strand.
TTAAATTCAAATTCTAAATATATTTATATTCAAAATCAAGATTAAAAAAATATTAAAATATAATATATTTAACGATAGGTTAACGAAAAGAGATGACGGGGTGGTGATTTGTAAATAGAGGTTATTTAAAGGGTAATTTTCTGTCATTTTAAATTTAAGAGATTGATTAAGTGAAAACCCCATATTTAAAGGTGGTTTTTTGTAAATTTATTTACTATATGCTGTATTTGTGAACTGTGTGCGGCGTAACAAACATTATACGCTCTCCTTGTAAGAAACTTCCCTCCCCCATTACCAGTTTACCACTCTTCTCTTCCCTCCCCGAACGCAATCTCCTCCATTAAGGGTTTCGAGATGCACGCAACTCACGCAACCCCTCTCCTCCCGCCTTAGGCCTCCTCCGCACACGATGGCGCATCGTCGAAGTCGTCGCGGGTGTTCTTGTTCAGAGCCACAGCCAAGCCGTTCCGATGCCGGGGCGTAAGAGCCGCGAGATTCGGCGCGGCGGTGGATGACGGATTCGTCAAAGATTCCTCCCGCGAGAGGACGTTTTATGAGCTCCTCGGGGTGCCGGAGGACGGGACTCTGATGGCGATCAAGCAAGCGTATAAGAAGTTGGCGCGGAAGTATCATCCCGATGTGTCGCCGACGGGGAGGGTGGAGGAGAACACGCGGAGGTTTATTTTGGTTCAAAAGGATTATGAGACGCTCTCGGATCCGTTGAAGAGAGCTTTTTACGACATGGATTTGGCTGAAGGATTTAACCTCGCGTCTTCTTTGAGGATACGAGTGTATTCGATGAGGTAAGGTTTTTCCTTCAATCTAGAATTTAAACATACACTTCGCCTGCTTAATTTTGTTAGAATTTGCGTCGTTTGATGTGAGAGGTGTGGACTGGAATGGAGTTGAACTCCCTCTGCGGATCCAATTATGAGGAGGAGATACATTTCCCTATTTAACATATCAGCGCCACGAAATCAATGTTTCTGCATTTGGATCACTTAATTTAATTTCAAGTTTGGTTCTTGATTTGCGACGCTTCCTACTTGAGCATGGCTGTACCACTACCACACTGAAGTTCATTCCAATTCGTTAATCATATATCATTGTCAGGTTGTGTGTTAGATCTCTCAATATTCAGTTAGAGAATGGAAGAGGTGGAGTGAAAGAGAGCGAGAGAGATCTTGGGTTATTGGGGGTAACTGACTGATTTTCATTATGAATGTGTAATACAGTATAACCCATGTACATTTATACTCCCCCTCTCATACATTGTTTTCCCTTCATAAAAATACCTCCCTCTCTAAGACACCTTGTCCACAAGGTGATCAAGAAGTAAAATCAGGGAATTGGTGAATTATATGGCCAGCGGGTTCCCAGGTTGCTTCATCAGCTGGTAAGTTGATCCACTTCACGAGCCACTCGACCACTGGATCTCCATTAGCAAGGTGTTGCACTCTCGTGTCCAGAACCTTCTCCGGTGCAGTGACAATGATCCCATCCTCAGTAGTCGCTGAAGGCTCTCGAATCACCACTGTGCAATTGCCCACCTTCTTCTTGAGCTGAGAAATGTGAAATAATAGATGAAGTCGGGAGCTCGCAGATAGCTGCAACTTATAGGTTGCCGAGCCAACTCTCTCCAGTACTTCAAAGGGGCCATAGTACTTGGCACTAAGCTTCAAACATCTTCGTAGTGCCAGGGAAGTCTATCGATATGGATGAAGGTTCAAGTACACCATATCCCCGACTTGCAACACTCTCTTTGATCGATGCTTATCTACAAAAAACTTCATTCTTTCTTGAGCTGCTTCCAACCCATTTTTGAGGACTGACAAAGTAAGGTCCCTCTCTTGGAACCAATCGGCTAGTGCAGCAGTGGTAACACTACTCGATTTCAGGCCAAGCATAGGTGGAGCATAGCCATATAGAGCTTGAAAAGGGGATGTCTTGAGGGCTGTGTGGTATGATGTGTTATACCACCATTCTGCCAAAGGAATCCATCTCGCCCACTGTTTAGGGAGGCTGAAGACATACATCTTAAGTATGTTTCCAAACATTGATTTACCCTCTCCGTCTGCCCATCAGTTTGCGGATGATAAGCTGTTGATAGCTTGAGAGAGGTGCCCAGTGTAGCAAACAACTCCTTCCAAAAATGGCTCATGAACACCTTATCTCTATCCGAGACAATATCTTGAGGGAGGCCATGAAGCTTGTAAACTGTTTCCAAAAATGACTGAGCAACTTGGCTAGCAGTGAAGGGGTGTGAGAGTAGTAGGAAGTGGCTATACTTTGTCAAACGATCCACCACTACGAGCACCACATCAAAGCCTCTTGATTTGGGCAACCCCTCCACAAAATCCATCCCAATAGAATGCCAACTGCCAAGGCAAAACTGGGATTGGTAAGGGCTGGAGTAACCCCGGATACGCCACAGTCTCGTGCTTATGGCTTTGACACACGTCACATTCTCTCACGAATTGCTCCACAAATGCTTTCATCCATTGCCAATAAAACAAGCACTTCAACCTTTGATAGGTTGATCTCATACCCGAATGACCCCCTAAAGATTCTGAATGAAATGCAGCTACTAGTTGGTGCCTCAAATCAGCTACCTTGCCAATCACTAACCTTCCCTTGTAGCGAAGCAAGTCTCCTTGCAACTTGAAATTGGAGTTTGGATCGACAACTGCCTCCCCCTTCAATTTGAGAATGTCTGGATCACTCTTGTAGCTTTCAATAATCTCTTGAATCCAAACTGGTTGGACTACTGTCACTGCACTGCACTTGCCCAACTCCACCTGCTCTGAACTTTCTTGTCTCCTGGACAAGGCATCAGCAACAACATTCATCTTCCCCTTCCTATACCGTATAGAGTATGATAGGCCAAGCAATTTTCGAATTGCCTTCTTTTGCAAATGGGTTGACACCTTTTAATCCAACAATTGTCTAAGACTTTGATGGTCGGCCAGAATCGTGAAATGGTTAGGCTCTAAATAGTGCCTCCATTTCTCAATGGCAAACAATATAGCAATAAGTTCCTTCTCATATGTAGAGAGAAGAAGATGCTGACCATGTAAGGCTCTGCTAATGAAAGAAATTGGCCGATCTTGTTGCAACAAGACAACCCCTATGCCATCCTCACAGGCATCTGTCTCCACCTGGAAGGGTAATGAGAAGTCCGACAATGCCAACACCAGTGGAGTCGTAAGTAAAGTCCTAATCTGCAGGAAGGCCAATTGACTGTCAGAACTCCAATGAAACGAATCCTTCCTTAGTAATTCTGTCATTGGACGACAAATGACCCCAAAGTTCCGGATGAATCTTCTATAGTACCCTGCTAACCCCAGGAAACTCCGTAGCTCTTTGACATTCCTAGGAGGTGGCCACTTCGCTATATCGTCAGTCTCGGCCTTATCTGTAGCCACGCCCTCTCCTGAAATAATATGCCCCAAGTACTCGATTCTGGACACTCCAAAACTGCACTTGGATTGCTTTGCAAACAATCGCTGCTTCCTCAAGGCTAGCAACACCACCTGTAGATGCTCAACATGCTGTTGAACATTTCTGCTATAGACCAGGATATCGTCAAAAAAAACAAGCACAAATTTCCTTAGCACCTGTACAAACACCGTATTCATCATTGCTTGGAAAGTGGCTGGGGCGTTCGATAACCCAAAGGGCATCACTTTGAATTCGAAATGCCCATGGTGTGTCCGGAAAGCAGTCTTATGGATGTCACCCTCGGCCACTCTTACTTGGTGATAGCTTGCTCGGAGGTCAATCTTAGAGAAGACTGTTGCCCCATGAAGCTCATCATATCCAACAAGTCTTCAATATGCGGAATTGGGAACTTATCCTTGATTGTGATGTCGTTGAGCCTCCTGTAGTCTATACAGAATCACCACGAGCCATCCTTCTTCTTTACTAACAGAGTAGGGGACGCAAAGGGGCTCTGACTCAGTCTAATTAACCCAGCTGCTAACATCTCCTTCACTTGCCTCTCGATTTCGTCTTTTTGAGCATGCTGATATCTATATGGTCTTGAACAAACTGGCTGGGCTCCTTGCAGGAGGTTTATACTATGCTCAAAGCCTCTTTCTGGGGGAAGAATCGTAGGGATCTCAAATACATCAGTGAATTACTTAAGCAACTCCTGAATGGCACAAGAAGTGTCATCCACTGCAGCAGCTACATGGAACACATGAGCCACTTGAATCAAACATTCACGAGTCCTGTCTTGGATTATACATTGCAACTCTTTGGCCGTTATATGCTTTACCTCTGCCCTCTCTTGTCTCTCCACAATTCCTTGCAACTGCACCTGTCTACCATCCTTCATAAAAGCCACTTGTATCTGATTGTAATCGAATGTCACTGAGCTGTATTTCTTCATCCAGTTGACACCCAATAAGAGCTCAAAATCTCCAATTCTCAGGGCCTTGACGTCAAATGCATACTCACTCCCTGCATAGACCACTTAAACCCCTTGCAGTCTTGTCTACAAAACAACCTTTCCTTGTTCAATCCCTCTACAATCATCAGATTTGTGTTTTGTAATTTGAATCCGGCCTCTTTAGCTATTTGGGGGTCTACAAAGCTATGGATACTCCCACTATCAATCAAAACATTCACCAACCTCTTTTCTACATATCCTTTCACCAAGATTGAGGTGAAAGGATATGTAGGAAAGAGGTTGGTGAATGTACTGTCTTTGCATATAGGAATATGGATAAATATGTTAGCCATACAAATAAGCCATCAATCCCAATGTTGAGTCTTCTACTACTCCAGTCAATCTCAAAACATTTATGTGAACATTGTTAACACGAATGAAAATTAGGTTACAGATACTGTGGAAAGAGATGGCTTGACTAGAGAAGCAGGAGGTGTGGTAAAAGAAGATGGGGGTAGAGAGGGTGTGGCTATAGAAGATGAGACTAGAAGTGATGATGTGGTAATGGAAGATGTTCAAAGGGGAAAAAGAGCTAGAATTACACGTGAAGAGGAGTTGAAATTTAATAGTGATCCAGGGTTACGCAAATTTATTGATATCTACGATCCTTTGATTAGAGATGATGTTAGGAGAATGTATGTGGTTAAAATTCGTTGTCAGCCATTAAGACATGATTTTCCACAAACTGATTTCGGAAAGAGCTCTAGGTTTTTCGTGAAAGAATGGTTCAAGAAATGGAAATGGTTGGAGTATAGTATTTATAAAGATGCTGCATTTTGTTTTTGGTGTTATTTGTTCAAGTTAAATTTAGAAAATAGATTTAGGGTTGTGGTTATAGAAGATGGGACTAGAAGTGATGATGTGGTTATGGAAGATGCTAGAAGGGCAAAAGGAGCTAGAATTACAAGTGAAGATGAGCTGGATTTTAATAGTGATCTAGGGTTACACAAATTTATTGATGGCTATGATCCTTCGACTAGAGATGATGTTAGGAGAATCTATGTGGTTGAAGGTCATTGTCAACTTTTAACATATGATTTTCCACGAACTGATTTCGGAAAGAGCTCTAGGTCTTTCGTGAAAGAATGTGATAACTCCACTCCCTTGATGAAAATCGGAAATGGTTTCAAAGGCTTTGGCACAAAGCTTGTGTCAAAGGTCTTGAAGCTAAAGCTGTATTGATGATATTCAAAACCTGTATTGTATGTATTTTATTTATTATCTTATATTATCTAAGTATGGTTTCCGAATATTATTTTATATATTTTGTATTAACCATGAAGCGAAGATATTCGAAGAGATCTTCTTCCTTGAGCTGAAATACGTAGAGATCAAACTAGGAAGATTATGGCTTCACAGTTTCCATCTTTAGAAGATTGCGAAGATCCATCCTTGGCCATGATCTGAAGTAGCCGTTGGGCAAAGATTATTCTTTCAAAATGGCGCCGATTTGATCAAGTATTGAACACAAGCTTTGTGCCAAGTGTTGAACACAAACAATCATTGAAATACAACGCACACTCAGCCGTCAAATCAATCTTTCTTCTTCGTGTACTCTCTGCTGGGTGTTAAGAGTCATATCTTTTGTTTCAAAGCATTTGAGAGTTACACAGTGAGCTTATAGGATATATTCTGAGAGAGTGTTATACTCAAGAGTTTATAACTCAGGAAGTGTGCACTAGGCAATTGATTTGCGAGTGTAAGAGGATTGTACTAGATAGCTGAGAGAGGTGGGGCTCTTCTAGATTGGTCTAGGACTCCAAGGGGACGTGAGTTGACTAGATTGCAATTGTATAGGAGAGAGGCTTCTCGGTGAGCTATTAGGATCCTAAGCTTTGTGAATCAATAAAGCCTGTTGAATCCTAGGGTTGTGGAAGAACCCTAGGCGGAGACTAAGCCTTAAAGGAGCCGAACCTCATTAACAATTCATCGTGTTCTTTACTTATTGCTTTACCAATATTTCCGCACTAGTTTCGAATTGTATAACTTTGTTGTGATTCAGGTATCCCAATCGAAAGAATTGAGTTTACTCCCAAAGGGTTTTGCAAGCGTTTCAAAAGTCTTGAGATTGACAGCAAAAAGTTGGCATACTCTATTCAACCCCCCTTCTAGAGTATCTTTATTCTACTTTGTTATACATTATCGAACCTTCAGAATGGTTCAGGAAATGGGAATGGTTGGAGTATAGTGCTTCTAAAGATGTTGTATTTTGTTTTTGGTGTTATTTGTTCAAGTCAGATATAGGAAATAGATTTGGGGCTGTTGTATATGTGAAAACGGGATTTCGTAATTGGACGAATGACCCTTTTAAATTCAAAGAACATGTGGGAGCTGTTGGTAGTGATTTCAAGCTCAAAATGTGTTATTTGATTTTGAAGATCAAAGGCAAAGTATTGAGAGATGTATATCTTTGAGAAAGAAGACATTGGGTGGGCAGATCGCACTCCTTTGATTGCAGTATTAGATGTGTTAGCTTGCTACTTTTCTAAGGGTTGACTTTTCGAGGAAATGACAAGTTTGCAAGCTTGCTGAATAGAGGAAATTTTTTAGAAGTTTTTGATTGGTATAGTGCAGTGTTCTAAAAAGCGCTAGGCGGATCCTAGGTAGTGAGGGGCCGCCTAGCACCTAGGCGGCGCCCAGGCGGTCAAGACGGATGCCTAGGCGTGCTTAGGCGGTCATTTAGCTCTAGGCGGAGGGGGGTTGCCTAGCGCCTAGGCGGTGCCCAGGCGGCGCCTAGGCGCGATTTTTAGAACAGTGGTATAGTGTACGCAATGTTGATGTTGCAAGGGTGGCGAAAGAGAATGCACCATTAAATCATCAACTTACAAGTCTTCCCATTTAGAAGGACATTTAAGTGAAAGAGAAAATGGCTATTATTGTAAGGATATGTAAACTCCCGTGAAGAAGTGATGGAGCGATTTCTTGGAGTTGTTCATGTTGTTGACACCACTTCATTATCTATCTCAAAATTAAGAGGCCAAGATATGACGGGGTTTCTAATGCGCGGGGTGAGCTCAATGTATTAAAGACTCTTCCGTTATAAGAAAATCCATGTGAAAATATGTAAATTATTTTGCTCATCAACTACAATTAGTGATTGTGGCTGTTTCAGAAAAGAACTCTTTGTGACTGATTTTTTCAGTATTTGTTAATGATTACGAACATGGTTGGAGCATCTTGCAAGAGAAAAGATGAGTTTTGACAAACACAAGATGAAAACATTGTGATGATATGTCAAATTACAACTGGGCCGGGAGAGGATTGAATCAAGAAACTTTATTAGTTCGGCCGGGAGCTACACGATGATGTTCGCACTGCAAAACCATTGTTCATCTTCTTTATCTTTGTGGTCCCCAATCATTGATGTACTTGGAAATATTGAGAAACATGGAAATGATATCAACACTTGGGGTCTTGTTGGTAGCTTGCCTGTAAAGATTGAGTCTTATATAAATCTGTTTTTATTGCTCACTTGAAGAAGATAGTTTTAGGGATGACAAATATTTTGTTACAATTTTTGCAACAAAAAGATCAAAATATTATTCGAGCGATGAGTATGATTCAAAGTATCAAAATGCGATTTCAAGATTTGAGGAAATTGATGGATGGAATTATCTCTTAGAAGATGTCTAACGTTTTTATTTTGTTAAGGATGTTGACGTTATGGCTAAGGATGATAATATCCCAAATCGCTACCATTCTAGGCCCGCGGGACATGTTATAACAAATAACAACCAATTTAAAGTGGAAATATTTTGTCATGTACTTTGTTATTTCTCTATAATATTTTATTTGTAGAACATTTATAATAATATGTTAACTTGTTTAGTTCATAGAATTAATATTATTTTACATTTGTAATTGTAGGTTATTGATCAAATTGGTCAAGAGTTGGAAAATTATTTTAGCGAGTCGAGCACAGAATTACATCCACAAGAGTTGAAGGCATGCACAATTTCAATGTGTCAAATCTACATTGACTTGCATAATTATATTTACAAGATTTCTCAATTTTCGATCAACTAAAGATTAAAGAAGAGTTGAAGGCATGGATTCCTGAAATGAGGGGAAATGAAAGATTTTCTAATTTGTAAATTATTGGAGTTGTTTCTAAGAAGATGATTGAGGTAGGGATTCACAAAGCTTTTTAATTGGCATATCATCTTATCGAATTAGTTTTATGTTATTAGTTGCAATTGCTACGGTGGAAATGGCTTTCTCTGCAATGAGTATTATCAAGACAGGTTTGCACAACAAGATGGAGATGATTTTCTCAGTAATAGTTTAATATGCTATGTCGAGAAAGATATTTTCAAGTGCATTGATAATGAGGTTATCCTTCAATATTTCCAGGCTCGTAAAATGGATCTACCCCTTTATCATTAGGTTGATGAACTATTTTACAATACAAAACACTAATTTGTATTGATGAATTCTTTATATTAGTGAACTATTTATCTTTTATCGCTATTTTGAGGTATTGAATTTTTTTTTTGTTTTGCATGAACTCTTTTTATGTATTGTTTTTCTTCACGATTTCGCCCCCTTTCAAAACTTTATGGCTTCATCACTGATCCCAAGATACTAGACAACTCGATAGATGAACATATGAGGTACGTATGATTGTATGAGGCGATTTAGAAAAAGTGACTAATATTATAAACAAATTGAAATAGAAAAATTGTGTGAAATAAAGATTGAAAGATTATGAAATACTCCCTCTGTTAATAAATACTTGTCGTTTACTATTCATGTACGCTTTTTTAGAATGATAAAAACTAGATAAAATATTAACTTTTTTTTTACATTTGTTTTTATAAATTCATACTTAATAGTAATAAGTATGATACTATTTTAAAAAATTATTTAAAAAGTTAATATTTTATACATTTTTAACACCTAAAAAGGCATGCGTGAATAGTAAAACGTCAAGTTTTAATTAACGGAGAGAGTAATATAAACTTCGTATGGGGCGTAAAAGAATTTATTGGTAAAAAAAGTAGAGTTTATTTGGTTATTATCATGGTATTATGGTAATTTCAAACCAAATAAACTAAAAACATTCATGAAAAGCTATAAAAGTTAGCTTTTTTAAACCACCAATTTAATCAAAAAGCTTATTTAAAATAAGCCTCATACACAATTTATTTTTTAACCATTTCATTTTAGTAATAGTTACAAGTAACCCATACACATCCATGGTCCTACAACAAACGGAAAATAAACAAACATCTAGTTATGGCTGTTTTATCGGCATACTACAAAATTTAGTATTAAAAAATTGCAACAGTGGATTGTGCGATACTACGAAGCACCTTGGAAACTATTGATACTAGAAGGATCATCGAAGCATGAAAACTAACTTTGTGTTAGGAAAGTAAATATGAACAGTAGCGGGCCTGCAATTTTCCCAAGCAAGGAGGACATGTGTCGCTCTTCTAGTGGAGGGCTCCAGGAGGGGAGCCTGTAAAGGCTCGGATTTTCAAATCCTAATTTTCTGAAATAAGAGAATTAAAAATGAAATTAAATCGGTTTTAAAACTTGTTTAGCGGATTCCGACCGGAGTATAAATTTAACGAACAATTTCCGTTCTTTTACCTCGAAAATTCAAAATAATTATCGGATGACGATATCCTTCTCAATTTTTAAAATCTAATTGAGTGAGAAAACGAGATTCAGAGAAACTAACATTCGAGAACTAATTTTGGGGTTCAAGATTCACGTATTCGAAATTTATTTTCGGGTAATGTTTTAACCAATCCCACACACAATCTCACCATCCCCCCTCACCCTTCACCCTATAGGCCTCCCCTACTTCCTAGTTCGGCTGTTAAACCTCACCACTCCTCATCAATCACCCGTCACCACCATCCCTCCATACCCCTCATTTCATTTTACTTCACACTCCACCTCCTTCCTCCTCCTCCTTTTTGAATCGACCGACAGTGGCACCGCAACCATCTATTCGCGAAGGTCGACGTCCAGGACGAACCCGAGCCACCCAGGAGCCCAGCGCCGACGCCTTCCCCGAGCACCTTCCCCTGGGCACCACCCGAGAGCTGCATCCGACCCTGTTTCGGAAGCATCGAGCCACCAAAGCTCCGACGTCCCGGTTCGAGCGTGATTAGCTTCCGGTAAGCCGTTCTCCTCCGTTTCCGATCGGAATCATCCTCGAGCTTCACCATCACACTCACCCATGTCCGACGCAGGTCCGACGAGCCATCGCAAGCCACCGACGACGCCCAGAACTCCGATCGAGAGCTCCGAAGTCGCGAATATCCTCGGTGAGCAATTGAACCTCCTCCTTTTTCCTTGGGTTGTTTTGGTTCCTTCTTGTCCTTGGGTGGTCGAGAGCTCCGACAGCTCGAGAGCGAGGCTGAGCGCAGGAGGCGGGGCGTGTCTCGGCGTCGACCGGTTGCAGGCGTAGCGGGAAGCCTTCAGCTTTCAAAGGAAGAAGAAAGGCACGTGGGTACTTGCCCAGTCAGCACCTATGGCCCACCCCCCTTTGTTTCGTTATTGGTTTAACCGGGTTTGGGTTTTGTGTGTTCGGTTCGTTTCGGGTTTACCCATTTGTTTATTTAACTAATTAGCGGTATTTAAATTATTATATAATATTATAAGAGGATTTAAAAAGATCAAATATTATTTTGAGAGATTTATATAGCGTTGGTTCGGTTCGGTTTGGGTTAAAAACGTCGGTTCGGTTGGATTTAAACGGTTTCGGTTCGGGTTAAAAGCGTTGGTTTGGTTCGGGTTTATTCGTTATACAATTATTTATTTAGTTTATTAATTAATTGTCTAACCAATTCCCGATAATTGATTATTTTAGAAATCGATTTATGTGTCGATATTTAAAGAGGGTCGGTTTTAAAGTATATAAATTGAATTATTTATTAAGTGTTGAAAGTTATTTAAGTCCCTAGATTGATGTTTAAATTAAAGTAAAGTATGTCGGGATTATTTAAATGGATTTTTGGAAGTATTTTTAAAGATTAAATATTTTATGAATTAGAAATGGCTAAGTATAATTTTGAAGTAATTGTTTTAAATAACAACTTGACTAGCTAGTGAGATTATATGGATTGAAGTATGATTGAGCCAATAATGGAAATGACAATGGAATAAGATGATATAAGATGTTGCCATAAGTTGAGATAAAGAATGTTGATGATGCTATGATTAATGGATTGGTGGGCATGTTATGTAGTGGTAAATGGATCCCGTTTTGTGCAGTTTACTTATGTATATTTATTAATAATTGCTAGGTGATCTGTAACTTGCTTGCTTATATCTTGCTGCTTTTCGTCTTGCTGATCTGCTACTCCAGGTAAGTTCTTTGAACTTACTCATGATGGGCGCTCTATGCACTGGGTGTTATATAGTAGGCTAGTGTCCATGCACCATACGACTTAGAATCATGCTTAGGAGCTAAAATGAAAATCATATGATTGCTATATGTCCTTGCAAGAGAACGGCCGTTATCTGTGATAGTCCTAGAGTCCTTGCTAGGGTCATAGGGTAGCCCAGCCTCATCGGGTACCCTGAGTCAATCGAGTCTATATGAGCATGATATGATAGCCCAGCACCATCGGGCAAGCGATGAGATGATATGATATGATGATGCCGTGGTTTGTGCACCACCACGAGGAAATTGATATGCTATAGCACCGAACTGGCCAGTCTCCGCCCTATTGAAAGGGGGTGGAGGTACGAGAGGGACATGCCACTTGGCATTCTGTGTGGATCCATTTATCGCTTTCTGCATTATATTAAACTGTCAGTATATATATGTGATTTAATTTATGCATGACATTACGCATTTCATCTTAAGAATAGGATGCTTATTATATGCCTCTCAGAGTGTGTTTACATACGCGCATGAGTGACCTGATGATTGACCCAGATCCCCCTCATTTTTTTTAGATTCAGGTAACCGTTAGCCGCTATCGTTGCTTAGGTGGATGCTTGGCGGGTTCAGACTTTTGGCGTTAGATCGAGAGGTTGAGAGACCACCACACTTCCTCTCTTTTATACTCCTTTTCGGATTGTATTTAAACTCAACCTTATTTTTGCTTTCGCTCGATTTCACGATTAGACTAAGGCAGGTATTTGATCCCCAATGGATCCGCGATCTTTAAGGGTTCGAAATCCCTTCTTTTAGTACAAATATTTTGTATTAAAACTCAACCCGTACCTGGATTGCAAGATCCGAACAAGGGGTTTTATCCCTTGAAACGTAACCCGGAAATCATAATTCTGGGCCGTTACAGAGCCGAATGGAGGACACATGTCCTTTGATGGACGACCGAGATCTTCTTTGGGGATAAAGTGTATTACACATTAAAATCAATATTTCGGCAATAAAAATGTAAAAAATAAATATTAGCACAATACTAGATTTATTTTTATCTACATGTAGACATCAATTTTAAATATGTTTGACTATATTTTTTAAAAAATATTTCTCTTTGATTATAAATATGCAAAATATAATCCAAAAAATTGAATTATAATTATGGACTAATTTGAAATAATAAATAATGAAAGATATAAAATAAATAATTATTGAATTTTTTTAATATGTAGAAATTGACATGAGTATTAAAAATGATTATAATTATAATTGAGAATTGAAATAATTGTTGGAGAACGGTATATTTGTAAATTGAGTTGGTAGGAAAAGATGGGTGTTGGGCAATGAGGATCATCTAGTCCGCAATCGTAGTCCATATCGTAGTCCAAATTATCTCATTGGCTAACTTGAAATTTCTAATTATTTTCTTAAATAAGTGTTTGTACCTTATAATTTATTTTAATGCTTATCGGCCAATGAAATTAAAGGGACCATAAAAATGGACTATCGCGTTAGACTAGATGATTTTCACTGGGTGTTGGGATACTATGGATGTTATTGAGAAAATGGAAAAAATGAGAATGTGATGGTAGGATGATGTGACGGAAAGAGATGATTAAAATATTAGTATTCCTAGTTGATAACTCCCTCCCTTGATGAAAATCGGAATAAGTTTCAAAGGCCTTGACAGTCTGTCTGTGTCAAAGGTCTTGGAGCTTTAACAGTGTTGATGAAATACAAAACCTGTTCTATATGATATTATGTTCGAAATATTATTTTATTGTATTATATGCTTCCATTATATTATTATATATAACTAACCTTTCAGGAAGTATTTTCGAATATTATTTCCTTCCTTATGATGCAATTTGAGAAGATTCAAATCGGAAAGATTATGGCATTCGAAGTTTCCAAAGATAGAAGATCCAGCTCAAGCCATGATCTAGACTAGCCGTTGGAGAAGATCCTTAGGCGCCGATTTGTCTCAATATAAAGAAAAGGAAGATGAAGACAGAAGACACACATTGAACACGAGCTTTTCATACACTCCAAGCCTTCAAGAGAAATATGTCTTCGTGTGCTCTCTGCTTGTCCTAACAGTCTGTTATTTCATTTCAAAACATTTGAGAGTTACACAATGAGCTTATAGGATATATTCAGTTATAGGGTTATACTCGAGAGTTTGTAACTCAGGAAGTGAACACTAGGCGATTGATTCACTAAGTGTAAGAGGATTGTACTGGATAGCATAGAGAGGTGGGGCTCTTCTAGATTGGTCTAGGACTCCAAGGGAACGCAAGTTGACTAGATTGCAATTGTATAGGAGAGAGGCTTCTCGGGGAGCTACTAGGATCCTAAGTCTTGTGAATCAATAAAAGCCGGTTGAGTCCTAGGGTTTTGGAAGAACCCTAGGCGGGGACGTAGGCCAAGTTCGTGCCGAACCTCGTAAATAACTCATCGAGTCCTTTATTTACCGCTTTACCTTATTTCCGCACTTGGTTCGATTGTTTAACTTTGTGATTCAGGTTTTCAGAGAAACTGCTAAGTCTAATCTCAAAGGGTTTTGCACGAGCTTCAAAAGTCTTGAGACTATCTGCGAAAAACCGACATACTCTATTCAACCCCCCTTCTAGAGTATTTCTATATTACTTTGTTTTACATTACTGAACCTTCAATTGGTATCAGAGCTTTACTCACTGCTTTTGATCTAACAATCTTGTGAGTTTTCGATCATGTCTAGTGAAGCAAGCGGAGGATTTGCACAAGGAAGGTCTACAAGCGGACCACCACTCTTTGTAGGAAACAACTTTGTCCACTGAAGATCTTTGATGAAGATGTTCATTGTAGACCAAGATCTGGAACTTTGGAACATTATAGAGAATGGTCCGAAGATTCCAGAGAAAGACGGAACAAATGGAACCAAAGTCGCAAAGAAGGAGTCTAAATACATCCAAGCGGATCTTGAACTCGTCTCCAAAAACTACAGGGCTATTAAATTACTTTATTGTGGACTTAGCACTGATGAGTTTAATCGTATTTCATCTTGTAGGTCAGAGATTTGGGACAAGCTGGTCGTCACCTATGAGGGAACTAGCCAAGTGAAAGACACCAAGATCAGCATCTTCCTTCGAAAGTATGAGCTTTTCTAAATGAAGTCTGATGAGTCAATCAAGGCCATGTTCACACGATTCACAGAAATCACCAACAACCTTGACTCTCTCGGCAAGAGCTTTACAAACGTGGAGAAAGTAAGAAAGATACTGAGGTGTCTCCCAAAAGAAAAGTGGGGTCCTAAAGTAACAGCTATAGAGGAAGCCCAAGACCTCACTACTCTGCCCCTTGATGACCTACTTGGGAAACTGATCACGCATGAGATGATCTTTAATGAAGACGATGGAGAACTTCCAGCAAGCACTAAGAACTTGGCGCTCAAGTCTAAGAAGGATGAGCCCAAAGATGGATCTGATTCCGAAGATGAGGACGACGATGAGGATGATCCTTTTGCTCTTATCACAAGAGGCCTTGCTCGAATCCTCAAAATGAAGAAACAATTCAACAACAAGGACGGATCAGGGTCTTCTAAATTTCGAGGTAAGTCTCAATACAACAAGTATGATAAGAAGACTAAACCTTTGTCTTATTTTGAATGTGGTGAAACAGATCATCTTGTGAAGGATTGCCCTCAAAAGACAAAGAGCCAATCCAAGAAGGGTGACAAATGGAAAAAGAAAGCCATGGTGGCAACTTGGAGCGACTCTGACTCTGACTCCGAGGATGAGAAGGCCAATATTTGTCTTATGGCCTCAGAAGATGAATCCCACGATGAGAAGCTTGAAGCAACTGTAAGAGAACTTATGACAAGTCCAAAAGAGGTATTATCGGAATTCCTTTCTAATATGATTGCCAATGAAGAGAAACATATTGCCCAGACTAACATTCTTATCAAGAGAACTGTGGACCAGGAAAGAACTATTGAGAATCTGTCTATGAGGGTCAAAAGTCTTGAAGCTTCTTATTCAGGTCTTGACATGAAAGTCAAGATGCTTGACTCAGAGAAATCTGAACTCAAGCAAGATCTCTCCTCTCTAAGAAATGAGCATCATGACTTAGAGAAAGAGAAGATCTTCCTGAATAATAAGATTCAAGACCAACAGAAAACCCTCATATGTTTTACCAAATCCAAAGGCACTCTTGATAGGATGTTAGGTGAGCAACAAAGTTCTCTAAACAAAAGTGGTATTGGTTACAATCCAAGGTTTTTAAAGAAGCATCACATTACCACCTTTGTGAAGGCAAACGGAAGCAGAACTTCTCCTATATATCACCACTGTGCTCGAAAGAGACATGTAAAAGAGACCTGCCCCTATAGAAGAAAGAATCCACATATCATTCGCAATACATTTCCTGTTCATTTGAGAAAAGAACAGATAACACAAGTTTGGGTCCCAAAAGGCACTATTTTACCAAATATGGTTTATCCCAATAATGGATCCAAATTTACTTATTGGTCTAGCCACAAAGGTTGATGTTTGTCTTGTAGGAGATCACCAAGGTGAAAGAGCACAAATGGATTATTGATAGTGGATGCTCGAGGCATATGAGTGGGAAGAGTTCTCTCTTTCATGATCTAAAGGAGCAATCCACGGGAACAATCACTCTTGGTGACAAAGGAAAATGTGACATCGCTGGTATTGGTAGCGTCGGAAGTGATTCCAACCATAGTATTAAAAATGTCTATCTTGTTAATGGTTTAAAGTATAATTTGCTTAGTGTTTCTCAATTATGTGATAGTGGCAACAATGTCAGATTTAACAAGAAAAGATGTCTAGGTTGCAGAGAAGATATACAGGTGAAGTTATATTGACTGCATATCGTTACAACAATATATACACTGTAAATGCTGATCAAGTGGCACAAGGAAGCTTAACCTGTCTAAAGGCTTTGACGGATGATCCAAAGCTCTGGCACAGGAGACTCGGTCATGTGAGTCCACATACACTACAGAAGCTTGTGTCCAAAGGGCTTGTAAGAGGGCTACCTGAGATGGACTTCAAAGGTATTGATATGTGCAATGCATGCACACGAGGTAAACAAACACGTAGCTCTTTCAAACCCAAAAAGGTTGTAAGTTCTTCTAGACCCCTTGAACTTTTACATATGGATTTATGTGGTCCTATGCGAGTAAAATCTCCCAATGGTAAAAAGTACATGCTTGTCGTTGTTGATGATTTTTCTAGATATACTTGGGTTGCATTTTTTAAAGAAAAATCAGAGGCCTTATTTGAGTTTTCAAAACTTTGTAAGGAGTTGCAAACTTTAAGAAACGAGCCCATAGTGTCAATTCGAAGTGATCATGGTAGGGAGTTTGATCAACTTCAGTTTGATTTGTTTTGTGCTAAATATGGCATATCCCATAACTTTTCTGCTCCTAGGACACCTGAACAAAACGGGGTTGTGGAACGAAAGAACCGCACCTTAGAGGATATGGCCAGGACTATGCTTTTAGAAAATGCATTACCTAAAACCTATTGGACTGAAGTTGTTAACATAGCTAACTATATTTTGAATCGTTGTCTTATTCGTTCTATCTTAAAGAAAACTCCTTATGAACTTTTCAAAGGCCGCAAACCACTTATATCTTATTTTAAACCCTTTGGTTGTACTTGTTTTGTTCATAACAATGGAAAAGATAACCTTGGGAAATTTGATGCGCGTAGTGATGAAGGTATATATTTCTTGGCTACTCCACAAGTAGGAAAGCTTATAGAATCTTCAATAAAAGGACCCAGTTAGTTGAAGAAAGTATACATGTTATATTTGATGAATGCAATGACGATTCTTTGAGTGATAGTGTTGCAGATATAGATCTTAACATCCATGCAGAGAACGAGGAAGGTGATGATGCTGCTACCAAGAACACAGAGAAGAGGAACATGCAGGAACAGATTCTCAACACTAAAGAATTGGCCCAAGGTGTTGAAGATTCGTCCAAAGCCCTTGGTGTCCAATCCAAAAGTGTTGAAGCGTCAGAAACTGCTGTAACTGAACCTAACAAGACCACGGAGTCAGATGTATCACAAACCAATCCTACTGGTGTGACGAATCAAGGAGCTGAGACTAGCAAAAGGAAATTCAAATACTCCTCATCACACTCATTAAAGGATATCATTTCTGACCCTACCTCTAGTGTTCAAACTCGTTCTAAACTTAAAGATCTTTGTGCTTTTCACACGTTTGTTTCTCTTATTGAACCAAAGAAGGTAGATGAGGCCCTTCAAGAGCCAGATTGGATCATTGCTATGCAAAGTGAGCTTAACGAATTTGAAAGGAACAAAGTCTGGACCTTGAAGCCTAGGGCAAAGCATCAATCAGTCATTGGCACACAATGGGTATTTCGAAACAAGCTAGATGAGAATGGTAAGATCGTGAGGAACAAGGCAAGGCTTGTTTCTCAAGGCTACAATCAAGAGGAAGGTTTATTGACTACGAGGAGACCTTTGCTCCCGTAGCCAGGCTTGAAGCTATTCGCATTTTATTAGCATTTGCATCTTTTAGAAAATGATTTTAAAAGTGGGTTGATCGACAAGACTCTTTTTATCAAGACCAAAGGAAAGGACATTTTGGTTATTCAAATTTATGTTGATGATATATTATTTGGTGCTACTAACACATCTTTGTGCAAGGAATTTTCTGACATCATGTGCAGTGAATTTGAGATGAGCTTAATGGGTGAACTCAACTTCTTTTTGGGATTACAAGTTCATCAATCCAAGAAAGGGATCTTTGTCAACCAAAGCAAGTACACCAAGGATCTCTTGAAGAAGTTCAAGATGGATCAATCCAAAGCAGCCAAAACTCCCATGAGCTCAACATTATCTCTAGATCAAGACAAGACTGGGAAAAATGTCAATCAGAAGGAGTATCGAGGAATGATTGGATCTTTACTATATCTCACAGCTAGTAGACCTGACATCATGTTTAGTGTTTGCATGTGTGCTAGGTTTCAAGCTGATCCTAAAGAATCTCACCTCGTGGCTGTGAAGAGGATCTTTCGATATCTCAATGGCACTAAGGAGCTTGGACTATGGTACCCAAAGCAATAGGATTTTACATTAATTGGGTATTTTGATGCAGATTTTGCAGGCTATAAGGTAGATAGGAAGAGCACATCAGGATGTTGCCAATTCCTAGGAGCATCCTTCATCAGTTGGCACTCAAAGAATCAAAACTCAGTTGCTCTATCCACTGCAGAAGCCGAATACATAGCCGTTGGAGCCTGTTGCTCCCAAATGCTTTGGATAGCTCAACAAATGCGAGATCTTGGCATCAACCTCAAAGGCATTCCCATTAAATGTGACAATACAAGTGCCATCTCCATTACAAAGAATCCTGTTCAGCATTCAAGGACCAAACATATTGATGTAAGGCATCATTTTATTAGAGACCATGTTGAAAAAGGTGATGTGTCCATTTCGTTTATTTCAACTGATTATCAATGGGCTGACATTTTTACTAAGCCTTTGGCAGAGGACAGGTTCACCTTCATTAGACGAGAGATTGGGATGGTTAACAAGGATGCACTTTCGTAGGGGGAGCTTTCCTTTTACGAAAGATAAACTCTACTTAGTGTCAAGACCTTTGAGAATTATATCAAGGTTTGTGAACTAAATGGTAGATTACATATATCGGATCACGTATATTTGGTTAATATCTTGTTAGATATTTAATCAAGTATATTTTTATCGGATTTTCAAATCTTTTATTTATGTTATATTTTTATCCGTTGAGATATTTTTGGAACAAAATAATTTCGGATATTTTCCCTCTTATTTTTGGTTAAGAAAAGGATTTGAATTTTGAATTGGAATGTTTTCAAAATAGCAATGTTATGATTACTATCCTTGGAACTCTAAACCCGTCAAATTACTCCATCATCTCTCTCTCTTCTTCAACCCAATCCTGTACCCGATTCCATCACAAACTCAGACCTATCCAAACCCTTCCAACTTCTCTTTCTTCAACCTCTCAAACTGTTCTAAAAACCCTAGCCGATTTCCTCCATGGCTCCCAAATCAAAGAAAGCTTCCACACCCAAAAGACTTGGCGCCACCCCCAAGGGAAGCCAGGCCACTGCTACTTCCCCTACACCTGAACCCACTCCTCAAGCCATTGCCCCTGCTGTTATCCAGAGAACCATCGCTGAGAGCACGACTACTGTTACCAAGGGCTCTAAAAAACGCTCTGCTAAGAAGCCTCTCAGTGCGAAGCAGAAAGGGAAAAAGAAGGTCATCGCTGAGGAGGTGGACGAGGAAGATGAGGAAGAGGAGGAAGATGATCTCGACGCCATTCTGGAAAGGGATGCAGCCAAGGAAGCCGAAGAGGAAGCTTTAAAGAAGAAGAAGGTCGAGGAGGAAACCGAGCTTGCAAGGAAACTTGTCGAGGAAGAAGCTGAGAAGATTCGTTCTGAAGGAAACCGAGCTTGCAAGGAAACTTGCCGAGGCCGAGGAGCTTCCTTCTGAAGAGGAGCTTGAGGAAGAGGACGAGGAGCAAGACAGATCTGGAGAAGACGAGGAAGCTGATGGAGACGACGTAGGGTCCGGTGAGGACTCGGGGTCTGAGGATGAGGAGGAAGAGGAGCTAGAACCTGTTGCCTCTCCTTCTCCTTCTCCTCCTCCCCCGTCTCCAAAGAAGCGGAAAGCCCCAACTGCTGTCAAGCCTCCATCTCCCAAGCGTACCAAGAAGGGCACCCTTAGAGGTCTTGAGGCGCCTGTCAAGAGGACTGCTCCAACACAGGCTCGAAGGAAGAATGCTGATCCACCCGCCTACATCCAGGTAAACCAATCCTTACCCTCTTCATGGTTTGAAAATGTTGAAACGGCTGGAAAGTGGGTAGATGAGTTTCGAACTCGTAGGAAATGCTGTTCTGATTTTTTGGATATCGAGTTCTTTGAAGCTTTGAAGTTACCTTGCATTGCACTTCTAAAAAAATCCCCAGCCTGGACCCTTCTCAATCTTGAAACCGTCTATTATCCTCAGCTAACCCGCCTGTTCTACATAAACCTAAAAGCCAAATACGATGCCAATGGTTGGTCTTTGGAATCTGTTGTCAAGGGAGTTAGAATCTCTTTCAACTCCACTGACTTTGTGGATTTCCTTGGCCTACCTAGCCCCTGTCCACCCTCTGAAGTACACCCATCTAAAGAAAACTGTATTATCCTTGCCCGATCCAAATACCTCCTACCCGAAGCATCTATGAGCACATCAAAACAGCTCACCCACTCATCCCTTACCCTAGAGGCAAAAATCATATTTAACATCATTGTTCGTTGCCTCTTACCCCGTCTTAACTCTGGCTCGCTCCTTACTGACAATGCCATGGTCCTACTTTACCGAATCCTCAATGGCCTTGATCTTGATCTGGCCAACACTATTTTAGGATCCATGGCTCACACAAGAAAAGCCAGGAAAGAAACTCCCCTCCCCTTTACCACCCTTTTGACCCAAATCTTCAAAGCTTCTGGAATTGATTTCAAAAATGAAGAACAACAACGTCACATGGGTAAGTTCGACTCCAAGAGCCTTGAAAAGATAGGCATCACTCGGTCTCCCCAAGGGACTTTGAGTCTTGCCTCTTCTTCAAAAGCTCTTCCCACTGCCTCAGTCGTTGATGAACGCATGGACAACCTGGAGTTGGGCTTGGAGGAAGTTTGCCTGGATATCAAAGAGCTGGACAAGGAGTTTATGACGGAGATGAGCGGGATAACCAAGATGCTGCAAGGTCTGTGGACGAGGCTCACTGATGATGCTCCGGACAACAAAGCTTAACCCTATCCTACCCCATCCCTACCCCAAACATGATGCATTGCTGGTTTTTGGAAACTGTTTCAAAACTTTTGGTGACTGTTTTACCTCCTCCCTTTGTTGAAAGACAAAAAGGGGGGAGATGATCTGTGGTTTAGACTTGAAAACTTTTTGCTGTGAAGGTCTTGGAAGACCTTGATTTTTTATTTTTGGTTTTCGGTTGGATGGCTTTTCCTGCTTTAAAAATTTGATCCAACATTTGTCTAACCCATGCAGGTACTTAGTCCGATTTCACTTATATTATTTATGCTTGACTAAGTTGCAGGGATGCACAGGTTTTTTCTTTCATCAAGGGGGAGATTGATAACTCCATCCCTTGATGAAAATCGGAATAAGTTTCAAAGGCTTTGACAGTCTGTCTGTGTCAAAGGTCTTGGAGCTTTAAAAGTGTTGATGAAATACAAAACCTGTTCTATATGATATTATGTTCGAAATATTATTTTATTGTATTATATGCTTCATTTATATTATTATATATAACTAACCTTTCAGGAAGTATTTTCGAATATTATTTCCTTCCTTATGATGCAATTTGAGAAGATTCAAATCGGAAAGATTATGGCCTTCGAAGTTTCCAAAGATAGAAGATCCAGCTCAAGCCATGATCTAGACTAGCCGTTGGAGAAGATCCTTAGGTGCCGATTTGTCTCAATATAAAGAAAAGGAAGATGAAGACAGAAGACACACACATTGAACACGAGCTTTTCATACACTCCAAGCCTTCAAGAGAAATATGTCTTCGTGTGCTCTCTGCTTGTCCTAACAGTCTGTTATTTCATTTCAAAACATTTGAGAGTTACACAATGAGCTTATAGGATATATTCAGTTATAGGGTTATACTCGAGAGTTTGTAACTCAGGAAGTGAACACTAGGCGATTGATTCACTAAGTGTAAGAGGATTGTACTAGATAGCATAGAGAGGTGGGGCTCTTCTAGATTGGTCTAGGACTCCAAGGGAACGTGAGTTGACTAGATTGCAATTGTATAGGAGAGAGGCTTCTCGGGGAGCTACTAGGATCCTAAGTCTTGTGAATCAATAAAAGCCGGTTGAATCCTAGGGTTGTGGAAGAACCCTAGGCGGGGACGTAGGCCAAGTTCGTGCCGAACCTCGTAAACAACTCATCGAGTCCTTTATTTACTGCTTTACCTTATTTCCGCACTTGGTTCGATTGTTTAACTTTGTGATTCAGGTTTTCAGAGAAAATACTAAGTCTAATCTCAAAGGGTTTTGCACGAGCTTCAAAAGTCTTGAGACTATCTGCGAAAAACCGACATACTCTATTCAACCCCCGTTCTAGAGTATTTCTATATTACTTTGTTTTACATTATTGAACCTTCACTAGTATCTCTTGATAAACATGGCCTTAGAACTTTCTGCAATGCACCCGACGGATAGCTTTATTTGAAAACGACGATTTGAACTGACATCCAAAGGCTAATTGCACCAGCCCTGCAAGTTTGAGGCCCTCTTCAACAAACAAGATAATCAAAATGGATTACAGGGCTACTCTGCCAACAACTCGAGTTATTGGTTAGATGACCGAACGAGATTCCCCTGACCGAAAATTGCAGATGCAGGACAGACAGATGGTACCGTGATTTAGTGCTCAATCGATAATTCATTCCACTGGCCATGCATCTGAGCCCCCCAAGACATGTTTTCTGCAGAAGCTTTATACTGGCTTCTTCTCTGCAGTTCTAACAGCTGAGTCTACCACATGATCTTCTATCTTCTTTTGTATTCCGATTCCTGATGCAACACAATGTTAGGAAGAGAAAACAATGTATGAGACGGGGAGTATAAATGTACATGGGTTTTACTGTATTACACATTCATAATGAAAATCAGTCAGTTACCCCAACAACCCAAGATCTCTCTCGCTCTATTTCACTCCACCTCTTCCATTCTCTAACTGAATATTGAGAGATCTGACAAATTGGTATCAGAGCGTTTTTCGATCTTGACCATGGCGAAGAGTACGCGATTCAAAGCTTCGGAGAAGATAGAGGTGCAGCTTTAGCAGCTTCAGCAATTCACGACCAGTACTCACGGCCAATTGAACGAAGCGATCCAACACAAAAAAGAACAGCACAAGGAGATCGAGGAATTGAAGCTAGCCACTACGGTGATTCGGACAAAGATGGATGCAAAGATGGATCAGTTGCAGTCTAGAACGGAGCTAAGCTTTGCGAAATTGGCAGAACAATTCCATGCGTAAACTAAGTAAAGCTTTGCTCGGTTGTTGGAATCGTTCAAGATTCAGGCAGGAAGAGGACCTCCGCCAGGAGGCAATTATGACCAGCAGGAGAAGACCCCGAATTCGAGTGCAGGAGAGGATCACAGATTGTATAGAATGCCTCCACTGCGAACTGAGAATCAGACCGGAGGCACAACGTGGACGGGAAACAGATTTCCAAAGATCGAATTCCCTCCATTCGATGGTAGGAAACCAAGAAGCTGGGTTAGGAAATGTGAAAAACATTTCATGATCTTCGGGATTCAAGAAAATCAGAAAGTGGAAATCGTTGCTATGCATATGCAAGATCATGCAGACGTGTGGATCCAAGGCTATTTGATGCAAAGAAAGGGGGTCAGATGGAAAGAAATGAGCGAGGCGCTCTGTAATCGTTTCGGGGAGAAGCAAGGGGTTGAAATCATGGAAGATTTCAACAAATTGGCTCAAGAAGGAGATCTAGAAGATTACAACAAGCAATTCGAATAACTACGAGCGGGTATGTTGGCATATAATCCGCACCTTCCAAAGAGTTACTTTGTATCCAGTTACATCAGCGGACTTAGGGCATAAATCAAGTCTTTAGTCAAGGTTGGAAGGCCCCGAGATCTGGCGGAAGGTTTGGAATTAGCGAGACTGCATAACGACACCGTTAAAGCAATTGTGAAGGCGGGAAAAGGCAATTGGAAGAACGGTTCACTGAGCACGAATTGGCAGGGAAATTCGAGAGGTGTGAACACAGAAGCAAAAATCAGGAATAGTTAGAAAAAAAAAGGGAGACATCAGTGAATGAATTCAGACGAACTCCGGGCTTGTGATACAAGTGTGGTGACAAGTACTTTATTGGCCATAGATGCAAGCTTTCGTCTATCAAATTCTTGTCATCTGAGGAAGAAGAGCCAGATGAATCTGAGGCAGTACAGGAAGCGGAGCAAGAGGAATTGCAGGAGTGCTGTGTTCATGCTATGTCAGGTAACAGCTCGGATACCTCAATCTTGGTGAAAGGATATGTAGGAAAAAGGTCGGTGAATGTTTTGATTGATAGTGGGAGTACCATACAAATAACCCATATGGATATAGGAATATGGATAAATATGTTAACCATACAAATAAGCCATCAATAGGGGTTGGTGAAATGATATGTAGAAAAGAGGTTGGTGAAAGGATATGTAGGAAAGAGGTTGGTGAATGTTTTGATTGATGGCTTATTTGTATGGCTAACATATTTATCCATATTCCTATATGCAAAGAGTGTACAAATATATAATTCAATTTCAATTTAAAAATCTAATCAAATCATCTCATGAAATAATCAATTTCTCAATTTGAAAGTCATAATTCATAAACCCTAATAAAATTTATTAAATAAATTTAACCCAATCTATTCAACAATTAATACTCTAGTCTAACCAAAATCAAAATATTAAACACTGCATAATCATAATAATTTATCAAACACTAAAAACTGACCGTATATCATCGAGACACCGAGTTTAATAGATTACGAGTCTACAACGGCGACATAAATGATGGTGACGCAGATGACCAAGGTGGTGGCTGCTAAGAGACTTGGCGACTCGCGGCACTGACGACCTGTGAACGGTGGAACTGCAGAACCACAGTGGACGTTTTGCGCTGACGGCCTGATCGTGAATCGTGATATTATGTTGTTACATCTTCTTTCTTTCAAAGGTTTTTAAGTTTTTGTTTTAACCAAATGAAAACGACGTCGTTTGTTTGTTTTTTAATTAAAAAATGGCAACGAGGGGGCGCAGATGCTCCCCTTGCCCTCTGCCTCCGTCTATGCTTGGGATATTCGAGACATATTTGTACTTTTGAAGGATAACCTCATTAACAATGCACTTGCAAATATCTTTCTCAACATATTAAACTATCACTGAAAAAATCATCTCCATCTTGTTGCGCAAACCTGTCTTGATAATACTCATTGCAGAGAAAGCCCTTTCTACCGTAGCTTGTCCCTTAGCTTCCTAATTCGTCTTCTAACCTTCATTGGCTTGTTCCATGATCTTCCAAAGCTTGTCCCTTGGACCTTATTAGCTTCATTTGCTCATGAATTCTCCACCTTTCAAGCTCGGATCTTATAATCTATAAATAAGCACTAAAAATGGTAGATTCCGAGCTTCGAATACCAAATGATCAAGAATGCAAATAAGCTTATTAAACATGTAATATGGAGATTCTAATGCACCTAAGACCACCTTTAATGTCTATACAAAATATGCATTATCAATCCCCAACCAGACTTGGACCTCCCATGGTGACGGGTTTAAGATCTGGAGGAGGTAAGTAGGAGGAAGGGAATTTGGACCTCACATGGCGAACTCGTCTACTATCCGCCGCCGCAACATAGCGTCACCGCCAACTCTTTCACTCGCCATGGAAACGGCACAGAGGGAACAAATTTCGAAGGGACAATGAGGCAGAGTTTCACTAGAGGAGTGGATTTGGAATCTCATATATGAGATTAGGTGAGAGAGCGAGAGAGAAAGAGAGAAGGAGCACTGGAGAGAGATCGAAAGGAGTGGACATTTTGCTAATTTGTCCAAAAGTTAGGACACTCTCCTAATATCACAAAAAAGTGCGACCTTTTCTCAAATTTTCTCTAGAAACTTTGTGGTTAAGACATTATACATTATATGGTTCAGACTTTACACACTGTGTAGTTGAACCAGTACGAGTAAAATGTTAGAACCACTACAAGTAAAATGGTTGAACCACTAAGAGTAAATGGTTGAACCACTACGAGTAAAATGATTGAACCACTAAGAGTAAATGGTTGAATCACTACAAGTAAAATGATTGAACCACGAAGAGTAAATGGTTGAACCACTACGAGTAAAATGACCGAACCACTATGTGTAGAATGGTTGAACAAAGCTATAAAAATGGTGCATAACATCAACATACTTGATAATCCACCTCCACTTACAATCGATGAAAAATGCTTGATAACTTTGACTTCAACTGAGATGCAAGTATGGGTAACTTTTCAAAGCTCTACAAACGAGAGTTAGTAACGATATATACCCAAATTTGCTGCAAACCCTCAAAACCAATCGCACGCCATCATCATCTTTTATGGATCCCCTACCAAAGTCAAGCTGGTTAAGCCAAAATTTCACTCTTAAGCCCTATTTGTTTTCAGTTTGACCCAACCTGGATTCGACTGAAGGAGTCTGGTTGAGCTTTGAAGCCACTGAATAAAAATATCATGTCGATTCTTAAGAGACACATCCTCGCAATGCTTACAAGTTACAAGTAGTCGAAGGCACTTAATTGCTGGTATATTAGCTAAATGACTTAACAAATTTATTTTAAAGGTTTCCACAAAATTTCCAAAAGACTATAATAAAATGATTGAACCAATACGAGGATAATGGTTAAATCACTTCTTGTTAACTTTATGTACCAATGAGAGTAAATGATTGAACCACTATGAGTAAAAGGACTGAACCACTACGAGTAAAATGGTTGAACCACTACAATTAAAATAACTGAACCACTATGAGTAAAATGGTTGAACCACTTCTTGTTAACTTCACAAACCTCGTGTTATAAAAATCATGAACCACTTCTTGTTAACTTCATGAACCACGTGTTATACAAGTCATGAACAACTTCTTGTTAACTTCATGAACCACTTCTTATTAGCTTCACGAACCATGTGTTATACAAGTCATGAATCACTTCTTGTTAACTTCACGAATCACTTCTTGTTAACTTCATGAACCACGTGTTGTACAAGTGATCATGAACCACTTTTTGTTAACTTAATGAACCACTTCTTGTTAACTTCACGAATCACTTCTTATTAACTTCATGAACCACGTGTTATACAAGTCATGAACCACTTTTTGTTAAATTCATGAATCACTTCTTATTAACTTCATGAACTATATGTGCTATACAAGTCATGAACCACTTCTTGGTAACTTCATGAACCACTTTTTCTTAATAATTTTTTTCACAAACATATACAAATTGGGTGTCTTTATGTAGATAAAATTAAATTACACTCAAAAATATATTTTTATATTTTTTTAACAACTGAAAATGCGAAAAAATAATTTTAAAAAGTCCATGTTAAAATTTATATATGTATAAATATTTTTTCATATATATAGGGTAGGGTTCGGGTGAGAACACCTCTACCGGTGAGAACGAAAGAAATAATTTGATTGGTTCACATGTCCAAAAAAGCATGACAAATGAGCACATGCGTCCCAATTCAAATCAATTAGTAGTACCCACCCAAATTAATTAGTAACACCCCACTTGCAGAATCACACGCGCCTATCATAAAAGAAACTACTCCCTCCGTTCGGCAAAACTTGTCGTTTACTATTCATGCACGCTTTTTTACAACGATAAAAACTATATAAAATATTCATTTTTTTATAAATTTTTTTAACAAGTTTGTACTTATTAATAATAACTACGAAGTTGTTAAAAAAATTATTAAAAAAACTAGATATTTTATATAGTTTTTATCTCCTAAAAAAGCGTGCATGAATAGTAAAGTGTCAAGTTTTTCCGAACGGAGGTAGTAATTAATTACACGCGCTCACACTAATTAATTACAAAACCTATGCACACATGTAAAAATGTTTTATATGAACTTTTAAAAATGATTTTTTTTTGCATTTTTACTTGTTAAAATATATATATATATATATATATATATATATATATATATATATATATATATATATATATTTGAGTGTAATTTAATTTTATCTACACAAAAACACACAAAAACACCCACTTTGTATATGTTTTATCGGATAAAAAATTAACAAGAAGTGAACCATTTACAACCACACCCTGTGAACCACACCCAGTGAACCACACCCTGTGAACCACACTCAGTGAACCACACCTAGTGAACCACAAACAGTGAAACACACCCAGTGAACCACACCCAGTGAACCACAAACAATGAACCACAAACAATGAACCAATCTTAACCAAATCCTGTTAACCACACTCAATGAACCAATCTTAACCATTATTAATGAACTAATTATATAGTGATTGACAAATCCTGTGAACCACACCCAGTACGTGAATCAATCTTAACCAAATCTTGTGAACCACACCCAGTACGTGAATAACTCTTAACCAAATCTTGTGAACCACACCCAGTGAATCAATCTTAACTACTATTAATGAACCAATTATAGAGTGATTGATAAATCTTGTGAATTACACCCAGTGAACCAATCTTAACCAAATCATGTGAACCACACTCGGTGAACCAATCTTAACCATTATTAATGAACCAATTATATATCAAGAGAAAACAATAGAACTTTGAAATATTCACTCGTGCAAACAAATATATCATATCAATGGATAAAAATACTTCATACTCGCATTAAAAAATACAGAATGGCAAGGGCAAGAAAGGATGAATGGAAAGAAAAATATGCAGTACCTCCTGTTTGAAGCCCAAATAGAGGAAAAGCATGTTTATCCTATAATTTGGCCTAAATTATTTCTCTTTGAAAAGTTGTAGTTTAAGCTAGATGTGAACTAGCTTAAACTACAAGAAACAAGAGCCTTATATAGATGTGTAACCGTAATTACAAAATATCGAAGACAGTACCAAAAACACACACCCATAACCACTGATGTGAGACCTCCAAAATAATACTCCCACTACTAGAATTTTGTTCATAGACATCAGACTTTTAACATCGGTCAGAAAAACGCATGATTTTAAAAATAACTATAACATCTGTTTGAAAATTTTCGATTTTACTGAAACTAGATACATCGGTCTTATTTTGTAGACAATGTTAAAATGTCATTTTAAAAAAAATTGAAAACGCGCCTATAATATTTAGATGGAATTTGAGGCGGTAAAGTAGCTAGTTCCAAACACTTAGCCAAAAAAAATAATTTAACACCCGCCCATCCTTGTAAAAAATATTTTGAAGACCCGCCCATAATTCCTAAATCCTAATTTTCTATACATACCCTTTATTCTCCCTCCCTCTCTCTTTTTAGTCGATCTCACCAGATCTATCAAGAGTCAAGACGACACTCAAATCCTCTCTTGCAGTCATCCCCGCCACCGTCGCCCTCGCCGCCATTGCTGCCATCGTCGCCACCATCACCGCCACCATAGTCGCTGCCACCAGATCTGAGATCTCCTTCTCTCCCTCCAGATCTGAGATCTCCTCTACTTCTTCTCCTTCTCTCCCTAAGACCCATTCTTCCACTCAACACATATTCCTTCGATGTTCTCCCAAAACCCCAAACATTACCACTCTCTCTCCGTTCTCGGAATCTCCATGTCTAGATCGAAGATGGGGAAGAGCTGCTCTCCATGGATCTTATCTCTCGTCTTCGTCCTCTTTTTCTCTCCGTCCCATTCCTTCTACCTTCTCGGCGGGGCTCCTCGCGATTTCGATAGGGTTCGTTTTTCGCACTTCTCTCTTTTAACTCATTCATCTTTTTTTTTTTTTTAATTGTAATTGAATGTTCTGCTATTGATTTGTTAATTTCTTCATTCCTCGTTTTTCTTACTTCTTGCCCTTTCGCACTTTGCCAAGCAAAATCTTGGTGTTCAGATCACAGAAATAGATACATCTAACTCAGAGCTGCATGACAAGGTAAATCTTTCCTTCAATGTTAAAGTTTCAAGTCTCAAATTTCTGCAATATGTTTTTCATTCTTGTTGAGCGGAACTATCAACTTGTTATCTTGATTTTGTTTCACTATGCCATGTAATTTCTGACACATTGCCTCATTCATGGTAATATCATACAGATGCTGTTGTATATGATGCCCGTTTAGAAATTAAGGATCATGAGACATCACTGAAGAAGGTACTTTCTGCAGATGTATGAACTTTTCTACTTGGATGAAATGTAAAAAGAAGAATTTGTATGAGTTTATTTCGATTTGAAAGCAATGCCAAAAAAATAGGGAATCAGAGATAATTTTGCTAGTGCCTAGAAAATTTGATGAAGGTCACTAAATGAGAAATAAAGGGAAATATAAAAACTGACTGGCTATGAATGCAGGCGACATTGAAGCTTGATTCTTCACCACAAGCTGGTGTTGCTGATATAAGTTCCATATACAAATTTGATTTTTGATCCCAACGGCAAAGTAATGGTGGCTGGAGGACTACAAATCAAAGGTTTGAATTTGACTGAGGGATGCCTAATTTCTCCAGTGGGTCTCATTGATTTGTACAATGTAAGCTTCTTTCCTCTTCCTCTTCTCTCTTGTTGTATTTACTGCTACTTTGTAAATTTTTTGCTTTACTGCTTGATTCAGATATTTTTGTGGATTTTTACCTCTTAGAATATAATTCTCAGTTTTCTTATTCTTGGTTTTGTTTGTAAATGTTTTACCTCTTAAATATGAGGTTTTGTTTTCTTTCAAACAATTAGAAATTGGACAATCACAGTAAGTCATACTCATATGTAAAATTGAAGAGAAGAGATTGGAGAGAAGACATTGGACAATCAAGGTATTTCATATGTGAAATTGGACAATAACTGTTTTGGACAAGGTGCTTTAAATCAAATGGTGTTTTGCTGTCATATCTGCATTGGTGTCTTTCATGTCATATGTGAATAACCATGTATACTGTTGCGGTCTTTAATTCAGCCCTTTGCTGAATTTTCGAGATGGAAAAAAAATTACCTCATGGTGGAGGCAAATTAAGGAGTTTTATTTTGGATTGGTAAGAAGATGAAGCTGATCTTCTAGATGGAATGGAATTAAGGAGTTTTAATTTATGATTGGTAAAAAGATGAGGTTGTAGTTTAGTTGTCAGTTGCCATATGTGTTATGTGATATTGGGAGTTTTAATGTATGATTGGTAAAAAGATGAGGATGTAGCTCTCCTCGGTCCAAGAGTTCAAGTAAGTGTCTAAGATGCTATGGCATATTGCAGGTCCAGCCATCTTCACTGCACACTATCAGTTCACTGGGTGCCCTCACTCAGACCTTTGCCGGCCTTGTCGTGAGCTTTAGTTGGCCGCTGTCTCCAATCGAGAACTCTTTCATAGCCGGCCTTGCTTTCGACGTCATGGTAATTACCCTCTCCAATTCAATTTTGTAGTAGTGGCTAATTAAATTAGCTAGCTTATAACATAACATGTATGTATTGTGTAATTAGCAGGCAAGATTCGAATGTTGGGTGTGTATATGCAGAGGTCATATATAGGTCATCTTGGTGACTATTTCCATATGTCTAACTCCCATCTACAATTGGTCTCCTCCGATAACTGAGCTGATTGGGGAAACCATTGAAATCTCCGAGGATGCTGGTATGAAAACCTTTCTTATATAATTGGGAGTTAGATTGTTGTTAGAATGTAATTAAACAGTGAGCTTGAATGGCAGAGAAATTCGCGCTGTGGATGCTTCCTCAGCTGTTGCTTATGCTTTGAACTTCCCAATCCAGAAGTTCTTGCAGGCGTAGAGGAAGGTCAAGGTGATAGCGTGGGTCTCTACTGTCATGTTATGGTCTCTCTCTCTCTCTCTTCTCCTTAGCCACTAGCTACTATTCTTTTATATTCTGACTTTTGTCCAATCTCATGGATTGTTTGCAGCTTAGAGTTTTAATACCTCATGATTCTCATTGTCATCACTTGCCATCTAAAGAATCATTTGATTCCTCTTGATGCCATCTCTATATGGTAAGATCCTCCAAAATCCCGCCTGGTTGCGTTTTTTTTATGTCGCGCTACATCGTTGTTAATACAGGTGATTCTTGTGCAGCATGAACATATAAACCAGCTTGTGCGACGTCTTCTAGTGTGGTACCCATCTCCTCCTATTCCTGGGTCTCGAGTTAATCCCGACTGGTGTAACATGGCTAATGTTGGGGATGTGTTTGTGATGCGGCAGCTATGGTGTCGGGGATTGTGTTGGTGGAATTGTGTATTGCTGGTGCATGATACATTGATACACTTGTCCTAAATCTCTATATGTTTTGTAGTATGATGTAAACGACTTTAAACTTAGGATTGGATTATTGATGTATTTAATCTTATTATAATAAGCATTAGATTTGAATCTACTTTCGGTATTTCATCATGTACGACTATTTTGGATAATGCATCATGGATTTGATCCAATTTTTATAATTTGAGAAATAGCATATTAATGGATACAAACGGTAATCAGACGTCATTTAATAACATAAAAACGATTTAAAAAGTATTGAAATACAACAGAGCAACTAATAAAATTGATGTCTTTAGTGAAATTATACATTGGTACACATAAAGAAATTGATGTTGTAATCTTTTTTGACATCATTTCTTTCAAATATATTGATTTAAATATATATACATATAACATTGTCTTTATGAATATTGAATGTTGTATATTGTATTTCAAACGAGATAACAAGACAAAATACAAAGGGAAAATTAATAAACACGAAATATATCGCATATAACTGATGTAAATAAGTTATTACAACATTGTTTTTGGAGAAAATATCGATGTTAATGTGAACTTTTGTATTGCTCTTCATACATTTAGGTAGCTAGAAATGCACAATAATAATGGTTTAACACTAGGTGAACCAATTAAAATGTAACTATATTCATGCATTTAAGTCAATATTACAAAGAGAAACGATGTTATAAATTATTATAGACATCGGTTATAAACCGATGTGGTAAAGTTTGGATTTTTAACACCACCCACTAACACGTCGAATTTTTTTTTGATTAACATCGGTTTATACCCGATGTCTATGAACAGAATTCTAGTAGTGTCCTAACTTCCCCTAACCCCCCGATCTCCTTATAGCCTCTACTAATCCATCTAAACACGGACTAGTCTAATAAATTTTTTAGTCATATACTTTCATTGGGCGACTTGCCTTGGCACCTCAAAGAATTACGTAATTTACAATTTTCAATTACACGTTTTACCCATTGCTTAGGCTCACACTCTTCTCCCTTAAACACTACTATATTTCTTCCTAACCATGTAAAATATACACGAGAAGTTTAATTTGAAACATGATTTTCCTTTTTCTTGGCTTGGCTCTCTAGCAAACCAATCTAATTGTTCAATAATTCCTCCGTCTCTCCTTGGTAGGCCACTCCAATACCTAACTTTATCTCTCGCTTCTTGTATCTTCCTGCATTCAAATCACATATGTACCTCAAATTCCTCTACCACTTTGCATCACAGACACCAAGACGCCTCCATACCATTCCAAATAAGTGCCCCCAATTCGACCAACAGCTCTAATAGAAACAAGCGTGATTGCCATGAATTTAGTCACAAAAGTAGCCACGGAAATACCCTCGAAAAACCTTACCAATGAAAACAGCCTCTAAAAATATACTTGTCTTATAGTGTAGTTGTTAGTTAAAAAAATTATAAGTGTCGTATAATCTCTCACAAAATTGGTTTCTTATTCGTTTTCGTCTAAATTTATTTAACCTTGTAAATTTTTAACTGGTTTGACAAAGTCCAAAGATATTGAATATATATCTAAATTTATTTAACTGTATAAATTTGTAATATATGTACTTTTTAAATATCGTTATCTTCCTCTTCGTCTTCATCTTCATTGCCATTTTTGTCTTCATTGTTATCTTTATTGTTTAGATCATCTTCATCCCCTACAGGGTTCAATGTGGTAAGAAGTCGCAATAATCGAATTGTCTTGATGATTATGATCAATTGAAGTGCCAAAATCAAATGTTTTGTGAGGAGGAATAGAATTGGTCCGACTACATCAAAAACCATTATTTGAGGAGGACTTCAATTCAATGTTCAAACATATGCATTCAGATCCCAAAGAAGTTCAAGCCATTAACATTTAACAGTTAAGGTTGTTATGTGGGTCGAGTAGCTTGAGCTCGGTTCGGGCTCGGCTCGAACTCGTTCATTTTCCAAACAAGCTGAGTATGAGTACATTTTTAATCTCGGTTCAAAGCTCGACTCACTCAATTCATGCTCGAATAACTTGATTTTTTTTTGAAATTTCCAATATTTCCTTTAATTTACTGCGGAGTATGTTTTAAGAAAATAAGGTTTTTTAATACTCGACAAAAGCTCGGCTCGAGCTCGTTCATTTTCTAAACGAGCCGAGAGAGAAAGAGAGAAGGAGCACTGGAGAGAGATCGAAAGGAGTGGACATTTTGCTAATTTGTCCAAAAGTTAGGACACTCTCCTAATATCACAAAAAAGTGCGACCTTTTCTCAAATTTTCTCTAGAAACTTTGTGGTTAAGACATTATACATTATATGGTTCAGACTTTACACACTGTGTAGTTGAACCAGTACGAGTAAAATGTTAGAACCACTACAAGTAAAATGGTTGAACCACTAAGAGTAAATGGTTGAACCACTACGAGTAAAATGATTGAACCACTAAGAGTAAATGGTTGAATCACTACAAGTAAAATGATTGAACCACGAAGAGTAAATGGTTGAACCACTACGAGTAAAATGACCGAACCACTATGTGTAGAATGGTTGAACAAAGCTATAAAAATGGTGCATAACATCAACATACTTGATAATCCACCTCCACTTACAATCGATGAAAAATGCTTGATAACTTTGACTTCAACTGAGATGCAAGTATGGGTAACTTTTCAAAGCTCTACAAACGAGAGTTAGTAACGATATATACCCAAATTTGCTGCAAACCCTCAAAACCAATCGCACGCCATCATCATCTTTTATGGATCCCCTACCAAAGTCAAGCTGGTTAAGCCAAAATTTCACTCTTAAGCCCTATTTGTTTTCAGTTTGACCCAACCTGGATTCGACTGAAGGAGTCTGGTTGAGCTTTGAAGCCACTGAATAAAAATATCATGTCGATTCTTAAGAGACACATCCTCGCAATGCTTACAAGTTACAAGTAGTCGAAGGCACTTAATTGCTGGTATATTAGCTAAATGACTTAACAAATTTATTTTAAAGGTTTCCACAAAATTTCCAAAAGACTATAATAAAATGATTGAACCAATACGAGGATAATGGTTAAATCACTTCTTGTTAACTTTATGTACCAATGAG
This sequence comes from Persicaria tinctoria, assembly GCA_037127255.1. Taxonomy (NCBI): domain Eukaryota; kingdom Viridiplantae; phylum Streptophyta; class Magnoliopsida; order Caryophyllales; family Polygonaceae; genus Persicaria; species Persicaria tinctoria. The sequence continues at coordinate 41,921,105 of JBANSL010000008.1, forward strand.
AGTAAATGATTGAACCACTATGAGTAAAAGGACTGAACCACTACGAGTAAAATGGTTGAACCACTACAATTAAAATAACTGAACCACTATGAGTAAAATGGTTGAACCACTTCTTGTTAACTTCACAAACCTCGTGTTATAAAAATCATGAACCACTTCTTGTTAACTTCATGAACCACGTGTTATACAAGTCATGAACAACTTCTTGTTAATTTCATGAACCACTTCTTATTAGCTTCACGAACCATGTGTTATACAAGTCATGAATCACTTCTTGTTAACTTCACGAATCACTTCTTGTTAACTTCATGAACCACGTGTTGTACAAGTGATCATGAACCACTTTTTGTTAACTTAATGAACCACTTCTTGTTAACTTCACGAATCACTTCTTATTAACTTCATGAACCACGTGTTATACAAGTCATGAACCACTTTTTGTTAAATTCATGAATCGCTTCTTATTAACTTCATGAACTATATGTGCTATACAAGTCATGAACCACTTCTTGGTAACTTCATGAACCACTTTTTCTTAATAATTTTTTTCACAAACATATACAAATTGGGTGTCTTTATGTAGATAAAATTAAATTACACTCAAAAATATATTTTTATATTTTTTTAACAACTGAAAATGCGAAAAAATAATTTTAAAAAGTCCATGTTAAAATTTATATATGTATAAATATTTTTTCATATATATAGGGTAGGGTTCGGGTGAGAACACCTCTACCGGTGAGAACGAAAGAAATAATTTGATTGGTTCACATGTCCAAAAAAGCATGACAAATGAGCACATGCGTCCCAATTCAAATCAATTAGTAGTACCCACCCAAATTAATTAGTAACACCCCACTTGCAGAATCACACGCGCCTATCATAAAAGAAACTACTCCCTCCGTTCGGCAAAACTTGTCGTTTACTATTCATGCACGCTTTTTTACAACGATAAAAACTATATAAAATATTCATTTTTTTATAAATTTTTTTAACAAGTTTGTACTTATTAATAATAACTACGAAGTTGTTAAAAAAATTATTAAAAAAACTAGATATTTTATATAGTTTTTATCTCCTAAAAAAGCGTGCATGAATAGTAAAGTGTCAAGTTTTTCCGAACGGAGGTAGTAATTAATTACACGCGCTCACACTAATTAATTACAAAACCTATGCACACATGTAAAAATGTTTTATATGAACTTTTAAAAATGATTTTTTTTTTGCATTTTTACTTGTTAAAATATATATATATATATATATATATATATATATATATATATATATATTTGAGTGTAATTTAATTTTATCTACACAAAAACACACAAAAACACCCACTTTGTATATGTTTTATCGGATAAAAAATTAACAAGAAGTGAACCATTTACAACCACACCCTGTGAACCACACCCAGTGAACCACACCCTGTGAACCACACTCAGTGAACCACACCTAGTGAACCACAAACAGTGAAACACACCCAGTGAACCACACCCAGTGAACCACAAACAATGAACCACAAACAATGAACCAATCTTAACCAAATCCTGTTAACCACACTCAATGAACCAATCTTAACCATTATTAATGAACTAATTATATAGTGATTGACAAATCCTGTGAACCACACCCAGTACGTGAATCAATCTTAACCAAATCTTGTGAACCACACCCAGTACGTGAATAACTCTTAACCAAATCTTGTGAACCACACCCAGTGAATCAATCTTAACTACTATTAATGAACCAATTATAGAGTGATTGATAAATCTTGTGAATTACACCCAGTGAACCAATCTTAACCAAATCATGTGAACCACACTCGGTGAACCAATCTTAACCATTATTAATGAACCAATTATATATCAAGAGAAAACAATAGAACTTTGAAATATTCACTCGTGCAAACAAATATATCATATCAATGGATAAAAATACTTCATACTCGCATTAAAAAATACAGAATGGCAAGGGCAAGAAAGGATGAATGGAAAGAAAAATATGCAGTACCTCCTGTTTGAAGCCCAAATAGAGGAAAAGCATGTTTATCCTATAATTTGGCCTAAATTATTTCTCTTTGAAAAGTTGTAGTTTAAGCTAGATGTGAACTAGCTTAAACTACAAGAAACAAGAGCCTTATATAGATGTGTAACCGTAATTACAAAACAAGAGCCTTATGTAGTTTTAGCCACGAGCATTACTGACGTGGCTATATTCGTGGCTAACAGCCACGACGTTAGCCACAATTGATACCCCGTGGTTGTACCCGTGGCTATGAAAATGACAAGCATGTCTTCCTTTCGTGGCCTCTCGCCATGAATGAAAACGCCGTGGCTGTACCCGTGGCTAAAGAGATGAGGCACGTGCCCTTCCTTCGTGGCCATTTGCCATGAACCATATGTCGTGGCTATATCCGTGGCCAATAGCCACGGATATAGCCCCTGGTTGAATATCCGTGGCTGGATTCGATGCTAATATCACCATGGGCATTCTTACTTGATTCCTCCGAAGTTGGGTGAAAAATTAAGGAGGTCAAAGCCCAACGAATTAAGGAGGTCAAAGAAGGTAGTCAAAGCCCAATGTAAGAGCCCAAACGCTGAACCTGGTCCAATTGACTATCAAAGGTAGTCAAAGCCCAAAGAAGGTCAAAGCCCAATGAATAAGGAAGCCCAAACAATAGCTCTGGACGAATTAAGGAGCCCAAATATTAGCCACGATCGTATCCGTGGCTAATGCCGTTGCTATTTACAGTTGAGTTCATTAATGCAATTCGTACTTTTCTAGTTGTCCACTTTAAGTTTGATGGTGAAAGGTCCCTGCGAAAGGTCCAAGTGTCGTCTTCTTCACAGTGAACTTGGGAGGGTTGTAGTTTCAAGTGGGAGATGAAAATTTGAAGTTGAGAGGTATGTTATATAATTGATATTTTATATTTGAGTACGTATAGATATATATGCTATATGTTATATATATTTTATTAAGTACTTAGTTGTATAGATTTAATAATCAGAAAATTTGTAGAGTGTAAAAATGTTGTGGTTATGGATTTTGTGTTTGATTTTGGAAATGTATGGACTTTGAATAGTAATGGACTTTGAAATTTATGGACTTTTTGCACGTGGGATGTGTTTATATGGAATATGTATTTACTTTTTAAAATGTTTGGACTTTTAATAGCAATATAAGTTGTGTGCATGGGTTTAAGGTTTTGTGTTCATGGTTATCTATTGGGTTTTAATATATTATTTAATTAGTCCACCCATTTAGAATTTTATATATTGTATGTTTAATATTCATATGTATTTGTACATATATATATATATACAGAAATTGGTGAAGTGCAATATGGATGATCGTTCATGGATGTATGAAGGAATAAATGATCGATCTTTGCAAGGGGTGGATGAGTTTATAAAATTTGCATTAGAGCATCCACTTTATGTCGATGAAGGCAAGATTAAATGTCCATGTTGGCGATGCACTAACTGTAAATGGTGCAACATAGATGAGGTTAAAAATCATTTATATCATCGTGGGTTTATGAGTGATTATCATCGATGGACAGCACATGGTGAAACTATTGCGCCTCCAAATCAGAATTATCCGTCTATGTATGATCACTTAACGGGGGAACAAAGGATGGTGTTTGACATTGCAGGTTCGAACTTTATATCATATATTGTACGTTTAATGTTCGATCGATTGAAATGTGATGAATTACAAGAAGTTGATGGGGTTTGAAATTTCAGGTCCGAACTTTGTTCCTCTTCCATGGTTTAATAATGATGGAAATGATGTTCAATTCCAAGAAGTTGGTCATGGTGGTGGTGAAGACATGATGACAGAGGATGCTAATCTCTTAGCAACGCAATTTGCAGAAGTGCTCAGAGCCGCTGATGAACCAGTGTTTTCAGGTTGTACTTCACATACGCAGTTGTCCTTTGTAAGTAGACTTATGAGCCTGAAGTGTGAATATAATGTCCCCCAGCCACTCTTCAATGGATTCGTGCAATTGTATGATGAAGTGTTGCCTCCTAACCATAAGATTCCCACTAGTTACTATGAAACTGAGAAGGTGGTTCGAAGTTTGGGTCTACCGGTGGAAAGAATAGCCATGTGTCCTAATGGTTGTATGTTGTATTGGAAGAATGATGTCAATGAAGAATCGTGTAGGTTTTGTGGGCATGCAAGATATAAAGTTGCAAGCAACGGAAGGAGCACTCCACACAAAGTGTTGTTCTACTTACCTCTAACTCTGAGACTTTAGAGACTATATGCTTTTGAGGCAACAACTAGTCATATGACTTGGAATGCAGACCATGTAACAGAGGAAGGAATGATGTGTCATCCGTCAGATGGAGAGGCCTGGAAAAGGTTAGACACAACGCATCCTGATTTTGCTTTAGAGGCTCGTAATATTCGTTTGGGTTTATGCACTGATGGCTTTGCTACCTTCAACAAAAGTGGACAAATTTATTCTTCTTGGGCTGTTATTGTTTATCCTTACAATCTTCCGCCTCATTTGTGCATGAAAACAGAGTACATGTTTATGTCCTTGTTAGTGCCAGGTCCGAAAAACCCAAAGAAGTTGATTGATGTTTGCCTCCAACCTCTCATTGATGAGTTGATGCATTTGTGGGAGGTCGGTGTACCTACTTATGATGTTTCGAGGGGAGAGACCTTCATTATGCGTGCAGCTCTACTTTGGACAATAAGTGATTTTCCTGCATATGCTATGTTGTCGGGATGGAGCACTGCTGGGGGGATGGCTTGCCCGATTTGTATGGAATCGGGATCTAATTGTTTTCGGTTGAAAAATGGAAGGAAGACTACCTGATTTGATTGTCATCGGAAATTTTTAGACATTGACCATCCCTTCCGTAGAAATAGGAAGGACTTCTATCGAGGACATGTGGAAACAACTTTGCCACCGTCGATGCTATCGGGGGAGCAGATATGGGAGCAGGTACGTCGGCTACCAACGGTCATTGACAATCCTTTTTACACGTCACCGGACTATGGGATTTCACATAAGTGGACAAAACAAAGCATTTTCTGGAGACTTCCATACTAGAAGGACCTTCTCATCTGTCACAATCTCGATGTTATGCACATTGAGAAAAATGTGTTTGACAATGTGTATAACAGCGTGATGGATATCCCTGGGAAGACGAAGGACAACTTGAATGCCCGGAAGGATCTTCGCCTATATTGTCATCGACCTGAGCTAGAGGTGGATGATGAATACAGAGGCGTAAAGCCTAAAGCAATATATACCTTGTCACGAGAGGAGAAGAAAAAGGTGGGTCAATGGTTGAGATCTGTTAAGTTTCCAGATGGCTATGCTTCTAATCTGGGAAGATGTGTTGTGAGTGATGATTGCACTCTCAGTGGGATGAAGAGTCATGACTGTCATGTGTTTATGGAGAGACTCATGCCAATTGCTTTCAAAGAGTTGTTGCCGCCATCAGTTTGGGGTCCTTTGACGGAGTTGAGTATATTCTTCCAGACAATTTGTTCATCGAGCTTGTCAGTTGGTGTCATGGAACAGTTGCATCGCATGATTCCTATACTGGAATGTAAGTTAGATCGTATCTTCCCTCCATCATTTTTTGACTCCATGGAGCATCTCCTTGTCGATTTACCGTATGAGGAACAAATAGGGGGGCCAGTTCAGTATCGATGGATGTACCCATTCGAGAGGAATTTATTTCATCTCAAACATAAGATCGTCCAAAAGAGTAATGTCGAAGGGTCAATCGTGATGGAATACTTAAGAGAGGAAATAACATCTTTCTCGGTGCACTATTTTCCTTCGCATGTTCCTTCAAAATTTAGGAGATTCGCGAGAAATGATGTCGACAATGGTGACGATTCTGCTTTCTCCATATTCAATCACCCTGGTGTGGGTCATGGCAATGGGAGAACAAGGTGGTTAAATGAAGACAAAGAGTGGAGGGCCGCCCACACATACGTGTTGGTCAATTGTCCGGAAGTACAACCATACCTCGAGTGAGGATAATTTTTCTTATTAAGTAAGTATATTTTCGATTTTATGTCATATAACTAATGCATCTTATACGTATGGATATTCACACATGTAGGATATTCGTAGCTACAATGGGGGGAGATGCGTGCGGAGATGACACCATTGAACAACATTTTGCGGATTGGTTTAAATTATATGTAAGTATGACTAAATACTTTTGCATTATTATAATTACATGAAACGTATAACTATTAATAATATTGTTTATAAACAATCTATTTGTAGGCCATGGACGGAAGCAATGGAATTTGTCCAAATACTCTCTTGTGGAATTTGGCATGGGGTCCAAATGTGGAAGCAAAAAGTTGGGATCGATTCTTTGTCAATGGCTACAAGTTCGAGACTCTACATCAAAGTGTTGGGAAGAAGACAATGAATAGCGGGGTTTGTGTTCGAGGCTCAAACTATGCGAATGCGGAGTCAGATTTCTTCAGTCTTCTCGAAGAAATCATCGAGATGAAGTACCCAAGCCCATACGAATTCCCGCTGAAAGTAGCCCTTTTCCAGTGCAGATGGTTCGATCCAACACGTGGAACACAAATTCATCTGGTCTACCATTTCGTTGAAGTCAACCAGAAGAAATTGTATCAACGGTACGAGCCTTTTTTACTCGCACAACAAGCTGTGCAAGTTTACTACCTTCAATATCCAGGAGCCACACGGGATCGAATGGATTGGTGGAATGTGTGCAAAACAAGGGCTCGACACAAGATAAAAGAGAGATGGGTATCGACGACCCCCGCTGATGCACAAACTGCGTACCAGTCAGATGAAGTCAACAATGCTCAGTTCCCCATTGACATCGAAGTAGAAGACTCACCGACTTCCTTGCGAGATCCCTCTGGTGCATATGATGTCTGCGATGACTACAACGAGGGTATGGCCTCCGAAGATGATGGAGATGACTTGGACGAGGGTGTGGTTCCTGCTGATGAAGAAGAATCCGACTAAACACCCTCTGCAGTATGATGTATCGATCTGTTTTTTATGTAATGTATATGGACCTGTGAGGGAATCGAACCCACATCACTGTGCACGCACAACGCTCTTCCAATTTGAGCTAATAGGCCTTGACAATGTAGATTTGCCAAGATGCATATGTATTCCTATACAATGACAAATCTGATTGGCAAATACATGCTCTGACAGGACCCCCATGGGAAACACAATGGCAAATCTGATAGCCGAATCCCATACCCAAAGTCTTACATATTAATCTTTAATAATATAATTCTCGAACCAGAATATCAGAATTGCACTAGCAACAAAACACAAGTTACCAATTCAGAAGGAGGAATTCGATAGCCAAATCAACAAGACCCCCATGGCAAAAACAATGACAAAACATCCTGAAGGACCATTTAATGCATTCGATATTCAACATTTGAAACCAACAGTCGATGATTCCATAAATTAAAGACGATTCCACAAAGATGAATAAATGATAGCAAACATAAGAAGGAATCAAGATACCAACATTCGATAACCAAATCTGATAGAAAAGTCTGAATTCCTCCTTACCCCTACTGAAGAACAGAAACACATATTCAGAAGGAGCAATCAATCCAATTTCGAATGAGCAAACAGAAGGAGCAATCAACCTAATTTCGATGAAACACAAATTCAGAAACCTAAATTCCATAAAAAAAAGATCGAATCCTCTTACCTTCGAATCCTCTTACCTTCAAATTCAGAAACCGAAATTCCAGAACGAAGACGAACAATTACCTCCATCAAAGCTATCCATAGAAGTCTTCCATCGAATCCATCCATCGTGCTCGATCGAGAATCCTCTTACGTCGCAACCGAAATCGAAATTCAGGAACCCTAGCCCTAGAATTCTCTTACCTTCTCCAATCTCCATCGTTGTCTCAAAGATTAAAAAAAAATGGAATGAAATCCAAAATTTCATCCAAAATGGAACCCCTAATGTCAGAATGTAATTTATTGGGCCTTTTTTAAGTATAAAAAAAATAATGGGCCTTTTAGCCCAGCCCACACCACCAAAGCTATTCCCAAACCCTAGCTATTTTCAGTACGCGGGCGAGGGATATCCGAAATTTCATCCAAAATTGAAATTTCATCCAAAATCCGTAACCCTCCCACTCTGATCACAAACCCTCAATCGTCATTCACCTCTCTCCTCTCTCCTCTCCAAAAACCCTAGATCTCATCTCTCAATCTCCTCTCTTCGTATCTCAATCCACTCAGTTAGGAAGATGCGAGGAGGCCTAAGGAGATCTGCTCGCCATGTCGACAATACTCGACCACCACTGGCTCCACAAAGGGAGAGGACAACCACGACACGCTCAACCCACAACCCACCCACGCAACCGGTGACCTCTCCACCGATGGTCTCCTCACATGTTAGATCTCCGGCCAGGACAAAGACAAGGGCCCCCGTACGAGTCTCCCCTGCTAGGGCCACCAAATGGGCAAAGACAACACCCTCAACAACCCAACAACCCTCTGCTCCTGTAGCCTCCCACCGTACTGAACCCACACACCAACCCTCTCCTCTTGTAGCCTCTCAACCCTCCGCCTCCCAACCCTCTGCTCATGTATCCTCCCGTCCCTCCGACTCCCAAGGTACTCAAACCACCCTTCCCTCTGCCTCCCAAAATCCACCAAGACGGTTGCTCCCGGTTCCTGCAAGCCTTCTCTTGCCGGATTCTCCAACTCCATCCGAGACAGAAGACAACGTCGTGTCTGAGCACCCCATGGACGAGGACCCCGTGGACGAGGATGCCCCAGAGAATGAGGAAGCCCTGCAAAATGAGGATGGCCAAGACAACCAGGAAAACCAAGAGAATGAGAACGACCAAGAAGATGAGGAAGCTCCGAGGTGGAATAGACCAGTCTCCTTTTCTCTGCTCAATGGATCGTAAGTCACATATTGTCCTTTACTTTTCGTTCTGTTTGTCTATGGATTGTGTATTTATTTTATAATGGAAATTGGAATGCATGTTTAAAAAAATGGGACAGATTCTGTAAGTGTGTGTATATATCATCTGTAAGTGTGTGTCTCTATGTGGTTAAACAAAATGGGCTAGCATCTGCAAGTATATATGATGGAACTTTATCTAAATAATGGAACTTTATCTAAATAATGGAACTTTGTCTGTTTTGATTGAACTTTGAATAAATAATGGAAATGGGATATTTGATGCAAGTGTGATTTGCTTGAACTTTGAATAATGGAACCTTTAAAAAAAATTGGGATAGCTTCTAAATAATGGGATAGCTTCTAAATAGACCTGTCAAACAGGTTGGGCGGGTTGGGTTTGGGTCGGGTCGTCTCGGGTTCGGGTCCATTCCGGGTCGGGTCATTTCGGGTTACGGGTCGTGAAATGCTCAACCCAGACCCATATTTAACGGGTTCGGGTCGACCCAACGGGTCAAGAGCGCTACTCATCCATAATTTTTTAAATGTCATTTACTATTTATACACGTTATTTTAAAATGATAAAACTATGTAAAATATCAATAAAAATTTATTACTTGTTATAATTTCATTCTTTTTAGTTTTTGAAGTATGAAATTATATATAATATATAAATGGATATTTTATATATTTATTATCATCCTTAAAACCATACATGAATAGTAAACAACATTTAAAAGTAAACAGATGGAGTATTTTTAATGACTATTTACATAGTTCCTAAATCTAAAATTGTTATATTATCCTAATAATAGTTATATTATTGAAAAAAATAATAATTAATGTAGCTACAATAGTAATATGTAATTTTATATACATAATAAATTGCAATGTTAAATTATAAAGTAAAGTTGATGATGAAAATATAATATTCAATCCTAATTATTATTATTAATAAATTCAATATTAGGTCAAATTGTAATTTATTTATGCTTTTATTATCTTAACGCTTGACCCAACGGGTGACCCTCGGGTCGACCCAACCCGACCCAGAAATTTGCGGGTTGAACGGGTTCGGGTTGCTTCGGGTTTCGGGTTGAAATATTTGCGCCAAAACCCACGTTTTACGGGTCGGGTCGGGTCGGGTCCTCGGGTCGGGTCACATTTTGACAGGTCTACTTCTAAATAATGGGATATCTGATGCAAGTGTGATTTGCTTGAACTCTGAATTTTTATATTTTGATTGAACTTTGAATAAATAATGGAACTTTTGTTTATTTTGATGGAGTAAGAAGGTAGCTAAATATGTTACTCCATTAGAGAACTTAGGGTGTATTTGTAATTAATTTTATTTGTTTTGTGAATTTTGTTTCAATTTGATTCAATTGCATTTACGGGATGGCTTAGGAAAGTGTGTGTATATAGCTTCTGCAAGTGTGTGTATGTATGTGGTTAGCTTCTGCAAGTGTTTGTATATAGCTTCTGTAAGTCTTTTTATATATGTGCTTCAATTTGTTTGTCTTTGAATTTGATATGTTTTTATATATGTGCTTCAATTTGTTTGTCTTTGATTAAATTTGTTTGTATATATATATAGCTTCTGCAAGTGTTTGTATATGTGTTTCTGTAAGTCTTAACTGTGTGTGTATATGAAGCTTTGATTAAACAAATCCTGCATATGGTGACTTCAATTATATTGACAACATTTGCTATAACATTTTTTGGTTTTACATGAAGCTTTGATTCAACAAATCCTGCATATGGTGTCATGCTCCAAGTCATTCATTCTCATTTCGATGGACCGTATATACGGTGGAGGGATGTTCCTGAAGCAACAATAGAGTTATGGTGGGGAATGTTCAAGGTAAAAAAATTTCAATAATATGCTAACATTCAGTGCATCCATGTGAAATATTTCAAACCTCACTTGTTTGTTCAATATGTCCAGAAGCAAACACGATGGGATGAAACTCTCTACTCGGAAGCAGCTGTCTTCAAGGCTTTCCACACAAAGGGAGGGGACCACATCAGGAACATCTTTGGGAAGGCTTGCGCTGGAAAAACAAAGAAGCCTACATGGGTGAAGCAAGTGATATGGGCGCAAATGCAGGAGAAATGGGCAAACGAGGACAAATTTCGCCGCCAATCTGAAGTCAACAAGCAGAATCGAGCCATCGCAGCAGAAAAAGGCACTCCGATTTTCAGTGGTGGATCGGTTTCAACAACTGTAATCAAGGATCGACTGCTATGTACACCTTATATCAGTTTCTGATGTTTTCCCATTTCGTATAGTTTCAATCACTCCTAAATTCATAATTGACGCTCTGTTTAGTTTGCATATATGTGTAATAATTAACTAACTATATTTTCTTACAGAAGAAGGAGCTTGGACAAGACCCAACCCCAAGGCAAACATTTGAAAGGTGCCATAAGAAAAAAAGACGGTTCTTGGGCTGGCACTCAATGCCAACCAACTGTGGTAAGTAACAATATCAAGTGACCCTTGTGACCCTTGTTGTTATGTATGTGCGATGTGAATGGTTTAGTTATGTTCTTTGGGTTCACACTTTTTGTTCGAATTTTTGGTTTCTCTTGCTGTTTTTGGTAAGTTTAGGTATTTTTTGTGCTTATGGACTTTCCAATTGAATGTCTTATTAGTTATGTTCTTTGGGTTCACAGTTGAATGTGTTCAGTTATACATGATGTGATGTGGTTTTTTGTTGGTGGGGAGTGGTGTTTTGGATATGAAGTCTGTATGTATAAAAATCATTTCCAATTGAATGTGTTCAATTATTCATTCCCCAAATTGATTTGGTTTTGAGGCATGCTTCATGAAATTAGTTAGTTTGTCTATTTTATTTATAATGAGCGTCACTTTGTCTGTTGATAAATGCGCTTGTTTAGTTAAGAAGATGTCATCATTCATTGCATTCTTATAATTGCAGGAAATGACTCACAACATGTTACATGAAAAAATTTAAACATACTATGTTATTAGCTGTTGCTTTCTATATGTTGTGACTGTCTGTTTTGCTTGTTTATATTTGTGATGATGTATTATACATGCTATGTTGTTAGCTGCTGCTTTCTATATGTTGTGTTACTGTTGTTGTGTTCATGGGTGTTGTTAAAGTTTGGTTGTGATGGTCAGTTCACTAGTGCCGCCTGATTATGATGGCTTGGTCATTTTCTTTGAATTAGGACAAGTATGACCAGTTGATAGAAGAAGAAGAAGAAGAAGAAGGCCTGCTTGATGACGCTATCTCTGAGAATGGATCTCACTCAGTTGATATGAATGTTACTTGGATCAAGGCTACAGGAGGTGTGAAGAAAGGACGGGTTGTCGGCATGGGATCAGAGTCGCCAGCTATCATAAAGTCAAAATCGATTCCAAAAGCTGCAGCCCCAACTATTGCAGCTCCTACTGATGCCCCTTTGAAGGACTAAGTGATGTCTGAGCTTTCAACTGTTAGGCAGGACTTGAGGACCGAAATGGTGGAGTTAGGGGATCAAGTACAGACCCACGTGACCACAAACCTTAGGCATTAAATGTCGTCCTTTGGAGAGCGAGTGTAGGAACAAGTTAGCTCAAGCGTCCGACAAGACATGATAGCTATTGGGGAGCAACTAATGGGCGAGACTAGGAAGGCCAACGAAGAGTGGCAGGAGAAGCTCCTCAACACCATGATGCAGTTCTGTCAGGGTAAGGACAAGTGAAAGTAAGTTGTGTGTTGCTGTTTTGGGTTCCACTACCTTAAGACTTTGTCGTATGCTCCCATTTCGTACGTACTGCTGAACTTTTGGGTTTGTTTTGGTTGTGGTTTGATTGTGTTTTGGCTGGTTGAACTTATGTTTGTGTTTTGGTTGGTTGAACCGGTGGTTGTGTGTTGGATGTGGTTGGAATGAACAAATTATGTCAATGGTTGAATGTTATTTTATTTTGGTATATTTGTGTGCAGGCGTCCAACATTATTAAATATATTATATTTACAGATTTATATAAGATGTGGCAACAAAATTTGCCACGGGCATACATTGTAGCCACGACCATTGCAACATATTTGCCACGACATTAGCCACGGGCATACCCACGACATATATTTTTGCCACGACATTAGCCACGGTCATAGCCACGGCATAAAATGTTGGCCACACCATTAGCCACGAATATAGCCACATTAGGTTCACCTGCTAGCCACGACTATAGCCACGACAGTTAGCAACACATATGGCAACGAAATTAGCCACGAGATCAGCCACAACAATCATTGAGCCTCAATGGAGACTCGCACGTGTGTGGCTACGACATCAGCCACGGCCACACCGTGGCTGAATTCCTGGCTGTTAGCCACGACTTCCTCGATTATGGACTAGCCACGAACTTAGCCACGACATTGTCAGTTCGTGGCTGTTAGCCACGGATGGTGGAAATCTGACATTTAGCGACGAGGCATATAGCCACGAATGGCCACGAACGTAAAAACCGTGGCTATGCCCGTGGCTAAACCGTTTAGCCACGACCTTTCGTGGCCTATTCGTGGCTATTTGACCGTGGCTATTTCCTGTGTTTTTGGTAGTGTTAATTCAAGCTATTGGTTTGCATTTCGGAAATCATATCATATATTCTCAATCTTTCATTTTAAATTAGATATAATTTTTTTTTGAAAAAATAATTTGATTACTACACATAACTAATAAATTGAATATATATATATATATATATATATATATATATATATATATATATATATATATATATATATATATATATATATATATATATATGTTGAGAGAGGAAATCGAGAGTGCAAACAGAATGTAATTAAAGTAAAGCAAACCGATTGGATCCCAGCAAATAATGTTCAAGACTCCCTCCCGATGCAGCAAGAGAAAGTCAGGTTCGATCCTCGAGGAAGCTGGTCAGCGGATCCTAGGCAGCGGTGGAATCTCACGGACAGAAGCCGACTTACAGGTTGCTCGATCTCGACTAGGGTTAGTCGATAGAAGATCGGGCAAGTCGAACAGCGCAGCAGCAGTCACTGGATTGTTGTCGATATCGAGCAGTTCTACTCAATATCGAGTAAAGATGTCGATGTCGAGGAAAGCTTTGTCGAGTTCCTACAGTTCAGAAGCTACGGCGATCTGGGATCGAAGGTCAGTAGTCGATATCGACTAAAGTTGGTCGAGATCGAGGAGTAACAGAAAGTAAAAACAAGTAGTATTTGAATCATAACTTGATGAATGAAAGAGAACTTCCAAGATTAGGGTTTGCGACAACGATTACCATGAAAGCAGAATATAAATCATAAAAGGCGGTGACTTTATCGATAAAGGAGAAGGCTTTCACCTAATCCAACAAGTAGGAATATAAATGTTGTTGCAGGAGGATGGTCAAGTATGAAATAAATATGAAATAAAGTTCAGACTGACTTCCCTGTCTCAGCAAATAAATACAAGACTTCCTCCCGTTGTAGTAAGAGAAAATCAGGATCGAATCCACGAGGAAGCACGTCAGCAGTTATCAGGTAGCTGTAAATTCTCACAGGCGAAGCAGCAGAAAGAAACAAATAAACCCGGCAAGGGCAACTAAAACAAAAGCAAAGAACAAAGAAGGAAATAAAGCAAAGCAAAGCAAAAACTAAAAGTAAAGCAACAAGCTGGTCGATCTCGACAAGCAGCTCCTCGAGATCGACAAGGGTGGTCGACAACAAAGAACTCAGAATCGAAAACAAACACAACTCGACGAAGACAAGTGCACTCGATCTCGACAACACCAACTCGAGATTGACAAGAAAAGCAGAAACAGAAACTGAAAATCGACAAGAACAGAAGATAACCAGCTCGACCTAGACCAGTCCTACTCGAGATCGACTAGGTGGTACTCGAGATCGAAAAAGGTCTCCTCTATGTCGAGTACAGTAAAAGACAGAAACTTTAAAAGGCAAATTTTCGAACTAAAACTCAGAATTTCAGATGAAATAAATTCAATATAAAAAAGGACTTCCAAAGCTAGGGTTTCAACACCACAACGATAACCATGCAAAGTAACACATAAAGGCATAAAAGATCATCCTTTCCATCAAATAACTTTTGTCATTAACAAATAGGCATATAGAGGCTTTCGCATAAACCCTAATTGTTACTAACCCTTTTCACATAATTAATCCAAGTTGCATTAAGATCACTTTCGCTTCAATAACACAAACAAGGATCACCTTCAACTCTCGCAAAAGAATCATGCTCATAGGGATAGAAGATGAATCGCACAAAAAGATCTGACCTTTATCGCATCGCCTCACATGGCCACCATCGGGCTCACCCCAGCCCCAGAAGTGGGTGGACTACTCACGCCTCATCGCAATCGCATACATTGAATGAAAAGAAATAACCTGCATTAACTAAATTCAAAAGCCTTTACAATCTCGGCAATCAACTTTCGCAGAAAGCCAAAACCCTAAAAACCTTAGAACTCCTAAACTACTCTGTGTAATTGTGTCTCTGAATTGGAATTGTGATGTGGAATGAATAAAACTGAGCCCCCTAGGGCCTTATTTATAATGATCTAGTCCTTGCTAGTCAAGGATAGAATCTCCTATCTCTATCTAAAATTATATCTAAAACATGAAAGGATAAATAAATGCCATAAAGAAATAAATCTATAAGGAAAAGATAGTTCTAAAGTAGGTAAGTCTTCATGATGTTGATAGATCTTGTCTCCCATGGATAGAACTTGATGGATTTGGATAGAATCTTCCTCCTTTGGCCCCAAGGAATCCCAAGTCTACTCGGATAGCTAGGTCTTCGTCGAGAAGTTTCTGGAATCGGCTCTACTCGACTTCGACCACGGCTTGTCGACTAGGTCTTCTCGAGTAGGTTTACTCGACTGGCTCGGATCTGGACTCGGGCGCTTGTCGACCTCGACCACTGCTCCTCAAGATCGACTAGAGTTGGTCTCTGTGGTGGTGTCGAGGAACCCTCCTCGGACTGGCTCTGGATGGCTTGCCGATCTCGACAAAGGTTCGTCGAGATCGAGTAAGGTTGCTCGGCTTCTCGGGCAGCTTCTCTCCTCGTCGACTCCGGGTGTGGTGTCTGGGCTTCGTCGATCTCGACCAGGGCTTGTCTAGATCGAGTTAGGTCCGGAGCCGGGTTGGTCTGGCTTTCTCGATCAGGCTCTGTCGACAAGGCTTGCTCGGACATGCTCTTCTAGGTCGAGTAAGGTCTACTCGAGATCGAGTAGTCTGGTTCCTCGGCTCGATTTGACTGGTTCCGCTGCTTTGACCTTGGACTTCTATAGTGGTTTTCCGAGCTTTTCCGACCTTCTGTAGAATTGCTGTAAACGCCTCGATTTCTGCGAATTAAACAGAAACTGGTGTAGATTCCATAATTTGGCAAATAAACATAAACTACATGGATTCTGTACTATCTAAGCCCAAATGAATGCAATGTATACAGAAATCGATATAAAAGTTACTGTAGAACATGACAGATTCAGTTCACAACAAACACCCCATACTTAAGCTTGCTTGTCCTCAAGCAATATTTTCATTTGTCATTCATGGGAAGAAATCAAAAGTCTCAACATATTAGATTCATTCTCATATGTCCCTGCAATCAATTACCATCCTTGAAAAGGTACTTGTGTCACAGATTCATGCATGTGCAAATATGTAAAAGCAACATCTACTCATAAAAGGAGGGTTATGCAAAAACATTCATAAGTGACAAAGCATTGATAATCAAGAAGACTTTAATTAAGCTCATGAAGGAGTAGATTAGTAAAAGGCTAAAGGTGGGAAATATTTGGCAATGTGGTGCTTTTGATCCGGGGAAATGGAGTACTTTCCAAATTGAATTTCCACATTCCTTCTCCATTTGATTCATCACCTTTCATAATGCTTTTTCTCAATAATAATGCTTTTACCTCTCTAACCTCAGCACTGCCTTCTCGCGAGTCGCAAACATGGGTGTCATGAATGGCCCCGGATACTTAGTGCTTTGGACTCCTCACAATGTGTCCCATCTCTCCAAACTATTATCTCAGAGAGCACGGTCAATCTACCTTTATCTCTTGAGGTGATTGGATTTTCTTTCACTCATTAAATTTTCCATATATTCAAACAATTTCCAACCAAACTCCAATAATTATAACAACAACAAAGCAACCATATAATAATCTACATAATGTAACATCATTCTCAACATAATCCCCGGATAAGGTAAAGAATGGAAAATATTTGGATCATGTGGAGCAATAATTGAAATAAGGCATATTATGGCTTTTGTGATGCATAATCATGGGTAAGGCTAGGATATACACAATATGAGAATTATATGGAAATATAAAGTCCTCCATCATCTTATCATGCAACATGTCAAAAGCAACTTCAAATTTTACCTCCTTTCATGGTTTTCAAGAAATAATGCACTTCATTGTGACTTCCCTTTACTAGGAAATTTCATGCTATATCTCTAATGAATCCAATTTTGCATCGTTGAGTCCAATATAAGCTTCCATGACATTTATCAAAAATTTCAAATGGGGGTCATTTTTCTCAAAATTTTGGAAAACATGGATATAAGCACATAAATCAATAATGCATTCCAAAATAGCCATGTAGCAATTCTAAGAAATAATGCACATATATGCACAAATAATGTCAAATAAATCAAGTATGCATAAAGTAAGCCCTTCCCCCACCCCATACTTAAACATTACAGTGTCCTCACTGTATAAAAAACAAGGTAAGGGTAAAGAAAGAAACTCACAAGACAGGTGTGCAGAGCCTCATATTTTCGATTAGAGTACCTCCTGGACCGAGTATTAATGTAGCTTGGTTCCATCCATGGACCTGAAAGTAGAAGACATATACCCATAATAGCAAACTAAAAGTGTTTCAAAAAAATAAAAGCAAAAAAGTCTCAAAATGTCCTAAAAAGTCTATGTACATGGTCTAGATTTTATAGTCGCTAGGCCGACTTTCTATTAATGCTCAAGGTGGCATCTGCAAGGCCCATGTAGCTTGGGCCTCAAATAAGACTCCATTCTTGTCCATCAGCTGTAATCCTCCAGAATGGATCTTGTTCACCACGAACGGTCCCATCCGCTTCTTGTTGAATTTGTTAGGAAACCAATGATCCTTTGATTTAGAGACATAGAGCTTGTTTCCAACTTCATACTCCTTAGGCTCATCATTGGAAATCCTGCACAATCGCACATACCAAGGCAGACCTCTCCCATGTATAGATAAATCTTTAATGGAAATAGGAGAAGAAAGATCCGTACCTTGACTTACCTTCGCAGAGACGGAATCGGGGACCACTGTGTTTGGTCGATCTCGACTAGGGCTAGTCGATCTCGACGAGTCTGCTGGTTTTGGTGGTGTCCTGGTCGCAGATGCAGAAGTCGACGAAGAATAGGTCTTCTCGACCTCGAGTAGCCTACACGACATCGAGTAGGGCTTCGCTCCTGATGGCTCCAGCGTCGAGGAAGCAGGGTCTAGTGGCACCGGGTGGTGGTCGATCTCGACAAGACTAGTCGAGATCGACGAGGCTCCTTGCTCTGGTGGTCTTAGCGTCGAGGAAGACGGATCTGGTGGCGCCGAGTGGTTGTCGACCTCGACAAGGCTGGTCGAGATCGACGAGCTCTGGCCGTCTGGTGGCTTCTGTGTCAAGGGAGACGGTGCTGGGCTCCCCGATTGGTGGTCGATCTCGACAAGGGTGGTCGAGGTCGAGGAGACTGGATCGCCTGGTTGAGTAAGTGTCGAGGAAGCAAGATTCGAGTTGGCCGCGGGCTGGTCGACCTCGAGTAGCGTGGTCGATGTCGAGGAGGGTTCTGCTTCCGTCTGGCTGCTCGACGATGTTGGTGCTGGTGGAGGCTCCTTGGTCTGGTCGAGATCGACTAGGGTTCTACTCGATGTCGAGGAGCCTTGGTCGATCTTGACCCCATACTTGGTCCCTGTCAAGGCATCCGAAAAATAATTAATCCACAACGACTTACCTTGGTCTGTGTCGATTGGATTCTCTGTGTTCTCCTTGAGGATTAGCATGATCTCCTCCACCTGGGCTTCCATGTCCCTCTTTTCCAGCTCCTCAGGGGTCATATTTCTGAACTTGGGTTCCCCGCAGGTGATATAGCCAGCTGAGATAGATTTGACCTCTTCCATTTGACCTGTATGCCTTTCAGTTTTATTAAAGGAATACTCAATTACCTCATCGCTGATGTTGAAGGTGAGCACTCCTTTCCTTACGCTTATGTTGGCATCCACCGTCGCCAAGAATGGTCTTCCTAAGATAATTGGACAAGCAGGATCTTCTTGCATATCAACTATTAAGAAATCAGCAGGGACGAAGAATTTACCTACTTGTACTGGGACATTTTGCACCATGCCTGTTGGGATGACCACCGTGTTGTTGGCCATCTAAAGTCTAGCATCCACAGGCTCCAAGGCACCTATCTTAATCTTGGACCAATTCGTTAAAGGCATTATACTCACACTTACCTGGATCCGGCCTCTTCTCCAATATGTCCAGATGGCTGCACTCCTCTGTGATTTCCGCCATCGATCGCTTTTTGCTCAGAATCTCCTTCAGGAACTTGACATAAGATGGCATTTCATTGAGAGCTTCTGTGAAGGGGATGGTGACGTTGAGCTTCTGAAGCATCTTGATGAAGCGCTGAAACTTTTTCTCTGCCGGGTCGTTTAGAGATTTTATGGGGAAAGGCAGCTTCTTTTTCTGATTCGGAGCCAGAACAGACGTCGGAGGTGCTGCAGACTTCTCTATGTCGACCAGGGGCTCCTCGACATCGACCATGGTCTTGTCGATCTCGACTAGATTTGGTGCTGTCGAGTTGCTGTGTGGTGCAGACGAGGATTCTGGAAGTGTCTCCTCGAGGTCGACGAGGCTCTTGTCGAGGTCGACCACGGCTTTGTCGAGATCGACTTGCTGTTTCTCGTCGTTCTGCTGCTTTCCGACCTCTGGCTCTTGTAGTTGATGGCCGCTTCTGAGTTTTATAGCAGCGATGTGTCCAGTCTTTCCCTTAGGATTTGGTTCTGAAGATCCAGGGAGCGAGCCTGACTGTCTGGGGATTCCTGCTGCTAGCTGACCAATCTGTGTATCAACTGTTTTCCGCCAGATATCAATTTCCCCAAGCCTAGAGTTGACACCTTGCATCTGAGTATAGACAGAGTTGAAGGATTGCCTAGTTTCTGAGTGGTTTCTCCGTATTTCCTCCAGGACTGTCTGTATATCATCCTTTTTCTGCTCCCTTTCCGGATGTCCTGGAGCTCTGTAGGGCGGGGGATTCCTAGGGACACCTTGGTTCCATTGTGGTTGCTGAAACCTTTGGTCCCCCATGTAGCGACTGGGACCCCCTGCGTAAGCTACATCCTCATGATGCTCTGCCATCCTGACTTGTTCTGCGTGTGGGCACTCAGGAGTGGTGTGCCTTTGCGATCCGCATTCAATGCAAGGCTGGTTGACAGAGAGATATTTTACTTGCTTGATGAGCTTCTTATTCTGGTCTCTGTAGTAATGCTCCCTAACATCCGGATCAATCTCCTTAGGTGGCTCATATAGGGGCATGGATGGTGCTGGCCTGGCGTATGGGTTCTCTTCATAAGTTGCAGTAGACCCTTACTTGTTGTCGTAGTTAGTGAGCTTCTCTAGCACACCCCATGCGTCACTTGGCGGCATTGTCAGATACTCATAGCGAGTATAGTGTTGATCCTGTCCTTTGTGACTTGATCCAGAGAGTTGAAGAAGATCTCCTGAATGACGTAGGGTGGCTGTCCATGAGTAGGGCAAGATCGCAGAAGTTCCTTGTAGCGCTCCCATGCCTTTGTCAGCGGTTCCCCTTGCTTCTGTTTGAAGGCGGTGATTCTCTGGCGGAGATGTGCTGTTTTGGCAGGTGGGAAGAATTTGTTCAGAAACTCTTGCTCTACTTGGGCCCAGGTTGTGAGTGATCTTGCTTTCAGCCCTTCCAGCCATTTCAGTGCAGGTCCAGCGAGAGACCAGCGAAAAGATTTCATCTTGACATATTCCAGAGTTGTTCCTTCAGCAATAGTATGGCACATGTCAGAAAAGTTTGTAATATGTTCAAGAGGACACTCATTAAATCTACCATAAAAGGCATTATTTTTAAGCTCTATAAGAAACTGAGTGCGAATTTCAAAAGAATTTTCAGGGATTAGGATCGCCGATTCAGGCACGACGAGAGTTGGGTGCATGTAGTCCTCTGTCGTGGTTGGATATTGGGCAAGCTCAGCCTGTGCTTGTTCCCTTGCTGCTCTCTCAGCGATGATAGCAGCATCTTTAGCGGCGATAGCAACATCCTTTGCGGCCAATTCCCTGGTAAGCCTGGCGACCAGCTGTTCCTGTGTCTCCGCAGCCGCCATGATCCTTTTGAGTTTATAGTGGATGTGTAGGTAGCGCTCCGGTTCGTCTAAGCTGTCAAACTCAGGTGTTTGACCAGAACGACGCATACACCTGAAAAGTAACTCAAAGAAACAGTGAAAACTGACCACCTAAGGCGCGGTTGATAGCTTCCCCAGCAACGGCGCCAATTTGTTGTTGCAGGAGGATGGTCAAGTATGAAATAAATATGAAATAAAGTTCCGACTAACTTCTTCTCAGCAAATAAATACAAGACTTCCTCCCGTTGTAGTAAGAGAAAATCAGGATCGAATCCACGAGGAAGCACGTCAGCAGTTCTGAGGTAGCTGTAAATTCTCACAGGCAAAGCAGCAGAAAGACAGAAACACAGAAACAGAAAGAAACAAATAAACCTGGCAAGGGCAACTAAAACAAAAGCAAAGAACAAAGCAGGAAATAAAGCAAAACAAAGCAAAAACTAAAAGTAAAGCAACAAGCTGGTCGATCTCGACAAGGGTGGTCTACAACAAAGAACTCAGAATCGAAAACAAACACAAGTCGACGAAGACAAGTGTACTCGATCTCGACAACACCAACTCGAGATCGACAAGAAAAGCAGAAACAGAAACTGAAAATCGACAAGAACAGAAGAAAACCAACTCGACCTAGACCAGTCCTACTCGAGATCGACTAGGTGGTACTCAAGATCGACAAAGGTCTCCTCTATGTCGAGTACAATAAAAGACAGAAACTTTAAAAGGAAAATTTTCGAACCAAAACTCAGAATTTCCGATGAAATAAATTCAATATAAAAAAGTACTTCCAAAGCCAGGGTTTCAACACCACAACGATAACCATGCAAAGTAACACATAAAGGCATAAAAGATTATGCTTTCCATCAAATAACTTTCGTCATTAACAAATAGGCATATAGAGGCTTTCGCATAAACCCTAATTGTTACTAACCCTTTTCACATAATTAATCCAAGTTGCATTAAGATCACTTTCGCTTCAATAACACAAACAAGGATCACCTTCAACTCTTGCAAAAGAATCATGCTCATAGGGATAGAAGATGAATCGCACAAAAAGATCTGACCTTTATCGCATCGCCTCACATGGCCACCGTCGGACTCACCCCAGCCCCAGAAGTGGGTGGACTACTCACGCCTCATCACAATCGCTAGGGGTGTGCAGAAAAACCCGAAACCGAAAACACGACACGAAAACACGACAACACGACACGAAAAAACCCGAAACCGAAAAAACACGACACGATAATGACACGAACCGAGAAAACACGGCTCTAAACGGTTCGTGTTCGGGTCGGGCAAATCGCCTTGTCGGGTACCCGACACGAACCGTTTAAATTTTTTTTTAAAAAATTTTAGGTTGGGAAGTATAATACTAGTATAAGAATAATCTTAATGTATCAATAAGTTTCGCTAGCCCAACTGGTTTCAGATATGCGCTTCAATTTGGTCACCTAATTTGTTGTAAAAGGGATGGGACATGAATCTCTGTTCTAAGGGTAATCAGTAATGACTCACTACCGAAAATAATTACTCCGTTTGCCATTTTTGAAGTTGCTGGAGTGGCTAATGGCCTACAATACATTGTTGAAGTTGCTGTACAGTACGCTTGTATGCCAATTTTTTTTTTGAAGTTGCAGTACAGGTCTGTACAGACTACACAGTCACATACATACGGACAGGAAAAAAAAAATAGCGGTTCGTGTCGGGTACCCGGGTATCCGACACGGAACCGAATACCCTAACCGTGTCGGGTACCCGGGTTTAGACGGTTCGGATACGGTTCGGGGTATTCGGGCTTAATGGTTCCGGGTACCCGACACGATTAACCGGTTCGTGTCGGGTACCCGGTTATGCACACCCCTAGCAATCGCAGACATTGAATGAAAAGAAATAACTTGCATTAACTAAATTCAAAAGCCTTTACAATCTCGGCAATCAACTTTCGCAGAAAGCCAAAACCCTAAAAACCTTAGAACTCCTAAACTACTCTGTGTAATTGTGTCCTTGAATTTGAATTGTGATGTGGAATGAATAAAACTGAGACCCCTAGGGCCTTATTTATAGTGATCTAGTCCTTGCTAGTCAAGGATAGAGTCTCCTATCTCTATCTAAAATTATATCTAAAACATGAAAGGATAAATAAATGCCATAAAGAAATAAATCTATAAGGAAAAGATAGTTCTAAAGTAGGTAAGTCTTCATGATGTTGATAGATCTTGTCTCCCATGGATAGAACTTGATGGATTTGGATAGAATCTTCCTCCTTTGGCCCCAAGGAATCCCAAGTCTACTCGGATAGGTCTTCGTCGAGACGTTTCTGGAATCGGCTCTACTCGACTTCGACCACGGCTTGTCAACTAGGTCTTCTCGAGTAGGTTTACTCGACTGGCTCAGATCTGGACTCGGGCGCTTGTCGACCTCGACCACTGCTCCTCGAGATCGACTAGAGTTGGTCTCTGTGGTGGTGTCGAGGAACCCTCCTCGGACTGGCTCTGGATGGCTAGTCGATCTCGACAAAGGTTCGTCGAGATCGAGTAAGGTTGCTCGACTTCTCGGGCAGCTTCTCTCCTCGTCGACTCCGGGTGTGGTGTCTGGGCTTCGTCGATCTCGACCAGGGCTTGTCGAGATCGAGTTGGGTCCGGAGCCGGGTTGGTCTGGCTTTCTCGATCAGGCTCTGTCGACAAGGCTTGCTCGGACATGCTCGTCTAGGTCGAGTAAGGTCTACTCGAGATCGAGTAGTCTGGTTACTCGGCTCGATTTGACTGGTTTCGCTGCTTTGACCTTGGACTTCTGTAGTGGTTTTCCGAGCTTTTCCGACCTTCTGTAGAATTTCTGTAAAACTCCTCGATTTCTGCGAATTAAACAGAAACTGGTGTAGATTCCATAATTTGGCAAATAAACATAAACTACATAGATTATGTACTATCTAAGCCCAAATGAATGCAATGTATACAGAAATCGATATAAAAGTTACTGTAAAACATGGCAGATTCAGTTCACAACAATAAACCTCGCGACAAATAACCCTAATTGCATCTATTCCTTTTCATAATTAGCATTTATAATCTTTCGAATAGAAATCCTTATTACTACCCAAGTTTAACGACATGAGTTCTTCAATTTCTCAATTAAAGATGAAGCACATAGGGAATAGATTAAAATAACGACAAGGCACCTCCTTTTGCAATCGCTAATCCACCAACATGGCTCTCGTTGGGCTCACCCCAATCCCAGAAGTAGGTGGACTACTCGCGCCTCATCGCAATCGCAGACATTGATGTAAAAGAAATAACTTGCAATAAACTATATTCAAAGTCTTTACAATCTCGACACTCAACTTTCGTAGAATGTCAAAACCCTAAAACCTTTGAACTCCTAAATCTCTATGTGTAATTGTATCTATGAAATTGAATGAATAAAAACTCAGCCCCATGGGCTTTATTCATAGGGCTTAATCCTTGCTATTCAAGGAAAGCAATCTATATCTATATCTATTGATAAAACTTAAATAAGGATAAAACATTAATTCTTAAATGAATATCTAAAATATCTCTTCATCTTCTTGGCATAAGTGAACAATCTTTCCTGCATGGATAAATCCTTGATAGACTTGATAAAACTTGATAGAACTCGATAGAACTCGGACATCTCGCAACCAAACAGCCCAAGTCATGATCAGACAGGCCCAACAGCGTCGCGGCCCAGAAAAGTGTTACTCATTATCGAGTA
Source organism: Persicaria tinctoria (assembly GCA_037127255.1). Classification (NCBI taxonomy): domain Eukaryota; kingdom Viridiplantae; phylum Streptophyta; class Magnoliopsida; order Caryophyllales; family Polygonaceae; genus Persicaria; species Persicaria tinctoria. The sequence continues at coordinate 41,946,171 of JBANSL010000008.1, forward strand.
ATTTCCTCGATATCGAGGAGAATGTTGCTCTTTGTCGGCTTGTCTGGTCAACTCGAGCAACTCGTCGGCTCCTCAATCAAGCTTTTCCTCGAGCAGGTTCTGGCTCACGACTTTTGTCGATATCGAGTAGTTTATTCGATATCGAGTAATGTCCTGAACTCGAGTTGCCTTCGTCTTCAGTTCCTCGGTCAGCTCCTACTCGACCAGTGCTCTTGCTTCACCATTTTTGTCGATATCGGGTAAAAGTGTTCGATATCGAGTACAGTTCAGCCTTCGTCTTTGCTTCTTGGTTTTGTCCCGAAATGGCTCCAAATTCTGCAATATTAAACCAAAACTTATGTAGATCTCTATTTCTTGCAAATAAGCATATACTACATAAATTCACCATATTCCCAGCCCGAAATATGTAAAGTATATAAAATATGGAGCTAAAATGTGCATAAAAACATGGCTATTTTAGTGGACATCAATATATATATATATATGATTAAATATTACGAAAAGACTAAAGAATAGGATCACCTGCCGATTAATGTTGTTGATTGATTTTCACCAAACATGAACAAGTGATAGAGTCTATTTTAGTCATGTTTTTAGAATAGATTTGCATATTAATTTAGAACATGTTTACCTATTTTATAGCTTAATTTGTATTATTTAATTTTCGGAGTCTACACTAGTGCTTTTATATATTTCAGGCATTTTCGGGTTGGATCGTATAAATTTGGAGGCGGTCGTATGTGATTATTTTGCAATTAAAAGACAAGACGGACTGGCTCGGATCGTACATTGGGCTGACCGCAACATTTGCTATTGGATCCGGAGTTCGAACGTATGTGATGGCTGGATCGAAAGGAGGAGCCACGTGATTGGTTGGGCTTACACGCTACAAGTCCTTGCCGTTAGTTTCATTAGCTTAGATTTATTATATATTATAGGTAGATTAGATAGAATGCAATATATTAATGTTATATATTCATATTAGGATAGAATAATTAGTTATGCTATATATGTACATTCTTACGGCAAAACAACAGGAGGGGTGAGGCCGAACATAGTGATACGGCCGACATTGTTCCACTTTAACCCTAATTATGTTTTGTTTTATTTTTATGGAGACCTAAACTCTCCCGTTTCGTCTACAATTTGAAGCTTTGTTTGATTGATTGTGAGTTTCTGAATCTTGTTCCTTATTTCCTATATTGAATGTTTCGACTTCTTTGTGCTTGATTGTCTATTGTTTTATTCTATCTAGCCCGCGCAACTAGTTAGAGTTAATTCAATTGCTAGGGTTTTGTAGATTCCTGGTTGCGAACCTTAACCCAAGTGGCAAACTTGTTCCTTTAGGGCTGGTTGAACTAATTGAATGAGTAGGAAGTTGGATGTGTTGTTAAATCCCTCTTTAGGGACTGCAAATACCTTGGTTAATCTCTGAACTTAAAGCTATCAATTGGGTTAAATCCTTCTTTAGGGACTGTTCGATTGATAAGGGTTGCTAGGACTGGTTGGACTAGTAACTATATTAGGTCGGGACAAGGGCATTCATAGGAAACCTAAAAGGACAAGAGGAAGTTACAAGGATCGTTTCAACCAACTAAAGTGGATAATTGTAGATGAAACTATTTTATTAATCGTTATCTCCATTAATTTGTTTATAGTTTATTTTATTTTCTTTCTTATTTTCACCACTCAAAAACCCCCGTTTGATACTAATTGGTAAATAAACTTAACTTAGGAATAAATTGATTCTCTGTGGGATCGACTCGTGCTTACCACGCTACATTAGTTAGGTAGGTTCGGATTTATTTTGATACGGTTTAGGCGACTAAAAACCGACCATCAAATTGGCGCCGTTGCCGGGGAATCAAAGTTTATTTCTTTGTTTTGTGTGTTTGCCAATTATTGTATATAATTAACTTTGTTGTGAGCCTATCTTACGGTTCATAACACCCGTGCTACTAACGGTTTGTGTTCGTGTGTCTAGGTGTGTGCCTCTAAAGATGACTCATGGTTTATATTGTGATTTTTGCGGAGTTTCTAATCATGTATTTAAAGATTGTCCGGTGTTTAGAGTTCCGATTGGAAAGGTTAAGGAAGTATATCATTTGTGCAAAACTCAACTTTCTCGTGAGATGGATATCATTCATGAGATTGCACAATTAGAGCTCCAAATCGGACAATTAGAACCTCCATGTCTGGCTCCACAATCATCACAAGGATCGTCCATGTTGCCCCGTATGGAAGAGCACTTTGCTGCAATGGAATCCCAACTAATAAAGATCCAAATTGATTTCAATAATGAGATGAGGCGGATCCAAGTGGCTCAACCAATTACAATTCCAATTATTTCAGAGATTTTTCCTAGGCAGACGGAGGTGGTGGTTAGTGACGACTACACTATCATCTCTCTTGACAAGGAGATCTTAAGAGATTGGATAGATGAGCAAGATGATGAAAATTTGACAAAGAAGATTCTATTGTTTGAATTTAATGAGGGTGCAAACGGACAAAAAGCTAAGAGATGGCAAAAGAGGAGCGCATATTTTGAGAAGCCACCAATGGAACTGAATCGGTGGTATTACATATCCTCTGCAGAGAGTCATGCTCGAGAGTTTGACAAATTATTGAGGGCTTTGACAATGTCTGAATCGATCTTAGAAGAAACCAAGGTATGTTTTTTTTTTTTCTTTATTCCTTTTATTTTTAATTAGGATTAATTTTTATATTTTGCTTATTTTCTTCTTAAAAAAAATAAATAATAAAAAAAAAACAAAAAAAAAACCCTCCTCCCGTGACCCCGTCTCCCTCTTCCTTCCCCGCTGAGCGCCGCCCCTGCGTCCATCAGAACCCTTTCCATTCCCCGTCCTTCACTGGCTGCTCCTCGCCGCTCGCCACCCCTGGAACTTCCCGGCTACCATCGCCGTCCTTCACTGGCCGCTCCCGGATCTGCTACTCCTCCTGGCGCACCGCTGGGCCACCATAACCCTCTTGAGCGCCACCCTCCGTCATCGCCCCTGCACCAGGCCCGCCAGATCTCGCCACCATCTCCGACATCGCCATCCCCAGCACCCTCCACCAGATCCCCTTCCTCGCCCCGGCCTGCACAACCACCTCTCCCCGGGTAGTCTCGACCGGAGCCCAGATCTCTCTCGCTGGTTCTATTTCGCTCCGGCGATTCCTCGGGTTCGGACTGCTGCTCCCAATTGATCTCGCGACTCCCTATCTTGGCCCAGATGCGGCTCCTTGATGCGCTTCCCTTCGACGTCATCTAGGCGCCCTGAAGTTTTTCCAGACCCTGTTTCACTCGGGTTAGTGTGGGTATGTTCTCTTTTGTGCCCTTTCACTGAGATTCTTGTGATATTTTGGAAGAGGATTATGAATTGATTTTGTTGAAATTGCTTATCTTATTATCAATCCTCGCATTCTCGTTGCCGGCATAGCCATTAGCTGATTTGCATTGTTCATTCTCTATCAAGATTGAGTGAAATCTACTGCTAATTATTGGGATTTACTATTGATGATGGGGTGATTGAGATCTCTTAAATTAATAGATTGGTTTGCTTTGATTTTTTTGGTTTCACAGCAGCTAATGCGTTCAATTATGGATCTGATATATGTTTTTTATCAATCTTCTGGACTTGAATGTGTTTCATGTGATACTTTTATTGAGTTTGGTTGATCATCAACACTTTTTTTTTATCATCAAGAATTTGGCGCTGCTGTGTTGCTTTGATTTTCCTGGATGATATATTTTTCTTGGGTGTTGGAATGTGTTTGTTTGTGGTGCGTTCTTTTTGTTTTGTGTCTTGACCAGGCATTTTGCAAAGAGGATAGACCTATATTTAGCTAACTCTGAGAAGGTTCACGAATGCCAATTACATCCAAGAGTTGCTGAAAATTTATGTTGACCACTCAAGGCGGTCATATAACTATGAGCCGTGCTGAATTTTATGGTCTTAAGCTGAATAATTTGTCCGGAATGCCTGACTTTGTGAGTTTCCTCCACCTTTATTTCTTTCTTTTTATTTACTTTGAGGACAAAGTAAGATTTTAAGCATGGGGTGGGGAATTCAAGTGTAGCTCCGTCTTTATATATATGTTAGTTTTTTTTTTTTTTTTTTTTTTGTTTGTTTTTTTTCAAATTTTTGTTATGCATTTCATTGCATTTAGATGTTATTAAGATACCCATCTTGGTTTAGTTTGTTCTCTAATTCATTTTTATGATCTTATTGCATAAATCCCATGATTTGATTGAATTGCTTGAAAATGATTTTGGAGCATGATTTGTGAATATAATTGAGCAAGTATGGTTCATAGTTGAGGTTTAATTGAAATCTAGCAAAAACATAACCCCTTGTGAGTTTGTTTTGGCCTTATAGGGACTATTCATAATTATTTCCCTTTTGCTTTTATTGTGTGATTATACTCTCCATATGCTTGTTTTTTTAGGACCGTATTGCACATGTTTGTTGCTTGTGAATTTCAAATGATTGAGGCATGTTTTCTTTAGCCATATTATACCCTATCTACCTTACATATTATCCTTTGCTTGAAGCCAATATGAGCCTTAAAGCCTATTCTTTTTTATAGCTCCACAAAAATATATCATAGCCAATGATTAGCCTGACCCTATCCGGGAATTAGGAGAAGAATTGGTGAAAAAAATCTTTATGTTGGAGTTGCTTTGAGTGGAGATAATGTATGTATAGTTGTGCATTGCGAGAGGCATAGCCAAAATAAGGTAACCCTTCTTGCATAATAGAGATGACTTATTACTAGGGGCCTAAGGAGGATAAAATTCACTTAGGAGTAAAAGTCTAGTAAGCTTAGACCTAAGGAGGATAAAATTCACTTAGGGGCAAAAGTAAGCATAAAAGGAAAAAAAAAAGTCATCATCCAAATGAAAAAAAATGCATAATTTGTATGGCTATTGGAATCGAAGAGCTTATTGATGTTTATTGGAGTTTATGTTATTGGAATGGTTTGCGAAGTATGGAAGTTTTGGTGTTGTTCTGGTTGGTTGTTGTCCCTTTTTCCCGGATTTTTAGCACCACAAACCTAAATATTTCTCATGCCTTATGTTCCTACCAAAGCCCCATTACAACCCTATAAAAGTCCTCAAGATGTTGTTTGCAAGTAATAACTTTCACGGTGTATAAAGCATTTTGGATTGAGTTGAGAGTTAAATTTCAAAGCCTAAACACATGAGAGCTTGAGTGAAACACATTATCCCGGTGAGGTTGGATTAAATTTGTCTTTACTATTGGATCGCTCATATACTTGTTAGGATGTTTGTTCTCTTATTCATGGCTCCTATTGTTTGATGTTGCTTTTCTAAAACTACAGCATGAAGATCTTATTTGTGGGATGATAAATTTTGTTTTCCATTGCTTGAGGACAAGCTAAAGTCTAAGCATGGGGTAGTTTGATAGAGTCTATTTTAGTCATGTTTTTAGAATAGATTTGCATATTAATTTAGAACATGTTTACCTATTTTATAGCTTAATTTGTATTATTTAATTTTCGGAGTCTACACTAGTGCTTTTATATATTTCAGGCATTTTCGGGTTGGATCGTATAAATTTGGAGGCGGTCGTATGTGATTATTTTGCAATTAAAAGACAAGACGGACTGGCTCGGATCGTACATTGGGCTGACCGCAACATTTGCTATTGGATCCGGAGTTCGAACGTATGTGATGGCTGGATCGAAAGGAGGAGCCACGTGATTGGTTGGGCTTACACGCTACAAGTCCTTGCCGTTAGTTTCATTAGCTTAGATTTATTATATATTATAGGTAGATTAGATAGAATGCAATATATTAATGTTATATATTCATATTAGGATAGAATAATTAGTTATGCTATATATGTACATTCTTACGGCAAAACAACAGGAGGGGTGAGGCCGAACATAGTGATACGGCCGACATTGTTCCACTTTAACCCTAATTATGTTTTGTTTTATTTTTATGGAGACCTAAACTCTCCCGTTTCGTCTACAATTTGAAGCTTTGTTTGATTGATTGTGAGTTTCTGAATCTTGTTCCTTATTTCCTATATTGAATGTTTCGACTTCTTTGTGCTTGATTGTCTATTGTTTTATTCTATCTAGCCCGCGCAACTAGTTAGAGTTAATTCAATTGCTAGGGTTTTGTAGATTCCTGGTTGCGAACCTTAACCCAAGTGGCAAACTTGTTCCTTTAGGGCTGGTTGAACTAATTGAATGAGTAGGAAGTTGGATGTGTTGTTAAATCCCTCTTTAGGGACTGCAAATACCTTGGTTAATCTCTGAACTTAAAGCTATCAATTGGGTTAAATCCTTCTTTAGGGACTGTTCGATTGATAAGGGTTGCTAGGACTGGTTGGACTAGTAACTATATTAGGTCGGGACAAGGGCATTCATAGGAAACCTAAAAGGACAAGAGGAAGTTACAAGGATCGTTTCAACCAACTAAAGTGGATAATTGTAGATGAAACTATTTTATTAATCGTTATCTCCATTAATTTGTTTATAGTTTATTTTATTTTCTTTCTTATTTTCACCACTCAAAAACCCCCGTTTGATACTAATTGGTAAATAAACTTAACTTAGGAATAAATTGATTCTCTGTGGGATCGACTCGTGCTTACCACGCTACATTAGTTAGGTAGGTTCGGATTTATTTTGATACGGTTTAGGCGACTAAAAACCGACCATCAACAAGCAAAAGATTCAAATCTCACATTTCACACACAGAGAGAGAGAGAGAGTTTGGATTCATGGTATTTGAGTTAAGGATCCATAGTTGAACTTGTATAGTAAATGTGTCATAGTAAATGTGAAGGTGTAATATTTAATGTGGCTGGTACATAATAGCCTCAAATAAGGCCTCAATTTTTCTCTCGAAAATTAATATTACACATCTACCTCGAAGATGGCCTCGACTTTAGCCTTGGATACTGGGCTCAAGTATGGCCTTGGATTATTTTTTGTTGCCAATTAGCCTCAAATTTCAGCTCGTAATGATTCAATTCTATTTGACATTGAAAGAAACTTTCGAGAGTAGAGTCGGGGGTAGATCTTCCCACTATCGATGCCACAATTTCTTTTTATCTATAGCTGAGTATCGACACCAGGAGCCCACCTGCAAACCTCTCCATTCATCTCGAATTCCCAACACACATTTCCACAACCACGAATCGGTTGTTTTCAAGGCAACTATACAGATATCCACATTCTGAAGATGGTTAGCCATAACCCAACGCCTCCAAATATTGTCCCGCTGGAGGGCAATGTCCCGAAAAAGAATGGAGAATCTACTGTGATTGATGCGGGACTGTCTTCTACAGCTCTAGACACACCTATCATCTTAGGAGAAGGATCTATGACTCGAGCTCGAGCTAAGAAGCTTCAGAGAGACTCATTCACATTTGTGAGCCACGCATTGTTCTCGAGCAAGGTTCAACTCCCCGAGCCTACATTGAAGACCTATATGTGCATAGGGATCCAAGACTCAGCCGAGCTCCCTTAGACATATAGGGCCGATTTACTTAAATGTTGGAAACTCTTTATGTTACTATTGTTAGTATTAGTTTTACTTAAGTTATTTTCAGTATTAGTTTTACTTTAGAGTTTTACTTACATGGCTATATAATGCCGATCCTACTATGTAGAAAAATTGGCACTTAATGAATTAGACTTCTCAAATTTGTGTGAAACACATTGAGTGAAAGTCGATCGATTAGAAGCGGAGCTCATCGATTGCAAATTGGTTTATGTCTCAGCTTGGTTTGCTTCGTGTTCATTAACTTCGCAAGACTTGGTGATCCTAGTATCCACGAGCCCCCTCCTTGTGCCTCCAAATTGTCCGCTTGGTTTTGTAGGGTTGTAGAGGCGGGTTATATAGTCATTGGTATTGGTTCCTACCCTCTAAGGAGGTCGATCTGGGGTCTTTATCTTGTTCTATATAGATCGACTCAGTCCTTATCGGTCTTGATCTTTATAAATTTCGAGTCTTTATTCATTATTATCGAGTCTTGTTTCCTTTTCTTTTGGTCGACATCGAGTCCAATTTCGTTCTTGTTGATCTTGCATAATTCTTGGTCGATTCTTTATAGTCTTGCTGCGTTTCTTTGAGTCCTTCTTGTTTCTTGTTTCCGTTCTTTAGTTTTTTGTTTGATTGTCGAAGATCGGACCATACTACGACTAACCCCGTATCAAATTGGCATCAGAGCTTTGGTTTACGACATCAAAGTTTGAGTCTTTTCTTTTCATAAACACAAAATCCCACAAAAAGAGTCATTTTCTTTATTTGGTCTTTTACTTCTTGTTCTTTATTTGATTATTGCACTAATCTTGCTGTTTGTGATTTTTTGTGGTTGTATAAGCCTAAACACAAGCCTAGCCGAGACCAGTGGAGTCGACCAAGTCGTGAAGCACCCTTGTGCATCACCTAGCCGATGGCACACCTTGTGTCCCCATAAGTCAAGACTTGACCGAATCCTATCTCCCACAAAAACCCTAGTTTGTCTATCTTTTCTATCTTTGGGATATTTATTTTATCTATTTTATTTGCCTTAATTAAAAATCAGATTTTTTATGGTAGTTAATTCCTTTTATCTATCACATATATCTTTAAGGATAAGATAGATCTACTTACCAAATTTATCCAAAGGTTGTCTATATATTTATCTTTAGGACTACAAATTTTATCTTTTATCACATTTCCTTCAGATTTTGGAGTCCTCTCTTTGTTTTAGAGTCTTTTTTGCATTAGATAAAAAAAAGATTTTTTTTGCAAAATAGGCACTTTATTTGGACGTTTTTACAAAATGGTCGCGTACTTGGACAATTTAGCAAAACGGACACTATATAACCCTAATACAGATATGAACTCTCTCTCTCTCTCTCTCTCTCTCTCTCTCTCTCCTTTTTACAGATCTACGGAAAATCCGGTGAAACTCTAACCCTCCCCACTCCTCCGAGCCCCGTCAACAATGGAGGAGGCGCTGGAGCTCTAACCCTCCCCTCAGCCTTCGACTCCACCGACGACGTCGACTACCTCAGACTCCCTTCGATATGAGATGTCTGCTCCGATGGTGCTCGATTCCGTGCTCTTCCTCTTGGCTTCGGTGCTCCGATGGTGCTCGATCTGGAGAAGTCGAGCGATTCCTCTTCCTATTATACGCTCAATTCATCGATAGCGTGGAGAGATGAAGAGGGAGAAGTATCAACGCCGGCGCCGTCGTACAACTGCAAGGAGTTTCTCTGGCTGTTGATTCGGAGCAGATCGACATCCATGGAAACGGAGCTCCATGTCCGCACTCTTCCTCCGTCTCAAGGCCGCTGTCTCAAGGCCGCCACCCATCTTCCTCCATCTCGCCTTCTCCGATGGAATCGGCGGCCTCATCTTCGTCTATGACACCGGTACTCTCTGATTATCTCTCCTTCTCATCAATCGATTAAAGAGGAAATTAACTAGAGGATTGATGTGCATTACATTAGAGGATTGTTGTTTGTCTTAGCTTGTAGCCACTAATTTTACTCGATTAATGTCAAACAGTCTTGCATTTGAGCTCTGATTGAAAGCGCCTTTGCTGAAGATATTGTGGTAACAGTTACTAGATTGCACCTCTACACTTTCATTTTCCTGCATAGTAACAAAAGGAAGATTATCTGTGATGATGCCCTGCGTGCAGTCCATGTGTATTTCATGTGTGTTTACATGCATATGTTGGAACTTCTATACTGACCAGCCACGATGCCAATCAAACCTCCCAAGTTTTCTCTCCCAACAGTTCATGTTCATGGCTTTTTCTCACTTTAATGTATAATGTATGGATGTGTAAGCTGCTTTTTGCCTTTGCCTTGAGAATTTGTTGCACTGATTTTCTTCCCGGGTATTTGCAGATATATAACTAAAGATGCCGTTGTGGAGCTAAAGGGGAAGGTGGCCTGTGAAATCAGTAGTGCAGATGAGTTGACCTTAACTGAGCTCATGTTTAGCGGGGTGCTGAAGGACATTAAGCTGGAGGAGATGATCGCCCTTCTTTCCTGTTTTGTCTGGCAAGAAAATCTTTAGGATCCTCAAAAGCCTAGAGAGGAACTAGCTTTGCTTTTCGCCATCATTTATCCAGGAGTTAATTATCAACATCATTGCTAACTGGTAAGATTTTCCTTCATCTCATTCCCTACATGTGTTTCACCCAATCTGCTGGTGTTTGGATTGAATAAAACTGATGCAGAAACGTTGTTGCTTTTATGCAGATCGAAATTGGGCGTGTAGTCGTTCGGGCCTAGTGTTTTATGGTAAGAATAGGCTATAGGTTAATTCTGCTTCTTTGTGCAGGACTGTAATTGTTATTGTGAAGTTCCTGAAAAACTGGGTTTCTTTTGTTGGTATTTACTGCTAAGAATGTAAAGCTTTTCATTCACCCTATTTAACTGCGCTCGGCCGCGACGTCTTGGGTTCAAGCTCTGTTGACATATATGTATCGCTTAGGTGAAAACTGCAATCACTAACCCTGTTAGTGTTGATTGTGATTCAGGAATGATGATGATGAAAGTATATATAGTTTCTACTTTGCTTGGTTTGTGTCTTTGGTTTCAGTTATGATGACATTTTGGACCACCATTTGGTAGGTTACGTTGAATCAAAGGGAAATGAAGTGTGGCAAAGATTGAGTGGATATTTTTTTTTCATGAGAAAGGTTGAGTGGATATGATTACTGTCATGAAATTGGTGATTTTTTTTTATATTTTGAGATCTATAGGCCATTAAGATCTGTCAACAAATTGGATTGATTTCACTAAATTCTGCATTTGACTCAAATTGGCCTAGTATTTGTTTATTCGTTTCCGCCATATACACCCTAAATCCTGCACGTCAATTCCGACCTTGACGTGCAGGGTTAAAGTGGGTTAATTAATTTTTTAAAAGTGCTAATTCATTAAAAAAGGCTTGCACGTTGAAATGGACGTGCATTTTTAATGGTGGATTTGCGGTGCATCTAAAAACACCCTTATTTATTCGTGTATATAAGAGGCCGATAAAATCAGTCATGAAAATAAAATTAGGGCGTATTTTTAGTGCTGGCATCGTTTTTATACGTTTTTTTTAGTGCTGACATCGTTTTAATAATTTGCAACTTTAAAATACAGTTTAAGAACCAAATTAGATTAAAAAGTGCAAGAATAATATTATAATGTGCCCAAATTAGATTTTTAGTTTAAGAAGAATCAAATTAGATTTTAGTTTGCATGAATAAAACTATAAATTTCATGAATAACACTATGAAATTTTAGAGCTGCACGACGTTGTTGTAAGAGTTGCACGACTCTGTTGTAAGAGTTGCACGACTCTGTTTTAAGAGTTGCACGACTCTGTTTTAAGAGTTGCACGACTCTTGTTTTAAGAGTTGCACGACTCTCTTGTAAGAGTTGCACGACTCTGTTTTAAGAGTTCGACTCTGTTGTAAGAGTTTCACGACTCTTGTTTTAAGAGTTGCACGACTCTCTTGTAGAAGTTGCACGACTTTGTTTTAAGAGCTGCACGACTCTGTTGTAAGAGTTGCATGACTCTTGTTTTAAGAGTTGCACGACTTTGTATTAAGAGTTGCACGACTCTGTTTTAAGAGTTGCACGACTCTTGTGTTAAGAGTTGCACGACTCTGTATTAAGAGTTGCACGACTCTGTTTTAAGAGTTCATGTGTCTCTCTACCTTTATAGGTTAATTTGCATGAACCAAAGTGAATAGAGGATACAATTCATGAACCAAAGTGAATAGAACATCTTTTTAGAAATTAAAGGTCGCGTCAGCGGTGTTTGTAATTTTAGTGCTGACAGAGTTATAAAGAAATAAACTTGATCAATACATTTTCATCACTAAAATTGCAAACACCGTTGACACTAGTTGTTTTCTTTGATTAATAAAATAGAAAAAGATGCTGACACTACAATTGTGCAACTCTAAACTACGGTTGTGCAAGTTTAAAATACAGTTTAAGAACCAAATTGGATTAAAAAGTGCAAGAATAATATCATAATGTGACCAAATTAGATTTTTAGTTTAAGAAGAATCAAATTAGAGATTAGTTTGTATGAATAAAACTATAAATTTTATGAATAACACTATGAAATTTTAGAGTTTCACGATGTTGTTGTACGAGTTGCATGACTTTGTGTTAAGAGTTGCACGACTCTGTTGTAAGAGTTGCACGACTCTTGTTTTAAGAGTTGCACGACTCTCTTGTAAGAGTTGCACGACTCTTTATTAAGTGTTGCACGACTCTGTTGTAAGAGTTACACGACTCTTATTTTAAGAGTTGCACGACTCTCTTGTAAGAGTTGCACGACTTTGTGTTAAAAGTTGCACGACTCTGTTGTAAGAGTTGCACGACTCTTGTTTTAAGAGTTGCACGACTATCTTGTAAGAGTTGCACGACTCTTTTTTAAGAGTTGCACGACTCTGTTGTAAGAGTTGCACGACTCTTGTTTTAAGAGTTGCACGACTCTGTATTAAGAGTTGCACGACTCTGTTTTAAGAGTTGCATGACTCTTGTTTTAAGAGTTGCACGACTCTGTATTAAGAGTTGCACGACTCTGTTTTAAGAGTTGCACGACTCTGTTTTAAGAGTTCATGTGTCTCTCTACCTTTATAGGTTAATTTGGATGAACCAAAGTGAATAGAGGATACAATTCATGAACCAAAGTGAATAGAGCATCTTTTTAGAAATTAAAGGTTGTGTCAGCGGTGTTTGTAATTTTAGTGCTGACAGAGTTATAAAGAAATTAAATTGATCAATACATTTTCATCACTAAAATTGCAAACACCGTTGACACTATTTGTTTTCTCTGATTAACAAAATAGAAAAAGATGTTGACACTACATTTGTGCAACTCTAAACTACGGTTGTGCAACTTTAAAATACAGTTTATGATGCGGATCAAGATGGCCTTCTGTGGGTCAAACAACGATATTGATCCAGGCGAGCTCTCAAGAACGATTCGAAGGCCATTGATAGCAAAGAGTGTCTTCCTCAAGAGGAAGAAGAAGCCGCCACCATGGATTGAAGAAAAGATATTTTATTTCTTTAATTATTATTATTATTATTATTATTTATATTCTTTCCATATTTAGTAACTCCTATGTTAGTTGGGGCTATTTATGGAATGTCTTATTTTTAGTAATACTTAGTTAGGTGAATAAAAGGGAAAATGAAAGTTTATCTCTTCTAAATATTTTCCTTGGCCACTAAGTAGGAATATTTATCTAGGAATTATTTATTAGTATTATTAGGATTTAATATTTATTTATCTAAACCAAAACTCTATCTTTTGCAAAGATAGAATTGGCATGCTTTGTTATTTAAACATTTTTCTACATTCAATAAAATTAGATTGGAATTATAATTGAGGACTCTTCTAAGGATTAAAAGGTTCCCTCGATTCCCAATCCAAAAGCCTTCGCAATCAATTTATGTTCTTGTTTATTCATCAATGATCCGATACCAAACCCTAATTCCAAACACAAAACCACACGCAAGAAAGAAGAGAAAAGCTGAGAAACTGTCGCTGGAACCCAGAATGCGTCGCTGCAGAACCCAGGAGCCGTCGCTGGCAGCGGCCGCCGCAGGCTTGCTGCGCCCGCAGCATCCGTCGCCACCACGGTGCCGTCGCTGCTGCTGTTTCCTTTGTTGTCTTTTACTTAGTTTTTGTTTGTTTGTTTTCGTTTCTTTCGCAATAGTTCGAACCCTTTTATTGTAACTACTTGTAAACATCGAGAATATAGCGAGAATAATTGCAAGATCGGGCCATCAAACAGTTTGGAGTTCTTGTCTTTTCTTGATGTTATTCACAATTTGATTTGATGGCTTGGGAAATTTGGGGAGATTTGGATGATGATCCCGGTCCATTGGATGGATTTTTTGCTCTGGAACGTGCTAAACAACAACGACGCCAACAAGAGTTACGTCGGAGAGCTTGGCTACAACAACAAACCCTAGAGCGTCAACGCGAAGTCAAAAGACGCCAACTTTGGCTTCAACGTCAAGAGGAAGAACAACGTCAATTGGAGATCGAAGATAAGAGGTGTCGACAACGCTATCAGATTCGGCTTCTCCAACAAAGATAGGCTGAGGAGGCACGACGACAAGAGGAGGAGGAACGTCGCCGAGAGGAGGACTTGGAGGAATTGGCGAAGGCCATCTCGGATAGAATTTATCAAGATCTTGCTTCAGCCCTCACCCCTACTCCAGCGGCTATAGTTGCCTCAACCGACGACGAGGTAATTGAGCCTAAGGAGCATTCTGTTGATTTCGTTGCCCAGAAAACAGCACAGCGCGTCAAACTTGTTTCGCAAATTCCCATTGACTCCGACCTCAGAATTGAGTCAACTCGGTCTTGTTGCGAAGCTGACTCGACGAGCTTCCCAACGGTGGGTCATACGCTGCAAGATTCCTCCGGGAAGGCATCCGAATCTGATCTGCAAGCTGGATGTAATTTTATGCAAGATGATGTGGTTGCTTCTGACGACAACGATGAGGACGTTGGGAACACTTCTCTTGAGTTAGCTATTGTACCTCTTAAGAATGTTCTTAATGTTGAGAATTCTGAAGTTCATATGGTTATTGAGCCTATTGATATTGTTCCTCTTGATTGCTCAATGTTCCCTATGACAGGTGTTGTTTTTGAGGTTCCTTTGCCTCAAATTCTACTGGCGCCATCTCAAGTTGATTGTCAAGGAAGTTACTTTTTGGTGGTTGCTCCTTCCCCTTTGATCATCAACGACTCGATTCGAGGACGAATCGAAGCTAAGAAGGGGAGAATGATGCGGATCAAGATGGCCTTCTGTGGGTCAAACAATGATCTTGATCCAGGCGAGCTCTCAAGAACGATTCGAAGATCATTGATAGCAAAGAGTGTCTTCCTCAAGAGGAAGAAGAAGGTGCCACCATGGATTGAAGAAAAGATATTTTATTTATTTATTTATTATTATTATTATTAGTTTTTATATTCTTTCCATATTTAGTAACTCCTATGTTAGTTGGGGCTATTTATGGAATGTCTTATTTTTAGTAATACTTAGTTAGGTGAATAAAAGGGAAAATGAAAGTTTATCTCTTCTAAATATTTTCCTTGGCCACTAAGTAGGAATATTTATCTAGGAATTATTTATTAGTATTATTAGGATTTAATATTTATTTATCTAAACCAAAACTCTATCTTTTGCAAAGATAGAATTGGCATGCTTTGTTATTTAAACATTTTTCTACATTCAATAAAATTAGATTGGAATTATAATTGAGGACCCTTTTAAGGATTAAAAGGTTCCCTCGATTCCCAATCCAAAAGCCTTCGCAATCAATTTATGTTCTTGTTCATTCATCAATCATCCGATACCAAACCCTAATTCCAAACACAAAACCAAACGCAAGAAAGAAGAGAAAAGCTGAGAAACTGTCGCTGGAACCCAGAATCCGTCGCTGCAGAACCCAGGAGCTGTCGCTGGCAGCGGCCGCCGCAGGCTTGCAGCGCCCGCAGCATCCGTCGCCACCACGGTGCCGTCGCTGCTGTTGTTTCCTTTGTTGTCTTTTACTTAGTTTTCGTTTGTTTGTTTTCGTTTCTTTCGCAATAGTTCGAACCCTTTTATTGTAACTACTTGTAAACATCGAGAATATAGCGAGAATAATTGCAAGATCGGGCCATCAAACAGTTTGGAGTTCTTGATCTTGAGCCCACAGGCGAAGGATCGGGTATTCCAAACGTATCAGTTTAAGAACCAAATTAGATTAAAAGGTGCAAGAATAATATTATAACGTGACCAAATTAGATTTTTACTGTAAGAAGAATCAAATTAGATATTATTATGTATGAATAAAACTATAAATTTCATGAATAACACTATGAAATATTTAGAGTTGCACGACGCTGTTGTAAGAGTTGCATGACTCTGTGTTAAGAGTTGCACGACTCTGTTGTAAGAGTTGCACGACTCTCTGGTAAGAGTTGCACGACTCTTTATTAAGAGTTGCACGACTCTGTTGTAAGAGTTGCACGACTCTCTTGTAAGAGTTGCACGACTCTGTGTTAACAGTTGCACGACTCTGTTGTAAGAGTTGCACGACTCTTGTTTTAAGAGTTGCACGACTATCTTGTAAGAGTTGCACGACTCTTTGTTAAGAGTTGTACGACTCTGTTGTAAGAGTTGCACGACTCTTGTTTTAAGAGTTGCACGACTATCTTGTAAGAGTTGCATGACTCTTTGTTAAGAGTTGCACAACTCTCTTGTAAGAGTTGCACGACTCTTGTTTTAAGAGTTGCATGACTCTCTTATAAGAGTTGCACGACTCTGTTTTAAAAGTTGCACGACTCTCTTGTAAGAGTTGCACGACCCTGTTTTAAGAGTTGCACGACTCTCTTGTAAGAGTTGCACGACCCTGTTTTAAGAGTTGCACGACTCTGTTGTAAGAGTTGCACGACTCTGTTGTAAGAGTTGCACGACTCTTGTTTTAAGAGTTGCACGACTCTCTTGTAAGAGTTGCACGACTCTGTTGTAAGAGTTGCAAGATAACTTCAGATTTCCAATACAAGCTCCAAAGTTACTAGAATACGGATAAAAACGATTTCAGCACTAAAAAATACGCTTAAAAACGATGTCAGCACATATAAATTTCACATAAAAACAATGTCAACACTAAAAAATTGCACTAGAATTGTTAGAAACTTTAGCCTATGTGGGATTCGAACCCACGTATTTGCGCATAAGCACATTGCTCTATCATTGAGCTCAAAGGATTTTAAAACTCAATAAGCACTAGAAAATCTCAATAATACCATGTTTCAACACATCCAATCTTGAAAATTAGAAAATAGTTGTTATAACTAAAATATCCAAGCTTTAGAATATACATAGATACAAATGATCAAAGTAATGTATATGAAAAAGTATTTAAGCATTAATGAACACATACATCACCATACTCAACATATAAATTTCACATAAAAACGATGTAAACATATAAATTTCACATAAAAACGATATCAACACATAAATTGCATTAATATATCTTATTATTGAAAATTTATTACAAAATTTTACAAATTACTTAAAAATAAAAATGGATTGAAGTATGACAACAATCTTGTAGGGCTATAGGACCGACCCATCAAGTTCTTCTGGGAAGCGAGCAATGGATGAGACAAATAAATGCAAGGATCATTAGGATGTTCAAGGGAAACATGAAAGATTGAAGTATGACGGTAACTTCCTCAGAATCAGAAAGCTCTCCCAGTTGCTCCCGGGACTCTTCCAGCTTAACTGATATGGACGATATTTGCTTCCTGGTCTCTTCAGCCTCTTGATGAGTTTGTCTCTTTTGTGCCTCAAATGAGCTCAGGTGCTCCTTAGTCCTCTTCAGCTCCTCCTGGAGCTGAGCAAGCTGTGACTCGAGCTTGGAAACATTGCTGACCCGCTTCTTGGGACTGCGGTTTTTTAGGTTCCTATTATGATTTGGTGAAGGAACAAGGCTAGAATCTGAAATTGCATACTTAATCGGACGAGCAGTTCGAGGTGTAGCAGGTGATGTCTTTTGAGGCCGGTCAAGGAGCCATTCCTGAATATAGCAGTAATGAATATAACATTATTTAAAATTGGAGAAAACTAAAACGAAATGTACTACAAGACTCAAGTTATATTTAAGTTTTCAGGTATGGTTTGTCTCTTTCTGGATTGAAAAATATCTAATCGATGGTAGGGAATTGTTGTAAGCCTAATTTGCCATGTTTTACACTTACTTTTATATCGATTTCTGCATACATTGCATGCATTTGGGTTAGAATAATACAGAATCTATGTAGTTTACACATATTTGCAATATATGGAGGTCTACACAAGTTTTGGTTATATTTCGCAGAAATCGTACGCACTTTGGAGCTTAAAGGAAAATCATGGAGAAGCTAAGAATGGCGCAGCTGGAGAAAAGGCCATTTTTCACCATTCTTCGTTCTGAATCAAGCTTTGATGTCTTCATGATAGTTGTAGTCCTAGAAAAGAGCTTTCCAACGCATGGTCATACGCGTCAATCCGACAAACGATGACTCGGGAAAGTGCGTTTCAAGAACAGAGCAGAAAGCTGAGAGAACTCTACTCGATCTCGAGTACATCTACTTGATCTCGATGAGGGTTGTCCAGCTGATCGAGGACACTGAGTCAGAGACAACCCGACTCCCGGAACCCTACTCGATCTCGAGTACCACCTAGTCGAGATCGACGACATTGAGAGGCCATGTCCGGAGTCGATGAGTTGTGCCAAGTCGAGAAGCCGAAAACGGAGAAGCCGACCACCACCTCTACTCGATCTCGAGGAGGCTTAGTCGAGATCAACGACTCCCAGGAGCCATGTCCGAGCCTGTCGAGCACCAGCTAGCCGAGACGCCGAGCCAGCCCAGTCGACGACGAATTCTACTCGATGTCGAAGAGCCCTACTCGAGATCGAGGAGCCGTATCCGGGAGCACGTTACGCGGTTTGACGAATCCTACTCGGTTTGGGAGTCCTTGGGGCCGAAGGAAGCCGAGATCTATCCTACATCTATCTATCAAGTTCTATCTATGGAAGACAAGATCTATCAACATGAAGAAGACTTACCTATTTAGAATTATTTTTTTCCCTTTTAGATTTAGTTCCTAAATTGCTTTTATTTATCTTTTAAAGTTTTAGATATAGATTTAGATAAAGATAGATATTTCTATCCTTGATTAGCAAGGAATAGAAGACTATAAATAAAGCCCTAGGGGCTAGTTTTTCATTCATTCAATTTCAGTCAGAGACAAGTAGTTCCACAGAGAAGTTTTAGGAAGTTCAAAGGTTTTAGGGTTTTGGCATTCTGCGAAAGTTGAGTGCCGGGATTGTAAAGACTTTGAATATAGTTTAATGCAAGTTTCTTTTCATCAATCAATGTCTGCAATTGCGATGAGGCGTGAGTAGTCCACCCACTTCTGGGGCTGGGGTGAGCCCGACGGTGGCCATGTGAGGTGATGCGGTAAAGGTCAGATCTTTTTATGCGATTCGTCTTCTATCCCTATGAGCATGATTCTTTTGCGAGAGTTGAAGGTGATTCTTGTTTGTATGATTGAAGCGAAAGTGATCTTAATGCAACTTGGATTAATTATGTGAAAAGGGTTAGTAACAATTAGGGTTTATGCGAAAGCCTCTATATGCCTATTTGTTAGTAACGAAAGTTATTTTGATGGAAAGCATGATCTTTTATGCCTTTATGTATTACTTTGCATGGTTATCGTTGTGGTGTTGATACCCTGGCTTTGGAAGTTATTTATTATATTGAGTTTATTTCTGTCGAATTTCTGAGTTCTGTGTTCGAATCTGCAAATTTACAACTTTCTGTGTTTTAGTCGATACAGAGTAAAGTTTAGTCGAGACAGAGGAGAGGCTAGTCGAGATCGAGTAGACCTTAGTCGATCTAGAGTTGGCTCTTGTCTACGTCGAGTCGAGTTTCTGTCGTCGATGTTCAGTTTCTGTCTTTACTGTCCCTTGTCAATCTCGAGTTAGGCTAGTCGAGATCGAGTTAGCTTCTGTCTTGCTTTTATCCCTTGTCTTCGTTGGTCTTTCTTCCTTTGTTTCTTTGTTTCTGTCTTCTGTTTGCTTTTCTGTGAGATTTATAGCTGCCTAGGATCCGCTGACACGCTTCCTCGTGGATTCGATCCTGACTTTCTCTTACTGCATTGGAGGAGTCTTGTAATTATTTGTGTGGGCCTAAATCTGGTTTGATCTATTTTTGTTATATTTCATACTCGATTTCCTCCCTAACAACAAGAATCAGCACAGACGAAGATATACACATGAGACTTTAAGCAACATATTCTCAACGAAAAGACTTGTCGGGTAAACTAGCAGACAACGGTCATCCCAACAGAGACGTACAGAAAAGACTAGAGTTCCTGGATATACACATGTAACAGTTTTCATGTGCACAATCTATTTAAAACAGAAGAAAAAAATACTTTCATAAGCAAAATGAGTTATTTCAGGGTTGAAACGGGATTAGAGTTACTGGAGAAAGTATTACCGATCACAAACGTGCTTTTCCCTTCACAATGCAGTATGGAATCTCCATCTTCCTGCAAAAAGCTGGAAGCCATACAACAAACTCAATTGGGTCCACGTCATGAGCAATAACCACCAACTGAGCTTTGTTATGTACATAAGAAACAACCAATCAGCCCACAAGAATAGAAACCAATTCCTACTATGAGATCTCAAAACATTTACAACCCATGATAATTATAGAAATAAGCAACCTGCTCAATGAGGTATGTCACATGCTTGAGACCGTACTTCACCACAATTGGCTTCTTAGCAGATGCAACATCCTTTCCAGCAACTTCAGCTTGTGCCTTGTTCAAAAGGCGTTCCTTCTTTGTTGCCTTATCATCAGGTCTGTACTTGAGGAGCATCTTGAATAGGTTTGTTGCTGCAATTGCAAAGATATGAATAACAAATATGCACCAAAAAAAAAGAGCAAACACTTTTATTTCATGCTTATGGAACTATCTTTCCCTACATCTACCTTATTCATCATCAACAACAAAATTCCACAATTTAGAAACATCAGTTATCACAAGTGCAAAAAGTTTCAGTAATTGCCTCCTTTAAATAAGAAGAAACCTTACCAAGCTTCTTGCCAAGTGTCTTGGTAATCTGGTTCAAGGTTGGTGGAACCTTCAAGCGCTGCTTGAGGATCATCTTCTTCCTCTGGAGTTGAACAACCATGGGCCATTTCACAAACCGGCGCAAATCCCTCTTGGGAGGCTATGCCCCATCAATTCCAAACTGCTTAGGATGTTTCTCATACAGAGGGTTCACAACATATGTCCACAACAAACAGTTTCACAACAAGCAGTTAGAAGAAGCACAAGAGCACATACATAGATGTGAAATAGAAATTACAAGCATATGTCCACAAGTGCAAATAAGAACATACAACTTAGCAAATAAAATGAACAGGAGACATGAAAACTTAGCAAATAAAATGAACATGAGACATGGAAACTCAAGGATTTCCACCATTTCCTGTTGCAGTGACTCGCTGCACAGCTTCTGAAGCCGGGAGCATTTCGACAGCAATGGGAACTGCACTCATCACAAAGGCTAAGCTACATTCACTTGACAGTACATAAATCAGTAGTGAGTTGGTTGGGAGATTACCTTGTGTAGAAAATAACGGTGACTGCATGTACAGTTGATCAGTTAGCTCCTTAGAGCCCTGAGTGAAAATTTGCCAAAGAAATGATTTGAGCTCGATGGGAATCCTTATATTAAACCAAATAAAAATTTTACCTAAAACTTTGCACTGATCAAAGATACAGTGCATTCTGACAAAGGAATACGCATGTTCCATTTTCCTATGAAACTTATCAAACCTCTCGCTTTCACTTGCACTTGAGCTAAAACTCGTTCTAGCTTGGTTACTTCTGCTAAGCTCCTATAGACAAGAATGTGAAGCAAGTGCAACAAGTTAACAAAATTAGAATTTTTTTCAACTCATTTTCATGAGGAAAAGTTGTGAACAATCTACCATGGCGGCTACAGTAACACCACTGAACATGAATCAGATGCTCCAATCAAAGAAATAAAGCAAGGGATCAATCACTGAATCAAAAGTCCAGGCTTGTTTAGTTGAGGTTACAAGCATGAGTCTCATAAATTCATAAGGGGTGGCATTGCTACATGCATATATCAAGGTGTTCTAAGTTCAAAACTCTAAGTTTGACAAATTCCTTTATTCTGAATGTTCAGGATCAAAAGAGACGACGAAAATCAGTTTGATCTCTAAGAGCTATGGGAATGCCTCAACTGATTTCAAATTTATGAAAGTCCAAGAATAAATCACAGTAGAGAATGTATTGACATACCCGACATGAACACAATCTATCCACATCAAGCAAAAAAAAAAGAGCTGTGCAGGAGATGACATCCATCGTTCACTATAAATAAACCAGTAAATCATGTTTATGCCAGACTTTAAACGAAAACATCAACTCAAACTCAAAGACTTTAAACCAAGAATATTTCTATAAATCTAAATAGAGGAATCTTGGTTTGCAATCTGAATAGAGGAATATTTCTATAAATCTGAATAGAGCAATTGTCGAGCAGTAGGCACAAGCCATCAAACCCTTCTCGGATATGCAATCTGATCAAGAAAGACCAAAGAAAATAATAAGAAACAAAAAGCAAGTAATACAGGGAGGAAAATGCAGAAGCTAGACAATTGCTCAGAAATGCACGATCATCATTGAAAAAGAACACAAATCCGCCTTATTTCAGCACAGAAAAACACAAATCTTAGAACTGAAATTTTCCTTATCAATCGATTGATAAGGAACCTAGGAATGAAGAAATCTAGCATTGAGGTTATATATTGGAATCCTACTAGTAAATAGAGAAGGGGAATGAAACGTTTGATTCACATTCTGAACCCATACACAGATCACACAGATCAACCAAGATCAATTGAAGTAGCCAGTGGTGATGTTAAATTGAAACTATAGAAAATTGAAATTGACATCAAGAGTAATGACACTTACAACCAGATCTGAGGTGATGAAGAAGAGCCACTCCCTCGACCTCGCTCGCTCCGCTCGCTCGACGTCGACATTACTCGCTCACCATCCACCGGGAGGCGCGGATCTGTTTTTTTTTCGGGGAGGAGCGGATTCGACCACCACCGCGTTCAGCACATAGGAAATTGATGAACACAGCACCTGGAGGAGACCTAGCCCCGGTCGCTCCCTTGAGCTCGCTCCGCCGCCTCGCTCGCTCGCTCGCGCCACTTCAGATCTGGAATGGAGGAGGAGCACCGATGGAATTCGACTTTAGATTTGGACTCCCTCGCTCGCTGCCGCTGGGCGAAGACCAGACGCTCGCTCCTCGCTCTCGGCCTCCCTCGCTCCCTCGCTCGGCCTCCCTCGCTCCCTCGCTCGGCCTCCCTCGCTCCGGGATGGAGGAAGATGGAGGGAGGAGCAGGATTCAGGAATCGCTCGCAGGAGATGCGGGAAGATGGATGGGGAAGGAGAAGCTCGCGGAGAGGACGGGAGAGAGAGCGCCTAGGAGCGCGTAAGAAGGGTTTATATTGCGGACAATTCACAAAATTGTCCCAAAACGCGGATATTTCGCAAAATAAGCCCATTTTCGTGGCTATTTTGCAAAATCCCTCTAAAAAAAACAGTCCGAATTTTATTCAAAAAAAAAAGAGATTGAACTTGGACCTAGGAGGATAAAATTCACTAGGGGCAAAAGTAAGTCAAAAAAATAAGAGTTTTGTTCTACTAGGGCAAGAAAGCTCCAAGGACCAATTTTTTTGGTGATTTCTCCTAGCCCTAATCGACATAACCTTTCTCCAAACACATACCTCCTACAAAAACACAAAATTGAAACCCTACCTTGAAACTACAACATCCTAACTTAAGGTTTTCAATCAAAAGAGGTAAATTTCCATACTTTCCTTTGTTTTTCTTTTCTCTTTAGTTTTGTCGAGCACTTTTCTCTTGTTTTGAGTGCTTTTGGTTTGATTTCTCTTGTTGTCGAGGACTTTTCTTCTGATTTTGAGTGCTTTTGTTGCTGTGTCGAGTTGTTATCTTCGTGATCGAGTGCTCTTCACCATTGTCGAGTTCTCTATTGTGTGAGTCGAGTACTGCAGAACCCACGTCGAGTAGATCTCACCTTTTGTTGACTACTTCTCTTGCAGTGTCGAGTTCTTTTGCTTGTGTCGAGTATTCTACAGCCCTTGTCGAGTACTCCTTGCTTGTTCTTTGTTCATACTCTCACATATATATACTTTGATTGTTAGGTTTTTGCTTGAGTGTTGATTTTCCCAAGGCGGATTGCCCCAACAAGCGTGACATACCAATTAGTTAGGGAGTGTGAGCGAAACACGTTGTGAGTGTGTTTATATTTTACTAATCTTTACATAGTTCCTTGTTCGTTTTATTTGGAATGTCTCAGCAGGTTAACGATTAGAACAATGCCAACAATGGCAACAACGGCAACGCCTCCAACACAACTGTGTCACCTGAGATGTTCAACAACACGATGAACACTCGTAATGCCACTTTGGCGACGATGATGGATAGACTGACGACATTGGAGGCTAGCTAGGCCGACAGGTTCTAACAACCTTGGTGGTCAAGGTAATCAAAGGCGTGACGATACGCCTAATGATGAAAGGGAAGTCCGAAATCCTAACCCGAATCATAACCGTAATTTAAATAATCCTCTATTTGATGAGAACAACTCTCCACGAGGGGAGAGATATGGTAGAAATAATGGATTTGATAATGCGCAGGGTCAGGGAAGAGGAAGAGAGAGAGACCGAGGCTTCCAGGAGGAGTTCTACTACTCGGAGCGCGATGACGACTTCCAAGAAGAGGAGTATTGGGAGCAACGCCCGAGGCGGAACGATAGAGGGGTGTTGTTTGCAGGAGGATGGTCAAGTATGAAATAAATATAAAGTATAGATTAGACTGACTTCCCTGTCTCAGCAAATAATTACAAGACTTCCTCCCGTTGTAGTAAGAGAATAGTCAGGATCGAATCCACGAGGAAGCACGTCAGCAGTTCTTAGGTAGCAACAGATCTCACAGACAGAATAGCAGAAAGACAGAAACACAGGAAGAAAGACAAAGCAAAACAGGAAATAAAGCAAAGCAGCAAATAAAAGCAAAGGCAGAGGCTCGTCGATCTCGACCAACAGCTACTCGAGATCGACAAAGGCAGGTAAAGACAGAAACTTCAGAAATCGATAAAAGACAGAAACTTTACTCGACTAAGACAAGTCCTACTCGAGATCGACCACAGCTACTCTATGTCGACTGGAATGCAGAAAACTCAGAAATTTAAATTGCAAATTTTCGAACAAAGAACTCAGATTTTCGACGAAATAAACTCAATATGCTAAAAGACTTCCAAGACCAGGGTATCAATACCACAACGATAACCATGCAAAGTAACACATAAAGGCACAAAAGATCATGATTTCCATCAAATAACTTTCGTCATTAACAAATAGGCATATAGAGGCTTTCGCATAAACCCTAATTGTTACTAACCCTTTTCACATAATTAATCCAAGTTGCATTAAGATCACTTTCGCTTCAATAATACAAACAAGGATCACATTCAACTCTCGCAAAAGAATCATGCTCATAGGGATAGAAGACGAATTGCACAAAAAGATCTGACCTTTATCGCATCGCCTCACATGGCCACCGTCGGGCTCACCCCAGCTTCTTTTTCTGATTCGGAGCCAGAACAGACGTCGGAGGTGCTGCAAGCTGCTCTCTGTCGACCAGGGTCTCCTCGACATCGACTAGAGTCTTGTCGACATCGACCAGGTTGGGCGTAGTCGAGTTGTTGTGTGGTGCAGACGAAGATTTTTGCAAGTTCTCCTCGAGATCGACGAGGCCTTCCTCGAGATCGACCACTGCTTTGTCGAGTTCGACTTGCTGTTCCTCGTCGTTCTGTTGCTTTCCGACCTCTGGCTCTTGCAACCGATGGCCGCTTCTGAGTTTTATAGCGGCGATGTGTCCAATCTTTCCCTTCGGATTTGGTTCTGAAGATCCAGGGAGCACATCTGAGTATAGACAGAGTGAAAGGATTGCCTAGTTTCTGAGTGGTTTCTCCGTATTTCCTCCAGGACTGTCTGTATATCATCCTTTTTCTGGTCCCTTTCCGGATGTCCTGGAGCTCTGTAGGGCGGGGGATTCCTAGGGACACCTTGGTTCCATTGTGGTTGCTGAAACCTTTGGTCCCCCATGTAGCGACTGGGACCCCCTGCGTAAGCTGCCTCCCCATGATGCTCTGCTATCCTGTCTTGCTCTGCGTGTGGGCACTCAGGAGTGGTGTGCCTTTGCGATCCGCATTCAATGCAAGGTTGGTTGATAGAGAGATACTTTACTTGCTTGATGAGCTTCCTATTCTGGTCTCTGTAGTATTGCTTCCTAACATCAGGATCAATCTCCTTAGGTGGCTCATAGAGGGGCATGGATGGTGCTGGCCTGGCGTATGGGTTCTCTTCATAGGTTGCAGTAGACCCATACTTGTTGTCGTAGTTAGTGAGCTTCTCTAGCACACCCCATGCGTCACTTGGCGGCATTTTCAGATACTCATAGCGAGTATAATGGTTGATTCTGTCCTTCCTGACCTGATCAAGAGAGTTGAAGAAGATCTCCTAAATGACGTAGGGTGGTTGTCCATGAGTAGGGCAAGATCGAAGAAGTTCCTTGTAGCGCTCCCATGCCTTTGCCAGCGGTTCCCCTTGCTTCTGTTTGAAGGCGGTGATTCTCTGGCGGAGATGTGCTGTTTTGGCAGGTGGGAAGAATTTGTTCAGAAACTCTTGCTCTACTTGGGCCCAGGTTGTGAGTGATCTTGCTTTCAGCCCTTCCAGCCATTTCAGTGAGCTTCTCTAGCACACTCATTAAATTTACCATAAAAAGCATTATTTTTAAGCTCTATAAGAAATTGAGTGCGAATTTCAAAAGAGTTATCCGGGATTAGAATCGTCGATTCAGGCACGACGAGAGTTGGGTGCATGTAGTCCTCTGCCGTGGTTGGATATTGGGCAAGCTCAGCCTGTGCTTGTTCCCTTGCTGCTTTCTCAGCGGCGATAGCAGCATCCTTAGCGGCCAATTCCCTTGTAAGCCTAGCGATCAGCTGTTCCTCTGTCTCCGTAGCTGCCATGGCTCTTTGTAGTTTAGCTCTGATGTGAAATAGGCGTTCCGGTTCGTCTAAGGCGTCAAACTCAGGTGTTTGACCAGAACGGCGCATACACCTGAAAAGTAACTCAAAGAAACAGTGAGGACTGACTACCTAAGGCGCGATTGATTGCTTCCCCGGCAACGGCGCCAATTTGTTGTTTGCAGGAGGATGGTAAAGTATGAAATAAATATAAAGTATAGATCAGACTGACTTCCCTGTCTCAGCAAATAAATACAAGACTTCCTCCCGTTGTAATAAGAGAATAGTCAGGATCGAATCCACGAGGAAGCACGTCAGCAGTTCTTAGGTAGCAACAGATCTCACAGACAGAATAGCAGAAAGACAGAAATACAGGAAGAAAGACAAAGCAAAGCAGCAAAGCAAAACAGGAAATAAAGCAAAGCAGCAATTAAAAGCAAAGGCAGAGGCTCGTCGATCTCGACCAACAGCTACTCGAGATCGACAAAGGCAGGTATACACAGAAACTTCAGAAATCGACAAAAGACAGAAACTTTACTCGACTAAGACAAGTCCTACTCGAGATCGACCACAGCTACTCTATTTCGACTGGAATGCAGAAAACTCAGAAATTAAAATTGCAAATTTTCGAACACAGAACTCAGATTTTCCACGAAATAAACTCAATATGCTAAAAGACTTCCAAGACCAGGGTATCAATACCACAACGATAACCATGCAAAGTAACACATAAAGGCACAAAAGATCATGCTTTCCATCAAATAACTTTCGTCATTAACAAATAGGCATATAGAGGCTTTCGCATAAACCCTAATTGTTACTAACCCTTTTCACATAATTAATCCAAGTTGCATTAAGATCACTTTCGGTTCAATAATACAAACAAGGATCACCTTCAACTCTCGCAAAAGAATCATGCTCATAGGGATAGAAGACGAATTACACAAAAAGATCTGACCTTTATCGCATCGCCTCACATGGCCACCGTCGGGCTCACCCCAGCCCCAGAAGTGGGTGGACTACTCACGCCTCATCGCAATAACAGACATTGAATGAAAAGAACTAACTTGCATAAAATAAACTCCAACTTACAATCTCTCTTTATGTCACTAACTAATTGTCTCTGAAATTGAATTGAATTGTGTGTGACTTGGAATGAATGAAAAACCAGCCCCTAGGGCCTTATTTATAGCCTTCTCATCCTTGCTAATCAAGGATAGAATATCTATATCTATATCTAAAATTATATCTAAAAGGAATAAAGATAAATAAATTGCATAATGGAAATAAATCTAAAAGGAAAAGATAAATCTAACTAAGGTAAGTCTTCATGATGTTGATAGATTTCCCTCCATGGATAGAACTTGATGGATTTGGATAGAATCTTCCTCCTTCGGCCCCAAGGAATCCCAACTCTACTCGGACAGCACTTCGTCGATGCGTTTCTGGGATCCAGTCTACTCGACATCGACCACGGCTCGTCGACCTCGACCAGATTTGTTCGTCGACTGGACTCGTCGGCTAGATCTGCTCGACATGCTCGGACTTGGGTTCCTGGGCTCGTCGACCTCGACCACTCCTTGTCGACATCGAGTAGAGATAGGTCATCGACTAGGTCTCCTCGGGTGGCTCTACTCGGCAAGCTTCGGATCTGGGCCCAGGTCTTCGTCGATCTCGACAAAAGCTTGTCGAGATCGAGTGGGGTTGCTCGAGGATGGTTCTCTGATGGTGTCGACTAGAGCTCCTCGGCATGGACTCGGACAGGCGTGGTGGCGCTTGTCGATCTCGACAAGGCTTTGTCGAGATTGAGCAGAGGTGTGCTCGGCTTCTCGTCCTCGGCTTCTCGGTCAGCTTCTCTCCTTGTCGACTCCGAGTGTGGTGCTGGGCTTCGTCGATCTCGACTAGGGCTTGTCGAGATCGAGTAGCCTCCGGAGCTGGGTTGGTCTGGCTTTCTCGATCAGGCTCTGTCGACCAAGGTTGCTCGGACATGCTCGTCGAGATCGAGTAAGGCGTACTCGAGATCGAGTAGCCTGGGTTCTCGGCTCGATTCGACTGGTTCCACTGCTTCTTTGACCTTGGACTTCTGTAGTGGATTTCCGAGCTTTTCTGACCTTCTGTAGAATTGCTGTAAAATGCCTCGATTTCTGCGAATTAAACAGAAACTGGTGTAGATTCTATAATTTGGCAAATAAACATAAACTATATAGGTTCTGTACTATCTTGGCCCAAATGCATGAAATGTATGCAGAAATCGGTATAAAAGTTACTGTAAAACATGGCAGATTCAGCTCAAAACAAACACCCCATACTTAAGCTTGCTTGTCCTCAAGCAATACTTTTATTTGTCATTCAGGGGAAGAATTCAAAACTCTCAACATATCAGATTCATTCTCATATAACCCTGCAGTCAATTACCATCATTGAAAAGGTACTAGTGTCACAAATTCATGCATGTGCAATTATACAAAAGCAACATCTACTCACAAAAGGAGGGTTATGCAAAACATAATTCATTTGTGACAAAGCATTAATAATCAAGAGCACTTCAATTTAAGCTCAAATAAGGAGTAGATTGGTAAAAGGCTAATGGTGGGCAATTTTTGGCAATGTGGTGCTAATGATCCGGGGAAATGGAGTATTTCCAAACTGAATTTCATACCGCATTCTTTCTCATAAGATTCATCACCTTTCATAATGCTTTTATCAACAATAATGCTTTTACCTCTCTAACCTCAGCACTGCCTTCTTGCGAGTCGCAAACATGGGTGTCATGAATGGCCCCGGATACTTAGTGCTTTGGACTCCTCACAATGTGTCTCATCTCTCCAAACTATTATCTCAGAGAGTAGGGTCAATCTACCTTTATCTCCTGAGGTGATTGGATTTTCTTTCACTCATTAAATTTTCCATATATTTCAAACAATTTCCTTCCAAACTCCAATAAACACAATAACCATATAACAATCTCCATAATGTAACATCATTCTCAACATAATCCCCGGATAAGGTAAAGAATGGTAAATATTTAGATCATGTGGAGCAATATATGAAATAAGGCATATTATGGCTTTTGTGATGCATAAGCATAGGTAAGGCTAGGATTATAAACAATGAGCATTATATGGAAATATAAAGTCCTCCATCATCTTATCATGCAACATGTCAAAAGCAATTTCAAATTTTACCTCCTTTCATGGTTTTCAAGAAATAATGCACTTCATTGTGACTTCCCTTTACTAGGCAATTTCATGCTATATCTCTAATGAATCCAATTTTGCATCGTCGAGTTCAATATAAGCTTCCATGACATTAATCAAAATTTTCAATGGGGGTCATTTTTCTAAATTTTGGAAATCATGCATGTAAGCACATAAATCAATAATGAATTCCAAAATAGCCATGTAGCAATTCAAAGAAATAAATTCTAAATATGCACAAATAATGGCAAATATGGCAAATATGTATAAAGTAAGCCCTTCCCCCACCCCATACTTAAACATTACAGTGTCCTCACTGTATAAAAAACAAGGGTACAGAAAGAAACTCACAAGACAGATGTGCAGGGCTTCATAATATCGAGTTAAAATGCCTGAGCCGAGTCCGTTTTTAGCTTGCATCTATCCATGGACCTGAAAAGTGTAGAAGACATATACCCACAATAGCAAAAATAAAAGTGTTCAAAACCAAAACAAAAACAATAAAGTCTCAAAAAGTCCTAAAAAGTCTATGTACAAGCTCTAGATTTTATAGTCGCTAGGCCGACTTTTCCATTTAGCTCAAGGCGGCATTTGCAGGGCCCATGTAGCTTGGGCCTCAAATAGGACTCCATTCTTGTCCATCAGCTGTAATCCTCCAGAATGGATCTTGTTCACCACGAACGGTCCCATCCGCTTCTTGTTGAATTTGTTGGGAAACCAATGATCCTTTGATTTAGAGACATAGATCTTGTCTCCCACTTCATATTCCTTGGGCCCATCATTGGAAATCCTACACAATCGCACATACCAAGGCAGACCTCTCCCATGTATAGATAAATCTTTAATGGAAATAGGAGAAGAAAGATTCATACCTTGGCTTACCTTTGCAGAGACGGAATCGGGGACCACTGTGTTTGGTCGATCTCGACTAGGGCTAGTCAATCTCGATGATTCTGCAGGTTCTGGTGGTGGTCTGCTCGCAGATTCAGAAGTCGATGAAGACGATGGCTCGTCGACCTCGAGTAGACTACTCGACCTCGACAAGGATTCTGCTCCTAGTGGCTCCAGCGTCGAGGAAGGCGGATCTAGTGGCGCCGGGTGGTGGTCGATCTCGACAAGGCTTGTCGAGATCGACGAGGCTGGTCCGTCTGGTGGTCTCAGCGTCGAGGAAGCAGGATCTGGGCTCCCCGATTGGTGGTCGACATCGACAAGGCTAGTCGATATCGACGAGTCCTCGCAGTCTGGTGGAGTCCGTGTCGAGGAAGATGGTGCCCGAGGATGCTGAAGTTGGTCGACATCGAGTAGCGTACTCGAGATCGACAAGGGCTCTGGTGCTGGAGTCGTCAACGTCGAGGAAGGCGAAGTCGGGTTGGCCGAGTGGTGGTCGACCTCGACAAGGGTAGTCGAGATCGACGAGCCTGGTTTGTCTGGTTCGCTGCTCGATGATGCTGGTGCTGGTGGAGGCTCCTTGGTTTGGTTGAGATCGGCTAGGGTCCGGTCGATCTTGACCCCATACTTAGCTCCTGTCAAGGCATCTGAAAAATAATTAATCCACAACGACTTACCTTGGTCCGTGTCGATTGGATTCTCTGTGTTCTCCTTGAGGATTGCCATGATCTCCTCCACCTGGGCCTCAATGTCCCTCTTTTCTATCTCCTCAGGGGTCATATTTCTGACCTTGGGTTCCCCGCAGGTGATGTAGCCAGCTAAGATAGATTTGAACTCTTCCATTGGACCTGTATGCCTTTCAGTTTTATTAAAGGAATACTCAATTACCTCATCGCTGATGTTGAAGGTGAGCACTCCTTTCCTTACGCTTATGTTGGCATCCACCGTCGCCAAGAATGGTCTTCCTAAAATAATTGGACAAGCAGGATCTTCTTGCATATCAACAACTAGAAAATCAGCAGGGACAAAGAATTTACCTACTTGTACTGGCACATTATCCACCATGCATGTTGGGATGACCACAGCGTTGTTCGCCATGTAAAGTCTAGCATCCACATGCTCCAGGGCACCTATCTTAATCTTGGACCAAATTGTTAGAGGCATTATACTCACACTAGCTCCAAGATCACATAAGGCATTAATTTTGTATGGACCAAATCCAATAGTTATAGCAAACTTACCTGGATCCGGCCTCTTCTCCAATATGTCCAAATGGCTGCATTCCTCTGTAATTTCAGCCATTGACCGCTTTTTGCTCAGAATCTCCTTCAGGAACTTGACATAAGATGGCATTTCATTGAGAGCTTGTGTAAAGGGGATGGTGACGTTGAGCTTTTGAAGCATCTTGATGAAGCGCTGAAACTTTTTCCCTGCCGGGTCCTTTAGAGATTTTGTGGGGAAAGGCAGCTTCTTTTTCTGATTCGGAGCCAGAACAGACGTCGGAGGTGCTGCAGGCTGCTCTCTGTCGACCAGGGGCTCCTCGGCATCGACTAGAGTCTTGTCGACATCGACCAGGTTGGGCGTAGTCGAGTTGTTGTGCGGTGCAGACGAAGATTTTTGCAGGTTCTCCTTGAGATCGACGAGGCCTTCCTCGAGATCGACCACTGCTTTGTCGAGTTCGACTTGCTGTTCCTCGTCGTTCTGCTGCTTTCCGACCTCTGGCTCTTGCAACCGATGGCCGCTTCTGAGTTTTACGGCGGCGATGTGTCCAGTCTTTCCCTTCGGATTTGGTTCTGAAGATCCAGGGAGCGCATCTGACTGTTTGGGAATTCCTGCTGCCAGCGGACCAATCTGTGTATCAACTGATTTTCGCCAGATATCAATTTCCCCTAGCCTAGAGTTGACACCTTGCATCTGAGTATAGACAGAATTAAAGGATTGCCTAGTTTCTGAGTGGTTTCTCCGTATTTCCTCCAGGACTGTCTGTATATCATCCTTTTTCTGGTCCCTTTCCGGATGTCCTGGAGCTCTGTAGGGCGGGGGATTCCTAGGGACACCTTGGTTCCATTGTGGTTGCTAAAACCTTTGGTCCCCCATGTAGCGACTGGGACCCCGTGCGCATCGTCATTAACAAATAGGCATATAGAGGCTTTCGCATAAACCCTAATTGTTACTAACCCTTTTCACATAATTAATCCAAGTTGCATTAAGATCACTTTCGGTTCAATAATACAAACAAGGATCACCTTCAACTCTCGCAAAAGAATCATGCTCATAGGGATAGAAGACGAATTACACAAAAAGATCTGACCTTTATCGCATCGCCTCACATGGCCACCGTCGGGCTCACCCCAGCCCCAGAAGTGGGTGGACTACTCACGCCTCATCGCAATAACAGACATTGAATGAAAAGAACTAACTTGCATAAAATAAACTCCAACTTACAATCTCTCTTTATGTCACTAACTAATTGTCTCTGAAATTGAATTGAATTGTGTGTGACTTGGAATGAATGAAAAACCAGCCCCTAGGGCCTTATTTATAGCCTTCTCATCCTTGCTAATCAAGGATAGAATATCTATATCTATATCTAAAATTATATCTAAAAGGAATAAAGATAAATAAATTGCATAATGGAAATAAATCTAAAAGGAAAAGATAAATCTAACTAAGGTAAGTCTTCATGATGTTGATAGATTTCCCTCCATGGATAGAACTTGATGGATTTGGATAGAATCTTCCTCCTTCGGCCCCAAGGAATCCCAACTCTACTCGGACAGCACTTCGTCGATGCGTTTCTGGGATCCAGTCTACTCGACATCGACCACGGCTCGTCGACCTCGACCAGATTTGTTCGTCGACTGGACTCGTCGGCTAGATCTGCTCGACATGCTCGGACTTGGGTTCCTGGGCTCGTCGACCTCGACCACTCCTTGTCGACATCGAGTAGAGATAGGTCATCGACTAGGTCTCCTCGGGTGGCTCTACTCGGCAAGCTTCGGATCTGGGCCCAGGTCTTCGTCGATCTCGACAAAAGCTTGTCGAGATCGAGTGGGGTTGCTCGAGGATGGTTCTCTGATGGTGTCGACTAGAGCTCCTCGGCATGGACTCGGACAGGCGTGGTGGCGCTTGTCGATCTTGACAAGGCTTTGTCGAGATCGAGTAGAGGTGTGCTCGGCTTCTCGTCCTCGGCTTCTCGGTCAGCTTCTCTCCTTGTCGACTCCGGGTGTGGTGCTGGGCTTCGTCGATCTCGACTAGGGCTTGTCGAGATCGAGTAGCCTCCGGAGCTGGGTTGGTCTGGCTTTCTCGATCAGGCTCTGTCGACCAAGGTTGCTCGGACATGCTCGTCGAGATCGAGTAAGGCCTACTCGAGATCGAGTAGCCTGGGTTCTCGGCTCGATTCGACTGGTTCCGCTGCTTCTTTGACCTTGGACTTCTGTAGTGGATTTCCGAGCTTTTCTAACCTTCTGTAGAATTGCTGTAAAATGCCTCGATTTCTGCGAATTAAACAGAAACTGGTGTAAATTCTATAATTTGGCAAATAAACATAAACTACATAGGTTTTGTACTATCTTAGCCCAAATGCATGAAATGTATGCAGAAATCGGTATAAAAGTTACTGTAAAACGTGGCAGATTCAGCTCACAACAAGGGGGTCGATACCAATACAGAGAGCCTAGAAATCTTGATGAGGATGGTATAGGTAACCTTTAATGCAATGCAAGAAACCATGGCTAAGGCTAATGTAGTTGAACCCTATGAATATACAAATGCTAGGTTTCTTAGAATATTGCACCCCGCTTTGGCTCATGAAATTGATTATTTTCCTTATTCTACGCCTACTGAGCTTTTGCATTTAGCGTTAAAGGTCGAGTGGCCAACAACAGGGGTGGCGTCGAAATCGACCACAACAGCCCCAAGGGCGCTCGGATGGAGGTCCTCGAGATCGAGCAGGCCAGCTCCAATGGAAAGGTGAGAGCCGAGCACCCCAACAACCCCTCGACAAGGGTAAAGCGCCCATGTATGGACGTGATTCGTCTGGGGTATCTACTGGCCCCAAAGGGAGTAATCATAACCCTTCTACCACTAGATCTAGAGATATTGTATGCTCTAAATGACAAGGTAGAGGTCATTATATGAAGGATTTCCCTAATAAGAAAACTCTCATGGTTAATCACTTAGAAGAATATGAATCTGAAAATTCTTGTGATGAACATGATGAGCATGCTAATGACAATGATGATCCAAATCTTAATCTTTTAGCTTACGATGATGATGGTGTCAAATATGAACATGGAGAGTCCTTGATTGTTAGAAGAGTTTTAAGTGTTGTTCCTACTCCATGTGATGACAATCAACGTGAAAACTTGTTTCATACTCGCTGTTTAGTTAAAGGAAAGGTTGTTAATGTGATCATTGATGGAGGAAGTTGTTGTAATTTAGCTAGTCAAGAAATGGTTGATAAATTACAACTTTCTACTGTCCAACACCCTAGACCTTATAAATTGCATTGGATGAATGATTGTGGAAATTTAAAAGTAAATAGACAAGTTAAAGTGCATTTTAAACTAGGACATTATGAAGATGATGTTTTATGTGATATTGTGCCCATGCAAGCTTGTCATATTTTATTAGGTCGTCCTTGGCAATCTGATCATAATATCTTACATGATGGTTTTACTAATCGCTACTCCTTTACTTTTCAGGGAAAGAATGTTGTTCTCAAGCCTATGACGCCTACACAAGTGGCTGATGCGATTGAGAAGCGCAAGGTAAGTAAAGGTGAGTTAGATAAGGCGGCTCAGTCGAGCCATATGGATTCACAATCTCGGCCTAAGGGTATACTTTTGGTTTCCAAGAGTGCATATTTAGACGAGTTTGTGGATGGGAAAACAACCCTCATGCTCCTATGCAAAGGGTTGAATATGTTGAGTGAGGAGCTTCGAGCTACCCTTCCTCCTCACATCCTAGCTCTTCTTGAAGAGTATAAGAATCGGATATATTCCCCGATGACATACCAGCAGGTCTACCCCCTATTCGTGGAATTGAGCATCAAATTGATCTTATTCCAGGGGCTTCTCTGCCTAATAGGCATGCTTATCGTATGAATCCCACTGAGACCCAAGAGGTCAAATCCCAAGTCCAGGAAAGATGGATCATGGAGAATGTGTGTAGATTTTAGGGCTATTAACAACATAACTGTTAAATATCGTCATCATATTCCACGCTCAGAAGATTTGCTAGATGAACTACAAGGAGCATCTATTTTCTCGAAAATTGATTTAAAAAGTGGCTATCATCAAATTAGAATGAAGGAAGGCGATGAATGGAAAACAACATTTAAGACTAAGTTTGGCTTATATGAGTGGTTGGTTATACCTTTTGGTTTAACTAATTCTCCAAGTACTTTTATGCGATTAATAAATCATGTACTTAGAAACTTTATAGGGAAATTTGTTGTTGTTTATTTTAATGATATTCTTATTTATAGAAAATCTCCTGATGACCATAAAGCACATCTTAAAGAAGTAATTCAAACATTAAGAAATGCCCACGTGTATGCTAATCTAAAGAAATGTGAATTATGTAATGATCAAGTGTCTTTTCTTGGATTTGTAGTAAGCTCGAATGGACTGCGTGTTGATGAGGCAAAGATCGAGGCCATTCAAGATTGGCCGACACCCAACAACATAGGACAAGTGCGCAGCTTCCAGGGTCTAGCGAGTTTCTACCGACGATTCGTATGTGATTTCAGCAACATCTCAGCCCCTCTTACAGAGCTCACAAAAAAGCGATGCGAGTTCAAGTGGGGAGTAGCTCAGGAGGAAGCTTTCGACAAGCTCAAGGGAAAGCTCACTCACGCTCCTCTTTTCGCCCTACCCGACTTCTCTCGGCCATTCGATGCCGGGATGCTAGCGGAGTTGGAATTGGCGGAGTTCTTATGCAGGAAGGTAAGCCTATTGCTTTCTTTTCTGAGAAATTGAAAGGTTCTTGTCTTAATTACTCTACAAATGATAAAGAGTTGTATGCATTGTATAGAGTTCTTAAGACTTGGTCTCATTACCTATGGCCTAGAGAGTTTATTCTTAGGACTGATCATGAGTCATTGAAACATTTTAAAAGCCAAGATAAACTTGATAGGAGACATGGTAGATGGATGGAGTTCATTGAAACATTTCCTTATGTGATTAAATATAAGAAAGGCAAAGACATTGTGGTTGCTGATGCTGTATCTAGAAGACATGTTCTTTTAACCACTTTGGATTCTAGAGTCTTAGGCTTTATTTACATTAAGGAATTATATGAAAATGATTTAGATTTTGGTTATGTCTTTCGAAAATGCAAAGAAACTGGTCCACACGACTACTTTTATATACATGATGGTTTCTTATTTCGAAATGATCAAGTGTGTATTACTAGATGTTCTCTGCGATTATTACTTGTTAGTGAAGCCCATAGTGGTGGATTAATGGGACATTTTGGAAGGGATAAAACTTATCATACCTTAAAATCACACTTTTATTGGCCACATATGCTTAGGGATGTAGAACATTGCCTAAAAAGATGTATTGATTGCTTAAAGGCCAAAGCTAAGCTTATGCCTCATGGCTTATACACGCCACTACCCACACCCTCAGCCCCTTGGGAAGACATTTATATGAACTTTATTGTTGGGTTGCCTAGAATTAAGAAGGGGAGGGATTCTATATTTGTAGTGGTTGATAGATGTAAAATGGCTCACTTTATTGCATGTCATAAAATTGATGATGCTACCAATGTTGCAAATCTATTCTTTCGAGAAGTAGTTAGGTTGCATGGCGTGCCTAAAACAATTGTTAGTAATAGGGATGTAAAATTCTTAAGTCATTTTTGGCGAACATTATGGAATAAATTGGGAACTAGATTGCTATTCTCTACTTCTAGCCACCCCCAAACTGATGGCCAAACTGAGGAGACTAATAGAACCCTTACAACCGTCCTAAGAGCCATAATTAGAAAGAACTTGAAACTTTGGGAAGAAGCCTTACCTCATGTGGAGTTTGCTTATAATAGAACTATGCATTCTGCAACGACAATCACTCCATTTGAATGTGTCTATGGTGTTAATCCACTAACCCCTTTTGATCTTACTTCATATCCTATGAGAGAGAGAGAATCATTTGAAGCAGGTAAGCATGTCGAGTTCGTCAAGGAGCTACATGAACGGACACGTCAGAAGCTTATGCAAAAGGTTGAGTACAACGCCAATAAGGCCAATAAGGGACGTCGATTGGTCACATTCCAGCCTGGGGATCTAGTGTGGGTGCACCTGAGAAAGGAGAGGTTTCCAAATGAGCGGAAGAGCAAGCTCGCACCACGAGGAGATGGACCTTTCAAGGTTCTACAACGAGTTGGTGAGAATGCCTACAAGCTGAGCTTCCTAGAGACTATGGCGTGAGCGCAACATTCAGCGTCGCCGATCTAATCTCTTACTTTGTTGTGGATGAAGACTTGGATTCGTGGTCGAATCCTTTCCAAGAAGGGGAGGTTGATGCGGGACCATCTTCTACAGCTCCAGACACACCTATCATCTTAGGACAAGGACCTATGACTCAAGCTCGAGCTAAGAAGCTTTAGAGAGACTCATTCATATTTGTAAGCCACGCATTGTTCTCGAGCAAGGTTCAAATCCCCGAGCCTACATTGAAGACCTATATGTGCATAGGGATCCAAGACTCAGCCGAGTTCCCTTAGACATATAGGGCCGATTTACTTTTAAGTGTTGGAAACTCTTTATGTTACTATTTTTAGTATTAGTTTTACTTAAGTTATTTTAGGAAATTTTAGGCCATATTTAACGGTTACTGTATGGGATGCTTGAGCCGAGTTGAGTCAACAAATATTAATAAAATAATGAGGGAAGAGGGAATTCGGATGCTTGCAGGATGCTTTGGGAGCATCGATGCTAAAATGCGTTGTGTTAGAGTTGTGCAGTTGGGTTTAATTTTTTTTTTTCAGATCAAGGAAGCAAACGACGCCGCTTTGCCCAAATTAACACTCAAATGTAGTGTTTTGGACTGCAGCAAGTTGAAAAAGTGGACACTTGGCACAAGTTTAGTGGTTGCAGCAGGGTGGATCCGATTGCGACACTTGGCACAAGTTTATAAAATGTAATTTTTGACATTAAAGAAATGTAAAAAAATAAAAATAAAAATTATCACAATACTATATTCATTTTTATCTACATATAGATATCCATTTTGAATATGTTTAAGCGTATTTTAAAAAAATAATTTTTCTTTGAATACAATTTTGTAAAAAGAATGCCGGCAAAATTAAATTTAATTATTTATAAAAAGTAAGAATAAATATTTAATGTCATAATAATATTTATACAATAATAAAAAATAAATATAATCATATAATCGTAGAACGAAAATAGTTATTGGTGAAGGGTATATTTGTAAATTAAATTGGTAGAAAAAGATAAGTTTTGGGATGATAGGGATGCTATTGATAAAGTGGAAAAAGTAAGAATGAGATGGTAGGATGTTGTGGCGAAGAGAGAAGAATAAAAAATTAGTATTTTTAGTATCCCTAGTATCCCTTGATAAACATGGCCTTAGAGGTTATTTTATTATTTTCTTAAGTAGATCTTTTATCTTCTTTTATTCATTACTAGTGTAGATCCCGTCCCGTGTACGGAGAACGTGTTAATTTAAATATAAATTATTTTTCCGTCCAAAAAATAATATAAATATAAACAAAATTAGTTCGACATGTTAATATAATCTAAATATCTTTTAATTAGATTCTCTCAAAATATAAATAAAATTCACTATAATAAGTTACTACGTAAAAAAAATATAATCTATGGTTAATGAAATCTTATGTAATTTAATTAGATTGTTGATTTTTAAAAATATTTTAATATTCTTTTTTATTAAATATGTAGTATATATTTATTACATTTGTTTACTAAAATATCTATGTACGGATGGATTGTGACTACATATATGGCTATATAATATTTTAATTATTTATTTTGGCCTCAACAAATAATATAGATAGATATAAAATAACAATTATTAAATGATTTATTTTGATATAAATAATTCTTTCCACCAAAAAAAATATATAAATAAAATAACACTTATCAAATATCACATATTTATCTACTAATATTTTTTATAAGTATGACTATGAAAATTAGTTTTATTATTACTACTACTTCGTTTAGTTATATTGATATAGTTTTTTCCTTATATAATATTTACTCTTTTATAAGATATTCCATCTATCCAATTATATGTGTTAATGGTAAGATAAAATAATTATTTTTATTAGATTTCTTTTTTGACGGGAGAAAACTTTGCGAGATGTACTCACGAGCCGCCACGTAGGCAGATGCACTACGCGCCGCCACGTAGGCAAAAGTGCATCGATTGTAGATAGATGTATATAGATAGATATAGATAGATTGTGTTATGACCCAAGATAGATGCTTAACAGTTGATTAGAAAGAAGAAGAACAAGATGAGAAGAAGAAGAATAGGTGAGGTGAGTATGGGAAGAGGAAGAGAATACAGAGAGTACGGAAAGGGAGATTAGGAAAGAGAGAAAGATAGGTAAAGTGTGTTTTGATTATTATTTTCCATGTCCTGTATAATACAACCCATTGGGTATTTATATCAATGTCATACCAACACCTTGTAAGGGTACCCCTTAGATCTAGGATCATTACATTTCTCCCCCCTTACAAAAGCTTTGTCCCAAAGCTTTATTACAATGTAAAAAATAACACTAAGAAAACTAAAACTAAAATGCAAGCAGTAGTAGGTAATTGAAAACAAATGTTGCAGCTTGTAGTTGCCCTTGAGAATAGGGCAAAATTAAAGCTCCATTAGCACCTGATGTAATAGCACATGTGATCAACCTTCACATTCATCTTTAGCAAACAAACTCATGCACTACCGTTTCCCTGCCTTCCTTCAATTCAATGAAAAAAACATATATACCATTAACATTTTGCTTGCTTCAAGGCATATTCCATCCATATACATCGAACTAGACAGCAAGCCATCAAAAGAGCATCCCTTCCACCATATATGAAGCTATAAGAGCAAGTAGTACTCCCCAAAATAAAAGGAGCATTCATATATGAAGCTAAAAGTAGCTCCTGAGTAGTGCTTTCAACTGCTGGAATTTTTCCTTCCACCCTGTGTATCCCTTGGTTGCATTCAGCTTTTACAAAGAAATAAAGGACCTTGGCTGCATCAGCTTCACAAGATTGTCCACAGCACTCGATCGAACTTGCCACAAGTGATCTTAAGGCCCAATCACCCCAAGGAGTAGCACTGCAGAAAAGAAGGCTAGATGCTTTCCTGAATACGTATTGAGTTGTCCACCTAGGCAACCATGTCACCTTTAACCCACTATAACATATAACAGTGGCAAGTACTCCACCTGGGTCGAAAACTAAAGATGCGAGGTTGTTGCACCAACCTTTGCCTAGCACACTAGCACAACATCTCCTATGACAGCAATTTCCACATAAATGCACACTATCACATCACATACATGACAACCGAATGCCATTTTTCCTCCTGGATCAAAAACCAAAGAGACTGCAGGTATGGATTTCTCATCTTGGACAACACAAATGGCTTCCGGATTGACCCAAAGAGTAGTGATATGGCTTCCTCTATCAAAGGGCAGGGAGTTTTGCACATTCTTAAAGAACTTATGATCACAGTTTTGACCCAAAATCAAATTCACTTCAGCAAACACTCCTCCCGGGTCAAAAACCACAGTGTCTCTCTGCCTAGATATTTCATCAAACACTTGGTGTGCACTAGTACTTTCGAAAATTTTAATTGAATTCATCCTAAAATCAATCAACTTAATCTCGATTGTTTCTGCCAGCACATAACCCAGTTCATCCTTTTCTTTGAGTGCAATATTAAAGAACACTGCCTCTAAAGGATCGGAATTTACCTTACAAAACTCTTGCCCAATTTGAGATTCTTCAATGATCCCGTTGATCTCTGTGTCTGAGGGTTTCTTCCAGTCATCTTTCTTTGAAGACTCGTACTGAGTTTGAAGATCTTTTCCCCCCACTGATTTCTTGATTTACTTCTGCAACCGGAGCCACAATTTCATCCGCGTTTGCAACCGAGGTTTCACGATCTTCCTGACAGTCTCGAAATCCATCGCCAGTTTCGATACTTGGCGCTTGCATCCCTTGTTCCTCAACTTCGAAGTCTTCCAAAGTGGCCTGGGTCGGGATTTCGATCTTTGCGCTGTTGTCGGTCTCGGCCTCAACTGAGCCTTCTTGGGAGAGATCGTCCGAAGCTATGGCGAGATCGTCACCTTCGTCTGCCATCTCTCGCAAGTTGGCGCTCACCCGATCCGCACTGGCCATCATCTTGTGATAAGCATCCTTCATGGCTTTGAATGAATCGTGAAATGCCTTGAATGCATCACCATCCGCCATTAACATTAGATCACCAAAATTTCAGAGAAAAAAAAAATTTGTGGTTTGCGGAATTGAGAAACGATTCGCTCTGGATACCATCTGTTATGACCCAAGATAGGTGCTTAACATTTGATTAGAAAGAAGAAGAAGATGAGAAGAAGAAGAATAGGTGAGGTGAGTATGAGAAGAGGAAGAGAATACAGAGAGTACGGAAAGGGAGATTAGGAAAGAGAGAAAGATAGGTAAAGTGTGTTTTGATTATTATTTTCGATGTCCTGTGTAATACAACCCATTGGGTATCTATATCTATATTTATATTTATATAATAACTTAATTGCAAAGAGTTTTCGTTGACGTGGCAACCTTCCCTTAATTCACTCCATTTCGTCCAATCAAATTTTTTCTTTATTTTTTTTTTTTTTTCTCTCTTCCCACTTTGAACCGGAACGAAGAACGCCTAGGGTTCATTTTTCATTCTTCATTTTTCGTGCCTCCTTCTTCCTCCTTTGTTCAGACGCCTCCTTTTGGTTGCGGTTGTCCCTTCTCGGCTCCTTTTCCCGGCATGTTGGCTGATGTCGCTCACTGTCCATGTCCAACCGCACAAATTAGGTCTCCTTCTTCTCCCGTTCTTAGGGTTTAATTTTCATATTTGAAGCCTCCTTCTTCTCCCGTTCCTTCTCCTCCTTTCAAACGCCTTCTTTTGGTTGTTTCTGATTCACAATCCTTGGATTTTCCCGATGAGCTCACGGAGAAAGGATCCTGCTGCTTCCGGATTGCTTCAATCGTGGCCTACAAATTAGGTGTATTGCTAATTTCTATGTCTTCCTTTTCCTCTGTTCAGTCGAATAGGTGCTTTCGGTTTCATCATTTTCCTCTTATGTCTTCTGCTGCTCATTCGAATAGGTTAGCGTTATCGCTAATTCCTTTTTCTATGTCTATCCCTAATTTCTCTCCCTCCAATGTCTTCTTCTCCGCCATGGTGAGATATCGGCACATCCGAAGAGGGTGAGAAGTCTCTGGATTTCACTGTCGAGGCCATGAATCCGAAGAGGGTGTAGTCTCATTTTGATTTTTTCATCCTGTCTGTTTTGTGTGGATGCAGTGCTCGATTTCTCTGTTTCGGATATTTTAGGCTATGGATTCGATCTCCGATCTCTGGAATCTGCAATTTTTTTTTAAAATTTAGCTTAATTCAATTTCATCAGATGGATTTGGTGTTGTATTGTATAATGCTTGCTTCTTCAACTCCAAGAGTTTATTTGATAAATTGATACTTTCAGATCAATGATAAACTTGATTGTCTTACGAATTCTTGATGTTTAATTCTGAACTCAAAGGTTTTCTAGGTTTGAGATCTGAATTGAACACTGTAGGATCGTATGGGCGTTTTTCTCTCCATGTGCATTGATGTTGGGATGGACAATGCTTGACAATGTATATTTCTAATGGAATGTACTTTAAATTAGTACTGTTGCATGTAATTCGAAGGCTAGGTGATATTTGGTTAACGCCATTCTTCATTTGTGTTGATTTTCCCCGTGTAAGGTTTCATGGTTCTTATGCACATTTTTTGTTTCTTCCCATAGGTTCCATAGGCATAGGCAGGTACTATGGCCATTTGGAATGGGCCTCTTTAGGGGAAATGAGACTCTTGGATAAGAGAAAAATTGTCCTTTTCCTATCACTTTTGAAAGTCGGGTGAGTGATACACTATTGAGGTTTCATGTTACATGTCAAAGCTACAAGGCAAGTTTTAGTTGTTGCTTAAATTATTACTATAATCTGATATAATAAGATGTTGGTTTCTAAGTTTCTTCTTTTCTTTGTGTTTGAGATTTCCATAAAGCATCACTCTCAAGCTGACCCATTCCCCCCTCATTCTTCCTATGACCTAATTTATTCAGTTCGATCCTTTGCTCTTTGGAAGCATGCTTCAGTGTTTAATAATATGGATTCCTTTCAACTTTCAATTTTTAAACCTATTGTAACATCTTTCCCAAGATGACCCATTGCTTCTTCTTTTTTTACAGTAATATTTTTTGTCTTACCGATTGTGTTATGCTTTTTTGTTCTCCTGGTCATTTCTGTCCTTCGTGAGGATGTATATTTCTATCTTTTATTATGTGACAGTGAAGTATATATTTTTGTCTTTTGCATGT
Organism: Persicaria tinctoria; assembly: GCA_037127255.1. Taxonomy (NCBI): domain Eukaryota; kingdom Viridiplantae; phylum Streptophyta; class Magnoliopsida; order Caryophyllales; family Polygonaceae; genus Persicaria; species Persicaria tinctoria. The sequence goes on from JBANSL010000008.1 coordinate 41,990,606, forward strand.
GTTTTGCTTTTTGTCACCTAATCAAGTGTGATACAATGTCATTTCAGGCACTTAGGAAAAGCCAAGAACCCGCTGTTGAAAAGCTTAAGGAGCCTATCTCCTTATGATTTCAAATCTTTGCCTTTCTCCTTATGGATTTGTTCTACTTTACCAAGTTCATTGGCGCCGATTTGGAGACCGAAGTCGCGTCACCCTTTGATTTGTCGTTTCTAGGCTTTGGGTTGTGTTGTGGTGGCACTTATATGCAAGAAACTTTTGGATGAGAGCCACTTTCTTCTCCTATGGTGGAAAAGTCAAAGGTGAGGCTTTCAAATTAGGATTTAGCCTCATATTTTAGTACATCTACATTGCAAATTAAGGTTATATCTTTTAATTCAATATTTTGTCATTTGTGTTTACATATTGTGGATATGATCGATCAACAAAAATCCCTTTTTTATTCGAGGTGTATTTTTCTGTGTCTTTATCTCTTTAATTTTTTCGTGATTTTCTTTTGATTGCAACGTTCAATTTTTCCCTTTTAATTGATGTTTTTAAGAGTCTCTATTAAGATTTGTTTTTGTGTAACTTGATTTTCTATTGTAACTACGAATCACAGGGGCTCTAAGAGAGTGGTGGAACTATGTCTTGATGGTACAAGTTAAGCTCCAAATATTAGACGGATTGGTCAAGGACAGGACCCAATGGGCGCCTAATTGACCTTATTATTGCTTCATTCCGGTTTTACACGGTATTTAGTAATCAGTTATAATTTTGTGTTCCCCCCCCCCCCCCCCCCCTTTCTTCTGAATCCCTTCACATTGTATATTTTTACTATAATAGCTTTTACTAATTTTAGATTGTAGATTAGTTGACCATTGATATTCAACATGAAAATTCTTATTTGTGGGATATTCTCTGGTAAATGGTAGAGCTACTTTAGATAGTGGATGAGTTTTCTTGTGTTAATTTAATGAAAATTCAGCATGTATGTAAATTCTTTGAGGTTAATCTGCTGCTATAAAACTTATTTCTAGAAAAACAAATGATCTTTCTAGAGAGAAAAACGTAATTAAACGATCTAAACATAAATGATGGATGAAAAACCATGGTAGATTTTAAAGAATAAAAATATAAAATTTGACTCAAATCTTACACAGTAACTTTCCATTTTGAATTTTTTTTTATTGATTTAGTTGAGGTTTTATGTAATCTATCTATGGATTTTTTTTCTTTGTGATTTCATTTGGGTTGTTGCTTCTTTGAACCAACTGCTTTTGTTTGTTTGTTTTCAAACTAAGATGGTTTGTCATGTCCTTGACACGGTTCATATGAATTGATGTGAATTGAATGGAAAGAAAGAGAGATTAGGGGGAAAGATTAGGGTTATCAAATCCAATTATCCCTTTCTCTCTTCCTTTACTCTCTCTTTCTCTAACCCTAAACTCTTTCTTCCCTAATCTCTATCTTTCCTTTCAATTTCAAGTATTCATGGTTTGATCTATGTTGGGACATGACATGATGCTTGCCCTCTTCTTAGGATCCTTTTTCATTTGCTTTCAAAACTCCTATCGGAGTGGAGACACTTGATATTATTAATCTTCATAAGCAACAGAGGAGGAAATATTACTTGGTCAGAAATTTGATTGTGCTAATTTGTTTTCATTTTTTTTCTTGCTATTCTATGAATAATTGCTGTCAAAATTACGATGAGTTAATTATCTTAAATATCTTAAATGTGTATAGCTAGAACACTTTCCTTTGCCCACCCAAAAAAAAGAGCACTTTCCTTTGAGTGGTCTAAAGGAAAACAGTATGTTCCATAAGTGATTAAATTCCTCATGAACTTCTCTATCCAAACAGCCATATATATAAATGGTTATAATTTTATTATTGTTTAGCTTAAATTGCCAAAAATTTTCGGCTGACATAATCCAATAAAGGTCTGTTAACAAAGATCCTTTAAGCACTCGACAGGTCCTTGATGAGTAAAATGGTTATCACTTTCTCATCTTGCTGTTTTATATGTTCCGTATCTATCTTGATTTTTATTTATAGTTTTATACTCTCATAGCTCCCAGTGATATCTTGACTATGTTTTACCTTTTTCCCTCTTTGCAGGTTGCTTTTAATATAGGTGATTATAATCAACATGTGGTTTTTATTGGTGGATTAACTGATGGCAAGATGGCAACTATATTTATTGTTGTTAATTTAGGTTATCGGTGTATTTGTACCAATATGTAATTTTACAATTTCTATGTTTTTTTAAAAATAATTTTAAGCATTTCATAACTTGATTGGAGTCGTGGACTGTGCTTAAGATATTCTTTAATGTAGATTATTGCTCTGTATTTATTTTACAATCTCATTTTGTTTTTTCTATTTGTATAGATTATTATTTGGTTAATAATCAATATTTTATATTCTATTTTTTTTCTCTTACAACCGCGTCATGGCGCGGGTATTGCACTAGTTTATATTAATGTCATACCAACATCCCTACAAGGGTACCCCTTAGATCTAGGATCATTACAGATTGATTTTCTTATGCATCCAAATTTATAAAAGAGGAAATTGTACTAAATCCCACATTTCCAAAAAACTTTGCAAAAATGCCAGCAATTTGGAAAGTTTTACAAGAATGCAATTTTTGGCGCAAATTTGCAAAAATGCCACGGTAATCCAACAACATAAACCGCCTATCATGTGTAAAGTTGGCCAAAAAAAAAGAAAATTAAATTAGAGGCATCATTGCCTAGTGAAGAGAGAGGGCGGGAAGGAGAAATAGGGGGAGGTTTAGTAAATGCTCATCCAATCACAAATCTCTCTCCCATTTGAAAACACACCGATAGCAAAGAGAGAGAGAGGCTTCTTCATCTTCATCGGCAGTTGCGGCGAGGCATAGAAAGGGAGAGAGAGAGGGCGGTTTCTTCTTCGGCAGTTGCAGAGACGCCGGGCGGTTTCTTCTTCGGTAGTTGCAGAGACGCCGGTTCGAGAGAGGAACAACACAGGAGAGAGAGAAGACAGGTCCACCGTCGCCGGAAAGTACACCAGACATGACATAAATTAGGTACGCCCTTTTACTCTTCTCCCTTTGGTGGTATTGTGCGCGGGTGTGGGTCTGGGAAGCAGTGGGTGAAGGGGTTAGGGCAAAGGCGGCCTGAATGGTGGGTCGGGGTGGTGGTTTTCTTGTTTGGATAATGGTGGGTGGTGGTGGCATGGGTGGTTTTCGGGTATGGAAAGGGGAAATCGGTGGTTAGGGTTTCCAATTGGGTGACAGTGATTTTCGGAATGGGTTAGGGCAACGGTCGGGGAACTATGGATAGGGGAAATTGGTAGTTTGAGGTTCGAATTGGGTGACAGGGGTTTGACATTGGGTGACAGGGGTTTCCAATTTGGAGAGAAGGGTTTCTAAATTTGTTGTGGTAGGCGGAATAGGGGAATTGACGAGGTGTGGAAATTGGGATATGTGGATGTCGTAGGTGTCCTATTGAAGGAGGTTTGAGGTATTGGTTATAGGCTTCCGATTCATAATGGGTGACATGGGTTTCACACTGAGTGACAAGGGTAGAGTGACATGGGTTAGTCTGTTAGGTGACAGAGGGAGACGAATATAATTGGTAGAAGCTGACTTTGTTCGTGTGATGGAAATTGCAGGAGAGAAATGGTGAGGACGAAGAATGTGAGCTCGGAGAACAAAGAGCCTGAATACGTAGTCCCCGAAGCTAGGCACTTCCGGGCCCGGGTCAACCAGGGCTCAAGACTGTTAATGCCGAACAACATCGATGATTATGTTGACGCTAGCGACTGGCAGAAGCTGCTTGACTCCCAGCTTGGTGGGGTTGTGCACCTGGCGCACAGTGTGAAATTTTCTTCACAAATGGTGCATTATGCACTCCAGCGATAGCTTGCGAGCGATAAGGAGTGAGAGACGTGGTACCGGATTAAGGGGAAGCTCCGGAGGTTCTCCCTCAAGGAGTTTGCCTTAGTAACCGGGCTGCGGTGTAGTCAACCAACAGCTAGTGACATGGAGGACGACGAGAAAGCTATCAAGGAGTTTTTTGGAAACGAGAAGATGACGGTCGGTGACCTGGAGACCGAGCTGAAGAACTCAATAATGGTGGTGCGGAGCCCGCAAAAACGATTCAAGCTAGTGCTTCTGTACATTGTGGAGGGCGTTTTGTTAGGGGAGGAGCAGAGGAAGGGGCTGCGGAGCTGGATCGTCCGGTTGGTGGAGAATGTCGATCGGTTTTTGGCATTCCCATGGGGGAGGATCATCTATGCTGCAACACACGTGTCGCTGAACGGCGCCGTAAAGCGCCGGGAGGCTGAGATAAAGGCAGAAGATCGAAAGAAGCGCAATGGTTATGGCCAGATGGGTTATCCGCTATCCTTTCAGGTAACCTTCTCGACCACACCCATGATCATTTTGTAATTCATATGCTGAAAATGTATTAATTTGAGTGGGGATGCGGTGCAGATTTGGTTGTTGGAATCCATGCCGAAATGGGGGGTCCGCTTTGCGACGAAGGTGTCGACGACGGCATTCCCTCGTTGCATGAGATGGACCCTCAAGGATGAGAACCTCGCTTATAAGGATATAGCCAGCCGCACCGAAGCTGAGGGAGAGGAGGCCATAGAGATTGATGATAACCCAATACTCATACCAGAGGAGGTTGAGCTGGAGTTGATGGATGGATGTGTCTACGATGATGAGAAGTCCGACCCCTTCTTCGACGACCTAGTTGCACCCTTCCTGACACATTTCGAAGCCCCTGGTGGGAGTTCCCCAAGGACGGGAAGAGGAGGCAATGGGAAGGATGGCTGGGTGGGGGACGTGGCCAAGACTTTGGAACAAGTTATGGACAAGCTTCAGACAATGTCAACAGGAATGGAGAAGATGGATGAAAAGGTATGCAATAACTTCCCAATTATTCGTTTTGTGGAGACTCTGGATAACTGTGAACTAGGGTAAATGGACTCCTAACACGTGAAATTGGACAAGTGACACGTAGTTTAGATAATGAACGAATGTGGTATGAAATTGAGGGGGGCCTAGTCTGATATGTGTTTGTTTAGAACTGAATTAGGTGACCTTAGTCTGATATGAAGTGTGAATTAGGAATTGTTTGGTGTTCATTACTCATGGTGATATGAAGTGTGAATTGTGTTGAATTTTGTCACCTTATGGTGATATGAAGTAATAATTTTATCACCTGCAGCTGAAATTATTGGAGGTGGCCGTGACTGAGCTGCGGGATGGTCAATGTAAGGGGACGGCCTGGCAAAAAGCAACCGATAAAGAACAAGCTGGAGATGAGAAAAAACGGGATGAGTTTGTAAGTTTGTTTTTGTGTGACATGCGTTTCGATGTTTAGTCCTGCTTGAAATCGGGGATTCAATATCAAATGTTAATATGTATTTTACAGGTCGAACTTGATGAGTTGATAGAGTCAATTGCGGCTGAAGCCGGTGAGGGTGGACAAGGTGGTAAGGTTAGTTGTTGGTAAACATCACAAGATTTGTTATGTTAAGCGACACTGGAAGAATGTGACAGGAAGATTGTAGCTGTGTGACATGATTTGTTATGTTAAGTGACACTGGAAAGTTTGAGGCATAATTGAATGTTGATTTCATTTGCAGTTAAGAGGTGCTGTTGAGAAGGGAAGTGAAGTGGATGATGGCGGGGATAAGCACACAGAAGTTGAAACTGTGAAGGCAAGGGATGAGATATCAGGAGAGAGCAAGATAGCTGGTGATGATGTCGGGGACAAGCATGATGAAGCTGAATTTGTCAAGGCAGGGGATGGGGGGAAGGAAAGACCAACGAGGTCAGGTTTATTTATGAAAAAAATGTGATTATATATGTGACATGAAAGTTTATTGCAAGTGACATTAAATTTTTTCAGACCAAAGCAGGGGACAAGCAATCGGATGTCGGGGACAAGGTAGCTGAAGGTGAATCCGTCAAGGCAGGGGATGGGACGGCAAGAGAGAGCAAGGATGTAAGTTTTTTCTATCAGTTATTGGTGACAGGGACATTGTAGTTGCACGACATGAGTATATCTGTTATGTGACAAGGGATAGTGTCAATCTTAGCTGGAGTTTGATATGTTTGCAGTTGGGAGACGTTGGTTTAAAGGGGTCTGGTCCTGAGGAAGGGGGGAAGAAAATTGAAGGTGATGAGAGGCCGAAGCCCCGAGTAGCTCAGGTTTATGCATCTAAGGGGGCGAAGAAGAAGAGGAAGGCTGTTGGAGAGGAGCTGGCTCCCCCGGCCAAGAAACCGCGAGCCCAGAAGGCAGCCACTGTTCCCGCCGATGTTGTTCAGCTAGGAATGGTGTCAGCGACGGACAACGACGCCATGACAAGTTGGGTGGCAAGGTACGTAGCTTATGTGTCTTACTCTCGAATAGACGACGAAGGTAGATAGTTGAACGTCCACAATACCTGACAGAAACTTACCGTGCAGTGGGGACGTGAGGTGCGCACGTCACCCTGCGGTGTGGATATGACGAAGGAGTTACTCAACCGCCTGAAGAAACCCCAAGATTGGTTTGGAACTGTGGTATGAACACTTGTCACCTCTAAAATTTCCCGTGTCAGGATTTTGGATTGTAATTGCGGTTCACTTCATGCAGGAGATGGAGGAGTGTTGCTACCTTCTGCGCAAAGCGGTTGCAGACAGAGCGGGTGACATTGCCAGTGGAGTCATCGTAGTCGATACGTGCTTTACGGGAATTTATCTACCTCGGGAATGGAAGGAGTACAGCGCCAGCCCCGAAGCGTACGAGCCTAGTGATGCATTGATGGCGTACTTAAATGGGGGATCGCCGAAGCCGTTGGGACGACCGTGGTCAGGTGCAGACCTTATCCTCCTCCCCTTCAACGTCAGGAACAAACACTGGGTTGCCCTTGCCATCGATCTTAAGGAGTGGGAGGTAAGGGTGTATGACTGCGACGTCCACATGGTGACGGAACGCCGGCTCCAGCCCCTGTTAATGCCTATGACGAGCTTGATCCCTGTCGTCATGCGTGCACACCCCGATCTGAAGGTCAAGTATGCCGATAGGGTCCCCACATCGTTTGCCATTCGCCGGGACAAGAGCCTTCCACAGAACAAGCAAAGGTAAGTTGGATGACATGGTTCAATTTCGTTTGATTGGATGTGGAATCGGTGTCTGCGTTCTGACCGATTCTTCCTCATTGCAGCGGTGATTGTGGCCCGTACACCATTAGATTCATGCACCTCCTGCTGGAGACCGCCCCGAACTTCGACCGATTGGACGACACGTACATTGAGGCATACCGCCAGATGCTAGATGTTGGGGTATTCCATGTACTCCTTCCACTCCCTCTCCAGATAGCTGGAGAAGTAGGAGTCCAATACAATGACTCGACGCCCAATGTCGTAACCCCTCTCCGTGTTTTGTTTCCGTAGCAGGAAGCATGACTGCTCGAAGTGCTGCGTGAAGTTAACCTCCATGACAACCCACAACATAGTCCAACAGCAACCCAAATGCGTATACAAGGTCAATCATAATAAAATATGAGAAATACAGTATACCTCTGAGTGGATCTAATAGCGGGGCGTCTGGAGGGTGGTAAAAAACTCCTTCGACATGTCCTTGCCGCAAGCCGTTGACCGGTTCTCACCGTCGGAACTGGACCGTAGAATGGAGTGGAATCAATGAAAGGGTAATTGTGCCGTATAATGAAGAATGAAATGAGATGGTGGGTTACCTTGCGAGCCACCCCTGTAGGGCCTCATAGTCGGCCGCATAAACTAGTCCCATTACAACGGCTTCACCGGGAACGACGACGTCCTTCCCTTTAGAGGCCCACGGTTTCGTATTCTTCCACGCCCTGCTCTCACATTCCTGGTCGACGAACAACCTCTGAATTCAAACAAACATTTCCCATGTCACATAACAAAACGACCCCTGCCGCCTTGCTAACATCCCCATGCCACTATTGAAAACATAACGGATGAATGGCACGGGCCACAAGGAGCGTACCTTAGCAACTTGTCGGGGCTGCTCCACAGCTTCAGTACGAGTCCCCTTTGATACATCAACATCAACAACCTGCAAAACCGATCTACAACTTAGATGGATTCCAACATGTACAAACTTCGTTTTCACTATCCCTTACTCTTTGTTCCTTGCCTCTTCCAATCAATTTTCCATCCCGCATTTCATGGACCTTCTCCTCCAACACTTTTATCTGCACACAAGAAGTTGTTACAATAAATCCACCATCTCCTCCAACAGTTTTATATCCCGTGTCACATACTGTATGTCCCATGTCATTAATCTATTTATCGTAGTCACTGAACTTAAGAACAATATGAGAGTGAATAATGTGAAAGACTGAAGTACCCTATCATCCATCTTCTCCAAGGTATCCATAATCTTCTCGAGTGTCTTCACCACGATATCCCTAGCGGCACCCGTCTCCTCGACGTAGTTGGCGATGTTGGCAAGCATCACCACCCTCGACCCTTCGTTTACCCATGCGCGGAAGCGCTGATTCTGTGGCTATGTAAATTTTGTCCGAACCATTTGTTTCCTGCAGTTTAAAAGCAACAATAAGTTATCGAGAAATTTTATATTCAATGTCACTAGCTTTGTAAACCCATGTCACTCAATTTGGAAACCCATGTCACAAATGTCAGAACGTTCCTAAACCAGTGACGACATACATTCCACATCAACTCCCCAAATCTGAATTTCAAATTAATGGAACCCCGAATCTTCCCCATTCCCAATCAAACCCCTAATCTACCCCATTCCCTATTTCGACCCCCACCATAGCCATCCTATTCGGGCTTACTAAACCCTAACCGCGGGTTTTCCAATCCCCAAAACCCGGCTCATTGTCCTTCATTCACAACCACCTCCACAATCCCCAAAACCGTGCTCCTTAACGTTCAATCCCTTACCACCATAGTAGGTTGTTCCATCCACTCACCCCGAACCCCAGATTCGAAGATAACGGACAACAGAGATATGGGGCATACCTTCTGAGTTTCCTGCTGGCGTTCTTCTCTTATACGACAGTTCCCGGCAGTCTCTTCTTCGACCCGTTGTTGCTCGTCGTCGGCGTCTCTTCTTCCTCCCCCTTTCGAACGGTTTTGAGTTATGGAAATTTAGAGATGGAGTCCCGATGAATACAGACATAAAGTGTATGGTGATATCCGGGATGCGTGTCAACTCACCCGAAAATATTCTTTTTGTTTTGTTTTTCTTTTGAGTTACGGGCAACTTTTTCGAAATAAATGGAAAAGGGTAAATTTTTCCAAATTATCCCCCATTGTGGTATTTTTGCAAGTTTGGCCATAATTTGGTCTATCTTTGACCACTGGTTGACTAAGTTATTATTGTCGAAACTTTGGTTATAAGTTGTCAGGAAATCACCCGTGCCACCAAACTTACAATCCCGTGTCACCTTACATAATAACCCCTTCAACATTGCCATAAAGGTGATTTCAATATGTTCACAAGGGTGAATTCCTAACACCACTACCACAACCACTCAGGAATGTAAACATGTTGTCAAATAAGTGCCAATGCATTGGTGAATTCATTATCATAGCGTCAACCACCGAAATGTCTACCATCAAATTGAAAGATGTGACATGATAACCCCTTTTACCTGACATAGGAATACAAATAGGGTGACATGGGTTTTTTCTGAAACCATCCCCAAAAGTACTACGAAGTTCTTCACCACTTAACTGTAGTATGGAAACCCTTCCCAAAAGTACAGCAGCCTACTTAAAGTTTGTCATATGTACAAACAGCCTAATTACACTACCAAATACGTAGCCCCGTTCACAAAATAACATAGACGGAGAATGGTCCAACCAATGACCCGATAGGGCAAATGCAAAAGAATACCCAGCTGCTGAGGTAAGGCGTTGGACCACTAATGGAGGAACACATCTAAGAACGACGGCGCTTGAAACGACTAAATTCTCCCCGAGATGGGTATCGACAAGTCTTAGGGCGACCAAGGCGTCGCTTCACGTCCGGGGGGAGACACACCGCGCTAGACATGGCTGGGGGGATTCGTCATTCTGCTCTTGGAGGAACCGGATATAGCACATTCTCGTAACACGCATTCCATGCTGCGACTTTGTAGAAGTCATTCACGAGAGAGAAGAAATTGCTACCTCGATACCTTGCAACTGCTATGGCGTGCTGGCACGGAAACTGGTCAATGTCGAACCGCTTGCATGTGCAGGACCGGGCACACAGGTTCACAACCCAGGTGGCGGACCCTCTGCGGACAGTGTACTCGTGTGCGCTGAGGGCTCTGACATCCATGAATGTTGCCAACGAATAGCTCGTTTGCAGCTCACCTTGAACGTAATCGCTGACCGTCGACGCCGATTTGGTGCTTTTTTCCCGTCGCTCGTAAAACCACTTGGATACTGTTTCGATGACAGCATCAATCAGGGCTATGATGGGTAGGTCGCGGGGCTCCTTGAACACGGAATTCAGACACTCGGAGTTGTTCGTCGTCAATATGTTGTAGCGCATCCCCAAGAAGTATGCCCGGGCCCAGTTCTGGAATCCAGCCTCTTTCAGGTATTGGCCCGCAGCGGGTGACTGAGCGCAGAAATCAGCAAAGTGCTTCTCGAACTCTGCCCTCGTGTACGTCTTCGCCACCTTTAAGTACAACGTGTGCAGGCCCGTCACCCCCTTGTACTTAACCCTGGCATTCTGAAATAGATGACATTGGCAAACCCTTTGCTTGGCAAACACGTAGTGGTCCCTCAAACCTTTGACGATACTAAGATGCCGATCAGAGACAAACATTAAGTCCGGTGTATCCTCGACCACATGTAGCATGTTCTTGAAGAAGAAGCCCCATGACCCGTAATTCTCACCATCGACAATCGCAAACGCGATCGGGAATACACTGTGGTCCGCATCTTGGGTTGTGGCAAATAGAAGCGTGCCCCTGAACTTCCCTTTCAGGAAACTCCCATCAACTGAAATCACCTGGACATGGATATCGACACCAGCTGGTTAGGTGACATGGTTATGTTTGTTAGGTGACATGAAATATTATAGTACCGACATGGGGTATTACCTTTCGAAGGTAGGGAATCGCCTTGCGCCATACCCCGAAGCTAACAAAGGCGTACTTGAATCTTTGGGATGCGTCCAGCTCTAACTTAGTATATGTCCCGGGGTTAGTCTGCTCCAACATGTGCAGGTATGGAATAATATCTCGGTAGCTGTCTTCGTCGGTCACATGCTTCACCTCCCTCGCTGTCAGTCGTGCCCTTCGTGCCTTCTAGTAGCTACACGATACTCCATCCTCGGACTTCGTCATTTTCTGCACTTGCTCGGGAACGAGGTCCTTTCGAGTCCCGGTGAACCTGCATATAATGGTGTCATGGTGAGCTACGTAATGTGAAATGGGGAATAATGTTTTGTGACATAATTAGCTGTTCGCAACTAAATTAACACTTATGTGGTCACGAGGTTGCGTCCAATCATGTTCGACGTAGCATGTCGGCTATGGTTGTGCATCATGCTCAGGTCACATGTATGCTCCTGGACATACTGTCGGATGGACCACATAGTCGTGCACCGGTAAGTCGACGCCCTTAACATCCACGTGCACTTGCTGTCCAAACAACCAACTAAATAGGTTTTGTTACACGACCTCTTCACTACAAACTCGAAGCACTTCTGCACTGCAATCCACTTCAGGCAAGTCTGCAATTCTACCTTCGATGCGAACATTTGTCCCTCCGAAATTTCTGTCAGCTTTCGTCGTGGTTCTTGGGTCCGAGGCGTTGCTTTGTCCAACATAGCTTCTACGTTCTCCATCGACGGTGGGGATCTGCTGGACCTAGGAACCCGATCTTCAAGTTCCCTAATCACCTCCTCCTCAACTTCGTCCCCCTCCGTCGACACCCTCATACCCGGGTCTTCCTCATAATCGTCCCATTCATAATAATATGAACAATCTTCTTCCCTCTTCACTCCGGAATCGAATTCCTCCTCCTCCTCCTCACTGCTAATGGCTATGAGATCCACCCATTATACTTGTCACCTTCACATTTTTCCGTGTCATCTGGAGAGGAGTCCGTGTCACCCAAGTGGATAACATCTAGACCATCACACCTGCCACCCTCAAGAATATCCATGTCACCAGTTCCAAACCCTATGTTAGCTGCGTGCTCTTGGCTCTTCCCTATCACCCCACCCAACTGGATCATTTCCGGACCTTTACCCTTGTCACCTACACTCTTAAGCTTTTCACCAGTTCTAAACCCGTTGTCAGTAGCGTCCTCCTGTCTCTTCCCTATCACCTCATCCATGTGGTTCGACTCTGGCAATTTACCCTTGTCACCTTCAAAAATACGTCTGTCACCAGTTCCAAAACCCATTTTAGTAACGTGATCCTACCTCTTCCCTATGACCTCAGCCAAGAGGATCGCCTCCGGACCCTTACCTTTGTCACCCTCATATATATCTTTGTTACCCCTTCCAAACCCCGTTTCCACATTGTTTTTCACCCTTATATCGTTGCTCATACCTATTGACTGGCTAACCCCTCCTCCACCATATAACCCCACATCTACAACCATAGGGTTTGGTTGTGGCTTACCTTCTGCCTCCAGCTCGTCCACCTTTTGAGAGTTACGAGGCCCACTCAAGCATTCTTCCCCGATGCCGGGTTGTGGTACTTGAAGGCTCTCTTTCACCACTGGACCAATATATATCGCCATGGGCCATGGATGTTCCCCAGACTTCGAGTTGAGAAACTTAAAAGCCTCAAGGTCGTCATCATCACCTATCGTTATCGGATGACCCGCTTCTTCCCCCTTTGGCATGTAAGACAACCGCCAATCTGCACATGAACAATCATGGCCGACCTTGACCCTCAACAGTTGAGTCAGAGAGGCAAAGTCGATGCCCTCTTCAATTATCACATTCTTCCGCTCTGTTTCACCATAATACACCCACCCCGCGCCATCGAAAAACCAATGCCCGTTGAAGTTGAGAGTGACACAAACTTTGGCGTTTTGCCCTGCAATTGAAAACTCGGATCAGCACCATTTTTAATGGGTATCTACTCTTCACGAAACATGACGAGAAATAGAAGAGAAGCCTACCCATTGCAACTGAGAATTAGGGTTTCTCAGATGTCTCTGTGACACGGAAGTTTACAAACACTGACACGAACGAATAAGGACTCCGACACGTGCTCAGAAACTGGACCTTAATGCGGATGAGTTATTCTCCAATGGTGGCCTTCTTCTCCAGCTCTCTTTTCCACGGGAAGACCGAAACTGATGGCCTCTCTCCTCCTCTCCTATTAGACTTTAAAAATGGAGGGAAAGCCTTTCCCATCACCTCACCTCCTCTCTCTCCAATTTTGGCGCCAAAATCCCTCACCCAATCCGATGTCTCATCTCTCTCTCTCTCTCTCTCTCTCTCTCTCTCTCTCTCTCTCTCTCTCTCTCTCTCTCTCCCCTTGGGACAACCTACAACCGGCTAAGCAATTTCCCCATCCTATTTGCACTAATACCACATATGGTATTTTTGCAAATTTTCTAAAAAAGTGGTATTTTTGCAAACCCCCCAAAAAAAAGTGTATGTTTGTGCAAATATCCCTTTATAAAATACTAGTCTAGGCCCCGTCCTGTGTATGGGGAATATATTAATACAATATTATAAATAATTTAGATAGATTTCAACAAAAAAAATATAAATATAAATATAAATCAAATTTTCACCAAAAATTAATATAGATATAAATAAAATTAGTTCGACATATTATAAAAATCCAAATATCTTTTATTTAGATTCTCTCAAAATATAAATAAAATTCACATTTATAAGGTAATTTTTTTCTACTCTACAATTAATTGAATCTCATTTAATTTAATAGATACATGTTTTTTTAAAAATATTTCAATATTGTTTTTTATTAAATATATAGTACGTTAGTTTACTGAAATATCTCTACACAGATGGATTATAGCTACATATTATGGCTATATAATATCTTAATTATTTATTTTGGCCTCAAATATAATATAGATAGAAATAAAATAACAATTATTAAATGATTGGTTTTGATATAAATAATTTTTTCCACCAATTAATAATCTAGATATAAATAAAATAGAACCTAAAAAATATAACATATTTATCTATTAATATTTTTGGTAAGTATGACCATGAAATATTTTTTTATCTATATTTTTGTAAATTAACTAAAATATATATAAATAGATTGGGACTTATACAACTTTCTATAAACTATGATAACATATTATTTTATTAATTTTTCCCTAGAATAAACAACAACAAACCACATAAAATGCTATACATCTATTTTAGTATATGTATATAGAATAGAATAAAAAAATATAGATATAGATTACAGAGTGTTTCTAAAACTTCATTAGACACTCAAACCTTGAATCTAACAACCGTCAAAACGATAGCTTAATTAGTTTTATTATTACTACTAATACGTTTAATTATATTGAAATGGAGTAAAGACATACGATGTGTTTAATTATATCTAATTATATCGAATATACATAATGAACGAATATACTGATATACATTATGAGCAAATGATCTAATATATAACTTGTCTATACATACGGCCTATATGACAAAAAATTTTGGTGGGAGATATTATTATTATTATTATTATTATTATTATTATTATTATTATTATTATTAGGGGTTTTTTGCTAAGTGGCCATTTTGGGTCCAATTTTTAAGTCATAGGCCACAAGGGTGGCAATATTAGGTAATAGGCCATTTTTTCCAATTTTACCCCTACTCTTATTTCTATTTTTTTTCACCCTTCCGTGTCTACCCCCCATCTGTTTGTTTCTCTCTCTCATCTGACCTCCCGCCTCCGATCTGGTGGTGCGAAGAAGCCCGGCGACGAATCTCGCGCCTCCGATCTCGCTCCTCCTCCTCCTCCTTCCTCCGTCCCATTGCTGCCGCTCCCATCTCCGTCGTCCAATCTACTCCCCGCGCCATCAACTCCTCCGTCCTGGCGCGCCGATGTCCGTCCTCCGTCCCGGCCTGCAGATGCCTTTATCTCCTCCAGATCGGCGACGTGGGAGAGGAGTCCGAGAGCTCGAGAGAGAGAGAGCACGGAGATATCACCTCTCAGAACTGGAGGCGGAGGGAGCACGGAGATCTCGATCTCCATTAACGTGGTCGGAGAAAACGTCTTCCTCTCCGGCAATGGAACCACCGCAACAGAACTTGCAAGAGGTTGAGGAAGATCGAGGCGCCATTGATGCAGATGGCGGCATCAGTGCCCAGCCAAGGAAAAAGTGTGGATTGTAGGCCATTCTGGAAAAGAAAATTGAAAAGCAAATTGATGCAGATGATGAGTTGCCGCCATTGATGCAGATGCAGATCGAGGTGCCATTGATGCAGATGGCATATTCCGGAAAGGCAAATTGAAATCAATTAATGTAGGCAAAGAAATTCGAAGCAATATATTAATGTAGGTGAAGGAATTCAAAGCAGGTGATGAGTTAGTGATAGGGATACATACATGTAAACATTGTTTCCTTGCCATTTAATAAAGAAGATCAAAGAAGATTTTTTTTTGTTCGGTAGGATATTTTTTTAATTTAAGAATTGTGTTTGTTCTATAAAATAATTGAAGGCATGTTAATTTGTATGGATGCAAATTAAAGTGGAAAACAGTGACATCCCATTATGCAAATTCAATAGGCAAATTTACATATAAAATTTGAATTTTTACATAGACACTATAAAAACGGGGTTATAGACCCTGTCATCACTATAAAAATAGGGTCATAGATACTGTAATCAAAGGAAAGCATTAGGTTAAGGGAAACACAAACCCTATATGAACGGGTAAGAGAGTCATAGAAGATGTAACCTAAATAAAAACATGATCATAGACACTGTAACGAAAGGAAAATTATAGGTCAAGGGAAGCTCAAATTCTATATGGGTTAATGAGAAGTCAAAATACATGTGGTGACAGTTCTCCTCTAATATATGAATGAGTAAGAGGGTCATAGACATTGTAATCAAAACGAAAACCCTATAGACGTTGTAATCAAAATAAAAACCGCTTTATAAACACTGTCACCACTATGAAAAAAGGTTCTTAGACACTGTAATCAAAACAAAACTCTAGTAAAATGGAAGTACAAAACCTAAAGAGGCTAATGAGAAGCCGATATTCATGTGGTGACATTTCTCCTCTAATATATGAATGGGTAAGAGAGTCATAGACGTTGTAATCAAAATAAAAATAGGGTCATAGACCCTGTAACCAAAGGAAAACTCTAGGACGAGGGAGCACAAACCCTATAGAGGCTAATAAGAAGCCAAAATATAAATGGTGACAGTTATCCTCTAATATATGAATGGGTAAGAGCCTAAGAGGGTCATAGACGATGTAACCAAAATAAAATCAAGGTCATAGATAATGTCACCACTATGAAAAAATGGTCATAGACACTGTAATCAAAGGAAAACCCTATGAAATGGGAAGCACAAACCCTATAGGGGCTAATGAGAAGTCAAAATACATGTGATTACAGTTCTTCTCTAATTTCTAATTTCTAGTTTTATAGATTTTTTTAAAGTAGTGTCACCACAATTAAAAAAATTAAAAATGTAACTACTCTTGTCACCAACCATATAGGGGCTAATGAGAAGCCAAAATAAATGTGGTGACAGTTCTCCTTTAATACATGAATGGGTAAGAGGGTCATAGACACTGTAATCAAAATAAAAACAGTGTCATAGCCACTGTCACCACTATAAAAATAAAGTCATAGACACTGTAATCAAAAGGAAAATCCTATAGACGTTGACCAAAATAAAAATAGCTTTATAGACACTGTCACCACTATGAAAAAAAGGTTTATATACACTGTAATCAAAGGAAAATCCTAGGAAAAGGGAAGCACAAACCCTATAGGGGCTAATGAGAAGCCAAATACATGTGATGACAATTCTTATCTAATTTCTAGTTTTTTAGATTTTTTTAAAGTAGTGTCACCACAATAAAAAAATTTAAAAATGTAACTATTGTTGTCATCATAAAAAATATAAAGTCATAGATACTGTCACCACTATAAAAAGATGGTCATAGATACTGTAATCAAAATAAAAACAGTGTCATAACCACTGTCACCACTATAAAAAACAAAGTCATAGACACTGTAATCAAAAGGAAAACCCTATAGACGCTGTAACAAATATAAAAACAACTTTATAGACACTGTCACCACTATGAAAAAAGGTTCATAGACACTGTAATCAAAGGAAAACCCTAGGAAAATGGAAGCATAAACCCTAAAGGGGCTGATGAGAAGCCGAAAGAACATGTGATGTATAGTATGGTTTAGGGTTTAGGGTTAAGTCTTTAGGGTTTAGGGCCAAGGCCCTAAACCCTAAACCCTAAAATGTTAAGTAAAGTACTTCGTTAAGAGATGATTACTGTCATCAAATGGAAAACCCTAAGACAAGGTAAGCAAAAACCCTAAAGGGGCTAATAAGAAGTCAAAAGACATTAGGTGGACAGTTTTTCTTCAATATATGAATGCGTAAGAGAGTCATAAGCACTGTCACCACTATGAAAACAATGTCATAGACACTGTAATCAAAATAAAAACAGGGTCGTAGACACTGTTATCAAAGAGATATCATATCATAAAGGAAGGAAAAAACCCTATAGGGACTAATGAGAAGCCAAAATAAATGTGATGACAATTCTCCTCTAATACATGAATGGGTAAGAGGGTCATAGACACTGTAATCAAAATAAAAACAATATCATAACCACTGTCACCACTATAAAAACAAACCCACAGACATTGTAATCAAAAGGAAAACCCTATAGACGCTGTAACAAATATAAAAACAACTTTATAGACACTGTCACCACTATGAAAAAAGGTTCATAGACACTGTAATCAAAAGAAAACCCTAGGAAAATGGAAGTACAAACCCTAAAGGGGCTAATGAGAAGCCAAAAGAACATGTGATGTACAGTATGGTTTAGGGTTTAGGGTTAAATCTTTAGGGTTTAGGGCCAAGGCCCTAAACCTTAAATCTTAAACCCTAAACCCTAAAATGTTAAGTAAAGTACTTCGTTAAGAGATGATTGATGTCACCAAATGGAAAACCCTAGGACAAGGTAAGCAAAAAACCCTAAAAGGGCTAATGAGAAGTCAAAAGACATTAGATTGATAGTTCTCCTTCAATATATGAATGGGTAAGAGAGCCATAGACATTGTAACCGCTATAAAAACCGGGTCATTGACACTGTAACCACTGCAAAAACAATGTCATAGACACTGTAATCAAAATAAAAATAGGGTCGTATACACTGTAACCAAAGAAAAGCAAGGTTATAGACACTGTAACCAAAATAAAAACAAGGTCATAGACACTGTAATCAAAGGGAAAAACTAGGACAAGGGAAACAATTTTTTGATGACATGTTCGTTTCAAGAGTTTTTTTTATATATTTTTTTTTTATTTTTTTTTGCGGGGTCACTGTCATCACTCTTATTAGTGGTGACACACTGTAACAAAAAAAAAGGTCATACAGGGTCATAGACACTATCATCACTACAAAAAAAAGGTCATAGACACTGTAATCAAAATAAAAACAGGGTCATTGACACTGTCACCACAAGTGTTAATCCATGATGAATGAAAAATGTGTTCGAGGGGTAATGACTATGTCCCAAATGCATAAAAACTAATTTAAAAGTGTTAATCCATGCCATGAACCATCTCCTTTAAAAAGAAGGCATTCCACTTGCACATCAATCTGCTATGAAATGCAGTTAACTAACACCACTTACGGTCCCTGCAAGCTCCATATTAAGACATGGGTCCATTGACAAATTCCACAACATCACAGCTTGCAATAAGTCTGATCGAGAAATATTATTACAATTATCATGTAAATCTTATCTCATTGACAAATTCCACAACATCACAGCTTGCTACAACGTCAAAGGGAGTGCAGAACCTTGTTGATGAGGAATTTCAGGGGATTAATCATCTGCAGACTTCTTCACTGCACAAGAAGGTTTCATCTGCTCGCCATGATTTTATCAAGCTTTCAGGCTCTGAAAACAAGCTTGAGGCGCTGCTATAGGTCTGCTTCTCTATTGATAAGTAACCCAAGCTGCTGCTTTGACTTCAGTATATCTGTGTATTCTTTCTTCTTTTAAATACCATTTTTGTATCTCTGAAACTGCAAAATACTCTATATAAGAAACATACTGGGTAACGAAAGCTGTGTACCTTAGGAAATGTGAGCAAATCTTATCCCATGCCATTTCTACAAGTTTCATCCACAATCCCTCTAAAATCAGGTTCCAATTCAACCTAAAGGATTCGTTCACCGTACATTCCAACTCAACTGAAAATCGCCGAGGAAGGAATCGAGATCAATCGAAAGTCGAGATCATATCTCAAACAACAAAAAAGAGAAATCTGGATCTCAAATAACGAAAAAGAGAAATCAATTGAAAGTCGAGATCTGTACGTTTCTCGAGGAAATCGCCGAGGAACGAATCGAAACCTGCGAGCAAGAGATCGTCGACGTCGGTGAAGAGAGTTTCCGATTGTGGATCTTCGAAGGACTCTCTGAGCCAGTAGTCGCGGAACCAGGGGATTGAGCTCACAACCGCTGCACTGATGGAGCAACCGCGCGCTGATGGGAGGCGTCAATGGCAGACGGAGAAAAGGGGATTGGAACGGCTGAAGAGGGTAAAATTATAACAGGGGTAAAGTTGGTATTATGAAAATATTTTGGCCATTTACTAGCAAAGAAAAGTCTTTAGGCCACTTCTTATTATTATTAGTACGTTTAATTATATTGATTGTGCTATATTGATATAATTTTTTTCTTATAAGATATTTCATATCTATCCAATTATAAGAGTTACTGGTAAAATAAAATAATTATTTTTATTATATTTCCTTTTTGACGGGAGAAAGTTTTGCGAGACGCACTCACGCGCCGTCACGTAGGCAGATTCACTCACACGCCGCCACGCAGGACGCTATGCATCGGTTTTAGTATATGTATATATATATAGATAGATAGATATATTTCGGCCCAAACCAGCCTTACATGGCTATATAATGTCGATCCTACCATGTAGAACAATTGGAACTTAATGAATTAGAATTCTCAAATTTGTGTGAAACACATTGAGTGAAAGTCGATCGATTAGAAGCAGAGCTCATCGATTGCAAATTGGTTTATGTGTCAGCTTGGTTTGCTTTGTGTTCATCAACTTCGCAAGACTTGGTGATCCTAATATCCACGAGCCCCTTCCTTGTGCCTCCAAGATCGGATCATCCTACGGCTAACCCCGTATCAGAATGCCTCCAGCTAGTTTTATTCCCAAACCTCCTTCGTGATGGGGAGTGTTCACCACATAATTACTCGAACGGGTAGGGAAAGGCATCATCACGGAGAGTAGGAGACTCGCCACATAAATGCATAACCAGTTAGCCAAATCCGCTGCACAATTGGGAAGGTGGCGAAAACATAATTCTTTTGACATCATTAAAAGATTTTAAAGGGGAAAAAGAATTAGGCAAGTTGTACAACCCATATGGAAAGAATAGGATACTTCCGGTTTCAAGGTCAAGGAAGCATGGTCTATAAAGTTATAAACACATTTCAATGAACTAACCTAATTTCAAAACTGGTCTCCAGAGGGGAATTCAATCCAAGTATAGTACACATCAACATTCAAACTTTCAACTCTCCAGCAAAGAAAGTAAACTCAAATGTTTTGTTTTTAGTCTGTTTCTAATCAGCAGACAACTGACGGAAACACTGTCACTTCTTCATTGGGTCTTCGGCTTCTGGATCTTCACGTAGGGAAGAATACACATGATGTGGGAGACTTGTGGACTCCATTTAAGTTGTTGTGCCCGGCAGAACATCAAGAAGGTGTTTGCAAAATAAGAGCTAAAACCCATTAAGACGTGCCATATGGCATGCGCTTGTGGGTTGAAGTACCAGTTGGTGAAGTTGGGGCAAAATGCACGATCACAAATCCAACAAACACTTCCCAGAACCAGAGTGACCAGGTACAACTTTGCCAATCGCTTGGCGTTGACATCTGTGGTGTAGATGTAGTATTTGTACATCCGAGGGATGCAAAGAAGACAAAGCAGCACGTAATGTGACTTGAAGACTATGCCAAAGTGAAAAAGGGCATGAACAACAGCAAACCCGGCCCCATATAGGAATAAGAATGTAGGCATGGTGCTCTTATAGTGCCAATCTGGTGAGTACAGAATGTAAATGTAGAGAAGCATTTCCCAGATCACTGGTGTTTCATCACTCGATTGCAGCCTGTCATACAGAAAGCGGATGATTGATGTTATCACCCATGCAGACAAAACAAAAACTAACAAAATAATAGGAAAGGGAAACTTGTATCAAACTGGTTAATTGTTTCAGAAAAGAAAACTCTAGTAACATCAATACACATGGCAATTCTTTCAAATGTGACCACTTACACTCGTTGAAGCGTGGCATGATAACTCATGCTACCGGTGGCAAGGGCCATGTTGGATAAGTGAAGGATGCTGAACCTCTTTTCGAAACGCTGCCTCAGAGCACTTATGAGGCCGATAAGTGCCAAAATGATGACTAGGGAATTTGAAATGGTATTGAAAAATTCGGCAATATACGATGAATGAACATAGTTCTTCTCACAACACTCGGTTGTGGATGTCACTGGACCCCAAAAGCTATAAGTCCCATCTTCCATTCTTCAACACCAATACTTCACTTCCTAACTGGTAATAACACCTGAAAGCAGTCTATCTGCAAGGATACCAAAGATTAAAAGGTGAGCATAAAGCAAAATAAGCAAAAATAGTAAGATATTCTATTAAACATCGAAGTACCCAAAAGTGGCAAAGGAGATCAAGTTTCCCAATTTAAAGATGACCTGGAAAATATACCAGAAGAGGCAAAGTGAAGCAAAAATTGTATGATGATCTGTTAAAATCAAAGTAACCAAAAGTGAAAAAGGAGATCATGTTTCGCAATTTAAAGATGATCTAGGCTTGAAAATATACCAGAAGAGGCAAATTGGAGCAAAAAGTGTAGGATGATCTGTTAAACATTATAGTAATTAAAAGTGATAAGGGGATCAAGCTTCCCAATTTAGAGCTGACCTTGAAAAAAATATCAGAAGTTGCAATGTTCTGATTTAAAGTTTCCTAAATCTACAATGGATGCACGTTGTAGATTTCAGGTAAACCTAAAATTGTAAAGCGCAGATAGCAGCGGAGATCAGATAGGCAACTCCCTAACTTCGATATCCTAAATCGGCATGAGTGAAAAGGACAAACGACATAACAAAACCTACTCCCTATCGAGATTAAAGCATCCCTACCAAAATCAATTGTTATGTAAGCTACAAATCGACAAATTCTTAACAGGAAAAGAAGAAACTGTCAACGAGCAAGGCATAGACTTGCTCTGTTCTGCAAACAGCACGAGGCACGGACGCCGAAAATTGAATAAGATATTAACAAGTACGCATCCGAATTCACGGGAAAATCAACGAAATTACACAGAAAAGCTAAAAAAAATAACTCAGCAAACAGAGATGGAAGACGGATCTGGCCTTCTTTGTGTGAGAGAGAAAGGATGAGCACTGACCTGAGCGACGACCGATACTATGGAGGAGAGAAAGAGAGCTGCGACGGAATCGGCAGCAAAGCGACCAAATGAGAAACGCCCCGAGATGGGGGGTTTTGGGGGGACGACGCTCTTCCGTTTTTATACTTCCTCTTCTCACTGAACCAACCCTATTTGTAAAGTTTGTCCTCAAACTTTTAAAATTAAATAAAATCGCTTAAGATTTCTTATTTGGGGTGAGAGCTAGGGGTGTGCATCGGTCTAAAACCAAGCCAAACCGGGCCGAACCGAAAATCTTAAAATTTCAAAATCGAAAGCATTAGGTTCGGTTCGGTTATTTGCCGGTTCGGTTTTAACATAGTTGAACCGAATTTCCATAAAAATAATGTTTTTTCAAAAAAATCTTTAAAAAAAATCGATTTAACATAAACCGAACAAAAAATAAATAAATAAATGTATTAGTGTATATATATATGTGTGTATACACTGTATATATTAATATATGTGTATATATACACACTACACACACACAATTGTATCTTACTTTTGCACAATTGTAGTTTAAATTTGCACAATTGTATCATACTTTAAATTTGCACAATTAAAGTTGCACAAAAGCACTTTACAGTTGCACAAATGCACTCCACAGTTGCACAAATGCACTCCACAGTTGCACAAAAGGTATCGAAAACGGGAAAAAGTGCATTTACCCATAAAAATAGACATTTTTACCAATTTACCCATAAATTAAACATATTTCAATTAAAAAATTTTATAATTGAAATAGTCGCATTTACCTATTTACCCCATAATGAATTATTTGTCTGCACAAAATAAACTTATA
This sequence comes from Persicaria tinctoria, assembly GCA_037127255.1. NCBI lineage: Eukaryota > Viridiplantae > Streptophyta > Magnoliopsida > Caryophyllales > Polygonaceae > Persicaria > Persicaria tinctoria. The sequence goes on from JBANSL010000008.1 coordinate 42,014,133, forward strand.
TTTGCACAATAAGATGTTATATGTGGACAAAAGCAAGTTATACTTGCACAGCAGAAAGTGCTATCACGAAAAAAAAAATTCTGGGCCAAAAAAAAAAAAAATTAAAAATTAAATAAAAAAAATCGGGTCCGAGAAGGGGGGGCCAAGGGGGGGGGGGCGGCACACGCATGGGCAGGGCGGGCAGACATCCTACTCATGAAATTAGGCCCATTAGTAATTAAATTAGGCCCATTAGCAAATTTTACACAATAAGCATATTTTACACTTTAAGGACTTTTTACATTTGAAGTAAACCTTATATATATATATATATATATATATATATATATATATATATATATATATATATATATATATATATATATATATATATATATATATATATATATATATATATATATATATATATATATATATATATATATATATTTATATATATATATATATATATATATGTATATATAAAGTATACAAATATATGTATATAATTTATGTAGTGTATAAAAAGTAATATATATATATATATATATATATATATATATATATATATATATATATATATATATATATATAGGTAAAGGTTCAAATGAAAATGAGGCTTAAGATGAAAATCTCTCTTAAAGTAAAAATAGTCTAATTTGGATGTAAATGGGCCTAATTTAAAGGTAAATGTGCCTAATTAAATGAGTAATGAATAAATGGGCCTAATTTTGGTGTAAATGGGCCTAATTTTATGAGTAAATGGGAAAATGGTTAAATGACCCTAATTATGGGGTAAATTTCACACGCCTCCCCCAAACTTTCCATTCATACCAATATTGCCCTTATTTCAATTATGAAAATTACAAATTTTAGCCCGTAATTTTTATTTGAAATAATATTGTTAGGTGCAACAATAATATTAAAAAAATACAACAAGAATGTTACATCATAATTTTTGTCTTTATTTTAAAAAGGGAAAAAGATGAGATTACAAAATATAAAGTGAACAAATAATACAATAAATGTTATTATTTATAAATGTGCATTTTCATAATGTGTCCTACCAAAAAATTTCTTTATGGACCGCTATTTTATGACAGTTTTGTACTTTAATGCAACATGTGTCATTAAAAGCCTATTAGCTCCACAAATGGTATAGTGACGTGCTCATGCACAAAGGTTCGATTTCAGAATCCCGCATAAGCTATTTATGATTGCTTTTTTTGTGTTCCCGTTCATGAATAAGATTATAAAGTGCAATAATAAAATGATAATGTGCACAAATAAGATGATATAATGCATATATAACATTATATTGTGCAAATATAACTTTAAGTTGTGCAAATATAACACTATGTTTTGCAAATGTAACATTATATTGTGCATATCTAATAATATAATGTTACGTTGTGCACATATAATATTATCTTGTGCGAATATAACATTACATTGTGCAAATATAATTTTAAGTTGTGCAAATATAACACTATGTTTTGCAAATGTAACATTATGTTGTGCATATCTAATAATATAATGTTACGTTGTGCACATATAATATTATGTTGTGCGAATATAACATTATATTGTGCAAAATATAACTTTAAGTTGTACAAATATAACACTATGTTTTGCAAATGTAACATTATGTTGTGCATATCTAATAATATAATGTTACGTTGTGCACATATAATATTATGTTGTGCAAACATAATATTATATTATGCAAATAAAATGACAAGTGCAAAAATAAAATGATAAAGTGCAAGAATAAGATTGTAAAGTGCACAAATAAAATGATAAAGTGCACTTTGATTTATTATTTATGCACTTTAGAATATTGAAGATGCATCTTATAGAATTTAAACCCGATAAAAATTATGGGCTAAAATTTGTAATTTTTACAATTAAAATAGGGCGATAATTTTAGAAATGAAAGTATGGGGATGTTTTTTGTAATTTCAGCGTGTGTTGCTACAGTACCAATGGAGATCGGCGAACACAAGTCCCCACCAATGGTTGTTGGTGGCGCGTCGGGGGAAGATCGGCAATAGAACAACGACGTCGCTTCAGTCGGTGGTGGATCCGGCAACACAGATTCGAGGAAACACAGATCTGGCAACACAACTCGAACAGATCCGGCGCCGCTTCGGTAGGAATCTGGAATGACGAGGGCGGAATCTCCGATGAGCAAGAAAAGAGGCGGCGGAGGCGTCAGATCCGAGGGCGGCGAGCACCGTGGAGAGCTCGGTGGAGCAGATCCGAGGGCGGTGAGCACATCAATGCTCTTGTCGACGGCGGAATCTCCGATGAGAAAGAAAGGAGGCGGCGGAGGCGTCAGATCCGAGGGCGGCGAGCACCGTGGAGAGCTCGGTGGAGCAGATCCGAGGGCGGTGATTTGGTGGCGCAGATCGATCACGAAATTTGAGCGGGTGTGGTTTTTGGAGACTTACGGAGAGAGGAGCAAGGCGATGCGGGCATTTATCGTCCAGGGCGACCCATTCGTTGGGTAATTTGCTGAACCAGAGAACGATGTCGCGACCGAGAAGCTGGAACGGGGTGGGAAGAAGAGGATCCAGATCCTCTATGAGAGAGACTGGATACCAGTGGTCTCGCCATGTAAACTTTGTCGATTCATCGGACCTCTCTTCCTCCGGTAAAGCGACGTTGTCTAGAGCGTCACCTTCGTTGGAGGTAAGAGGAAGAAGGGTTTTTCCCTTTTTTACCGGTCCGACCCGGTTCATAAAAAGAAAAAAAACCCGCGCCCAGCTTATCCCTTTTAATTACTCTATTTTCACTTTAAGCCTTATTTTCATCTTAACCCCCTTTTTCACTTTCACCCCACCCTATATATATATATATATATATATATATATATATATAAGTTAAAGTGAAAAAGGGGCTTAAAGTGAAAATATGACTTAAAGTGAAAATAGGGTTTTTAGTGGTTAGTTAGCGCACGGGTCTTACTTAAAAAAACCGAGCCGGACTGAACCGGGGAAAAAAAAGAAGAAGCCAACCCAATTTGACATTAAGACCTAATCGCTCCCCCGACAAGCTTCCCTTCAAATCTTCAATGGCTTCCCCTATCACTCTTTCTCTCTCGACTTCAGACCTCAAGCTTCCTCTTCAATGGCTTCATTTCTAGGTTTTCTTCTCTTCAATGGAGGGAGATTTGTGTGAGAGAGAACCGAGGACGAGGGCGAGGGCAAGGAAAAGGGAGAGAAGAGATAGAGTTCTTCAAGGAGCCGTCGAAGCCCTAAATCAGTCGCATGCCCCGTCATTTTCGCCGAGAGGCTCTCCGGAAGGCACCTCTATCCGATTGAAGGAGGTTACCCCCCCCCCCCCCCCCCGCCGCCGCCGCAGGGATGGAGTAAATTCCAAGGTCTTCTTGTTCATGGAAGTTGTCGAAGGCCATACTTTTGATTCTTGACAAACAGGTTTCTGTTCTCTACCCTAACAGTTTTGGATCGTTTATTTGATTGTTTTTGTTCGATTGCATTTAGGTATTATCACATCTGAGATTTTATTGATGTTGATATTTGGAGGAACTGGAATTTGCCTCTGTGACTGCATTTGAGAAATTAGAATTTGAGTTGTGTAGATTGAGAAAAATCATATTTGTTCTAGATTGAACTGATCTTTTTGGATTGTTTTTTGACATATGGATTCAGTTGACAAGTTAGATGCTTTAACAGTGGCACAAAAGCATTACTCTAAAAGTATATAATATTTAGGGGAAACAACAAGTGATGTGTTTGTCTCAAATTTTCTCTTCTGTTACTGATGATCTAAAGCTTTATTTGATGGTTTGATTTGCCCATTTGAATTGATCCAAATATGTAAGGCAAGAAAAATAGTACTCTGCCTGTGGAGAGGGTTGTTTGTTTCATTTCCATAGTTTCTTTGCCTTCTGACTATGTTTAGTGTGAGAGAGTTAGTGTTTACAGATTCTTTCATTGACACTCTTGTTTTTAATCTGAGCTGATTAGTGGCTATGTTTCCAGTTTTTGAACATTTTGTTTGTAGAATCTTTTGTTGATATTTGATCCGTGGTTGTTAATACATATTTAGTCTGTGATTGAATGATTGCTTAGCTCTGACTAGCATGCCCATGATTTTCCTACAAAAGTTGTTTCAAGACACAGTCATCATATAAAGGAGGAACTACTAGTTCATTTTGCTCAGCATTCCAGGAAAGTGTGTCTACTAGTTGCTATCCTTTTTTCTCATGTTTGAGATTAGTGTGCATATGTCTACTAGTTGGCTTCTGATCTTTTCTTCTCCCTTGCCCTTCCATTTCCCTCCCTTTATCTAATTGAAGTGGCTAGTTTGGTCTTAGGAGCCAATAAGGCATATGCAAAGTGTTTTTAACCGAGAGAGGAGAAAATACCAAAGGAGCTATGAGAGATAGGGGGGAGATGGCCCTGGTACATATCATCAACATTTCCAGCGTGAAGATTGGTATTGGAACACCGATACATCTTTCAGAGATCAAGGGAACAACTATAGAGAGGCACCAAGAAGCAGTACCCCATATTCATTAATTATCACACCACTATGCAGTTTTAGGTCTTAGCAGGTATTAACCACTCAATGCTTTTTGTTTGTGAGTTTGGGCCCTTGGTTTAAGGTATTTTGTTGTTGAACTGGTAGAAATATATGGATTTGGCCATAAGATACAACTTAACAACCCAAATAAACTGAGAAAGTTACTTGATTTAAAATGTTGAGATCTTGTCACATATTTGATTCTTTATTCATACTGAATACGTTTTCAGCTTCTACGGAGGATTCAGTTGGTCTATACGGTGATTCAGTTATTGGAATTGTAAGGTGCGTGATTATTATTATAATGTGCAAAAATAAGATTATGAAATGCATACATAACACTGTAATGTGCATAAATAACTTAATTCACTCAAAGTCCAAGCCATCTACATGAGATGTTAGAAGATGATTCGAAGGGTTGATTTTTGCAGTGCAGGTATATGATTCTTTCCCCAATTCATTGTCCATTCTCACTTTCTCAAATAGAGCTTTTTGATTGCAAATTCTCTCAATGACAAGCAAGAATTTCTCTTATTTTTGCACACTTGTATACTAAAATGTCACTAGAGTATATTATTTTTGCACTTCCATTACTCTCTATATAGAAAAAATAGGAGGTCAAATTTAGAATTCATCTCATAAAGTGACACATAAGACAGTGAAAGTGGGCCTAATCAAAAGGCAAATGAGGTAACATGAGGTAGCAAGCCAATAATAGTGATGGGGCAATATGAAATAATTTTCCAAGGATTAAGCATCAATTTTTCTGAACTGATTATTGCAGTACTATTATGAGCTGCTTCTTTTTTATTAGTATATGTTAGACAAATTGAGTCTCTAAGTAAACAATTACTGCTATAATTGTTTACAGTCAGAATTGTTAGAATGTTGAGTCCCTAGGTAAACAATTACTGCTGTAATTGTTTACAGTCAGCATTTATATTCTGTATGTAGATTTCCCATGGATGTATTTAGAATGTCTAGGAGTATTAAATGCTCTCTCTCATCTGCCCCGATGTAATATAAATTGCCTAGTTGCCTAAGAATAAATTTAAGCCTTTCATTCACAATCTCTCTCATGGTATCAGAGCTCTTGAGAGATCTAAGTTTTTAACCTTTGGCCGCCACCTTTGCCTCCTATCCACCACCTATTCCGCCATCAGTTGGCTGCCACCTTTGCCGCCTATCCACCACTTTTTTGCCATGATGTCAAATTCTTCTACTGCTAAAATAGCAGCTGAAATCAAACATCTACAGAATATTCTAAAAGCATGTGAAGCCTCTCCTGAGTTGGTGTATTGTGAGTCTTTGGCTCTCACTGGTACCCGAAGTCACCTTTTTGGCCAGCAATGGATTCTGGACAGCGGTGCAACAGATCATATGACCAATGATCGGTCCTTGTTTTCTTCATATCAACCCTTCACCTATCAGAAGAAACTCATCACTGCCAATGGGAGCTCAGCACCCATCTTAGGTAATGGCACTATTACTGCCATCTTCTCCTTGCCTCTATGTAATGTTTTATTCGTTCCCAATCTCTCGTCTAATCTTATATCCATTAAGAAATTGGTTCATGACCTTCACTGTGAAGTTTTGTTCTCTCCTTCTGGTTGCATAATCATGGATTTGGTCTCAAGGAAGATTATTGGACGTGGTAGAGAGAGTGGGAACCTCTACTTCTTAGAGAAACCTCATGCTAATACCTGTCTTAGCACCACAAATTCAGCTTCTACATGTCTTAGCACCACAAATTCAGCTTCTAAACTTTGGCTCCAACACCACCGACTAGGTCATCCTTCTCTTTCCTTGATGAAGCACATGCTTGCTAGTCTTTTTATTGGCTTAGAGTCTGAGAAACTTGTTTGTTCCACTTGTGAAAAAGCCAAACACAAACGTGTCTCATTTCCTATACGAGATAAAAGATGCCTAGTTCCTTTTGAGGTAATCCATAGTGATATTTGGGGTCCTGCGCCAGTAAAGAACATAAATAGATCTAGCTGGTTTCTTACTTTGATTGATGATTGCACTCGGGTTACATGGTTGTTCTTGCTCAAACACAAATCTGAAGCTAGTACTATCATTCCTGCATTTTATGCTATGATTCTCAATCAATTTGGCAAATCAATTCAACGCTTCAGATCTGATAATGCCAAAGATTACTTTAATCAAACCCTTTCCTCCTTTTTCACCACAAAAGGCATTATTCATGAGTCTTCTTGTGTGTATACACCACAACAAAATGGCCTTGCTGAGCGGAAAAATGGGCATATTCTTAATGTCACTAGAGCTGTCATGTTTCAATCTAATGTTCCAAAGTTCTATTGGGGGGAAGCAGCCCTCACCGCTGTTTATTTGATAAACCGAACCCCTTCTAAAACCTTGAAGTACCAATCTCCACTTAAAAACCTTCAGTCCTTCTTTCCCCATCTCTCCGTTGATCACAGGTTAGAGCCTAAGATCTTTGGCTGCACTGCATATGCCCATGTTCATTCTCCTGGTAGAGGTAAACTTGACCCCCGAGATCAGAAGTGCATCTTCATAGGTTATTCCAACACAAAAAAGGGTTACAAATGTTACTGTCCCATTACTAAACACACCTTTTTTACTGCTGATATTACCTTTGCTGAAAATACCCCATTCTACAGCTCCTCACCTTCTTCAACTCATGAACACACCTTTGAATCCACTCTTTCAGATCTCCCTACCACTGTCTACCTTCCTGTTGACACCATAAGCACCACCACAGACCCTATAGCAACTACAGATCCTACTCCATCTAATGTTATCAGTGCTACCACAGACCCTGTAGCAGCTACACCTCCCTTTCCTACTGCAGATCCTATTCCATCCAATGTTAACAGCCCTACCACAGACCCTACAGCAGCTCAACCACCAACTGAGGAGACCACAGTTTCAGCTGAGCAACCTACACCCACCCCACCATTACCACCACAAATCTCCTCTCCTCCGGTCACCAAGACGTATTCCAGGCGGGGGCCCACAAATCCAAGCCTTGCTCCTCCTAACTCAGAATCTGATTGGCCAATTGCTCTCAGGAAAGGTTCAAGAGCTTGTACAAAAACACCCCTCTATCCCTTGTCCAATTATGCTTCTCTTGACCGGTTTTCTGAACAGCACAAGAAATTCCTTTCTAATCTTGACGAGATCAGAATTCCTAAAAGTGTTAGTGAAGCCTTTCAATCAACCGAGTGGCATCAGGCTAAGACCGAAGAGATGGCAGCTCTTGAGGCCAACCAAACATGGGACTTGGTGGAGCGGTTGTCTGGTCACAATATTGTAAGTTGCAAGTGGGTGTATGCTGTTAAATATCATGCCGATGGTTCTCTGGCTAGGTATAAAGCACGTCTAGTGGCTCGTGGTTTCACTCAAACTTATGGTGTGGATTATCAAGAGACGTTTGCTCCTGTTGCAAAAATGGCTACTGTTCGCCTTCTTTTATCTATTGCTGCTCATTTTGATTGGGAGTTGTACGAGTTTGATGTTAAAAATGTTTCCTCAATGGGTATCTCAACGAAGATATCTATATGAGTTTGCCTCCGGGGTTTTCATCATCCTCTGCTAACCATGTTTGCAAATTGAAGAAAGCATTGTATGGCCTCAAACAGTCTCCTCGTGCATGGTTCGGCAGGTTTCAAGGAGTGATGAGTGCTGCCGGGTATCGTCAGAGTCAAGGAGACCATACTTTGTTCGTAAGGCACTCCAAGTCAGGGGGGGTAAATGTCCTTCTTGTTTATGTGGATGATATAATTATGACCGGAAATGATCCTGCTGAACAAGTCCGCTTGAAAGCCATCCTCACTCACGAATTTGAGGTAAAGGATCTTGGAAGGATGAAGTATTTCTTGGGAATTGAAGTTGCTCGATCCAAATCTGGTATATTTATCTCCCAGCAAAAATATACCAAAGATGTACTTCAAGAGGCTGGGATGGCAGATTGTAAACCAACTTCCACTCCCATTGACTACAATCAAAAGATTGGTAAGGCCGAAACTGAACCAACAGTTGATAAACGATTGTACCAGAAATTGTGTGGAAATCTGATATACCTTGCTCACACTCGGCCAGACATTGCCTTCTCTGTAAGTGTCATTAGTCAATTCATGCAGGACCCTAGAGAACCTCACCTCCAGGCTGCTTATAGGATACTAAGGTATCTTAAAGGGACTACAGGAAAGGGGATTTTGTTCACCAAAAGTGACAAGCTTATGCTTGAAGCTTTCACTGATGCTGACTTTGCTGGAGATATTGTAACTAGACGCTCTACTACAGGCTATTGTGTCTATCTTGGAGGAAATTTGGTTGCTTGGAGAAGTAAGAAGCAAGGAGTTGTTGCAAGGTCTACTGCAGAAGCTGAATTTCTTGCAGCTGCGCATGGTATTTGTGAATTGTTGTGGATGAGAATCATTTTGAATGATTTGAGAATTGAGTGGCTGGATCCAATGAAGCTATACTGTGACAATAAATCTGCTATTAGTATAGCTCATGATCCCGTGCAACATGATAAAACAAAACATGTGGAGATTGATAGACATTTCATCAAGGAGAAGATTGATGCTGGAATCATACAAAGCTCTCATGTATCTTCTGAATTCCAGTTGGCTGATCTTCTCACCAAGGGATTTCATCCTACCAGGTTTCAGTGGCTCACATCCAAGCTTGGCATGGATGATTTGTATAGCCAAGCTTGAGGGGGGGGGGGGGGGGGGGGGGGGGGTTAGACAAATTGAGTCTCTAAGTAAACAATTACTGTTGTAATTGTTTACAGTCAGTATTGTTAGAATGTTGAGTCCCTAGGTAAACAATTACTGATGTAATTGTTTACAATCAGCATTTATATTCTGTATGTAGATTTCGCATGGATGTATTTAGAATGTCTAGGAGTATTAAATGCTCTCTCTCATCTGCCCTGATCTAATATAAATTGGCTAGTTGCCTAAGAATAAATTTAAGCCTTTCATTCACAATCTCTCTCAGTATATATACACAATCAAGATGTACCTTGTGATCAGTTGGATCAACCTTTGATGCCTGCCAAAAATCAAAGCCTCAAACGAATGAGTTAGTTGAGGCTTTATGTGAGTAAACTGTTTTGCCTTAATAAGGTTCATGAGATAAAAATTAAAGTGCATAAAAAAGATCACTAAGTTCACAAAAAAAATTATAAAGTGCAAAAATAATATTATAAAGTTCACAATTCTTGCACTCCATCATTTTATTCTTGCACTCTATAATCTTAATTGTGCACTTCATAACCTTATTCATGCACTTTATAATCTTAATTGTGCACTTCAAAATCTTATCCATGCACTTTATCATTTTATTCTTGTACTTTATCATTTTATTTATGCATTTTATAATCTTAATTATGCACTTCACAATCTTATTCATGCACTTCATATTATTATTCTTACATTTGATCATTTTAATTGTGCACTTCATCATCTTATTTTTGCATTATATTATTTTATTTATGCACTTCATTATCTTAATTGTGCACTTCATCATTTTATTCTTGCACATTAACATCTTATTTATGCACTTCATCATTTAATTCTTGCATTTTATCATTTTTTTATGCACTTCATAATCTTAATTGTGGACTTTATACTTTTATTCTTGCACTTTAGAATTTTATTTATGCACTTTATAATCTTAATTGTGCACTTCATCATTTTATTCTTGCACTTTAACATCTTATTTATGCACTTTATCTGTAACGGCCCAGAATTATAATTTCCGGGTTACGTTTCAAGGGATGAAAACCCTTGTTCGGATCTTGCAATCCAGGTACGGGTCGAGGTTTCAAAGTCATTTAAGATTAATAGAAAGAGGGAGTTCAAACCCTAACACCTCGAAGGGCCTTTGGGTACCCTTAACCTGTCCTAGGGACTAACTCGCAAAATTCATTTCACACGGAAGCAAGACGGAAGCAAAATAAGGATACAAGTGCCACGGCAGAGCCGGGTCAAAACGGAGTCAAAAGTATAAATCCAAAACAATATAATCAGAGTCTGGTGAAGTCTATAACTCCAGCGCTCACTCTCCGCCGACAAAATGACCCGCGCAATAAGCAAACAGCACCGATAGGATGAACATAAATAATTCCTAAAAAAATTGATTTGGAGCGGGATCAGATCGATGCCCACTTAATTCTGCATCCCAACCATAAGCACACATATACGATATACCTAATAAAGATGCTCTAATGCAGTATGAAATTCAAACACACTAGCATGCTCCTAGTTCATAATAATGTGCAGAAATACTGTAAAGGGCCCAAGACAATGCCAAGTGGCATATCCCTCTCCTACCTCCACCCCTTCCGACAGGCGGAGACTGGCCAGCTCGTGAATGCATTCATTCATAATCGGGGGGCACGCATGCCTAACCCGCTCCACAATAAAGCCCGCAGGCATATCATAATATAAGGAAGTACTCGATTGACTCAGGGTACCCGATGAGGCTGGGCTACCCTATGACCCTAGCAAAGACTCTAGGACTATCACAGATAACGGCCGTTCTGTTTACATACGCACAAAGAAAGAGAATGATCAACGATCGATGCAACCTAGCATGGTACTACATGGCATGCTGATCATGAATGCAAGCACCTAGTATATCATGCACCTAAAGCAGGGAATAGCTCTATTCAATCTGAGTAAGCTCCGAAGAGACTTACCTGAAGATGCAGAACAACAAGATAACACAAGCAAGGGCCCAATGCAAGTCAAAAGCAATACACACCTATCATCAAGTCATTTCCATAAGCTACCAGACCGATATTCATACACACGAAACCCAAGTTCCCAACATACTCAAAACCAACCCATAGTAAAACCATTTTCCAAAACCTTTCCGATTTGATCAACATCAACCAAAGTCATTTACCTCCAATCAAACCCATTGATAAAATCGTATCAATCATATTTCCAAACTTTCTTCTCAAAACCAACATCATCAAACCAAGACAAAGAATCCATCATTAAACATTTAAGTCTTAAAACCAACCTCTCAAAACCATATTATAGAATAATTCCGGCATTTATCACTTAAATCCTTAACAATTCCCAAAATCATATTATTAATACAATCCCGGCATGTTTATTTTCAAAATCATTACATAAATAAATTCAGACATTTAGTCACAAAATAATTCTATTTTCACAACCATATTGATAAATCAAAACCCATAATTCGAACAACATTTATCTAAAATAAACACTAAAATCAATCCATTTTAACAATCCCTTTTAAACGACATCAATAACTCATTTTACCATTCCTTGAAAACCTTTTTCCCAAATCTCTCTTTTTAATTTCAAGACCAATGATATATATTAAATTTCAATAATAATATTATACTTTAAATCTCATCATAATATAATATATACTATTCCATTTATTTAATGTTTACATAGAATAAATACAAGTCCTTAAGATTCATTTAATTTTTTTCACAATGTCACAAAATTTAGGCCCAAAGAGAAGAGCCCACACTTTCAAAAAAAAATCGGATCCAAAATCCAGCCCATTCCCTTTTTAAATGAACCGGACCCGAACCCTTAATTTTGATTTAAATCACTGAACCGGGCCCTTGTTTTAAAACAGAAAACCGGACCCAAATCAAAACCACTGTTCATCATCCCCAAAGCTCCATTCGACATATCTGGGAAAAGAAAGGGGGAGGAGAGGGCTCGCCGGCGGTGGCCCTGAGCTCCGATTCCGATCAAGACGCAGACACCCAACCAGATCAAAACCCTTACCCGACCACATAGGACTCAAAACGAATCAAACACGGAAAGGAAGGGGAGAAGAACGAGGGCTTACAGCGGGGTCGAGAGCTTCACCGGAGTGCTCGGAGAGGCTGCATTCGGGTGCGACGGGGCAGGACCCTGAGCGAGATTGCCTAGGGAGCACGTTGGGATGTTAAAGGCGAGACCTTTATATAGTTCGGAGGGAAAGGAAGCGAGAAAGAGGGTTACCAAGGGAGTCGACGGGAGAGAGGGGAGGCGAACCAGCGAGGACGACGCCGACGACCCCGGGACCGAGTCTGGGTGGCTGGGCTTCGTCTTAGGACATCGGAGCGAGGACGGAGGTGGCTAAGTTGCTGCTGCTGGGCTTGCTCGGGGCCGCTCTCGGGGTACTCGGGAAACAGAGAACAGGCCCTCGGCAACCAGGGCGCGGAGCTCTCGGTGGTGTAGTCGGCGGCTCAAGGAGGAGAAAGGAAGGGGGTGGTGCTGTCCTTCTTGTGGGTTTTCTGGAGGTTATGCAGAGGAGGAAATTTGAGAGAGAGAGAATTGGTTTTTGTGGGTTTGTGCAGTGGATGCAAAGTGAGGATGGGTGCTCCTTTGTGGGTTTCCAGGTGAAATTGTACATAAGAAGACAATCTATAAGAAGACAATCTGTAGCTGGCAAAACGGCAGACTAGAGAGAGGAGGGAAAGAGAGAGGGGAAAAAAAGAAAGAAAGGGATATATTATATATATGAGGTCCCAAATAGATATTTTAAATATCCGAATAAATATCTCGAAATCCGTTTGCTCGAACCAAAATCCGACTCTATTAAAATAACGCTTCAAAATTATGAAGATATCGACATCCCAAGTTTATTTCAAATCCTGAGGCAAAACGATAGAATTGTCCTTCACAGTTAAAAATTGGGCCGGAATTTGCTTTAAAAGTTTCAATTTCGATTTAGTAATTTAAAACGAGTTTTCCTTCAATATCCGAATTTATATATATATATATATATATATATATATATATATATATATATATATATATATATATATATATATATATATATATATATATATATATATATATATATATATATATATATATATTCCGACTTAAATCCATTTTATTTTATTTGTTGAATTTTATTATTTAAAAAATCCGGGTCTTTACATTATCATTCTATTCTTGCACTTTATAATTTTATTCATAAACGGAAATAAAAATAAGACACCCATAATAGCCTATACGGGATTTGAACCCGTGTCTTTGTGCATAGCACATTGCTCTTCCATTTTGAGCTAATAGGCTTTTGATGGCACATCATGCATAGTAATGCAATTTTAGAATACAACTGTGCAATCTGAACTATATGAAGTGCAAAAATAAGATATAGTAGTGCAATTTTAGATAACAATTGTGCAATTTGAAGTCATCTTTCAAGTCAGAAACTATTATCCGCCTCAGTAGCGACAATGAAGATTGAGGGGATGCCCTATTATTTGTCGATGCTATCTATCTGAAGGTGTGAGCAAGTCAGTTAAAAACACATGCAAAAGCGTACACATTCTTAAATGGTAAATTTAAATAGGCCTTGTGAAAGAGTGTTTATCTTCCAAGTGCATATTGAGATTAAGACACTGCTCACAAGTACAGATGTAGATAAAATTCGAGTCTATCCAGTTCATATGTACAGGTTCATACACCACCTTGCGAACAAGATAAGTTGTTTTTGAAGTACCCACAATTTTATCTGAATACACTGGAGCACCACTACAAAAGCCTCAACTTATGCAGGGAATACCAGGCACTATTATTATTGTCGTATACTAGGACAGAATATTGTGTTGCATAAAGTGTCTTCTAAGTTCTAACCCATTTAACATGGAAACAGATCTAAAGTCTCAGCAGACATACCTAAGTGCAACTTCTTGGCGCACATTATATCTAATCTTCTTATCAAAGTTGCGCTCTTTCCTCCTGTTGAAACCTCTGTTTTATGTGGTTGATTGCCCCATAGACTATGCTCCATGAAACTGTATAATTAGCTGATAATATATAATAAGACAAGTGAAATAGCTATGCTAAGAGGCTTTCAATGATACCATAAAGAAGAAGTACTCTCTGGGTCTGGGATGACAATTGGCTGTCTTGTGCAGCAGGAGATACTTCGCATCCACCCAAGAGCAGCAGTACTGCTTGAACCTGCAAAACACACATATCAGACTAGCATCTAGCTTTCATGTCCATTAACACATTAAGTTGTCGCCACAAGTTCCCAAAATATGAAAACCAGCCAAAAAAGAAAGACAAACATACAGGGGGGAAAAGGAGCACCAAATTACCTGTCTTTACATATAAAAAATCCTACAAACAGGCCAAAAGCGAAGATGTTACCTGTAATAGGGTTAGTATTATCAGGTGTAGTTTATGGTAATGGTCTAAACCTTCAAATCCTTAGCTGCTTAGAGAGTTTAGTTCTAGTTATTACAACAGTGTTTGGTCTCCACTATCAATTGAATTCTCATGATCTCATAATCTTTTTTCGTTCAAGCAATTAAGAAGTTCATGTATTCCAATTAGGATTATCCACCAGAAATAACATACAACAATGGAATCATACAACAATGGAATTTGTGGATGGGATGAAATCGAATAGCACCCGAACAAGAAGGATGGGGCGAAACGCATACAACAATCGAACAACACCCGGACAAGAAGGATGGGGCGAAATCGAACAGCAATGGAGAATCAAAAGATCCAAGAAAAAGTCGAAGAAAGAGCAAAACCTAAAAACAGAATCACAAAATCGGAATAAGAATTGCAAAATAAAAGGCAAAGTTTAGCTGATAGGAAAGCAGATTGTTGAAAGGATCATACCTTTGGAGCTCGGGAGATCGCAGATCTCCGAATCTTCAGCCGCATTCTAGGTGAATTCAGAGTAGGATCCAAGCTTATCGGAGGCAGAACCGTCAAATCCGTCGTCGACGAAGAGGCTAGCAGCTGCAGTAGGAGGTGCGTCGTTGAGTTCGTCGAAGGAGTCGGGGAAGGAAGTCATCGCTAAGCTGCTCCGATGGCGATCCTAAAAAAATATGGGGAGAACAAACGAACAGGAAGACCCAAACATTCTCCCGGCCCAAAACACACGGTAAAAGTCAATTTTCACTTTAAGGCCCGTTTTCACCTTAAGCCCCATTTTCATTTGAACCTTTACCTATATATATATTGGAATATTTAAAAAAAAAATCGGTTTAACACAAACCGAACCGAACACAAACCGAAAAATGAAAATTCTCGAACCGAAAAGCATCAGTTCGGTTCGGTTTGGTTTGTGTTGGTTCGGCCCAAAAATTCGGTTTGGACCGAATCATGCACACCCCTAGTGAGAGCAAGATTATATTATAACTTTTGTTAAAAAATAGCACTCTGTTTGCAAATAACTAGGGTGTTATTTGAGTCGGACGAGCCGAGCCTGACATGTTCAAGTTTGGTTCTTTTGAACGAGTTCAAGTAGAGTCGAGTCCAATTTTTAAGCGAACCTTTTTTTCTTGATCAAGCTTGGCTTGTTTATGAAATGAACAAACTCAAGCCGAGCTTTTTTCGAGCTTTAAGCATTTCTACATGATCATAACCTATTAACTTAAATGAAATTTTAAAAATTCCATAAAATTCGAGCTATTTGAGCTCAAATCGAACAAGTCGAGCTTTCAACCGAGGTGAAAATCTTCTTCGGGCTTGGCTTGTTTAGGTAAGCCACCAAGTTCAAGTCGAGCTTTTTTCGAGCCGAGCTCGAATTGGTCAGTTCAAATAACAACCCTACAAATAAATGTCTTTTTCAAGTCAAACACATATTTTTTGAAGGATTAAAACTATACTATATAAAATATTAAAATTTTAATTAATTTTTGTATACTTATTATTAATAAATATGAGTTTATGAAAACAAATTAATAAAAAAAATTTAATATTTTATATTATTTTTATCACTTTAAAAATGCATGAATAAATAAAAGAAATCTTTTATTGGAAAAGGGAAGGAGTAATAATATTGGAAAATGGAAGGAGTAATAATTGTTGTTAGAACTCAAAACTACAAATAATCCCCAAATAAGCTAGAGCTTATTAGCTCCCCATATGCACCTTTTGAACTTTTTCTTATTTAGTCCATATGAGATCGTGGTCTTGTTGCTCTTGATGGCTTCATTGTTGTTGCAATTGCAGGCATTTAAAGCATGCATCTAGATGTTCCCAACTCACCCAACTTACTGCATATGGTGAGTGAGTGTAGAATGATATAATTGATATAAAGTCCTCCTTAAAGGTTTAATTCATTAAACAACCATATATATATGTTACAAGAGATTGATCTTTTTGGCCCAGTATACAATATGTAATCTATCAAACCCCCGCAGTCGAAAGTGGAGGGTCTCGTACAGTGAGACTGGACCAAAAATCGAGGAATAACTGACGAGGTAAACCCTTGGTGAAGATATCAGCGTACTGATAGGAGGACGGGACATGGAGAACACGAACATGTCTAAGAGCAGCCTTGTCCCGAACGAAGTGGAGATCGAGCTGAATGTGCTTCGTGCGCTGTTGCTGGACTGAGTTGCTGGCCAGATAGACGGCGGAGATGTTAGTATAGATCAGGGTGGCCTTCTGAAGAGGGAAGCGGAGCTCAAGGAGGAGATTGCACAGCTAGGAGCACTCGGAAACAACGTTGGTGACACCCCGATACTCAGCCTCGGCGCTAGAGCGAGAAATCGTCGACTGACGCTTCGCCGACCACGACACAAGAGTATCGTTGAAGAAGACATAGTAGCCAGACGTGGAGCGGCGTGTGTCAGGACACCCTCCCCAATCCGCATCAGTGTAGGCAATAAGGTCATGCCTAGAAGAAGGGGAGATTGTGGTGCCCAACTCAAGGGTACTACTGATGAACCGGATGATCCGCTTCAATGCCTGAAAGTGCGGCTCCCTGTGCGCATGCATAAAACAGGCAGATTTGTTGGACGACATAACTGATGTCTGGCCGAGTAAACGTAAGATATTGCAATGCACCGGCGAGACTCCGTTACAACGTCTGGCGGTAGGGGGAGGCGGTGGTGGGGGCGGTGTAGGTGGTGAGACAAGAGCAACGGGAGAGCTCTGGGGAAGGAGGAAGTGTGGGAATGGAGACTCTGACGCAGACTGGGAGACAGAATTTGTGGGAGATGGAAGAGGAGGAGAAGAGAAGGGAAAGCGAGACTAATCAAAGGTGATATGGCGTGAGGCCAATAGGCAAGGGGAATGAATGCGTGAAAAAGGAGAGAGCGCATCATGTTGGTTATAGTTCTAATGATTCGTTCAACCTTGCCATTATGCTGGGAAGTATAGGGGCAAGACAACCGATAGGAGGATCCCATTTGTGGTGAAGAAAGTGTGAAAGTCTTTGTTATCAAATTCACGGCCATTGTCACATTGGAAGCATTTGATGGATGTTTGAAATTGTGTTTTGATGTACGCATGAAATTTGACAAAGATAGAAAACACTTGAGACTTGAAATGCAACGGGAAAACCCATAAGAAATGACTATAATCATCAAGAAACAAGAGGTTTTACTTATGACCCTCCTTGCTAGGCACAAGAGAGGCCCAAATGTCAATATGAATGATATCAAATGGTGCAAAAGTAGAGTTCAAAGATCGCTGAAATGGCAGTATGGCATGCTTGCCTAACTGACATGAAGAACATAAACTAGAGCGAGGCTCTTTATTACATTTGACTAGACTCTTAGAACGAAGCAAATCTAAAACGGTAGTACTAGGATGGCCAAGGCGTGCATGCCACAGACTGGACGACGACGCCGAGAGGGCGACCAGACAAGACGGACGGGACGGTGAGGGCGACGACACATGATAGAGCTCCCCGGTGTTGTTACATATCCGGCGAGTAACCCCCGTAGTAAGATCCTTCACAGAGAAACCAAACAGATCAAACACAAGATAAACATTATTGTCAGTGGCGAACTGACGGACAGAGATAAGATTATTGACTAGTTTGGGGGCAATGAAGACATTGTTGAGGTGTAAATGGTTGGCTGAGGTCTGTAATGTGGTGTGACCAATACCCTAAGTAGTAAAGCGACCACCATTGCCGACGATAATATAGTGTGCAAGACCCTTAAAAGAAAGAGAAGAAAGAGTACCTGAAGAGTTCGTCATATGGGAGGTCGCACCAGTGTCCATGTACTAAGCGGAGTCAGGAGGTGTCAGCTGCAGAGAAGAGAAGGCATGATGCACATCAGCCGGAGCGTAGCCCTGATCAGACGAAGACGGATAGGCCTGGTGACCGGCGGGCCGAGGTGCTGGACCCAAAAGCCCGCTCCCTGCTGGCTGTTGGGATACGGGCACGGTGGGCGGTACGACGAAGGGGGGTAGCCGTAGGGCATCCATGGCGGGTTAAAGCCGGGGACGGGAGACCAGGACGGACGCGGAGAATCCGACCACTGCTGCGGCCTCCGCCACGCTGCTGGGACGAATCATTGTTGCGGCTTCGCTGCTGGTACGCGGTTTCATCCAAATCGCTCGAAGAGACCAGTGCGGTTTTGTCCTTGACGGCGTCGGTAGTCTGACGGTGAAGGTGAGTCTCCTCGAGAATCAACTGAGATCGGGTTTTCTCGAAGGCGGGGAGAGGGAGAGGCCGGTGGGGCTAGAGGGAGAGAGGGAGGCCGAGAGGGTGAGGTCGACGGCAACGGGAGGGGTGGGCCGGTGAGGGGAGAGGAGAGAGAGAGATCGGCGGCGAGGGGAGATAGAGGGAGGTCGGCGGCGGGGGGGGGGTGTGGGGAGCAGGGAAGAAAAATTAGGGTTCTAAGGAAGAAGGTTGTGATACCACGTAGAATGATAGAATTGATGTAAAGTCCTCCTTGAGGGTTTCATTCATTAAACAGTCATATATATAGGTTACAAGAGATTTGACTTTTTGGCCCACTATACAATATGTAATCTATCAATGAGTTCTCATCCTCTCGCTACAACACGGATTAGTGGGTGTTTCTTCATATCTATTACCTTATTTTATTGCTTCTTTTTCTCTTATTTTGTTTACATTATCGATTTTCCGACTATCAATTTATCTGGTAGGTTAAAGACTTCTTATATATATATCTGTTAGTTAAGTATTATTCTTGATTTTTTTTATTGTTATTTGTTACTAAAGTATAGGGTAAAATTTTATTAAGAGCATTTTTTTAATAGATAAGAATTCAGGAAAGCAAGCTCTACCCGATAGCATATTTTCGGATGAGATTTATAGGACCTAAATCATTGGCAATGTTGGGTGATTTGGGCCCCTTGGTCGAGTAGCTAAGGTGTGCAGCCTTATTCGCTACTCGATTGTCAAGACGGAGAATATGGAAGAACGAAGTCTCCCGCAGTCCCAACGGAAAGACATAGTGAATTCAATTTCTCAAGGACATTTAGTGTTATATTTCAGGCAGTTGATAATGATTTCGGAATCTTTTTCCACAATAGGGTCCACAATATTTAATTCCAGGGCCAATAAGTTGCCCTTGTTTAGACTTGGTGCCTCACCCATAATGGGACATTGGTACCCACCTAGATTGCCTCCAATGCTAATCGATTTTCCATTCCAATCATGAATAATATACCCTATGGAACTGTGTGTTGATGAGATAGCCGGGCCATCAAAGTTTAGCTTAAAAATCCTCGGGGGAGGCTTAGTCCATTTACATTGTTTTCTTTTATTGCGAACATTGCCATTGTTTTTCCTCAAGGTTGGACTTAGGTTTCCATCGACATTTTGTGGGTCAAGCTTACAAGTCTTGTCCCAGTTTTTCAGATGACTGGATAGCATTCTACGAATCCCAATAGCATCCCGGGGGTTTTCATTTCTGAATATGTATTCATTACGGATTAAACAGATTATCCACCATCGGGCATATGAAGGCAAATGATTAATTGTTTATCATTTTGAAAAAGTTTCTCACCAAATAACTGAAGAACAATAGTAAATTCTATTGAAACTTATCAAAAGCATATTTTCAATTGTTTGTTTTACTTCATTAGAGAACCGGCTCTAAAAATTATTAATCTGGCATTCCAAGAATAAATGTGATTCATCTTCAACAAAAGACTCTCAGTTGTTCCACACTTTTGTTATTGTTGGTGGTGTTGCCGTGTTGATTGGTGGTGGTTGGGTTTGGTATTGATTATTGTTAGTGGATTTTGGGATTTTGATTTTCTAGTAAGAGAAGCTCTCAACTAAGAGAGTGCCAAGTTCCTTCGTTCTGGCTTGTTCCTTTGTTCGCCAAGGAATTTCTCTCAAAACTAACAATTACCTCCAAATGTCAAGGGTACCATACGAAAATTGTAAAACTTTTTATACCCAACGAAAATTGTCATACGACGAGGGTACCTCACAAAATTTCAAAATATAAATATATACGTTATGTAAGTTCTCGATGTAAGGTTTCAAAATATAAATATTATGTTATGTAAGTTCTCAATGTAAGGTTTTAGTTGCTGAAGGGCTCGAAGATCTAGATTGCAAGAGCAATGTAACAAAACACAGTTCATCCTAATTACACAAATTAACCAGTGAAAATTTCCCAAGGAATTGCTAAATTGTCATTACCAACAATCATATTCTACAAAATTGCCCATTGTTGATTCAGATGGGTATCGAAAACCAACACAGGAGAGCATGCACTCAAGCATAGATTTACATTTGTACAATCATGTCTCCATCATATAGCCGTCCTCAACAAGCAAGTTCTTCGGCAGTTTCAAGGACAACAGAGGAACCTATCAATCTGAAGTTACGCCCCTGTGCTCAGCTTCTTCTCACTAGTCTTGCTTCGGAAAGGGGACAACAGAGAGAAAGCTCGTGATGCTGTAAAACCACAAAAGAAGTGCTTGTCATTAATACATAAAATTTAATTAGGAACAGAAGAGTCAAGCGTTTATTATGTGCTTACATTTCTGCGGGGTTGTTTGAGCGGTGGAACCTTCACCTTGAGATATGAGATCTTTCAGAGTAAAAGCTGCAGGTTCAAATCATATTGCAAATGTTAGTCAGTCAGCAGTATTATTTGCAGATCAATCCCTTGTTCAAAAAGGATAGTATACATAAGAAAACCACCAAAAGAAAATAGGCTATAACACAAAAATGCAGCTTGTTTTTGGCGATGTGAAAACGAACACTTCCTCTACTGGTTTGGAAGGTAAATGATGCATGACATGCACATTTACTGGTTTAAAGCACATGGGATGGAAACACTTGCGTATATAACTAGCGTATGTGCTATATGCCACCCTAAAAACAACCTCAATTTCGCTCCCAGCCATATTTTAGGTAGATTCAACCAGGCTTACATACCAGGACAGTCGCATTTTTTTTTCCCCCAGAATTCACAAGGAACAAGTATAAAAGTTTATCCATTACCCTCATTAGATGAAGTTGCTGATTTGTCTTGACAAGGTTCATCTTGATGGGATTGATCCAACTCCAGATGAGATTCACCACCAGAACCGTGTTTCTTCCTCCCAAATTTCAATAACCGCTTAAAACCTTTGGGTGATTCCTTTTCCGGAGGCTTTTCTGAAACTTCCCAAATCTTATCTAGTTTGTGCTGTCTGTCATCAGAGACGGAAACTGTCATGCTATTCAAAACACGTGCTGTTGTGGCTTCACTACCTGCTGCTGCCATACTGAAGCCTGCAGGTGGTGCCTTAGCATACTCAGACCTTTCCACACAAGGATCGTGTAGGGAGGAAAGGCGTGCATAAGGCGCATTGTATGGCTTCTCAGGGATGTTTATAGCTGAAACGTCTGGCAAGACTTTCTCAGCACAAGTTGCTCCTGCCTGTTAGAGAAAATGAACAAAATTTAAATGAATTTAAATTTTGAGAGCGCAGAGGAGAATGAAAATATTTAAAAAGCCAATATGCCACATGACTAATGTGAGTTCTATCACTAATTTCTTAAAGCTGCATGTATTTGTATCTTTTCATTAGTACCCTATGATACTTAAAGACTAAACCATGTGTGATTTCACACCATATTCTTTTTTCTGTCAGTCCAAGATGATCAATCACCAATTTACAAAATGGTTTCATAATATCCATCCAAAAATGATAAGAGAGAAATGACATCATCTCCTGGAAGCTGCAACATAATATCAAAATATTTGCAGGAAGGATAATAATCATAATATCCTAAGTTATTTACATGAATTATTATAGAATCATGCAGGTTATAATGTTGAAATATCGGAATATTTGCAAAATATCAAAAAACTTCTAAAAAGCGTTGGACATTTTTCAGAAACGACTGGTGGGTTACCTCCTCGGACGAAGATGCCTTCCTTAATTGTTGATCAACAGTTCTGTTATTGGTTTCTTTCACATTGCCGAGTAAAATATGTGCATGAATAGCACTTCCAG
This sequence comes from Persicaria tinctoria, assembly GCA_037127255.1. Taxonomy (NCBI): domain Eukaryota; kingdom Viridiplantae; phylum Streptophyta; class Magnoliopsida; order Caryophyllales; family Polygonaceae; genus Persicaria; species Persicaria tinctoria. The sequence goes on from JBANSL010000008.1 coordinate 42,036,866, forward strand.
AGCTTTTCCCTTTAGTAGAATCTAAATCAGGCTGTAGATGCATCTTTTCATCAGATGCTCGCAAAAGAGGAGAAGGTTTCTCACATTCAGGTGCCACAGCAATCTTCTCACCGACTGTTTTCTCATCATAGTCATGCTGAGATGAAACTCGGGTACTGCCTCCAATAAGACTACCAGAAGCAATACCGTTATTTTTGGTATTAATCTTTTGTGTTGGCTCTTTTATAGCACTTCCCCTCTGGGAGGCCTCCGAAAGTGCTTTTGACTCTTTATAATGATCCTTGGTTATCTCAGATTTTGTGATTGCAGGAGTGTTTTTCATCTCAGATCCCCTAGATGTCCTTCTAGAGAGAGGTTTTTCACTGGGGGGTGCAACTGATGAAGCACTGCTTTTAGGGTCTGATAATCTCCTAACTCTAGCCAATGGCACCTTTGGATCAGGTGTAGATCCACTTTTCTCTTCCTTTCGATCACTCAACGATGAAGCTGACCTTGTTATTTTTTTTACACCTGAATGTTTAGTAAATGAATCCAGAGGAGCCGTGGTCTTTGTAACCTGAGACTTTACAATCACCGGAGTCTTTTTCATTTCTGACCCCTTTGGTGTTCTTCTAGAGAGAGATTTTTCACTTGGAGATGTAATAGATGAAGCAAGATAGCTACTTGTCTTGGGCTCTGATAATCTCCTGATTCTCGCCATTGATGCCTTGGAGTCAGGTGAAGCTGACCTAGTCAATCTATTTCCACCTGAATGGCTACCAAAATCCAATCTTCCGGGTCTGGTTTTGTGAGCATCACCTGGCAGCCTTGATATGGTTTTGACTGTTGACCTCTGTAGGGGCGAGGCTGATCCAGGTTCTGTATCACTAAATTTTGAACCTTTCTGGGAGACTGGTGAAAGCTTTGTATGCAGTGGTTTCTTGGCTTGAGGCGAGAGCAAAGGTGATCGGGCTGATATGCCATTGCTGCTTCTTGCAGCAATTCTCCTCTCTCTCTCAATCTTCAGAGCTTCTAGTCGTTTCTTTTGTTCCTCTTCCTGAAAAAATTTCATATTTTAGAACAAAATTTTAAACCAAAAAAGCAAAGTATCACATGAAAAGCAAAGATGATGAACTTATTACCTGAGCTTTCTTCTGCTTTTGGAGATCAGCCTTGAACGATCTTAGTTTTTCTGCACGAGCTCGGGATTCTTCCGCAGGGCTCAACTTTGAAGGCATTCCTCTCTTCGTCACTGTTGTGGTCTTTTTCTGAGATTTTAGTACCTGGATATTGTCTCCTTTCTTAGTTCCTGCTTTTTTCACATCAGCACTCTTCTTAGCACCATCAACCTTAGCTGCCTGTAACTCATAATCCATAGCTGGGTCGTAGCTAACTGTTCCATTCTCCGTATTGCGGTCAGTCATCATGTTTAAGTCATAGGGCTCATAATTGTTCAATCCCCCAACCTTGCCAGTTAGGTTTTCAGAACCCACACGGTCCAATGGAAGCTCAGAATCCATGTCGATGACCATTCTGCCATCGCTTCCTACTTGATCTATTGAGCTTGACCTACAGGGAACTATGAATGACTCATCAGCCAATTCATGTGGTGAATTCCTGTTATGAACATTACGATAACCAAACTGATCTCCTGCAAATGGATCAGAGGCAGAAACTGGAATGGAAGAGAGTGTATCACGCCCACTGATCATCAGATCATCACTTTCATTTGCAGTTCGCCTAATAGTTAGACCTCCCATTTCCCTACTTATATCATGACAGTTATCGACCTCACCATTTGGTTGTCTCCCAATAATTGAAGGATCATTGCCAAAAGCAGCTTGTTGCCTTCTGCCAACAGCTCTCTCCTCCATAGAAAACATGCCGCCTTTTCCTGAATTATCTTGTTCATCAGCATTTCGTAAAAGGAGATTTTGAAATGCTTGCCAGTGGCCATCATCTCCAGCAAGTCCAGATACATTATCTTCCTTATCAAGCTGCTTAGATGCATCATCAGATGTCCTCCAATTTCCTTCTCGTTTTGACCTTCTCCTAAGATTCTTATTTCTCACACCAGATTTGCTGGCATTCATGTCATTATCATCGTCAACATCTTCAGAAGCAGAAGACGAATGTGAACCACTGTCAGAAGGCTGCTGCTTCGTTGATGTAATATAGTTAATGTTACGTATAACAACTGTTCCAGACTGCTTTCGAGCACCCTTTCCACCTTTCTTCCTTACTTGGTGCATTTGAGAATCTTCATCCATATCTGAATCATGATGTAATGCTCTTCTGGAAGCACCATTCCCTTGAAATTCTGATTCAGTATTCAGCTCTACATTATCCATGGAATGATCTCTTTGTTTTACTATTTGACCATAACACATTCCAGAATCATCAACAGATGGAAATGGAGGCTGAAAAAATGTCCCATTTCCAGGATAATTCTGAAAGTATGGCATAGGTACAGGATAAGGTTGGTATACTGGCATTTGACCTGCTTGTGGATGAACTGCCCAGGGTGAATGCATAGAATGCTGTGGAAACTGGCCCAGAAGGTGTTCCTGCATATGTGGTGGTCCATGGTTGTCAATTTGAGGCTTCATATCTGCACACGATGAATGAATATTAGTTCAAACCAAGACTCTTAAAACTTCGTTAGTGTCCATTCCCCAAATGAATATTTGTTTGGGGAAGGGGAGTGTACACCTCAACCCCCAAGACCCCCATTTTGTGCGGGATATACTGGGTTGATGTGGTATATACTTATATTCCCCAAGTCAATCTTTACTGGTTGAGCAATATGAAAATGAAAAATGCATTCCTAGCTATTTCATGTACCATTGTTTTCTGAAGGCATCTCATCCTGGACCCATGGTTCTGCACGAGAGATTGCTTCCACTGCTTCAACCCATAGACCACTTTCATGCTTTGCTCTCCACAGCTCTACAAATCTGGAGCATGCTTCCCTATCACATTGGCAATTTCAAGATAATGACATTTGATGATGTGAGTATGGCCTTCATATTTACAAAATACTTTGATGCATGGCATTCACCGAAAGAGAATGTCTTGAAAAATGAAGAAAAGAATGACATAATGTTCTTACATCATACGTGCAGCCCCAAAACATTCAGCAAAGGACATCAACGGAGCTATATGATCAATGTCAAAACCAGCAGCCACAGCCCGTGCAAACGCCATTCCCTGTTCCTTTTGCAGCACCCCTTTACGGGTTTCAAGAACTTTCAAAAGCTGGGTTCTATTCAAAGATATAAGATTTCTCTGTTAGAATATATGTTAAACTCGGTTGGTCCTCGTGCGGGTCAAGACGCTGGAGGGAGGTCGTGTGTGCGGGTCCACATACGGGAGACTCGAACAACACATAAACCCGAACGGGGTTCCATCTCAAAACCAATTGGCAATGAGAGGAGTAGCCCACCAACCTTATATGTTGTTCAAGTATTCTCTAAACTACCGATGTGGGACAACCACCATTCCAACACACCCCCTCAAGTGCAACGGCATTTTTAGCCAACAAGTTGCACTTGCCACATGCGCTTATATGGGAACCAATGCCCGCGACATGCCACAAGGCCAGCCAACGACCCCACCAATCCGAAGACCGAAACTAGCCGAACCCGGCTCTGATACCATGTTAAACTCGGTTGGTCCTGGTGCGGGTCAAGACCCTGGAGGGAGGTCGTGTGTGCGGGTCCACATACGGGAGACTCGAACAACACATAAACCCGAACGGGGTTCCATCTCAAAACCAATTGGCAATGAGAGGAGTAGTCCACCAACCTTATATGTTGTTCAAGTATTCTCTAAACTACCGATGTGGGACAACCACCATTCCAACAGAATATAACCTAAAGCTAAGATTTGTGTAAGCAACAAAAAGTTTTGTTTATGGTAAACCCAAAAAGCACATACCTTGAGTTTTTGCCCTGCAAGTTGGACCCATAAGTTTCTGGTGGGAGTGCATCGGGCTGCATACACAAATTAAATTATGAAAACCATATTCCTTTAAATAATGTTTATTCTATCATGTCAGGGACTTTTGAATCGATAACAGAAATTAAATCAAAGCTATACCTTGTAAAGGACAATTGCTTTGTCTTCATTACTAGGCATTACAACTTTGCTTCCTGTCCAAGATAATAAGGTGCTTAAAATAAATCATAACAGAATAATTCTGCAATTATCGCTTTGTTATCATATCTGTTAAACAAATTGAGTCCCTAGGTAAACAATTACTGCTATAATTGTTTAGAGTAAGCATTGTTAGAAAGTTGAGTCCCTAGGTAAACAATTATTGGAGCAATTATATTCTGTATGTAGAGTTCCCATGGATGAATTTAGAATGTCTAGAAGTATTAAATGCTCTCTCTCTCTCATCTGCCCTGTTGTAATATAAATTGGCTAGTTGCCTAAGAATAAATTTAAGCCTTTCATTCACAATCTCTCTCATGGTATCAAAGCTCTTGAGAGATCTGAGTTTTTAACCTTTGGCCGCCACCTTTGCCGCCTATCCACCACCTATTCCGCCATCAGTTGGCTGCCACCTTTGCCGGCTATCCACCGCCTATTTTTTCCATGATGTCATATTCTTCTACTGCTAAAATAGCAGCTGAAATCAAACGTCTACAAAATATTCTAAAAGCATTTGAAGCTTCTCCTGAGCCAGTGTGTTGCGAGTCTTTGGCTCTCACTGAGTCACTGGTACCCGAAGTCACCTTTCTGGCCAGCAATGGATTCTGGACAGCGGTGCAACAGATCATATAACCAATGATCGGTCCTTGTTTTCTTCATATCAGTCCTTCACCTATCAGAAGGAACTCATCACTGTCAATGGGACCTGAACACCCATCTTAGGTAATGGCACTATTACTACCATCTTCTCCTTGCCTCTATTTAATGTTTTATTCATTCCCAATCTCTCGTCTAATCTTATATCCTTCATGACCTTCACTGTGAAGTTGTGTTCATAATCATGGATTTTCTCTCAAGGAAGACTATTGGATGTGGTAGAGAAAGTGGGAACCTCTACTTCTTAGAGAAACTTCATGCTAATACCTGTCTTAGCACCACAAATTCAGCTTCTACATGTCTTAGCACCACAAATTCAGCTTCTAAACTTTGGCTCCAACACCACCGACTAGGTCATCCTTCTCTTTCCTTGATGAAGCACATGCTTTCTAGTCTTTTTATTGGCTTAGAATCTGAGAAACTTGTTTGGTCCACTTGTGAAAAAGTCAAATACAAACGTATCTCATTTCCTATTCGAGATAAAAGATGCCTAGTTCCTTTTGAGGTAATCCATAGTGATATTTGGGGTCCTACACCAGTAAAGAACATAAATGGATCTAGCTGGTTTCTTACTTTGATTGATGATTGCACTTGGGTTACATGGTTGTTCTTGCTCAAACACAAATCTGAAGCTAGTACTATCATTCCTGCATTTTATGCTATGATTCTCAATCAATTTGGCAAATCAATTCAACGCTTCAGATCTGATAATGCCAAAGATTACTTTAATCAAACCCTTTCCTCCTTTTTCACCACAAAAGGCATTATTCATGAGTCTTCTTGTGTGTATACACCACAACAAAATGGCCTTGCTGAGCGGAAAAATGGGCATATTCTTAATGTCACTAAAGCTGTCATGTTTCAATATAATGTTCCAAAGTTCTATTGGGGGAAGCAGCCCTCACCCCTGTTTATTTGATAAACCGAACCCCTTCTAAAACCTTGAAGTACCAATCTCCACTTAAAAACCTTCGGTCCTTCTTTCCTCGTCTCTCAATAGATCATAGGTTAGAGCCTAAGATCTTTGGTTGCACTGCCTATGCCCATGTTCATTCTCCTGGTAGAGGTAAACTTGATCCCCGAGCTCAGAAGTGCATCTTCATAGGTTATTCCAACACAAAAAAGGGTTACAAATGTTACTGTCCCATTACTAAACGCACCTTTGTTACTGCTGATATTACCATTGCTGAAAATACCCCATTCTACAACACCTCACCTTCTTCGGCTCATGAACACACCTTTGAATCCACTCTTTCAGATCTCCCTACCACTGTCTACCTTCATGTTGACATCATAAGCGCCACCACTGAACCTTCCTCTCTTACTGCAGATCCTACTCCATCTAATGTTATCGGTGCCACCACAGACCCTATAGTAGCTGCACCTCCCTTTCCTACTGCAGATCCTATTCCATCCAATGTTAACAGCCCTGCCACAAACCCTGCTGCAGCTCAACCACCAACTGAGGAGACCTCCACAATTTCAGCTGAGCAACCTACACCCACTCCCCCATTACCACCACAAATCACCTCTCTTCAAGCCACCAAGACATATTCCCGACGGGGCCCCTCTTCTCACCATCGCTCAATTCTTGATCCGAGCCTTGCTCCTCCCACCTCAAATTGGCCAATTGCTCTCAGGAAAGGCTCAAGAGCTAGTACAAAAACACCCCTCTATCCCTTGTCCAATTATGCTTCTCTTGATCGGTTTTCTGATCAGCACAAGAAATTCCTTTCTAATCTTGACGAGATCAGAATTCCTAAAAGTGTTAGTGAAGCCTTTCAATCAACCGAGTGGCGTCAAGCTATGACCGAAGAGATGGCAACTCCTGAGGCCAACCAAACATGGGACTTGGTGGAGCGGTCATCCGGTCACAATATTGTAAGTTGCAAGTGGGTGTATGCTGTTAAATATCATGCTAATGGTGCTTTGGCTACGTATGAAGCACGTCCAGTTGCAAAAATGGCTATTGTTCGTCTTCTTTTATCTATTGCTGCAGTTTGATGTGAAAAATGTTTTCCTCAATGGATATCTCAACGAAGATATCTATATGAGTTTGCCTCCGGGGTTTTCATCATCCTCTGCTAACCATGTTTGCAAATTGAAGAAAGCATTGTATGGCCTCAAACGGTCTCCTCGTGCATGGTTAGGCAGTTTCAAGGAACGATGAGTGCTGCCGGGTATCGTCAGAGTCAAGGAGACCATACTTTGTTCTAAAGGCACTCCAACTCAGGGGGGATAAATGTCCTTGTTTATGTGGATGATATAATTATGACCGGAAATGATCCTACTGAACAAGTCCGCTTGAAAGCCATTCTCACTCATGAATTTGAGGTAAAGAATCTTGGACAGATGAAGTATTTCTTGGGAATTGAAGTTGCTTGATCCAAATCTGGTATAGCAAAAATATACCAAAGATGTACTTCATGAGGCTGGGATGGCAGATTGTAAACCAACTTCCACTCCCATTGACTACAATGGGAAGATTGGTAAGGCCGAAAGTGAGCAGTTGATGCGCTTGTACCAGAAATTGTGTGGAAAGCTGATATACCTTGCTCACACTCGGCTAGACATTGCCTTCTTTGTAAGTGTCATTAGTCAATTCATGCAAGACCCTAGAGAACCTCGCCTCCGGGCTGCTTATAGGATAGTAAGGTATATAAAAGGGACTACAGGTAAGGGGATTTTGTTCACCAAAAGTGACAAGCTTATGCTTGAAGCTTTCACGGATGCTGACTTTGCTGGGGATGCTGTAACTAGACGCTCTACTACAGGCTATTGTGTCTATCTTGGTGGAAATTTGGTTGCTAGGAGAAGTAAGAAGCAAGGAGTTGTTGCAAGGTCTACTGCAGAAGCTGAATTTCGTGCAGCTGCTCATGGTATTTGTGAATTGTTGTGGATGACAATCATTTTGAATGATTTGAGAAATGAGTGGCTGGATCCAATGAAGCTATACTGTGACAATAAATCTGCTATTAGTATAGCTCATGATCCCGTGCAGCATGATAAAACAAAACATGTGAGATTGACAAACATTTCATCAAGGAGAAGATTAATGCTGGAATCATACAAATCTCTCATGTCTCTTCTGAATTCCAGTTGGCTGATCTTCTCACCAACGGATTTCATCCTACCAGGTTTCAGTGGCTCACAATCAAGCTTGGCATGGATGATTTGTATAGCCAAGCTTGAGGGGGGGTGTTAGAAAAATTGAGTCCCTAGGTAAACGATTACTGCTGTAATTGTTTCTAGTCAGCATTTATATTCAGTATGTAGAGTTCCCATGGATGTATTTAGAATGTCTAGGAGTATTACATGCTCTCTCTCTCATCTGCCCTGTTGTAATATAAATTGGCTAGTTGCCTAAGAATAAATTTAAGCCTTTCATTCACAATCTCTCTCAATATCCACCGGTGAAGTGCGTATGTATGAGCATATTTTTCCTCCAAAAACAGAAACAAGATATAATTGAATTGAAGGTCTGTTTATCCACGTGAGGCAAATATTGCCGAGAAAAAACAACATACAAAAGTCATAATTTTTTTTAGAAATGAAAAAAGATGATATATTCTGCAGTACAAAAACAAACCTGATTTGCCGGCATCAACATGGTTATTTGGTTTTCTAGAGTTAGCTTCACTGCTTTCCTTGTGATTTAGTTGATCTTGTACCTGCTGAAGCGATTAAAAAAAATTAGGAAAGGAGAATTACATTTCGTTTTTGGGACCTTAAAAAAAATTAGTAGCTTCTAGATTTATATGATTTTCCACTTACACTATGCGATTCCGCTGCATTGTTCCTTTGAAAGGAGATTGCCTCCTCTATTTGAAATATTTCAGATTCTAAAGTGTGAACCCGCTCAAGGATTTCAGGTGTGCTCACAAAACGAACAAACCTACAATGGTTAGAATGATTGAGGGTTTGTAGTAGTTAACAAACATGAAGGCATAAACAAGCACCAAACTAAGAAACATTATCAATAGATAGTCCATCCCTATGGATCAGTCAATATGATTCGTTTAGCAACTCACTGCTTCCTTACTTGATCAAGGATTGCAATGCACAAAAGCTATCATTTAATCAAATTTCTTATTCATGCTGGTTGATAACAATCTTTTTCTGGTGATCCAAAGGGATTTGAAGGAAATAAGGAAGGTGAAAGAGAAACTGTGCACATACAAGATGGTCACTCATAATGCCATACTGTTGGATTCAAAGTGTATCATCTGCTCTCTGAATAACTCCATGAATAAACAAAAAAAAAAAAAGGAAAAGGAATAGAGCAATACATCGAAGAAGGATATAAGAAGCTGTACTAACCTTTCCACTGTGCCCTTTGTAAACCATGATGCTTCACTGCCATGATTTGGTTCAAGAATAATTGAATAGCCCCCTTTATCGATCTGTTCCTGGGCCGACTTCAAATGTGTGAGGAAAGGATTCAGTAAACCTGAAGCAATTCTCGCTGTCTTTCCATTAGCAGTGATCACAAGATCAAACCTGGTGCACAAGAATCATATAGGCCTTTCCATATCAACCAAGGTCATATCAGTAAACCTGAAGCAATTCTAGCATGTGCTGTTGCAACCCGAGTTAGCATGAACACACACATACACACTTCATCAATCGCAGTTCTTGAAGAACCAAACAGAATAGTAACAAACTTATTAAGAGCCCTTGAAAGCTAAAAACTCATCCTCAGAAGCTGCGGAAATAAAATATTGCTACAGTGTTCTCTAATTTAATTTTCATAACTCATAGACAGAATTTTTCTGCTCACTAATCTAGCTCTCATGTAAGAATCACTCATATGTCCAAAATCATGCCATCAGAACAGCGCCTAGTACGAATAAAAAACCCTAGCAATGTTTGTCTACAAATTTTCAAAATCTATAGATCAAGATTCAAGAGCTTCTCTGAACCCATAATTAAAAAAAAAAAGACGAGGCAGAGCCAGGATTTCAACCCCTTCTGAATGGAAGGCGCCACAAAGCCAACGAGAAACACCTGATGCATACAACGACCAACTTAAAAACCCTAACTAATTTTTTCCGTGCAGTTTAAAATGGAAAGCAATTTTGCTCCAAATTGAAGGTTAAACTCTCAACAACATTTTCAAGCAACTTAAACGGACACAGAAAGAAACATATTCAGGTGAATTCTCAACAAATTCAGCAGGAAGCCGAGGAAATCCATCGTCCAGGTCAAGAAGAGAGAACAAAATGCAAACCTGGTACGCGTGGGAGTGAGCTGGAAAACAACGGACTCAAGCCGAGCACTCGACTTCATGACCATAAACGGAGAGAAAGGGAGAGCCTGAAACGCGACTAGGCCGTACAGCCCGAGACAACAAGGGAGCCACTAGCTAAGATCGATCTGACGCAATGCCTCCCATGGCAGCTCCGGAAATGAAGGATGCGCACCAAAACCCTTGAAAAAGTCGCGGCCAGAGAGAGAGTGAGATGCCACAAATCGAAGCAAACAGGAAACCACCACCACCACTGCGTGAAAACCTAAAAGCACCTTTAATGGCGAGGAAAGAGGGAGAGTAGTACTGTAGGTGGCTAGAGGAAAAGGGGATTTGGATGATACAAAAAAGGGTTTTTCGATTTTGCAGAGTGAACACTGTTACCCTCCCACTCTCGGAAGACTTTTTCCGCTGAGCTGCTGCAAAAGGCTAAAATTCGAATCCTTCGACTCACAACCTGACAATATGAGCATCGGCAACTCGCACAACATGGTGTCTTTAGATTTAAAAAATAAAATTAAAATATCAAAATAAAGTACAATTGTGGTAGGTGAGTGTCTTAGCCCATGTTTATCAAGGATACTACGGATACTAGGAATGCTAATATTTTATTCTTTTCTCTCCGCCACATCATCATAGCATCTCATTCTCATTTTTTCCACTTTATCAGTAGCATCCCTAGTATCTCAAAACCCATCTTTTCATACACACTCAATTTACAAATATACCTCTCCCCAATAATTATTTACATTCTCGATTATATTATTATATTCATTTATTATTATTAAAATAGTAATATTAAATTAATATTATTTATAAACAAAATAGTGCGAACTATATTTAATAAAAAAAAGCAGCATTAATTAAATAAACAAAAGGACGCTACAATAAAGACGCTACATAAACTTCAATTTTTTGGATAATATTTTGCATATTTATAATGAAAGAGATATATTTTTAATTTTTTATTTCATTTCTTACATTAGTATTATTTCAAATTCTTCCATATTTATAATTCAATTTTTCTTATAATATTTTGCATATTTAAAATCAAAGAGAATTTTTTTTTAAAATATAGTCAAATATATTCAAAATTGATGCCTACATGTAGATAAAAATGAATCTAGTATTGTGGTAATTTTTTGAATTTTTTTTTTTACATTTATTTTTCCGGAAAATTGATTTTAATGGGTGAAACTATCTTCCTCCAACAGTAGATCACCAACGTCCGTTTTGTACAGCTGGCGCAAATCTAGGGCTCCCTCCTGCAGACGAATCTTCCGGCGACACATGTCCATGCCCTCCCCACTGCAATTTCTGCTCAGCGCTACTGTTCACCCGTGTATAGCCTGTGGTATCGATACTCATGTAGTATTGTTGTAGTATCCTTCAACCCACTATTCCCTTATTTTAATAATAAAAGTCCTAGTATCCTTGTATAGTAAACCACTGATAAAATTGCCCTTAGGCCAGGTTTATCAAGGGATACTAGGAATACTAAAAATACTAATATTTTATTCATCTCTTTCTGTCACATCATCCTAACATCTCATTCTCATTTTTTTCATTTTATCAATAACATCCCTAATATCCTTAAATCTAACTTTTCCTACCAACTCAATTTACAAATATACCCCTCTCCATATAATTATTTTCATTCTCGATTATATTATTATATTCATTTATTATTATTAAAATATTAATATTAAATCAATATTATCTTCCAAAGTCTTCCATGATTATAATTCATTTTTTCGGATCATTTTTTTGCATATTTATAATCGAAGAGAAATATTTTTTTAAAAAAATATAGTCAAACATATTCAAAATTGATGTCTACAGGTAGATAAAATCGAATCTAGTATTGTGATAATTTTTTATTTTTTACATATTTAATACCGAAATACGGAGTATGAATTTAAACTTGTAAAATAAATTTGAACAACACTAAATCACAAGCGTCCACCACAAGTCACGTGGCAGTCATGCAAATCTTCTCTCTACGAGCCAACCACAACATGACACATGTCACCTTTATCTTCCCTTTGCAACTGTTGAAGGCAATTTGCAACCCAACAACGTGAATAATTAATGCTGAGCCTGACACACCCTTAAATTTGATGTCCAAGTATCGGTACTGGGGGAGTGCCCCCCTAGTATCCGAAAGCCTTTACCTTCTTTATTTTACTAATAAAACTCCTAGTACATGTGCTTGTTTTTCTACCGATAAATATGCTCTTAGGCTCCGATTGATAAAATGCTAGCGGATAGGTAGCTGAAACTGATTGGCTATTGAGGAAATGGTATTAAATACCACTTTTTTAAAAATCTTTGCAAAAATGCCGGCATTTTGGGAAAAATTGCAAAAATGTCATTTTTGCCCCAAATTTGCAAAAATGTCAAGGTAAAACCCCCCCTCTAACCGGCTATCCTATGTTATTTTGCCCAAAAAAAAAGAAAATTAAAATAGAGGCATCATTGCCTAGTGAAGAGAGACATGGCGGCAAGGAGAAATAGGGGAGGTTAGTAAATGCAAATCCAATCACATATCTCTCTCACGTTTCAAAACATACCGATAGCAAAGAGAGAGAGAGAGAGAGAGAGAGAGAGAGAGAGAGAGAGGGGGGGGGGGCTTCTTCATCGGGCAGTTGCAGCGACGCATAGAAAGAGAGAGAGAGAGAGAGAGAGAGCGGTTTCTTCTTCGGCAGTTGCAGAGACGGTTTTGGGGGAGAGGAATAGCAAAGGAGAGAGAGCGGGCAGGTCCACCGTCGCCGGAAAGTACACACCAGGTCCAACATTAGGTACGCCCTTTTACTCTTCTCCCTTTGGTGGTACTGTGCGCGGGTGTGGGTCGGGGAAGCAGTGGGTGAAGGGGTTAGGGCAATGGTGGCCTGAATGGTGGGTCAGGGTGGTGGTTTTCGTGTTTGGAGAATGGTGGGTGGTGGTGGCATGGGTGGTTTTCGGGTATGGAAAGGGGAAATCGGTGGTTAGGGTTTCCAATTGGGTGACAGTGGTTTTCGGAATGGGTTAGGGCAATGGTCGGGGAACTATGGATAGGGGAAATTGGTGGTTTGAGGTTCGAATTGGGTGACAGGGGTTTGAAATTGGGTGACATGGGTTTCCATTTTGGAGAGAAGGGTTCCGAAATTTGTTGTGGTAGGCGGAAAAGGGGAAATGACAAGGTGTGGAAATTGGGATATGTGGATGTCGTAGGTGGCTGATTGAAGGAGGTTTGAGGTATTGGTTATAGGCTTCCGATTCATAAGGGGTGACATGGGTTTCACCTTCAGTGACAGGGGTACAGTGACATGGGTTAGTCTGTTAGGTGACAAAGGGAGATGAGTATAATTTGTAAACTGACTTTGTTCGTCTGATGAAAATTGCAGGAAACAAATGGTGAGGACGAAGAATCTGAGGTCGAAGAAGCGGGAGCCTGAATACCTAGTCCCAGAAGAGAGGCACTTCCGGGCCTAGGTGAACCAGGGCTCAAGACTGTCGATGCTCAACAACATCGATGACTATGTTGACGCTGGCGACTGGCAGAAATGGTGTGCAGTTGGCGCACCGCGTCAAATTTTCTTCACAAATGGTGCATTATACACTCCAGCGCCAGCTTGAGACCGATAAGGAGTGGGAGACCTAGTATCGGATAAAGGGGAAGCTCCGGAGGTTCTCCCTCAAGGAGTTTGCTTTAGTTACCGGGCTGCGGTGCAGTCAACCAGGAGCGAGTGAGATGGAGGACGACGAGAAAGCTATCAAGGAGTTTTTTGGAAACGAGAAGATGACGGTCGGTGACCTGGAGAGCGAGCTGAAGAACTTATTGTTGGTGGTGCGGAGCCCGCGAAGACGATTCAAGCTAGTGCTTCTCTACATTGTGGAAGGCGTGTTGCTAGGGGAGGAACAGAGGAAGGGGTTGCAGAGCTGCATTGTCAGGTTGGTGGAGAATGTGGATCGGTTTTTGGCATTCCCATGGGGGCGGGTCATCTATGCTGCAATACATGTCTCGCTGAACGGCGCCGTAAAGCGCCGGGAGGCTAAGTTGAAGGCAGAAGATCGAAAGAAGCGCAATGGTTATGGCCTGATGGGTTATCCGCTATCCTTTGAGGTAACCTTCTCGACCACACCCATGATCATTTTCTAATTCATATGCTGAAAATGTATTAATTTGAGTGGGGATGCGGTGCAGATTTGGTTGTTGGAATCCATGCCAAAATGGGGGGTCCGGTTTGCGTCGAAGGTGTCGACCACGGCTTTCCCTCGTTGCATAAGATGGACCCTCAATGACGAGAACCTAGCTTATGTTGATATAGCTAGCCGCACTAAAGCTGAGGGAGAGGCGGCCATTGAGATTGACGATAACCCAATACTCATACTAGAGGAGGCTGAGCCGGAGTTGATGGATGGCTGTGTCTACGATGATGAGAAGTCTGACCCCCTCTTCGATGACCTAGTGGCACCCTTCCTGACACATTTCAAAGCCCCTGGTGGGAGCTCCCCAAAGACGTGAAGAGGAGGCAATGAGAAGGACGGCTGGGTGGAGGACGTGGGCAAGACTCTGGAAGCAGTTATGGATAAGGTTGAGACAATGTCAACATGGATGGAGAAGATGGATGAAAAGGTACGCAATTAATTCCCATATATTCGTTTTGTGGAGACTCCGGAGAACTGTGGTGACAAGGGTAAATGGACTCCTGACACGTGAAATTGGACAAGTGACATGTAGTGTAGATATTGAACGAATCTGCTATGAAATTGAGGGGGCCTAGTCTGATATGTGTTTGTTTAGAAGTCAACTAGGTGACCTTAGTTTGATATGAAGTGTGAATTTGCATTTGTTGGGTATTGATTACTCATCACAGTTGTCACGTAATAAAATGCTTGTGTTGAATTTTGTCCCCTTATGGTGATATGAAGTACGAATTTGTTGACCTACAGCTGAAATTGTTGAAAGTGGCCGTGACTGAGCTGCGGGATGGTAAAGGTAAGGGGACGGCCGGGCAAGAAGCAACCCATAAAGAGCAAGCTGCCGATGAGAAGAAACGGGATGAGTTTGTTGAAAGCTATGAGAATGTAAGTTTGTTTTTTCGTGACATGCGTTTCGATGTTTAGTCCTGCTTGAAATCGGGGATCCAATATCAAACGTTAATTTGTTTTTTACAGGTCGAACTTGATGATTTGATTAAGTCAATTGCGCTTGAAGGCGGTGAGAAGACCCTAGGTGGACAAGGTGGTAAGGTAAGTTGTTGGTAAACATCACAAGAATTTATCGATCCAGTGTGACGGGAAAAATGTACTTGTGTGACATGATTTGTTATGTTAAGGGACACTGGAAAGTTTGAGGCCTAATTGAATGTTGATTTCATTTGCAGTTTGGAGCTGTTGTTGAGAAGGGAACTGAAGTGAATGATGGCGGGGATAAGCACGCTGAAGTTCAAACTGTGAAGGCAAGGGATGGGGGGCCAGAAGAGAGCAAGGAGATAGGTGATGATGTCGGGGACAAGCATGATGAAGCTGAATCTGTCAAGGCAGGGGATGGGGGGAAGAAAAGAGCAAGGAGGTAAGGTTTATTTATGAAAGAAATGTGACAAAGAAAATTATCTTTGTGACATGAACGTTTATGGAAAATGACACGAAAATTTTCCAGACCAAGGCAGGGGACAAGCAAGCTGATGTCGGGGACAAGCTAGCTGAAGGTGAATCCCTCAAGGCAGGGGATGGAGCGGCAAGAGAGAGCAAGGATGTAAGTTTTTTCTATCAGTTCATGGTGACAGGGACAATGTAGTTGTACGACATGAGTATATCTGTTATGTGACAAGGGATAGTGTCAATCTTAGCTGAAGTTTGATATGTTTGCAGTTGGGAGAGGCTGGTGTCAAGGGGTCTGGTCCTAATGAAGGGGAAAAGAAAATTCAAGGTGATGATAGGGCGAAGCCCCGGGTAGCGCATGTGTATGCATCTAAGGGGGCGAAGAAGATGAGGAAGGGTGTTGGGGAGCAGCTGGCTCCCCAACCATGAAACCGCGAGCCCAGAAGGTAGCCAGTGTTCCCGCTGATGCTGTTGAGCTAGGAATTGTGTCCGCGACGGACAAGGACGCCATGACAAGTTGGCTCGCAAGGTACGTAACTTATGTGTCTTACTCTCAAATAGACGACGAAGGTAGATAGTTGAACGTCCACTATACCTGACAAAAAATTACCGTGCAGTGGGGACGTGGAGGTGCGCAAGTCACCTTGTGGTGTGGATGTGACGAAGGAGTTACTCAATTGCCCGATGAAACCCCAAGATTGGTTTGGCACAGTGGTATGAACATGTGTCACCTATCAAATTTCATGTGTCAGGATTTTGGATTGTAATTGTGGTTCACTTCATGCAGGGGATGGAGGAGTGTTGCTACCTTCTGCGCAAAGCGGTCACAGACAGGGCGGCTGACCTTGGCAGTCGAGCCATCGTTGTGGATACGTGCTTGACGGGAATTTATCTACTGCGAGAATGGAAGGAGTACAGCGCGAGCCCCGAAGCATACGACCCCAGTGATGCATTGATGACGTACTTAGATGGCGGGTCCCCGAAGCCGTTGGGGAGACCGTGGTCAGGTACGGACCTCATCCTCCCCCCCTTCAACGTGAGGAACAAACATTGGGTTGCGCTTGCAATCGATCCGAAGGAGTGGGAGGTCATGGTGTATGACTACGACGTCCACATCGTGACGGAACGCCAACTCCAGCCCCTCTTAATGCATGTGACAAGCCTTATCCCTATCGTCATGCAGGCACACCCCCATCTGAAGGTGAAGTATGCGGATAAAGTCCCCACGCCGTTTTCCATTCGCCGGGACAAGAGCCTTCCACAGAACAAGCAAAGGGTTCACATGCATGGTTCAATTTCGTTTCATTGGATGTGGAATCGATGTCCGCGTTCTGACTGATTGTTCCCCATTGCAACGGTGATTGTGGCCCGTACACCATTAGATTCATGCAGCTCCTGCTGGAGACCGCCCCGACCTTCGATGGATTGGACGACACGTACATTGAGGCATACCGCCAGATGCTAGCTGTTGGGGTATTCCATGGTCAACTCGGATGCTAGACTTTGGAGTGTCTCGTGAATGTTTGTTGTGAACGCTTGCTTCCAATCATAAAACCCTCCTGTAATAGTTGAAGTAGAACATTTGGATATGTTGCGAAACTTGGTAGTTGTCGAATGTGAACATTTGGATATTTTAGGTATGCGGACATGTTAAACTTGGCAGTGTAGGTATATGTATCTTTCCAATTTGGTGACAAGGTATATGTTGTTATATGACACGAGGATTAAAAGGGGTGACATGGGTCATTTAGACTATACGTAGGAATATGAGAGAGTGAATAGTGACACAAATAACCCTGTGAGGTGACACGTGCATGCAAAGACGTGACTCGATACTGGGACAAAACAACAAAACGACAATAGAAAAGGAATCTTTCAGGGTGGCAGTTGGTTGCACAGTTACTTTGACCTACTTTAAAAAATAAAAAAAATATAAAGAAAAAATCTCTCGGAAATAAAAGGTAAAGAAAAGAAAAGCAAAAGTAACTTTCACCAACTTGCATTCATTGCAGTTGGGGAATAAAACCACCAACACAAGGGAAGGAGAGGGAGAGAGAGCAAATATTAATAGAGGGCAAGAAGGGAGACGGTTGTGAATTGAAGGGAAAGAGGAGAGCCCGTACCGGAGAGGGAGGAAGACGCCGGAGAAGGGAGGAAGATGTCGGAGAAGCCCGTACCGGAGAGGAAGGCGCCGAAAAATAGGTACAACTCAATTGATTATTGAAATCCGTCCTCACCCATCTCTACTACTCTGAATCTTCACTTAATTTGCAATCTTCCCCACTTCATTTGCATTCTTCCATTGTTTCGTTCAAAGGCATGCAATTTGGGAATGGAGAAATTTTGGAAATTGGGGATTTGGGTTAACGGTGATGTGGGGAATTGGGGGATATGGGGAAATAGATATCTGGGGTAAAAGGGGTATGGGGATCTGAGGAATTGACAGAGAAGAGCGAGGGAGGTTGAAGATGAGCGTGGGAGGGTTGCGGGTCCTTTAACCCAGAATGTGAGAGTGGAGAATAACCCCTGTCATAAACGGGTACTGTAGGAGTATTGGGAGAAGCCAACTGACATTCATGACATGACTTATTCCGTTGGGTGACAAAAGTTACCCCCTAAGGTGACATGGGCCTTTTCTCGTGAAAAACGCGCAGACAAATTTACTAAGTAGGGGGGTGAATTTGTGTGGATATTGATTATGTTCATGTCCACCTAATTGCAGGAAGAACATGGTTCTGTCCCAGAATTTGAGGAGGAAGGGTGTCCGGCCACCGAAGAAGGTGGAGCCACGACTCGCAGTGCCGGAGGAGAAGCATTTCCGAGGGCGGGTCAACCATTGTTCCAAAGTGTCGCTGCTCGTGAACTTGGACGACTGGGTCGACCCCGTCGATTGGGAGAAGCTGCTGCGAAGCCAATTTGGGGGTATTGTGCAAATGGCAAACCGGGTTCAATTCTCGTCGCAACTACTGAATTACATGTTACAATGACAGCTTGTGACAGAAAAGAAGTGAGAGACTTGGTACATGCTTCAAGACAAGCTCCGACGATTCTCTATCAAGGAGTTTGCGCTCATTACTGGGCTGCGGTGTGGTCGAGTTCGGGGGGAAGACACAAAGACGGAGGATGACAAGAAGACAAAGAAGGCTCTCAAGGACTTGTTCGGAATAGACAACATGAAGGTGGGTGAGCTAGAGAACGCCTTCAAGAACTTCATCTTGAAGGAGCCGAGTGCGAGAAGGCGTTTTACGATCGCTCTCCTCCTCATCGTCGAAGGAGTTCTGCTAGGGGGAGAACCCAGGAAAGCCATACGAGGGTGGATTGTGAAGCTTGTGGAGAACATTGATCGATTTTTGGATTACCTCTGGGGCAGGATTGTGTACGAGGCCACCCACGAGTCCCTATCGGGCGTCATAGAACGACGTGTCGCTGACTTGAAGCCGAAGGCGAACGACAAGGATGACCGATATGGATATGGGCTTATGGGTTTTCCGTATGCGTTCCAGGTTACCTACTTGACCGAAGTTATACTTGAACTATTAAGTGCAATTGATGAACTCGAGTGTCATGTGTGGTTGTTGTAGATTTGGATGTACGAAGCGGTCCCGGGGATTGGGGAGGCGTTTGCGAACCGGGTGTCGAAGATGGCGTTGCCTCGCATGCTGAGGTGGACAGCAGCCGATGACGACAATCTAATGTATGAGACGATCCAGTCCCGCATGGACCCTGAAAATCGGATAGCACAAAGGTCGAAGACAACCCGATACTAGTACCGAAGGCCGGCGAGTATGAATTGATGCTCGGGTGCTTCTACCAGCATGAGGAGCCTGACCTCTACTTTGATGACATTGAGGCTACGTTGGCATCGAGTTATTACGGTGAAGGCTCTGGCAAGGCTGGCCCGAGTTCGGAGCAACGAGATGGGACAAGGGAATCCTGGGAAGATAAGTTGGGGAAGTGAGTAGAACTGATCTTGGAGAGGTTGGGAACCATGGAAACATGGATAACGTTTCTCCCATAAGTGACACGGGTATATTTTATAAGTGACACGGGTATATTTCAAAAGTGACACGGGTTACTTTTCTCCCAATGCCGAATAATATTCGCGAACCACCACTCATTTATGTACTCTGTGTATCCGATGAAGGTCTTGGAAGGTGTTGTGAATGGGATGCGAGATGGCCAGTCGAATGCAGGAGGGGAGCAGAAACCAATGGGCGATGTCTGTTGTGAGCCTAATTTGCCATGTTTTACACTTACTTTTATATCGATTTCTGCATACATTGCATGCATTTGGGTTAGAATAATACAGAATCTGTGTAGTTTACACTTATTTGCAATATATGGAGGTCTACACAAGTTTTGGTTATATTTCGCAGAAATCGGACGCACTTTGGAGCTTAAAGGAAACTCATGGAGAAGCTAAGAATGGTGCAGCTACAGAAAAGGCCATTTTTCACCATTCTTCGTTATGAATCAAGCTTTAATGTCTTCTTGAGAGTTGTAGCCCTCGGAAAGAGCTTTCCAACGCATGGTCATATGCGTCAATCCGACGAACGAGGACTCGGGAAAGTGCGTTTCAAGAACAGAGCAGAAAGCTGAGAGAACTTTACTTGATCTCGAGTACACTTACTCGATCTCGACAAAGGCTGTCCGAGCACACCAGGTTGAGCAGAGCTGATCGAGGACACTGCGTCAGAGACAACCCGATCCCGGAACCCTACTCGATCTCGAGGAGGCCTTGTCGAGATCGACTACACCTCAGTGCCATGTCCGGAGTCGACGAGTTGTGCCAAGTCGAGAAGCCGAAAACGGAGAAGCCGAGCACCACCTCTACTCGATCTCGAGGAGGCTTGGTCGAGATCCAGGAGCCCGGAGCCAAGATCCGAGCTTGTCGAGCAGAGCCACCCGAGAAGCCCAGCCAGACCAAGTCGATGACCACCTCTACTCGATGTCGAGGAGCCCTACTCGAGATCGAAGAGTCGCGTCCTGAAACCGCGTTACGTGCCTTGAGGCTTGAGTTGTCCGTGTCGATTTGGGAGTCCTTGGGGCCGAAGGAATCCGAGTCTATCCGATTTCATCAAGTTTTATCCTTGGAAGAGAAGATCTATCAACAAGAAGACATCTTACCTATTTTAGATTTATCTTTTCCTTTTAGATTTAATTCCTAAATTGCTTTTATTTATCTTTTAAAGTTTTAGATATAATTTTAGATATAGATAGATATATTCTATCCTTGATTAACAAGGAATAGAAGGCTATAAATAAAGCCCTAGGGGCTGGTTTTTCATTCATTCAATTTCAGACACAATTCCATTCAAGTAAGTAGGAGTAGAGAAAGAAAGTTTGTGGCAAGCAAGGTGGAAAGGCGAAAGCGGATTTGTCTTGTTGGTTGTAAGCTTTCTTTATTTAATTCAATGCAAGTTAGTTTCTTTTGTTATTTAATGTCTTTCTTGATGATGAAGAGCGAGTAGTCCACCCACTTCTAGGGCTGGGGTGAGCCTGACGGTGGCCATGTGAGGTGATGCGGTAAAGGTCAGATCTTGTTATGCAATTCATCATCTATCCCTATGAGCATGATTCTTTTGCGAGAGTTGAAGGTGATCCTTGTTTGTATTATTGAAGCGAAAGTGATCTTAATGCAACTTGGGTTAATTATGTGAAAAGGGTTACTAACAATTAGGGTTTATGCGAAAGCCTCTATATGCCTATTTGTTGGTAACGAATGTTATTTTGATGGAAAACATGATCTTTTATGCCTTTATGTGTTACTTTGCATGGTTATCGTTGTGGCGTTGATACCCTGGCTTTGGAAGTTCTTTTATATATTGATTTATTTCTGTCGAAATCTGCGAATCTGTGTTCAAATCTGCAATTTATAATTTCTGTCTGTTTTAGTCGATCTAGAGGAGGAGCTTGTTGATCTCGAGTAGGCACTGATCGAGATCGAGTTGGCTCTTGTCTACGTCGAGTTGAGTTTCTGTTTCTGTTTTCGATTCTGCAATTTCTATTTCTGCTATTTCTTGTCGATCTCGAGTTAGGTGTTGTCGAGATCGAGTTTCCCTTGCTGGGTTTGCTGTCTGCTGTGATTTCTGAGTTTCTGTTGTCCAGTTCTGTTGTCGATCTCGAGTAACAGCTTGTCGAGATCGAGTAAAGATTATGTCTTTGTTTTATTTCTTGCTTTCGTTTGTTATTTCTGTCTTTCTTTCTTTGTTCCTTTGTTTCTGTCTTCTGTTGCTTTTCTGTGAGATTTACAGCTGCCTAGGATCCGGTGACACGCTTCCTCGTGGATTCGATCCTGACTTTCTCTTACTACATTGGAGGAGTCTTGTAATTATTTGCGTGGGCCTAAATCTGGTTTGATCTATTTTGTTATATTTCATACTTGATTTCCTCCTAACAACAAATTGGCGCCGTTACCGGGGAAGCTATCATTCGCGCCTTAGGTAACGAGTTCTCACTTTTTCTTTGAGTTACTTTACAGGTGTATGCTCCGTTCTGGTAAACCACCTGAGTTTGACGGCTTAGACGAACCGGAACGCCTCCTACACATCATAAATAAACTACAAAGAGCCATGGCAGCCGCTGAAACACAGGAGCAGCTCATTGCAAGGCTCACGAGGGATCTAGCCGCCAAGGATGCTGCTCTCGCCACTGAGAGAGCAGGAAGGGAACAAGAAGCTGAACGTGCAAGGCAGCTGGCAGCTGAGCTTGCCCAATACCCAACCATGGCAGAGGATTATATGCACCTAACTCTTCTCGTGCCCGAATCGGCGATTCTTATCCCTGAAAACTCTTTTGAAATTCGCACTCAATTTCTTATAGAGCTTAAAAATAATGCCTTTTTTGGTAGATTTAATGAGTGTCCTCCTGAACATATTACAAATTTTTCTGACATGTGCCGTACTCTTACTGAAGGTACAACTTTGGAATATGTCAAGATGAAGGCTTTTCGCTGGACCTGCACTGAAGTGGCTTGAAGAGCTGAAACCAAGGTCCCTCACGACATGGGCCCAAGTAGAGCAAGAGTTTCTGAACAAATTCTTCCCTCCTGCAAAGACAGCACTCCTCCGCCAGAAAATCACCGCTTTCAAACAGAAGCCTAGGGAACCTCTGGCAAAGGCATGGGAACGCTACAAGGAACTGCTGCGATCTTGCCCTACTCATGGACAACCACCCTACGTCATTCAGGAGATCTTCTTCAACTCTCTTGATCAAGTCACTAAGGACAAAATCAACGAGTATACTCGCTATGAGTATCTGATGATGCCACCAATAGACGCATGGGGAGTGCTCGAGAAGCTCACTAACTATGACAACAAGTATGGGTCTATTGCAAACTATGAAGAGAACCCATACGACAGGCCATCACCATCTATGCCACTCTATGAGCCAGCAAAGGAGATTGACCCTGATGTCAGGGAGCAGTTCTACAGAGACCAGAATCGCAAGCTCCTCAAACAAGTCAAATACTTATCTATCAACCAGCCTTGCATAGAATGCGGATCACAGCGGCACACCACTACTGAGTGCCCACACACAGAGCAAGTCAAGCTGGCAGAACACCACGAAGAGGTAGCTTATGCAGGGGGTCCCAATCGCTACATAGGGGACCAAAGGTTTCAGCAACCACAATGGAACCAAGGTGCCCCTAGGAACCGCCCGCCCTACAGAGCTCCAGGACATCCGGAAAGAGAGCAGAAAAGAGATGATATATAGACAGTCTTGGAGGAAATACGGAGGAATCACTCAGAAACTAAGCAGTCCTTCAACTCCGTCTACACTCAGATGCAAGGTGTCAACTCTGGGCTTGGGGAAATTGATATGTGGCGAAAATCAGTTGATACACAGATTGGTCAGCTAGCAGCAGGAATCCCCAGACAGTCAGGTGCGCTCCCTGGATCTTCAGAACCAAATCCTAAGGGAAAGGCTGGACACATCGCTGCTATAAAACTCAGAAGCGACCATCAACTGCAAGAGCCAGAAGTTGGAAAGCAGCAGAATGAAGGAGACCAGCAAGTCGACCAGAGCTTGGTCGATCTCGAGGAGGGCCTGCTCGATCTCGAGAAGAAAATACAGAAGCCCTCGTCTGCACTGCACAACATCTCGAAACCACCCAATCTGGTCGAGATCGACAAGGGTGTACTCGACTTCGAGGACGGTTAACCCGAGATCGAGAAAGCTGCAGCACCTCCGACATCTGTTCTGGCTCCGAATCAGAAAAAGAAGCTGCCTTTCTCCACAAAATCTCCAAAGGACCCGGCAGAAAAGAAATTTCAGCGCTTCATCAAGATGCTTCAGAAACTCAACGTCACCATCCCCTTCACAGAAGCCCTCAATGAAATGCCATCCTATGTCAAGTTCCTGAAAGAGATTCTGAGCAAAAAGCGATCAATGGCTGAGATTACAGAGGAATGCAGCCATTTGGACATACTGGAGAAGAGGGCAGATTCAGGTAAGTTTGCTATAACCATTGGATTTGGCCCATATAAAATTAATGCCTTATGTGATCTTGGAGCTAGTGTGAGTATAATGCCTTTAACAATTTGGTCCAAGATTAAGATAGGTGCCCTAGAGCCTGTGGATGCTAGACTTTATATGGCCAACAACACAGTGGTCATTCCAACATGCATGGTGGATAATGTGCCAGTACAAGTAGGTAAATTCTTTGTCCCTGCTGATTTCTTAGTTGTTGATATGCAAGAAGATCCTGCTTGTCCAATTATTCTAGGGAGACTCTTCTTGGCGACGGTAGATGCCAACATAAGCGTAAGGAAAGGAGTGCTCACTTTCAACATCAGCGATGAGGTAATTGAGTATTCCTTTAATAAAACTGAAAGGCATACAGGTCCGATGGAAGAGGTAAAATCTATCTCAGCTGGCTACATCACCTGCGGGGAACCCAAGGTAAGAAA
The DNA here is from genome assembly GCA_037127255.1 of Persicaria tinctoria. Lineage (NCBI taxonomy): Eukaryota > Viridiplantae > Streptophyta > Magnoliopsida > Caryophyllales > Polygonaceae > Persicaria > Persicaria tinctoria. The sequence continues at coordinate 42,061,406 of JBANSL010000008.1, forward strand.
TATGACCCTTGAGGAGCTGGAAAAGAGGGATATGGAGGCCCAGGTGGAGGAGATCATGGCAATCCTAAAAGAGGACACAGAGAATCCAATCGACATAAACCAAGGTACGTCACTATGGACTAACTATTTTTCGGATGCCTTGACAGGAACCAAGTATGGGGTCAAGATCGACCAAGACTCCTCGACATCGAGGACCCTAGTCGATCTGGACCAAAAACAGAAACCTCCACCAGCACCAACGTCGTCGAGCAGCCAGACAGAAGTCGAGCCTTCCTCGAGATCGAGTACAGTACTCGAGATCGACCACCACTGTGCTGCATCGACTTCACCGTCCTCGACGCTGATTCCACCAGACAAGCCAAGCTACTCGAGATCGACCAAGCTTCTCCGGCACCTGCTTCCTCGACGCTGAAGCCACCAGAAGCCGAATCCTACTCGAGATCGAGTAGCCCACAAGATCGAGTAGCCCACTCGAGATCGACCAACCACCAGCTCCTGCATCCTCGAGCAGCTCACCACCAAAATCTGAAAACTCGTCGAGATCGAGTACCCCTACTCGAGATCGACCAAACACTGTGGTCCCCGATTCCGTCTCCGCGAAGGTAAGCCAAGGTATGAATATTTCTTCTCCTATTTCCATTAAAGATCTATCTATACATGGGAGATGTTTGCCTTGGTATGTGCGCTTATGTAGGATATCCAATGATGAGCCCAAAGAGTATGAAATTGGAGACAAGCTCTATGTCTCTAAATCAAAGGATCATTGGTTTCCTAACAAATTCAACAAGAAGCGAATGTGACCTTTCGTGGTGAACAAGATCCATTCTGGAGGATTACAGCTGATAGACAAGAATGGAGTCTTATTTGAAGCCCAAGCTACATGGGCCCTGCAAATGCCACCTTGAGCATAAATGGAGAAGTCGGCCTAGCGACTATAAAATCTAGAGCGTGTACATAGACATTTATTTTTGGACATTTTGGACATTGTTTTGCTTGTTTTTTGGTTTTGAACACTTTTAGTTTTTTTATTTTGGGTATATGTCTTCTACACTTTTCAGGGCCATGGATAGAAGCAAGCTATATTCAGACTCGGCCCAGGCATTATTTCATTCGAAATTTAGAGGCCCTGCACACCTGTCTAGTGAGTTTCTTTCTTTACCCTTGTTTTTATACAGTGAGGACACTGTAATATTTAAGTATGGGGTGGGGGAAGGGCTTACTTTATGCATATTTTCCATATTTGACATTATTTGTGCATATTTGGAATTTATTTCTTTGAATTGCTACATGGCTATTTTGGAATGCATTATTGATTTATGTGCTTATATGCATGTTTTCCAAAGTTTGAAAAAATTACCCCCATTTGAAATTTTTGAATAATGTCATGGAAGCTTATATTGAACTCAATGATGCAAAATTGGACTCATTAGAGATATAGCATGAAATTGCATAGTAAAGGGAAGTCACAATGAAGTGCATATTTTATTGAAAACCATAAAATGAGGTAAAAATTTGATATTGCTTTTGACATATTGCATGATAAGATGATGGAGGGCTTTATAATTCCATATAATGCTTATAATCCTAGCCTTACCTATGCTTATGCATCACAAAAGCCATAATATGCCTTATTTCATATATTGCTCCACATGATCTAAATATTTGCCATTCTTTACCTTATCCAGGGATTATGTTGAGAATGATGATTACATTATGGAGATTATTATATGGTGTTTGTGTTGTTGTTATCATTATTGGAGTATGGTGGGAAATTGGTTGAAATATATGGAAAATGTAATGAGTGAAAGAAAATCCAATCACCTCAGGAGATAAAGGTAGATTGACCCTGCTCGCTGAGATAATAGTTTGGCGAGATGGGACACACAGGTGAGGAGTCCAAAGCACTAAGTATCCGGGGCCATTCATGACACCCATGTTTGCGACTCGCGAGAAGGCAGTGCTGAGGTTAGAGAGGTAAAAAACATTATTATTGAAAAAAAAAGCATTATGGAAGGTGATGAATCTTATGAGAAAGAATGTGGTATGAAATTCAATTTGGAAATACTCCATTTCCCCGGATCATTAGCACCACACTGCCAAAAATTGTCCACCTTTAGCCTTTTACCAATCTAATCCTTATTGAGATTAATTAAAGTCCTCTTTATTATTAATGCTTTGTCACATGAATTGTTTTTGCATAACCCTCCTTTTGTGAGTAGATGTTGCTTTTTATTGCACATGCATGAATTTGTGACACTAGTACCTTTTCGAGGATGGTAATTGATTGCAGGGTTATATGGCAATGAATCTAGGATTTTGAGAGTTTGAATTCTTCCCCTGAATGACAATTAAAAGTATTGCTTGAGGACAAGCAAACTTAAGTATGGGGTGTTTGTTGTGAGCCTAATTTGCCATGTTTTACACTTACTTTTATATCGATTTCTGCATACATTGCATGCATTTGGGTTAGAATAATACAGAATCTGTGTAGTTTATACTTATTTGCAATATATGGAGGTCTACACAAGTTTTGGTTATATTTCGCAGAAATCGGACGCACTTTGGAGCTTAAAGGAAACTCATGGAGAAGCTAAGAATGGTGCAGCTGGAGAAAAGGCCATTTTTCACCATTCTCCATTCTGACTCAAGCTTTAATGTCTTCATGAGAGTTGTAGCCCTCGGAAAGAGATTTCCAACGCATGGTCATATGCGTCAATCCGACGAACGAGGACTCGGGAAAGTGCGTTTCAAGAACAGAGCAGAAAGCTGAGAGAACTTTACTCGATCTCGACAAAGGCTGTCCGAGCACAGGGGTCGAGCAGAGCTGATCGAGGACACTGAGTCAGAGACAACCCGATCCCGAAACCCTACTCGATCTCGAGGAGGTCTTGTCGAGATGACTACACCTCAGTGCCATGTCCGGAGTCGACGAGCTGTGCCAAGTCGAGAAGCCGAAAACGGAGAAGCCGAGCACCACCTCTACTCGATCTCGAGGAGGCTTGGTCGAGATCCAGGAGCCTGGAGCCAAGATCTGAGCTTGTCGAGCAGAGCCACCCGAGAAGCCCAGCCAGACCAAGTCGATGACAACCTCTACTCGATGTCGAGGAGCCCTACTCGAGATCGACGAGCCGCGTCCTGAAACCGCATTACGCGCCTTGAGGCTTGAGCTGTCCATGTCGAGTTGGGAGTCCTTGGGGCCGAAGGAATCCGAGTCTATCCGATTTCATCAAGTTTTATCCTTGGAAGAGAAGATCTATCAACAAGAAGACATCTTACCTATTTTAGATTTATCTTTTCCTTTTAGATTTAATTCCTAAATTGCTTTTATTTATCTTTTAAAGTTTTAGATATAATTTTAGATATAGATAGATATATTCTATCCTTGATTAACAAGGAATAGAAGGCTATAAATAAAGCCCTAGGGGCTGGTTTTTCATTCATTCAATTTCAGACACAATTCCATTCAAGTAAGTAGGAGTAGAGAAAGAAAGTTTGTGGCAAGCAAGGTGGAAAGGCGAAAGCGGATTTGTCTTGTTGGTTGTAAGCTTTCTTTATTTAATTCAATGCAAGTTAGTTTCTTTTGTTATTTAATGTCTTTCTTGATGATGAAGAGCGAGTAGTCCACCCACTTCTAGGGTTGGGGTGAGCCCGACGGTGGCCATGTGAGGTGATGCGAAAGGTCAGATCTTGTTATGCAATTCATCATCTATCCCTATGAACATGATTCTTTTGCGAGAGTTGAAGGTGATCCTTGTTTGTATTATTGAAGCGAAAGTGATCTTAATGCAACTTGGGTTAATTATGTGAAAAGGCTTACTAACAATTATGGTTTATGGGAAAGCCTCTATATGCCTATTTGTTGGTAACGAAAGTTATTTTGATGGAAAACATGATCTTTTATGCCTTTATGTTTTACTTTGCATGGTTATCGTTGTGGCGTTGATACCCTGGCTTTGGAAGTTCTTTTATATATTGATTTATTTCTGTCGAAATCTGCGAATCTGTGTTCAAATCTGCAATTTATAATTTCTGTCTGTTTTAGTCGATCTAGAGGAGGAGCTTGTTGATCTCGAGTAGGCACTGGTCGAGATCGAGTTGGCTCTTGTCTACGTCGAGTTGAGTTTCAGTTTCTGTTTTCGATTCTACAATTTCTGTTTCTGCTATTTCTATTCGATCTCGAGTTAGGTGTTGTCGAGATCGAGTTGCCCTTGCTGGGTTTGCTGTCTGCTGTGATTTTTGAGTTTCTATTGTCCAGTTCTGTTGTCGATCTCGAGTAACAGCTTGTCGAGATCGAGTAAAGATTATGTCTTTGTTTTATTTCTTGCTTTCGTTTGTTATTTCTGTCTTTCTTTCTTTGTTCCTTTGTTTCTGTCTTCTGTTGCTTTTCTGATAGATTTATAGCTGCCTAGGATCCGCTGACACGCTTCCTCGGTGATTCGATCCTGAATTTCTCTTACTACATTGGAGGAGTCTTGTAATTATTTGCGTGGGCCTAAATCTGGTTTGATCTATTTTGTTATATTTCATACTTGATTTCCTCCTAACAACAATGTTTGTGGAGAGGATAACGACCAAAATATCGGGGGGACAGAGGGACCAACTAAGGTGGAAGACCAGCCACCAGAAGGACAAGAGGAGGTAAATGGGTTGTTACTTGACATGGTATTTTCTGAATCCATGGTCAACGGTTAATAGAATCAACATTTTTTCATATTTCAATATATTGTAGACAACTGACACGGTTTTTAATGTCAAGCGACATGTTTTAATATTTGAAGTGACAAGGGAACAAATAAATAATCTAAATGACAGTTGAAATAACCATAACCAATTGTCAGATCTCAGAGGCTGTGAAAGACGAGACCGTTGGAGGAACTGGGAGAGATGTTAGTGGAGAGAATGACGGGAAACATAGGGAGGCTGAGGAGAACAACCTTAAGGCCGGGTCAACGGAGGTACCACCTACAGTGGACGACCAGGCAACACCGGAAAGACAGGATGAGAAGGTAAATTGGCTGTTACTTCACATTGTCATTTGAATTTATAGTAGTACGTAAGTGACAAGTGTATCAGTGTTAGCCGACACGGATAATTTTTCGGGTGACACGGGGGTAAAAACATTTTTGCCCTGACCGTTGAAACTGTCTAACCAATTGGAAGATCTCAGAGGCTGCAAGAGCAGAGCCCGTTCGAGGCAGGAAGATTAAGAGAGGTCTAGGAGGTGAAGGAGAAGTGAAGTCCCCGCCTCAGAAGAAAACGCGGGGCTGAGAAGGGAAGAACATTGTCGAAGGCGCGGACGGAATTAAGATGGGTCTTGTTTCCGTGTCAGACAACGGTGGCTTCCTCTGCTGGATGGATAGGTGACACTCATCAGTAGACGTAACCAAGTGATTGCATACATGACTCCATTCTCCTAACATTGTGGTTGTGGTTGTGCAGCGGGGATGAGAACAACTGGAAGACTGCGTACGGCATGGCGCTGACTAAGGAGTTCTTCACCGCACTAAAAACGCCCACAGTTTGGCTAAACTCTGAGGTACGAAACCCGCCTAAGTGACTACCTTTGTTTAGTGAATGACACGGTATCTACTGTAATAGGTACTGCAATAGTTTTGGATTTTTACTAGGGTTGTAATTGATGCAGCACATGGAACAAGCATGCTATCTTCTTCGTAAAGGGGTAACGGAGAGGGTCGGGGACGTTGGCGGTCGAGTTGTGGTTGTGGACACATATTTCGGTCGCTATCTGCAGACCAATTGGGACAAATACAAGAGCGATGCGGATAGCTACGAAGCCGACGAGAAGTTGCTTGCCTACTTCGACGGGTGGTCCCCGGCGACGATAGGCCGGCCGTGGGAAGGGGCGGAACTCATCCTCCTACCATTGAACGTGGACAATATTCACTGGATCGCCGTAGCGATAGATCTGATCGGGTGGCAGGTAAGGGTTTATGATTCGGACGTTTACATCGTGAGGGACCGCCATCTGTTGGCACACTTAAGCTGCATCACCCACCTTATCCCGGTATTGATGAATGCCCACCCCGCGTTGATGGCCACCTACGCCGACAAGTTGCCAAAGCTGTTCGCCCATAGTCGCGAGAAAAGGATGTCGCAGAACAAGCAGAGGTAATTTATGTGGAACACTTAAATATCTCTTTGTCTCATAGTGGCATCCAACTGTAATGAATCTGACTTCAACATCCCTATTGTAGTGGAGACTGCGGTCCATACACGATCAGGTTCATGCAACTCCTCACGAAGGACGCCCCCACCTACGACGGTCTTGACGACGCATTCATCGGGGTGTACATGCACATGCTCGCTGTTGGCACCTTCCATGGTAGACGGTTATGATCGCAGTTGTGATCACCATTGCCCAGTGTTATGAAATTTGATGTTATGGTAGAAGGTTGTTATGAACATCGTTTTTATTGTGTTTGATTTTTATGAACATGGTTGCTGCTCGGAACATTTAGTTGTGGACGGTAGTTCACTAGGTTGGTATTTTAGTACGTTGCTATGAACTATTTCGCTTTCTTTATCTTCAGTCGGTGGTTATGTGTTGTAGACTATTAATTTATTCTTACGATATTTTTTAGGCAGTGGTTGACGATGTTGTCATGGTCAAAACTTTGGTTATAAGTTCTAAGGAAATCACCCGTGTCACCAAAGTTGGAATCCCGTGTCAACTACATAATTATCGTGTCACTGATGTCAATATGGTGACTAGGGTGATTTTCTAACATGACTAGCACAAACACTCAGTAATGTAAACATGAGCTCAAACAAGTGCCAATGCATGGGTGATTTCATTATCAAAGTGTCACCTCCGGACCGTTAAACATGAAATTCAAAGCAGTGACATGATAACCCCTTCAACCTAACACGGTAATACAAAGAGGGTGACATGGGTTATTTACTGAATCCATCCCCAAAAGTACTACGAAATTCTTTACCACTTACTAGTAGAGTGTAACCTGTTCCCAAAAGTAATTGTATCCAAACAACCAAAGGACAAGTTTAAGAGCAACGTTGTTTACAAAAAACGACAACAATTCACTTCCATAACTACACCCAAATGACAATCAGATTATGCGTCCACCAAGTCGACCATTGAAGATGGAAGCCGCTAGAATATGTCTGTATGCCCCAATAAACGTGTCGTCTAGCCCATCAAAGGTGGGATCGGTCTCCATAAGGAGATCCATGAATCTGATCGTGTAAGGGCCAAAGTTACCACTGCACTGACGGAGATTTCGTCAAAACGGAGGAGGAGATATCATCCAGTGAAATGAAATACAGGCGTCGCACCAAACATACATGCGCTTGTTTTGCGGAAGACGCTTGTCGCGGTGTATGCGAAATGGGCCTGGTAGCTTCGATGCATACTTCACCTTCAACTCAGCGTGTGCATCCATGATGATGGGGAGGAGGTGGGTAACATGCATCAACAGGGGTGGGAGTTGGGCATCTATCACGCAGTGCACATCGCAGTCATACAGCTTCACCTGCCACTCCTTCAGATCAAGAGCAACGGCAACCCAATGTTTGCCCCTCAGGTTGAGGGGTAGGAGGACGAGGTCCACGCCTGCCCACGGACGGGCCATGGGCACCGGGGACCGGCCATCGAAGTATGAGAGGACTATGCCACTCGCCTCATACCCCCCGACGTGTGAGTTGTACTCCTTCCACTCCCTCTCCAGATAGCTGGAGAAGTAGGAGTCCAAGACGATGACTCGACGCCCAATGTCGTAACCCCTCTCCGCGCTTTGTTTACGTAGCAGGAAACATGACTGGTCGAAGTGCTGCGACAAGTTAACCCCCCATTACAACCCACAACATAGTCCAGGTGCAACCCAAATGCGTATGCAAGGCGAATAATAATCAAATATGATAACTACAATATACCAGCTTCGTACCTATGAGTAGATCCAATAGCGGGGCGTCTAGAGGGTGGTAAAGAACTCCTTCGACAGGTTCTTGCCGCAACCCGTTGACCGGTTCTCACCGTCCGTACTGGACCGTACAATGGAGTGGAATAAATCAAAGGGTAACTATGCCGTATAATGAAGACTGAAATGAGACGATGGGTTACCTTGCGAGCCACCCCTGTAGGGCCTCATAGTAGGCCGCAGAAACTAGTCCCATGGCAACGGCTTCACCGGGAATGACGGCGTCCTTGCCTTTAGAGGCCCGCGGTTTCGTATTCTTCGACGCCTTTCCCTCAAATTCCTGGTCGACGAACAACCTCTGAATTCCCAAACACATTTCCCATGTCACTAAACAAAACAACCCTTGTCGCCTTGCTAACATCCCCATGCCACAATTGAAAACATGAAGGATGAATGGCACGGGCCACAGGGAGCGTACCTTAGCAACTTGTCGGGGCTTCTCCACAGCTTCAGTACGAGTCCCCTTTGGTACATCAACGTCAACATCAACAACCTGCAAAACCGATCTACAAGTTACATGGATTCCAACATCTACAACCTCATTTTCACTATCCCCTACTCTTTGTTCCTTGCCTCTTCCAATCAATTTTCCATCCCGCAGTTCATGGACCTTCTCCTCCAACACTTTTATCTGCACACAATAAGTTGTTACAATAAATCCACCATCTCCTCCAACACTTTTATTTCCCGTATCACCTATTGTATGTCCCATGTAATTACCCTATTTACCCTAGTCACTGAACTTAATAACATTATGCAGAAAATAATGTGAAAGACTGAAGTACCTTATCATCCATCTTCTCCAAGGTATCCATAATCTTCTCGAGTGTCTTCACCACGATATCCCTAGCAGCGTCCGTCTCCTCGATGTAGTTGGCGATGTTGGCAAACATCGCCACCCTCGACCCTTGGTTTACCCGTGCGCGGAAGTGCTTTTCTTCCGGGACACAATAACGAGGATCCAGCTGTTTGTCACTCTTTGCTTTTTTTGTCCGAACCATTTGTTTCCTGCAGTTTAAGAGCAACAATAAGTTATCAAGAAATTTTATATTCAATGTCACTCACTTTGTAAACCCATGTCACTCAATTTCTAAACCCATGTCACCAATGTCAGGCCGTTTCTAAACCACTGACGACATACATTCCACATCAACTCCCCAAATCTCAATTTCAAATTAATGGAAACCTCTAATCTTCCCCATTTCCAATCAAACCCCTAATCTTCCCCATTTCCAATTTCAACCCCCACCATAGTCATCCTCTTCGGGCTTCCTAAACCCTAACCGCGGGTTTGCCCTATCCAATCCCCAAAATCGCACTCCTTTTCCTTCATTCGCAACCACCATTGTCACCCCTCCACAATCCCCAAAACCGCGCTCCTTGACGTTCAATCCCTTACCACCATAGCAGGTTCATTCATCCACCCACCCGAACCCCAGATTCAAAGAAAACGGACAACAGAGAAAGGGGGTGTACCTTCTGACTTTCCTCTCGGCGTTCTTCTCTTATCCGACAGTTCCCGGCCGTCTCTTCTTCGACCCGTTGTTTCTCGTCGCCGACGTCTCTTCTTCCTCCCCCTTTCGAATGCTTTTGAGTTATGGAAATTTAGAGATGGAATCCCGATGGAGAGAGAGTGTGTGTGTGTGTGGTGATATCCAGGACACGTGTCAACTCATCCAAAAATATTCTTTTTTTTTCTTTTCCCGCCCAAACCTAGCTAAAAAGGGTGAGGTTACGGACAAATTTTTGCAAATAAATGGGAAAGGGTTAATTTTTGCAGATTTCCCCCCATTGTGCTATTTTTGCAAGTTTGGCAAAAAATTGGTCTATCTATGACCAGTGGTTGACTATGTTCTCATTCTCGAAACTTTGGTTATAAGTTGTCAGGAAATTACCCGTGTCACCAAAGTTGGAATCCCGTGTCAACTTACATAATAACCCCTTCAACATTGTCATAATGGTGATTTCAATATGGTCACAAAGGTGATTTTCTAACACGAATAGCACAAACACTCAGGAATGTAAACATGAGCTGAAACAAGTGCCAATGCATGGGTGAATTTATTATCATAGCGTCAACCACCGAAATGTCAAACATCAAATTGAAAGCTGTGACATGATAACCCCTTCAACCTGACAAGGGAATACAAAGAGGGTGACAGGGGTTATTTTCTGAATCCATCCCCAAACGTACTACGAAGTTCTTCACCACTTAACTGTAGTATGTAACCCGTACCAAAAAGTAATGCATCCTACTTAGAGTTTGTCATATGTACAAACAACCTAATTACACTACCAAGTACTTGCTAGGGAGCCATGGCCTCCCTAGCAAAGCGTTATAGGAGGTTCCAGCGTCGATGACGTGGAAAAGAGTATCCTTGTAGAGATCATCGAGAACCACTTTTAAGGCAATGACGCCCAAAGCTTTTTGTCCTACCTGGTTGAAACCTTGAATGGTGAGCAATGTGGGCGATAGGTGATCAACGGTCAATCCCATTGCTTCTAAGACCCGTAAAGGTAATAGATTCACCGCGGACCCACAATCTAGTAGAATTCTGTTGACTTTTGCATCTCCAATCGTACCCGTGACATATAAGGGTCTATTGTGATCGGTGCTTCCTAATTGGAGGTCTCTGTCGGAGAACGTTATGGATGCCATGCATGAAGCACATTGAGATGGAGTGGGCAAAGTCACTTCATCAATCTCAACCTAATCCACTTGGTCTTTGTAATCTTCTGGATCCATGAGGGCTTGAATCAAGGCCTTCCTTAAATCGGTCGACATTTGTAGTGCGTCATATACACTTAAGCGTGCAGGAATGTGCTTTAAATGGCCGATCACGTCATACTTCACTTGCTCCTTAAAAGAAGCTTTACGAAGCAACATAGGCCTCCGTGGCACGACATCTTTTTGGGCGGATGCCCCAGCTTCCTGGTCTTTCTGACCCAATGTAGGAGTCTCATTTTCAACCGCCTCCTCAAAATTTCTAGCGTTTGAAGTCTCATTGACAGGTGGCCCCCTCCCTTTCCCTTTTTCCTTCAGCTTAGGAGGTGGCAAATTTTTTCCCGAACGAAGAGTAACTTCATGAGCCTCTAACTCTTCTTCCTCAACTTCTTCGGCCCATGTGGCCATGCAACATTGAACAATTTCTTCTTCCCAAAATAACTCCTCTTCAGAAAAATCATTTTCCAGGACCTCTTTCGGAATAAAGTCCTTCAGAGTAATGATCTGGCGTATAGGCTGGATATACTTTTCATCAGAATCATCTTCTGATTTCTTGTTCTTCTTGTTTTTGCTTTTGTTTTTGTTTTTATTATTTTTCTTCTTGGGCTTTCTACCGATCAATCTAAAGCCCGTAGGTCTGGTATGCCGGGTACTCTTTGGATGAGACTTCTTTCGGCTTAGACAAACCTGCCACTTAGAACCAACCCCAACGTCTTCGTCTTGTGAAAATGATTCTTCAATGTTTGACTACATTAGGACCTCATACAGAGTCGGGCAGTCTGGTTCTTCTCTTGGCATGTCAGGATATGCCCAAAGAGTGCGTACTTTGTCACGCACTTGAAATTGTACCGGGACTTCTTTCGGGGGTAATGACACTGTAGGGATGTCATCTGGTGAAGGAACAACCTCAACCTCTTCTACTACAAAGACGGGGTTTGACGAGGCTGCTTGGCCTTTTGAGCTTGCACCTTCAATTTCAATTTCTCCCTTGTTGATCATTCTTTCCACGATATCATTGAACACATAGCAGTCTTTAAGAGGGTGACTAACAATTCAATGATAAGGGCAATACTTTGGATCACCCGTTTTGTTAGCCTCGTTTGGCCTCTTTGGCTCGGGGAGTGACAACATATTCTTTGTCATAAGCTCATTGAATATCCCTCTTACATCTTCATCGTCAAAGGGATACTTCTTCTGCTTTCTCTCTTCGAGAGACAATCTTTTAATGGGCTCTTTCACTTGCCCCTTTTCTTGCTCTTTAGGATTATTTCCAGCGGATTTTCCACGAGGCTTGATGAACGTAGCCCTGGATTCTCCCCTTTTTGGAGACTTTTTGTGGTCATCCTTCCTCGTCTCATTGATCTGAGGTCGGCTTGCTACGGGTTTGCGTCGAGCTAGTTGACGCTCAACATTGACGCTCAACGTTGCAGGCCTTTGAAACCAAGGTATCAAAAGAACGAGGCTCTGTGCTACCAACATGAATTACAAGCTCGGGAAGTAGATTGTTGACGCACATCTGCACACACGCTTCTTCGCTCAATTTCTCTGAGCATTGCAGTCTCAAACTTCTCCATCTTGCGATGAAGTCGTTAGCTGACTCATTTGATCTCTGTTGGGTGTTTGCCAAGTCCATAATGGATACTCTGGCTTTTGAGCTCACAAATTGAGCCAAGAATTCTTTTTGTAAGTCATCCCATGTATGGATGGACTCTGGCTGAAGCTGTGTGTTCCAAGTGAAGGCTGACCCTCGTAATGACCGGACAAACTGCCTGATCAATAGAGGATCACTTAAGGCGGTTTCTCCGCACGCTGAATAAAAGTGGGCCAATTTCTCACGAGGTGACCCGTTAATCCCATCGAATTTGTCAAAGTTTGGCCTCTGATAATTCGGAGGGAATGGGATGGCGTCAAACTCTGCAGGATAAGGCTTTCTATATCCAATCACAGGCGGACTCTGAGAAATCTTGAATTCCCGGATCCCTTGTGCGATCCATTCTTTTATTTCCTGAGGAGAGATAGAGGTACTGCTTTCTCCTGTGTTGGGAATCTCTTGCCTGTTCTCCGAATTTCGCTCTTGCCTGTTCTCCGAATTTTGCTATTGGAGCTGGTCCATGAGCAATTTAATTTGAGCATCCCTTTCCTCTAGCTTCTTTTGTAATTCCTGGAGCTGCTCTTCAGTGCTTGTTGCCCCAGTCACTAGAACTGGCATGCTTTCAACATCTTCTTCAGAGTCATTGGATGACCCACCCTCGCTTACAACAAGCGGAAAATCCTCCTCTTGAAATAGAGAAGTAAAGTCCCCATATAATGGGGAATTTTTCTTTTCTTCTCCAACCGTTTCTGGATTCGAAGATTGGGTGGTCACTCTAGCATATGACTCGGCCTTAGACATAGACCTTGTCACTCGCCGCTCACATTTTTCTAACTGGGTAGAATGCGACGTTGATTTCTCGGCTATAGCTAGACCCTTTCCTTTCTTCTCGACTTGAGAAGCCTTAGATGTCTCATTTTGAGGCTTGGCCGGATTTGGTACCCCAACCTCTGGAACCTTGGCCCTTTGAGCCATCACAGTTGAGGATACTGCCTCCGACTCCTCATCAGAATAAGAGGTAACCAAAACCTGGACTACATTGTCCATGTCGAAAGGGATAGACCCAAAGAAGATTTTCCTTGTGCTATCGAGAAGATCCTTGGTAGCTCTCCACAATGTTGCATTGGCTTGTTCCAGAGCAGGGGAACGAGCCAATTTGCGAAGCGCTTCTGTCTTTCTGCGTTGGGAACCACATTTGCGTCCCTTTTTCCTGCGAGGCTTGTTTTCCTTCTTCGCCTCATTCACAGCTGGCTTTGAGACCTTGGCCGAGTTATCGTTTCTCTTGATAACTCGAATGATTGGCCCACGAGCAAGCCTGTGAGTGAGCTCTTTTCCGCCGGTTACTTCATCCCTGATAGCTTCGAAGCTGTTGTTGGTTGGGATCTCAGCGATGATCGACTCCCTAGTCACGTAGAACTGGACCTTAAACGATCACCTCTTCATCCAGCGGCCACCCTCCACGAGAAAGGTAGCAAGTAGTTCATTGAAGTTGACAATAGCTCTCTGTGCCATTTTATCCTACAAATAAGAAATAGGCAAATATTAGTTTCAACACAACTAAGAGATGAAAAGGCAAAAAGGGTCCCATTGAGCGTGCCAAAAATATGTTAAACAAAAATGCGCGAATAATTGTAAAACATATTTTATTTAACTTTTTAGAATTTGAGTTCGACCCCTTTTGGTTATCCTCTTGATTCAAAGTCGTATCGACACCAAGACTTGAGTGGTTTTGGTGATTTGGGCTGCACCCGAATTTTTAACGGGTTGCCTACGTATCTCTTGGAAGAGAATCAAACCTTACGTAGTTCAGAATACTTGAATTGATATAATTCTTGGATTTTGGTGATTGAACCCGACGAGCTTAAACTTTATGTCGGGTGTCCTACGTACCCGTTTGGAACGGGATCAAATCACCCGTAGTTCTTTTAAGAAGATATTTAATTTGATTTAGAATGGGCGACTAAATCCAATATATGTTAAATTTTAATATCGGACTTCCTACGTAACTAATAAAAGAGCATCAAGTCTTCACGCAGTTCTTTTTAAGAACCGTTTGAATTTGAGGAAATTTGATTTAGGTTTTTGACTCCGTTTTGCGTAGAAGTCAATTTTGAGATTACTAGAATAAACTAGCAATGAAATTTTACGAGTTTAACCTTATGATTTTGTTAAACTCAATCTCTAATTTGTGCCCATTATAATTCTTATATTTTATGGGTCGGTTTTGTGATTAAACACACATATTTTTTTTTTCGTACACTAAATATATATGTACGTTGGCGATTGAGTTTAATTTCGTACGTTGGTTTCGTGCACTAAAAAATCGAAATCAACGACAGTCAAGAAAACAAACCCTCAACTTGCTTTGTTGTTTATAAGGCCGAGCCCAATTCCCTCTTTGCCCCTTCTTCTTTTTTTTAGTTAAAACAATTCTAGCCCGTTGTGAATTTGATCCAAGAAAAACAAGCTCGAGTTTTTTTTTTTTTCTGGAGATGAGCGACCGAATGAGACAGAGACTCCATGCTCCTTGACATCAGCTGCAATTCACCTCCCGAATCCATGGCGTTTTTGCTGTGGGATGTTGAAACAGCAGAAAGCGGAGTGAGGGCGGAGCATGGGCGGTGTAACGACGGTGGCAGGACGGAAAGCGAGAGGTTCACCCCGGACCTTTCCAAACAGGTCCGCCTTAGGTTTTTTTTTGTTTTTTTTTTGTTTGTGAAATTCGCTCTCAAATTTGGTGTTCGATCTGATTTTTATGTAATTCATAGCCTAAATTTCAGATTCCCGACTAAACCCCCTTCCAATTGAGTGTTTAATTTCTTGACTGTCGTTGATTTCGATTTTTTAGGTTTGCGATTTGGGAAATCAGAGGCTTTTCGGTCCTGTAATCGAAAAAGGAAGAGCCTAGGGCGAGCATCCAGCAGTCGAAGATAGACGTGCTCTTGCAAGGAGAAGATGCAACAGGTTTGCTTTCCGTCCTTCCTTTGCGATTTGCCCCTGGGTTGGCCTCAGACGGTTTTTAATTTGGGATCCTTTTTTTATTTGGAGACTCTTGGATTTAGGACACCCAAGAGAGGACGAAAAGGACTTCTAGAGATCTAGAGTCCAAGGGCTTCGGAAACTTGAACAACAGTCAGGTTTGCACTTTCTTTTCTCTCAAATTTTTGCCCTAACTTTGATCTGATTTGAGTGAGTTTGTCGATGGGTGACATGAGATTTTCTTTGTTTGAAGGCCCGTGGATTTAGGATAGGTGAAAGAGGAAGCCTATTTAGGGCTCAAGGGTTGCAAAGGGCAGTGGAGCAACATCAAGGACAATCACTTCTTTGGTTCCTTGGATTGGGTATATTACTATAACTTCCTTGTTTCTTTTCACTGTATTGGAATCTCTAGACATAGGCTCAGTTTCATTTGTGTGTTTTAATTTAGGATTAGTTGCAATTTGCTAGCAACTGGCAGTGTTCTAAATATCGGATATATCGGCCGATATATCAGCGATATATCGGGGATATTTAGAATCCGCTACGATATCGGCATATCGGGTGAAAAATATCGGTCAACGCCATATATCGGCGATATATCGGGTCAGCGCCGATATATCGGGCTAATATCGACGATATATCGGGGATATTTAGAACTGCCAACTTTGATAAGTTAACTTTAGCCTTTATGAATGAAGTTGTTTTTATTTTATCAAGTTTATTTGGTAATTTTGCAATTTAAATATTATTTTTCATGTATATTTTTACATTTTGAAGTATAAATATATTACTTATAGATAAAAATTAGTGAGACCGATAAATCCGATATATCTCGATATATCCTCGATATATCCCCGATATATCATTTTTACTCCTAACCGATACGACCCCGATACGCGATATTTAGAACCTTGGCAACTGGTGAGGGTTTGGGATTTGTTTGATTTGGACCGTGCTTGCTTTGATTTGCTCTGTTTGGGAGACCAAGAGAGAATGTTCTGCATGATTTGTTTTAAGAGCTTAATCTCTCTGAACTGATTTGCCTAGTCCAGACCACTTGTTCTCTTTTTCCAGAAAATTTGTTAGTTTCATCCTTCAGTGAACCTTGACAGAAAACAGAAAACCCGTTTGCTTTCTCTTTCTTTCTTTTATTTTTTCACCATATGGTTGCAGTAAATTTGCTTCCTTTAGCCTTGTTTGAAGCCAATTGTGATTTGTGTGCAAACTTATGTTTTGCTTGTTTGATTGGCCTTATTTTGCCAGTTCTTCTCTTTAATTTAGAGTTTTGCTGGCTGAGTTTATCCAGAAAATTTGCTTTCTATTTCTCTGCCTTAGAAAAGTCTTGACTGCAATGAAGTTTGTCTTGCAATTTGCCTGCTTGAATTAGTCGCTTAATGTATGAAAAATCCAGCGACGTTTCGCCCTCTTTTAGGACTATTTGATGATCCCGAAACCCAGGCCACAAGCGAAAGCCGCGACTTTGCAAGGGCGGGGTTTCAATGATCAAATTCGACAGCACTTCGGCCCTATTTGAGGCCATTTAACGACTCTGAAACCCAGGCCGCAAGAGAAAGCCGCAACTTTACAAGGGCGGGGTTTCGAGAGTTGATTTCGACAGAGCTTCGTCTTTGTTTGAGGGCTTTTGCTAACTCCGAAACCCGGCCACAAGCGAAAGCCACGACTTTGCAAGGGCGGGGTTTCGACAGTTGTTTCAGCAGTACTTCGATCTTGTTTAGGCCAATTCCATGACCCCGAAACCCAGGCCACAAGCGAAAGCCGCAACTTTGCAAGGGTAGGGCCTCGAGAGTCATAGGAACCAATGTAGAGGGAGCTATCTTGGTGGTTTTCTCTTCCTCTTTCTTTCTTGTTTTCTGCAGAGGTTTGTATGCTTTGTGTTTGTTTTCTTTCTCTCTGCAGCTTTTTTTTTTCTGCCGTGTGTTTGCGGGCTTTTTCTTTCTTTCTTTTTGCCGTGGAAAAGAATCCTTTTCAACCCTAGTCTTGGCCTCTTTTATAGGATAGGGAAGCTAAGGATATATCTCTAGTTGCCTTCTTTCATCATATCTTTTTTTCCTTTTAAGATAATACATGTATCTTCTTTTGGCTAGCCTTTTATTTCCTTCTTTTAATATTGTTCTATCTTTTTAACAGAAGATACGTGAAATATGGCATCCATATTTGGGCTGATCCTATCTTTTTATCTCTCCTTAACTGTTGATTTTCTTCCTTTTTGAAGATATTGAGAGATTTTTTTTTTCACTTACCCATATACCCTTTTTACTGATTTTCTTTCTTTGATAAATCTAGCAGCCACGTTCCCACTTTGTAAATTGTTTTGGCCCAGCTTTTGTAGCTTATTTTGGGCCACCTTTTAAAACAAAACCCACTAATTCAACTATGTCTTATTTTTGCAGATTGAGCGAGTGACTTGAGCCATCATTGGATTTCGAGAGGCTAGCTACCCAAGTGACGGAATTTATGTTCTCGACGGCTTAGCCATTTTATTTTTTACTTTTTTAATTGTATGCTTTGACTACTGTATTTACATACTTTAGTTTACGAGCTTGTAGTACGCTAAAATAATGTATTTGATACGTAACACATTTGCGCACTTTTTACTTATTTGTAATTATTGTTAACCAACTTGTATTCGTGTCTAATATATGATTATAAAGCATCACATGAAAGCTTCCTCAACAACAATTTCGTGAGCTCATATGATAACTTTTAAGTAAACACGAAATTTTAACCCCAAACACTCCTATCCACCGAAATCATCTGGACATGGATATCGACACCAGCTGGTTAGGTGACATGGATATTTATGTTAGGTGACATGCAATATTATAGTACCGACATGGGGTTTTACCTTTCGAAAGTAGGGGATCGTCTTGCGCCATACCCCGAAGCTAACAAAGGCGTACTTGAATCTTTGGGATGCGTCCAGCTATAACCTAGTATATGTTCCGGGGTTAGTCTGCTCCAACATGTGCAAGTATGGAATAATATCTCGGTAGCTGTCTTCGTCGGTCCCATGCTTCACCTCCCTCACTGTCAGTCGTGCCCTTTGTGCCTTCCAGTAGCTACACAATACTCCATACTCGGACTTCGTCATTTTCTGCACTTGCTCGGGAATGAGGTCCTTTCGAGTCCCGGTGAACCTGCATATAATGGTGTCATGGTGAGTTACATTATGTGACATGTGGAATAATGTTGTGTGACATAAATATCTGTTCGCAACTAAAGTAACACTTACGTGGTCACGAGGTTGCGTCCAATCATGTTCGACGTAGCATGTCGGCTATGGTTGTGCATCATGCTCAGGTCACATGTATGCTCCTGGACATACTGTCGGATGGACCACATACTCGTGCGCCGATAAGTTGACGCCCTTAACATCCACGTGCACTTGGTGTCCACACAACCAACTAAATACGTCGTTTTACACGACCTCTTCACTACAAACTTGAAGCACTTCTGCACTGCAATCCACTTAAGGCAACACTGCACTTCAGCCTTCGAGGCGAACAATTGTCCCTCCGAAATTTCTGTCAGGTTGCGTCGTGGATCCCGGGTCCGAGGCGTTGCTCTGTCCACCATAGCTTCAACTTTCTCCATCGTAGGTGGGGATGTGCTGGACCTAGGAACCCAATCTTCAAGTTCCCTCATCACCTCATCCTCAACTTCGTCCCCCTCCGTCGACACCCTCATACCCGGGTCTTCCTCAAAATCCTGCCAGTCAAAATCATCCCAAACTTCTTCCCTCTTCACTCCGGCATCGAAGTCCTCCTCCTTCTCCTGACTCCTAATGGATATGACATCCAACCCCTTATACATGTCACCTTGACATTTTACCGTGTCACCGGAGGAGGAGTCCGTGTCACCCAAGTGGATAACATCTAGACTCTCACACATGTCACCCTGAAGAATGTTCTTGTCACTAGTTCCAAACGCCTTGTCAGTTGCGTGCTCCTGGCTCTTCCCTATCACCCCTCCCAACTGGATCAATTCCGGACCTTTACCCTTGTCACCTACACTCAACAACTTTTCACCAGTTATAAACCCCCTGTCAGTAGCGTCCTCCTGTCTCTTCCCTATCACCTCACCCATGTGGTTCGACTCCGGACATTTACCCTTGTCACCTTCAAAAATAAGTCTATCACCAGTTCACAAACCCATGTCAGTAACGTGATCCTGACTCTTCCCTATCACCTAAGCCAAGAGGATCACCTCCGGACCCTTACCTTTGTCACCTGCACATATATCCTTGTCACCCCTTCCAAACCCCGTGTCAACCTTGTTTTCCACCCTTATATCGTTGCTCTTCCCTATTGACTCGCTAACCCCCCCCCCCCTCCACCAGATAACCGAACATCTACAAACATAGGGTTTGGTTGTGGCTTACCTTCTGCCTCCATCTCGTCCACCTTTTGAGAGTTACGAGGCCCACTCAAACATTCTTCCCCGACGCCGGGTTGTGGTACTTGAAGGCTCTCTTTCACCACTGGACCTACATATATCGCCATGGGCCATGGATGTTCCCCAAACTTCGAGTTCAGAAACTTAAAAGCCTCAAGGTCGTCATCATCACCTATCGTTATCGAATGACCCGCTTCTTCCCCCTTTGGCATGTAAGACAACTACCAATCTTCATATGAACAATCATGGCCGACCTTGAGCCTCAACAGTTGATTGAGAGAGGTGAAGTCGATGCCCTCTTCAATGATCACATTCTTCCGCTCGGTTTCACCAGAATACACCCTCCCGACACCATCGAACAACCAACGACCGTTGAAGATGAGAATGACACATACTTTGGCATTTTGCTCTGCAAATGAAAACTCGGATCAACACCATTGTTAATGGGTATCTACTCTTCGCGAAACATGAGGAGAAACAGGAGAGAAACCTACCCATTGCACCTGAGAATTAGGGTTTCTCAGATACCTATGTGACACGGAAGTTAACTAACACTGACACGAACAAATAATGCGCCCGACACGTGCTCTGTAACTGGACCTTGATGCCGATGGGTTGTTCTCCAATGGTGGCCTTCTTCTCTACCTCTCTTGTCCATGGGAGGAAGAAACTGATGGCCTCTCTCCTCCTCTCCTATTATACTTTAAAAATGGAGGGAAACCCCTTTCCCATCACCATTCCAAAAATGCAATGATTACCCTCCTCTCTCTCCTCTTTTTGGCGCCAAAATCCCCCACCAAAACTCACGTCCTCTCTCTCTCTCTCTCTCTCTCTCTCTCTCTCTCTCTCTCTCTCTCTCTCTCTCCTTGTGAGAACCTGCAACCGGCTTAGCCCTTCCCTAGTTTTATTTTCACTAATACCACCCATGTTAGTTGTGCAAATTTTCCAAAAAAGTGACATTTTTGCAAACCCACAAAAAAAGTTTTATAGTTGTGCAAATTGCTCTTGGTTATTTAGGTTGAATATATGTTAATAAGCTAGTATGATACTACCTCCGATCCAAAATAAGTGTCGATCCCACATAGAGTTAAGTAGTATAATAAGCAAGTAGGAGGTTGAGCACACGGAGAATCAAGTATTCTAAGCCATATATATTTACCAATTACTAGAGGGGGTGATTGAAGTTTAGAAAAGAAACTATAAACAAGTTAGAGAGAATTAGCAATTAAGAGTATTGGTTTCATCTACAAATATCCAATTTAGTTTGGTTAAGTTGATCATTGATTCCTCAAGTTCTCTTTTCATCCTTTTATTATCCTTGTCCCGATCTTATGTAAATTATTAGTCGTACGAATCCTAACAACCCTTATTTCTCAAGCAATCCTAAAAAATGGTAGGATTTTACCAAAGCAATAGCATTAAGACTAGAGATTAACCAATTAAGGTATCTGCAACAGCAAACGTACAAGTCAATGTTTCACACACATCCAACTTTCTACACATGCAATTAGTTCGACGACCCCTAAAGGGATATGTTTGTCACTTGGGTTAAGGTTCACTATGAGGAATCCACAAAACCCTAGAAATTGAATGAATTAATTAAACAAATTCGCTAGAAAAGCAATAATAAAACACATCCAAAGAAGTAAGTGCAAAGAAGTCGAAACATTCAAAATAGGAATAAGATTGAACAAGAATAAAAATCTCACAATTTAATTCAAACTAAAGCTTCAATTTGTAGACAAAACGAAATAGTTTAGATCCATATGTCCATGGAAGCTCTCCTTAGGGTCTTCTCCAAGTAAAATTCTCCAAGTGGATGGAATCCTAAAAACCCTAATTAACATCCTTATATAATAGTAAAATCGTCCTTAAAAGGTAAAAGATAATATAAACCTAACTAAACACGAATCCAAAAACATGTTTGGCAATGTCCTAACCCACGGTCGTAACAAGTTTGTCGTGGCTGCAACCAATTCTCTACAGTCCATCTTGCCGTAGTCATTGCTAGGTTGTCACGGTCACGACACACCCTCTATATTCCCAGCTTATACCTTCTAAATTTGGGCTCGACGCCAATAAGAAAGTTGTAGCTATCGTAAAAATATTTCCAACACATACTCAAAATAGTCAATCGGACAACCGAGGCCTATCGAGCGATAACTTATGCTGACTTATTCTTTGTTTATGCTCTCTTCTTCTTCTCAAGACCTATTTAGATCTTCATTGAACTCCTTAGATCAACTTGACTTTCTCAACCAATGCGTTTGTCTCCTCCTGAGATCCACATTTATCTGAAATAATCAATAAAAACTTGTAGATTCCGACTCCACCAACATAGCGAGTATAAATGCAAAATGAGAACTAAATTATGCAATATAATATTTACATCAAACCTACCTAAATGCAACCTATTATACATACCTAAATGCGTGCTATCAGTGTGTCCATTAACAACTAGGACAACATCTTCTTCAGACCCGGTGTCACCCTTTACTACCTACAACAACAGACCCTGAGTTCTTCTCCTACTACTTCCTCTTAGGACAATCGGTCTTCCAATGCCTATTTTTCTTACAAACGTTATATACACCTTCTGGTTTTGGATCCTTGAAAACATCTTCTTGCATCACTTCTTCTTACCATTCTCTTGGCCCTTGCATCCATATATAGTTAGTCTAGCATCTTGACATTCTATATACTCTCACCAAACACCTTCAGTCATAACTCTATTGTACGTCAAATGACGACCTAATCTCTTTCAGCGTGATAGCGTCCTTCCCAACAATAAACAACTTAACAAAGTTCTTTTCTGTCAAGGGTAGAGACACCAATAGAACCAAAACAATATCTTCATCCTCCAACTTAACATCGATATTATGTAACTCAAGTAATAAGGTGTTAAGTTGATCAATATGACCTCTAAGTTGTGTATCTTCCAACAAGCACAACCTGAATAAGAGTTGTTTTAGAAGAAACTTATTCGTTAAAGATTTTGTCATGTACAAACTCTCCAACTTAATACAGAAAGCAGCGATGATCTCAGCGTCGGAATATGATCATCGAGTGTGCCTTCCCCTCCGAAATTTGTCATCTCAACAACGTTGTTGACCTTGAAATCCTTTGTCAACGACGCTCATAAGCTTTGTTGTTTTAGCAAAACTTGCATCTTTATTTGCCACAAACTTAAACTGTTTCTGCTAGTGAACTTATTGATCTTCACGTTTAAAAATGCCATCTTCCCTATGGATTGCAAGTGAAAACCACAACCCGCTTTGATACTAGTTTATTTCAATAGACTAGAAAGATTCAAGACCAATAATAATAAAAACACACACATTTATGTGTTTACCAACAATGTGTTGGCTACCTCCATGACAAAGGAGATCAATTTTATTACGCAAATGGGTTTTCTGGAAGATACAAGTAAGTTGTGTTGAATACTACTAGGATATGCCTGTAGGAGATGGATTTAATCATCTCCTGCAGGCATAGTATACACATGGATCTATCAACTATATGTTGCTTCGATTTACTAAAAGATGATTGTGATGATTTAATCTTTTTTTTTTGTAATAAATCAATAATACCCAAAAAGATAAATCTAACAATCTAAAAAAAATATATAGATCTTATCTAGATCTTATTATAGATAAATTTATCTAAAATAAATCTATTAAGATAACCCACATTACATCCAAAGTATCCCAACTCATAGTATACACATGTATATAATTATTAAAACTATGTATCTCAATTACAACTATATTGTGTTTAACTATCAGAGTTTTACATCATCATAAAATTTTATGGAATAACAATAGATAAAAGAAAAAACATAAAAACAACTGAAACTTGTAAACATTAATCTCGGTACCCAACATGATTTACATGTATTTCAAGACAAAGTTCACCCGTGATTGCTCCTTCGTCGTCAGCATCACCCAACCCAATTAAATCAAACAAAGTAACCTCAGTATCATCTTCATCAATTAAATTGGTATAGCCATTGCATCTTGTTAGCAATTGCGAAAGATCTTCACTCGTGGGCGTATTGATTACTTTCTCATACCCGAAGTCTTTCCGTTTATCACTAGACAAACAACTCGGGTTTGATCGCCAATGAAATGATAGTGGTATCCATTTTGAGCTAGGAGGTGAAGACGATGTGGAAACCGAAGAGCTTCCAAACCCTTGGATCTTGTTCGTTAATTTGATCGCATTTGAACGAGCTTCCTCAAGGGTCTGTCCTCTCTGGAGAAGTTTAAGTACCCTTTCAGATTTATTTTTCATGTAGACTCCCCAGTTGAACCTAAAATGCGCATTTAACTGAATTCAGCTATATGTCGCATCGATTTAATAAAAAGATGATTTTGAAGAAATTCAAAATTACCCTTTAGCGTCCTTATATTCGAATGCAGCTAACTCTTGAATAATAGCGCAATCACATTGAAATTCATGAGCAAACTCTTCAGGACCATGTGTTAGAAGGAAATCAAGCAATATCAAGGAATTGTATGCAATCCTCCACTTCTTCCAATCAATGTTAGACAATCTGAAACCATTTTTCATACTCGATTAGGGCATGATTGGTATCTCATAGGTATCGAGTTGGAATGGGTATGGTATTCATACATACCCATTTCTTATATTGATACCCTAGATGTTTACATGCGTGAAACATATTAGCTAGATTTGAACCTTTTGTGTAAGACATTGACAATTCTCCAATAATCATGAAGATTGTAAGAAGCTCTAGCAATTCTGGCCATGACTCTTGCATCCGGTACCCATGGATTACAATCGGTTACTTCTTCGGTCCACCTGCAACCATCCCTAATGTCTCTTAGGAGAAAAATATGAAAAGGTGATGAATTAAGAAATGAGAATCATGTCTATTGTTGAATGACACGGATGATTTGAACTCACAAAGTAGACCAAAATAAATACCCATGGAATTTGGCGTTGTTGTAAGAATGGAAGCTTACCGTTGCACGTTTGAGATGACATTAAAGGTAAGTCTAGAAGCTGCAACCTTGTACTTGTTTTGAAGAAAAGTGGATGCTTGCTTGAGAAACAAGGTTCCCATTTGCTTTTAAAAAAAAATTGATTTTGAGTGTGTGGAGCTTTGAAATTGAAATTAGGGATTTGAGCTCTTTTGACCTCCTTCTTCGGGATTTTGATGCTTTTGATGGGTAGATTGAGAAACAACTTCTTGTGTCTACCCAATTCATCTAGGAGGTTGAGGGGGTTGTACTAGATTGTTGGTGTGTATTAATTAGATTGAGAAATTTATATAGGAATTTTGAGGCAATTGACTTTTTTTTTACGAATTTACTAAATTATGAAGGGACATTGGAATGATCTTTCTTGTGGGCAGTCCTAATTTCAAGGCTTAGCCTCTCGTTCTTCCTAGTTTTAAGCCAAAACAATCATCACCTATGGAGGATAACTAGATGTTTGGATGTGTTCGATGATCAACTTCTACATTTTTTTAGGTGATTTTGACTTCTTAATGTGTTGGAGAGTCTCAAGTAGATAGTTTGATGATTTAGATCTTCTAGTTCACATTAACGATTCATTCACTAGTCCATCCTATCCCCCAAGGGCATATGATAAGAGGCCAAATTAAGAACTATTTCCTCTAGATAAACTCAGTTTAGTCATTTTAAATTAGATTATGGGCTTTACCAATTTCCTTTTAGGGGTTTTCTTTCCCAATAAAGTATTCTTATCCTATGCCCTCAGAGCAAACAATAGACAAACCATATTCTTACTGGTGAAATTTGATTTTTTTTTTAAAAAAATTATTTCTTCTAAAAGTGCAAATAGTTTTCCACCAATGAGATAAAATGATGTAGCCACATGTCGAACGTAACTCGACGGGGCGACAGGTTAGACCCGCCAAGTTACGGATCGAAAACTCCCAACCTGAACCCTAACCCTAACCCGTTGAAGGTATGAGATGTCGGTTGACCCGACGGGTTGCTGCTTCTAAGTACTTAGAGGAAGATCACGGTGGTGAACGATGCCTCCAAGCACCAAGTCCGATGTGGGAGACTGAGATGTTTGCTCCAATGTCATCACAAATCTCAACCCAATAACCACTGACAACGAAGGTCGGGATTAGAACCCCAACAACCACTGAGCAACCCTCACCGATTCAACCACTAGGCAAGCCTTGCCGATTTCGCTCGACACCAGCGAAGGAGCACAATGGCTAGGCTAACGCCGCCAATCCCTGAGTTTGGCGAGGAGATCTCTGTTAAGGAGCACGAAACCCCCAAAATTCAGATCTAGTTTCAAACTCAGGAAGAATCCAACCCTTATATCCTGAATTCGAAAATCAGAGAATAAGGAGGAGGACATATTGAAGATGAGAGGTTGAAGACAAAGAATAAGAATTTTTTTTTAAAACCAAATAAATCAACCTGACTGGTCGAACCCAACAGGTCAATGAGTTTTTTTCAACTCGACCCTATAAATTCGCCTATTTGACAGTCCAAACTCGATGGATCATCGACCCGATCAGTCACAGATTAATGGCAACACATGTTCATGCCCAACAAAATTTATTGATAAGTGAACTATTAACGTGGAATAGAATTTGATCAGTTTCTTTGCCAATCAAAAGTACATTCTCGAGATAGGTTAGGTTACTTTTGTAAATTGGTTTGTCTTTGCAAAAAGTGGTTTTAGGTTAAATTAACTATGCAAGTCCATCTCAGAAGTCTCAACATTTTTTTAAAGTGAAGGAAATAATTATAGTTGAGTAATGCATCATCCTAACATGTCCTTGCAAATAAGCACCTTGAGTTTGTCTTCCTCCAAATAACTGACAACAAAGATACTACTAGTAAGATGAACAACTTTATCTGCAATATAATTAGTACTACCTCCGTTCCAAAATACATGGGTTTTTTCTTTTTGACACGTTTTTTAAGGAGCGGAAAACTCTATGAAATATTATTTTTTTAATTAAATTTTTTATATAATTTGATACTTATTACTAATAAGTATCAAATTATATAAAAAAAATTAACTAAAAAATAATATTTTATAGAGTTTTTCGCTCCTTAAAAAGCGTGCCGAAAACCAAAAGCCCATGTATTTTGGAACGGAGGGAGTATTGTATATGAGATATTTAATCATTTTAAATAGACAAATAAATTGAATTGGGTCACAAGTCAATATACCTAGAGCTGAATTTATCCATATATGAGTTATATAAACTCCCTCTATTTGGAAAAACATGTTAGGCCTTGTTTGGTCAGCAATTAGAAAACACGGGAATTGAAAAATCCCAGGAATTAGGTATAGATATTAGTATAGTTTATTTTCTACTCACACGCTTTTTTAGAATGACAAAAACTATATAACATGTCCAATTTTTTTATATAAAATTTTAATAAATTTGTACTTAATAATTGTAATTACAAAGATTTTAATTTGTTTTAAAAAAATAGATATTTTATATAATTTTTATCATCCTAAAAAAAGTGTGTGTGAATGGTAAACGAAATGATTTATCTAATTATCTATAATATGTTCTAGATAAGATAAGTTTTATCTATATTTAGTTTTATCTATAGATGATTATATCTATATGGATTCTTTATTATAATTAAATACAGGGCGTAGGGCTTGAATTATAGTGTGCTTGTGTATTCCGAGCCCAAAAGTCCTAGAAATACACAACCCTGGAGCTGCCCCCAAATCGAAGGCAGAGAACAACTCAATGACGAAATGTCAACAAGATAAGATCGACGAGATGGACTGGGATACCCATGGAAGTTGTTGGGAAGTGAGATCAACAAAGAGCAGGGCCACCAGTAGAGAAGAAGAGAAGAATGTGATAACTCCCTCCCTTGATGAAAATCGGAATAATGTTTCAAAGGCCTTGACATGATGTTTGTGTCAAAGGCCTTGGAGCTTTAACAGTTGATGAAATCCAAAACCTGTTCTATATGTCCGAATATTATTTAATTTTATCATATACTTCCTTTATATTATATATATATATGTATGACTAATCTTTCAGGAAGTTTTTCGAATTGTTTCCTTCCTTGTGACAAGTGTTGAGAAGGTTCAAATCGGAAAAGATTATGGCTTCATTTGTTTCCAAGTTTAGAAGATCTTAAAGATGACCATGATCTGGAATAGCCGTTGGAGAAGATTCTTGGCGCCGATTTGTCTCAATAAATAGAGAAGGAAGATGAAGACAGAGATAACAAGTGCTACACAAGCTTTCATTCATTCAAGCGAGATCTGTCTTCCAAGTGTACTCTCTTCTAGCGCTCAAGAGTTTGTTGTTCCATTTCAAAGCCTTTGAGAGTCACTGTGAGCTTATAGGATATATTCATTCATAGTGTTACTCGAGAGTTTGTAACTCGGGAAGTTGCACTAGGCTATTGATTTGTGAGAGTAAGAGGATTGTACTAGATAGCTGAGAGAGGTGGGGCTCTTCTAGATTGGTCTAGGACTCCAAGGGAACATGAGTTGACTAGATTGCAATTGTATAGGAGAGAGGCTTCTCGGTGAGCTATTAGGATCCTAAGCTAAGCGAATCAATAAAGCCTTTTGAATCCTAGGGTTGTGGAAGAACCCTAGACGGGGACGTAGGCCAAGTTCTTGCCGAACCTCGTAAACAATTACTCGTGTCCTTTACTTATTGCTTTACCTTATTTCCGCACTTGGTTCGATTATCTAACTTTGTGATTCAGGTTTAATCTCAAAGGGTCTGATACGAGCTCCAAAAGTCTTGCGACTTTCTGCGAAAAATGGGCATACTCTATTCAACCCCCCTTATAGAGTATTTCTATATTACATTGTTTAATATTATCGAACCTTCAATTGGTATCAGAGCTTTACTCACTGTTTTTGATCTACCAATCTTGTGAGTTTTCGATCATGTCTGGTGAAGCAAGCGGAGGATTTGCACAGGGAAGGTCCACAAGCAGACCGCCACTCTTTGTAGGAAACAACTTTGTCCACTGGAGATCATTGATGAAAATGTTCATCATAGACCAAGATCTAGAGCTTTGGAACATTATAGAGAATGGTCCGAAGATTCCAGAGAAAGATGGACCAAATGATACCAAAGTTGCAAAGAAGGAGTCTGAATACAACCAAGCAGACCTTGAACTCGTCTCCAAAAACTACAGGGCTATTAACCTACTTTATTGTGGTCTTAACACTGATGAGTTTAATCGTATTTCATCTTGTAGGTCAGCTAAAGAGATTTGGGACAAACTGGTTGTCACCTATGAAGGAACGAGCCAAGTGAAAGACACCAAGATCAGCATCTTCCTTCGAAAGTACGAGCTCTTCAAGATGAAGCCTGATGAGACAATCAAGGCCATGTTCACACGATTCACAGAGATTACCAACAACCTTGACTCTCTCGGCAAGAGCTTTACCAACGTTGATAAAGTGACGAAGATACTGAGGTGCCTTCCAAAAGAGAAATGGGGTCCAAAAGTAACAGCTATAGAGGAAGCCCAGGACCTCACCACTCTACCCCTTGATGACCTTCTTGGGAAGCTGATCACGCATGAGATGATTCTTAATGAAGACGATGGAGAACTTCCAGCTAGCACTAAGAACTTGGCACTCAAGTCTAAGAAGGATGAGTCTAAAGATGGACCTGATTCCAAAGATGAGGATGACGATGAGGATGATCCTTTTGCTCTTATCACAAGAGGCCTTGCTCGAATTCTCAAAATGAAGAAGCAATTCAACAACAAGGATGGATCAGAGTCTTCAAAATTTCGAGGTAAGCCTCAATACAACAAGTATGAAAAGAAGACTAAACCGTTGTCTTGTTTTGAATGTGGTGAAACAGATCATCTTGTGAAGGATTGCCCTCAAAAGACAAAGAGCCAGTCCAGGAAAGATGACAAATGGAAGAAGAAAGCCATGGTGGCATCTTGGAGCGATTCCGACTCTGACTCCGATGATGAGAAGGCCAATATTTGTCTTATGGCCTCAGAAGATGGATCCCACGATGAAAATCTTGAAGCTACTGTAAGAGAACTTATGGAAAGTCCAAAAGAGGTATTATCAGAATTCCTTTCCAATATGATTGCCAATGAAGAGAAGCTAATTGCCCAAACTAACACTCTTATTAAGAGAATTGTGGACCAGGTTAAAGAACTATTGAGGATCTGTCTATGAGGGTCAAAAGTCTT
The DNA here is from genome assembly GCA_037127255.1 of Persicaria tinctoria. Taxonomy (NCBI): domain Eukaryota; kingdom Viridiplantae; phylum Streptophyta; class Magnoliopsida; order Caryophyllales; family Polygonaceae; genus Persicaria; species Persicaria tinctoria. Next base: position 42,091,262 of record JBANSL010000008.1, read on the forward strand.
GAAGCTTCTTATTCAGGTCTTGACATTAAAGTCAAGCCGCTTGACTCGAAGAAATCTGAACTCAAGCAAGATCTCTTCTCTCTAAGAAATGAGCATCATGACTTAGAGAACGAGAAGATCTCCCTGAATAATAAGATTCAAGACCAATAGACAGCCCTCATAAGTTTTACCAAATCCAAAGGTACTCTCGATAGGATGTTGGGTGAGCAACAAAGCTCTCTAAAAAAAAGTGGTATTGGTTACAATCCAAGGTTTTTAAAAAAGCAACACATTACCACTTTTGTGAAGGCAAAAGGAAGCAGAACCTCTCCTATATGTCACCATTGTGCTAGAAAGGGACATGTAAAAGAGACCTGCCCATATAGAAGAAAGGATCCATATATTATTCGCAATACATTTCCTGTTCATTTGAGAAAAGAACGGATAACACAAGTTTGGGTTCCAAAAGGCACTATTTTACCAAATATGGTTTACCCCAACAATGGATCCAAATTTGCTTATTGGTCTAGCCACAAAGGTTGATGTTTGTCTTGCAGGAGATCACCAAGGTGAAAGAACACAAATGGATCATTAATAGTGGATGCTCGAGGCATATGAGTGGGAAGAGTTCTCTCTTTCATGATCTAAAGGAGCAATCCACGGGAACAATCACTCTTGGTGACAAAGGAAAATGCGACATCGTTGGTATTGGTAGTGTTGGAAGCGATTCCAGCCATAGTATTAAAGATGTCTATCTTGTTAATGGTTTGAAGTATAATCTGCTTAGTGTCTCTCAATTATGTGATAGTGGTAACAATGTCAGATTTAACAAGAAAAGATGTATAGTGTGCAGAGAAGATACAGGTGAAGTTATTTTGACTGCATATCGCTACAACAATATATACGCTGTAAATGCTGATCAAGTGGCACAAGGAAGCTTAACCTGTCTAAAGGCTTTGACGGACGATCCAATGCTCTGGCACAGGAGACTCGGTCATGTGAGCCCACATACACTACAGAAGCTTGTGACCAGAGGGCTTCTAAGAGGGCTACCTGAGATGGACTTCAAAGGTATTGATATGTGCAATGCATGCACACGAGGTAAACAAACACGTAGCTCTTTCAAACCCAAAAAGATATAGATCTTAACATCCATGAAGAGAATGAGGAAGGTGATGATGCTGCTACCAAGAACACAGAGAAGAGGAACATGCAGGAACAGATTCTTAACACTGAAGAATTGGCCCAAGGTATTGAAGATTCGTCCAAAGCCCTTGGTGTCCAATCCAACAGTGTTGATCGAGACGTCAGAAACTGCTGTAACTGAACCCAACAGGACCACGGAGTCAGATATACTACAAGTCAATCTGATGCGGGACCATCCGAGACCCCTTCGGATGATGTCTTTCTCAAAAGGAAGAAGAAGGCTCCACCATGGGAGAAGGTCCAAAGGTGGGAGCTTGACGTTTTACACTCGTTCAGACTTTTGACAGCTTTTTGATGTCTCTATAAAATGGGTCTTACGGATTCAATATTTATCGGATTGAGGCGTGCCATACCTTGTTGGAACGAGGACGAAGAGATCTACAACTTTGATGTTGAAGGTATTTCAAGATTCGTCCTAGAGTTTGGTCGAAAATCAACATATTTGCAAGCTGTACTATTTGGAACGAAAATCAGCTCCTTACATTACTATTTTTAGTATTAATTTTACTTAAGTTATTTTAGGAAACTTTAGATGTTATTTTATTAATTTCTCAAGTTATTAGTTTTATTAATTCCTTTAGATAAATCGGCCCATCAGCTCAGAGGACTATATAAGCCGATTCCCCCTTTGTATTCAGTAGGAACATAATGAATAGAATTTAGATCTCTCAAATTGTGTTAAACACATGGAGTGTCTTGTTGATCCAACTAGATCTGTGCTCGTTGATCATCGAATTGGTTTGTTTTAGCTTGGTTTGCTTTGTGTTCATCAACTTCGCAAGACTTGGTGATCCTAGTATCCACAAGCCCCCTCCTTGTGCCTCCAAGTTGTCCGCTTGGTTGTGTAGGGTTGCAGAAGCGGGTTATATAGTCATTGGTATTGATTCCTACCTTCTACGGAAGCCTGGGGTCTTTATCTTGTTCTATATAGATCGACTCAGTCCTTATCAGGCCGTGTCTTTTCATTCTTTCATATCAATTTCGAGTCTTTAGCTACTAATTTCGAGTCTTGTTTGAGTTCTTGATCATTCTTGGTTATCTTGTGCAGATCTTGAATCATCTTGTTGAGTCTTGGTATTGTCGACATCAACTACAATCTGTTCTTGGTGTTTCTTGACAATTCTTGCATAAATCTTGCATCTTTCTTGCGTTTCTTGAAGCTTTCTTTGCTGCGTCAGTTTGTGTTCTTGAGTCTTTCTTTAGTTTCTTGCTTGTTGTCGAAGATTGGACCATCACACGGCTAACCCCGTATCAAATTGGCATCAGAGCTTTGGTTTCCGACATCAAGATTGAGTCTTTTCTTTCTATAAACACAAAAACCACAAAAATAGAGTCTTTTCTTGTTTTGGTTATTTACTTCTTGAATTCTTTATTTGATTCTTGCAATAACCTTTCTTGTTTGTGATTGTTGTGGTTGCTTAGCCCAAACACAAAGCCTAGCCGAGACCGTGGAGTCGACCATCGTGTGCACAACCCCCTTGTGTACACATAGCCGACGGCATCACATGTCCCCATAGTTTCCTCTTGGCCGAAATCAGTCCTCCACACACAAGACAAACCGTAGTTTGTTATCTTTTCTATCCTTTTCTATCTTTGGGAATTTTGATTTATCTTATATCTAATTCCATTTATCTATTGCCTAATAAAAATCAGATTTAAAGTTGTTAGATTTAATTCTATTATATCTATCAACTATCTAAAAAGGCTAAGATATATCCACTTTCCTATTTTATCCAAAGGTTGTCTATTTATTTATCTTTAGGGATAGAAATTTTATCTTTTCACCATTATTTCTCAGAATTTCGAGTCCTCTCTATCTTAGAGTCTTTCTTGCATTAGTTTTATAAAAAAAAAAAACCAGTTTCGAAAATTAAAAAAAAAAGATTGAACTTGGACCTAGGAGGATAAAATTCACTAGGGCCAAAAGTAAGTCAAAAAAAAAAGAAGGGAAAGAGTTTGTTTGATCTAGTGCAAGAAAGCTCCAAGGACCATAAATTGGTGATTTCTACAACCCTTAGTCGACAACCTTATCCCAAACACATACCTCCACAAAAATTGAAACCCTACCTTGCAACTACAACTTCCTAACTTAAAGGTTTTCAATCAAAAGAGGTAAATTTCCATACTTTCTTAGTTTTCTTTTGTTTACAGCTTCTTGTCGAGTTATTTGAGGCTGTGTCGAGCACTTTTCTCTTCTGGTCGAGTGCCTTTTGTGCTGGTCAAGTTCCGTTTGCTCTGGTCGAGTGCCGCTCGAGTGCAGCTCGAGTGCCAGGTTCTGTCGAGTTCTCTCCTTATTCCGTCGAGCACTTCTGTCCAGTTTCGAGTGCTGTTGTGTGTTACTTGTTGGTGTCGAGTACTCTCCTCCCACTTTCGAGTATTCCTTTGCCTATTTCGAGTTGATTCTTGCTATATCGAGTGTTGTTTAGCTTGAATCGAGTAGTATTGCTTGTGTCGAGTTCTCTGCAGTTCTTTGCCGAAATCTCTTTGTGTTGTTTCTCCTTCATATTCTCTCATATATACTTTGATTGTTAGGTTTTTGCTTGAGTGTTGATTTGCCCAAAGCGGATTGCCCCAACAAGCGTGACATATCAATTAGAGAGGGAGTGTGAGCGAAACACATTGTGAGGTTGTTTATATTTTAACTAACCCTTACATAGTTCTTTGTTTGTCTTTATTTGCAATGTCTAATAGTCAGGGCAATGACTGGTTCAGTACCGTCATGGAGAAGTTAGCTAAGATCCAAGAGAATTTGGTGACCAATGAAGACTTGGTTAAGTTGGATAAAAGCTTTACGACATATGAGCTTCGGCGATTTGGCTCTAATACGGTGTTCGGACAAGGAGTACCACTTAGAGTTGCAGTGCCACCAATTGAAAGGGAAGAAACTCATCCTATTGCTAACCAATATAATGTTTCTTCTAGCATAGATAATTCTCTTATTGCTGAAAATGTAGAGCATGTTGATAATAATGATCAAGATCTTAATTTACTTGCCTATAACCATAATGATTGCATTGAATATGAGCATGATGATTATTTGATTGATTTAAATCTTCAACCTACACCTTGTGATGATAATCAAAGAGAAGATTTATGTCATCGTAAATGCTTAGACAAAGGCAATGTTTCTAATATGATCATTGATGGCACAAATTCTTCTACTAGTGCTAGCCTTGAATTAATTGAAAATTCAGCCTTGAAAAAGGAAGAAAACTTGCTAGCATTGGATGGAAACTTAGGGATTAATGACCAAGCTCACGTGCATATTACGTTAGCACATCTAACATTAATATGAAATCTGAATTGTGCACTAATCAAGTTTCTTTTCTTGATGTTTTAGATGAAGCTGAGACAATAACCATCAAGGAGTGGTCAATCCCTACAACAATTGGTCTTGCGATGAGTTTCCATGGACATGAGGTTTTCGATCCAGGAGCTCGTTTGGATGCCTTTGCGGAATCAAATGCGACCTTGGATTCGAGGACGAATCCTTTTCAAGAAAGGGAGATTGATGCGGGACCATCCAAGACACCTTCGGATGATGTCTTCCTCAAAAGGAAGAAGAAGGCTCCACCATGGGAGAAGGTCCAAAGGTGGAAGCTTGGCGTTTTACACTCGTTCGGACTTTTGACAGCTTTTCGACGTCTCTGTAAAATGGGTCGTACGGATTCAATATTTATCGGATTGAGGCGTGCCATACCTTGTTGGAACGAGGACGAAGAGATCTACAACTTTGATGTTGAAGGTCTTTCAAGATTCGTCCTAGAGTTTGGTCGAAAATCAACATATTTGCAAGCTGTACTATTTGGAACGAAAATCAACTGCTTACATTACTATTTTTAGTATTAATTTTACTTAAGTTATTTTAGGAAACTTTAGATGTTATTTTATTAATTTCTCAAGTTATTAGTTTTATTAATTCCTTTAGATAAATCGGCCCATCAGCTCAGAGGTCTATATAAGCTGATTCCCGCTTTGTATTCAGTAGGAACATAATGAATGAAATTTAGATCTCTCAAATTGTGTTAAACACATGGAGGGTCTTGTTGATCCAACTAGAGCTGTGCTCGTTGATCATCGAATTGGTTTGTTTTAGCTTGGTTTGCTTTGTGTTCATCAACTTCGCAAGACTTGGTGATCCTAGTATCCACAAGCCCCCTCTTTGTGCCTCCAAGTTGTCCGCTTGGTTGTGTAGGGTTGCAGAGGCGGGTTATATAGTCATTGGTATTGGTTCTTACCTTCTACGGAAGCCTGGGTTCTTTATCTTGTTCTATATAGATCGACTCAGTCCTTATCAGGTCGTGTCTTTTCATTCTTTCATATCAATTTCGAGTCTTTAGCTACTAATTTTGAGTCTTGTTTGAGTTCTTGATCATTCTTGGTTATCTTGTGCAGATCTTGAATCATCTTGTTGAGTCTTGGTATTGTCGACATCAACTACAATCTGTTCTTGGTGTTTCTTGACAATTCTTGCATAAATCTTGCATCTTTCTTGCGTTTCTTGAAGCTTTCATTGCTGCGTCAGTTTGTGTTCTTGAGTCTTTCTTTAGTTTCTTGCTTGTTGTCGAAGATCGGACCATCACACGGCTAACCCCGTATCACAATCCTACCAGTATGACGAATCAAGGAACTGAGACTAGCAAAAGGAAATTCAAGTACTCCTCATCACACTCTTTAAAGGATATCATTTCTGACCCTACTTCTAGTGTTCAAACTCGTTCTAAACTTAAAGATCTTTGTGCTTTTCACGCGTTTGTTTCTCTTATTGAGCCAAAGAAGGTAGATGAGGCACTTCAAGAGCCAGACTGGATCATTTCTATGAAAAGTGAGCTCAACGAATTTGAAAGAAACAAAGTCTGGACCTTGAAGCTTAGGCCAAAGCATCAATCAGTCATTGGCACACGATGGGTATTTCGAATCAAGCTAGATGAGAATGGTAAGATTGTGAGGAACAAGGCAAGACTTGTTGCTCAAGGCTACAATCAAGAGGAAGGTATTGACTACGAGGAGACCTTTGCTCCCGTAGCCAGGCTTGAAGCTATTCATATTTTATTAGCATTTGCATATTTTATGAGCATAAAGTTATATGAAATGGATGTCAAGTGTGCTTTTCTTAATGGTTTCTTAGAGGAAGAAGTTTATGTGGCTCAACCCCTAGGTTTTGAAAGTTCAGATTTTCCCAATCATGTTTATAAACTTGACAAATCGCTTTATGGTTTGAAACAAGCCCCAAGAGCTTGGTATGAGCGCTTGTCAAAATATCTTTTAGAAAATGATTTTAAAAGGGGGTTGATCGACAAGACTCTTTTTATCAAAACCAAAGGAAAGTACATTTTGGTTATTCAAATTCATGTTGATGATATATTATTTGGTGCTACTAACACATCTTTGTGCAAGGAATTTTCTGACATTATGTGTAGTGAATTTGAGATGAGCTTGATGGGTGAACTCAATTTCTTTTTGGGATTACAAGTTCATCAATCCAAGAAAGGGATCTTTGTCAACCAAAGCAAGTACACTAAGGATCTTTTGAAGAAGTTGAAGATGGATCAATCCAAAGCAGTCAAGACTCCCATGAGCTCAACATTGTCTCTAGATCAAGACAAGACTGGAATAAGTGTCAATCAAAAGGAGTATCGAGGAATGATTGGATCTTTATTATATCTCACGGCTAGTAGACCTGACATCATGTTTAGTGTTTGCATGTGTTCTAGGTTTCAAGCTGATCCTAAAGAATCTCACCTCGTGGCTGTGAAGAGGATCTTTCGATATCTCAATGGCACTAAGGAGCTTGGACTATGGTACCCAAAGCAAAATGATTTCACATTAATTGGATATTTTGATGCAGATTTTGCAGGCTATAAGGTGGATAGGAAGAGCACATCAGGATGTTGCCAATTCTTAGGAGCATCCTTGATCAGTTGGCACTCAAAGAAACAAAATTCAGTTGCTCTATCCACTGCAGAAGCCGAATACATTGCAGCTGGAGCCTGTTGCTCCCAAATCCTTTGGATAGCTCAACAAATGCGAGATCTTGACATCAATCTCAAAGGTATTCCAATTAAGTGTGACAATAAAAGTGCCATCTCCATCACTAAGAATTCTGTTCAGCATTTAAGAACCAAACATATTGATGTAAGGCATCATTTCATTAGAGACCATGTTGAAAAAGGTGATGTGTCCATTTCATTTATTTCAACTGATTATCAATGGGCTGACATTTTTACTAAGCCTTTGGCAGAGGACAGGTTCACCTTCATAAGTCGAGAGATTGGGATGCTTAACGAGGATGCACTTTCGTAGGGGGAGCATTCCCTTTACGAAAGATAAAATCTACTTAGTGTCAAGACCCTTGAGAACTATGTTAAGGTGTGTGAACTAAATGGTGGATTACATATATCGGATCACATATTTTTGGTTAATATCTTTTTAGATATTTAATCAATTATATTTTTATCGGATTTCAAAATTGCCTATTTATGTTATATTCTTAACCGTTAAGATTTTTTTTTTAATTTTGGAACTAAATCCTTCAGTTTTTCAGTCCGATTTTAATGGAAACATTTGAATTTTGAATTGGAAACTCTTCAAATCTTGCAATGATATCATTACCCTCCCTTGGAACTCTAAACCCGTCCCATCACACTCTCAAATTATTCAAACCCTTCCGCTTTCCCCTTCTTCAACCTCTCAATCTTTTCTAAAGAAACCCTAGCCGATTTCCTCCATGGCACCCAAAACAAAGAAAAATGTCACACCCAAAAGACTTGGCGCCACCCCCAAGGGACGTCAGGCCACTGCCACCTCTCCCACACCTGAACCCACTCATCAAGCCATTGTCCCAACTGTTGTCCAGAGCACCATCGCTAAGAGCACGACCATTGTTACTAAGGGCACTCAAAAGCGCTATGCTAAGAAGCCTCTCAGTGCCAAACAGAAAGGGAAGAGGAAGATTTTAGCTGAGGAAGTGGACGAGGAAGAGGAGGAAGATGACCTCGATGCCATCCTGGAAAGAGATGCTGCCAAGGAAGCCGAGGAGGAAGCCTTGAAGAAGAAAAAGGCCGATGAGGAGGCCGAGCTTGCAAGGAAACTGGTAGAGGAGGAAGCTGAGAGGATTCCGAAGGAAGCTGAAGCCGAGGAGGTTCCATCCGAGGAGGAGCCTGAGGAAGAAGAAGAAGAGCAAGAGGGATCTGGAGATGAAGAGGAAGCTGAAGGAGATGACGCGGGGTCCGGTGAGGACTCGGGGTCTGAGGAAGAGGAGGAAGAATCTCCCTCTCCTTCTCCTCCTCCCCCGTCTCCAAAGAAGCGGAAAGCCCTTGTTGCTGTCAAGCCTCCATCTCCCAAGCGCACCAGGAAGGGAACCCTCAGGAGTCTTGAAGCGCCTGTCAAGAGAGTTGCTCCGACAATTGCTCACAGGAAGAATGCCGACCCACCTGCATATATCCAGGTAAATCAATCCTTGCCCTCCTCTTGGTTTCAAGATGCTGAGACTGCTGGTAAGTGGGTAGATGAGTTTCGAACTCGTAGGGTTTGTTGTTCTGATTTTTTGGATTTTGAGTTCTTCGAAGCTTTGAATTTACCCTGCATTGATCTTCTCAAAAAATCCCCAGCCTGGACCCTTCTCAATCTTGAAACCGTCTACTACCCACAGCTTACCCGTCTGTTTTACATTAACCTTAAAGCCAAACACGACACCAACGGTTGGTCTTTGGAGTCTGTTATCAAAGGGGTTAGAATCTCTCTCAACTCCAATGACTTTGCAGATTTCCTTGGCTTACCTAGCCCAGTTCCACCCTCTGAAATACACCCCTCAAAAGAGAATTGCATCATTCTTGCCCGAGCCAAGGACCTCCTATCCGAAGCATCCAACAACACCTCAAAGCAACTCACCCACTCATCCCTAACCCTTGAGGCAAAAATAATTTTCAACATCATTGTTCGATGCCTCTTACCCCGTCTTAACTCTGGCTCACTCCTTACTGATAATGCCATGGTCTTACTTTACCGCATCCTAAATGGCCTTGACCTTGATCTGGCCAACTCTATCCTTGGAACCATGGCTCATGCTAGAAAATCTAGAAAAGGCTCTCCCCTCCCCTTTGCTACTCTTTTGACCCATCTCTTCAAAGCTTCTGGAATTGATGTCAAAAATGAAGAACAACAGCGTCATATGGGTAAGTTCGACTCTAAGGGCCTTGAAAAGATTGGCATCACTCGGTCTCCCCAATGGACCTTGAGTCTTGCCACTCCTTCAAAAGCTTTTCCCACTGCTTCAGCCTTCGATGAACGCATGGACAACCTAGAGGCTCACTGATGATGCTCCGGACGGAGATGAGCGGGATTTCAAGGAGCTGCAAAAGGAGTTTATGACGGAGATGAGCGGGATTTCAAAGATGCTACAAGGACTGTGGACGAGGCTCACTGATGATACTCCGGACGACGAAGCCTAAACCCTACCCTACCCTACCCTACCCTATCTCTATCCTTGATACATTGCTGGTTTTTGGAAACAATTTCAAAACATTTGGTGACTGTTTTACCTCTTCCCTTTGTTGAAAGACAAAAAGGGGGAGATGATCTGTGGTTGTTTAGACTTTGAAAACCTTTCTGCTTGAAGGTCTTGGAAGACCTTGATTTTTTATTTGGTTTTCGGTTGGATGGCTTTTGCATGCTTTAAAAATTTTGATCCAACATTTGTCTAACCCATGCAGGTACTTAGTCTGATTTCTCTTATATTATTTATGCTTGACTAAGTTGCAGGGATGCACAGGTTTTGTCTTTCATCAAGGGGGAGATTGATAACTCCCTCCCTTGATGAAAATCGGAATAATGTTTCAAAGGCCTTGACAGGATGTTTGTGTCAAAGGCCTTGGAGCTTTAACAGTTGATGAAATCCAAAACCTGTTCTATATGTCCGAATATTATTTAATTTTATTATATACTTCCTTTATATTATATATATATGTATGACTAATCTTTCAGGAAGTTTTTCGAATTGTTTCCTTCCTTGTGACAAGTGTTGAGAAGGTTCAAATCGGAAAAGATTATGGCTTCATTTGTTTCCAAGTTTAGAAGATCTTAAAGATGGCCATGATCTGGAATAGCCGTTGGAGAAGATTCTTGGCGCCGATTTGTCTCAATAAATAGAGAAGGAAGATGAAGACAGAGATAACAAGTGCTACACAAGCTTTCATTCATTCAAGCGAGATCTGTCTTCCAAGTGTACTCTCTGCTAGCGCTCAAGAGTTTGTTGTTTCATTTCAAAGCCTTTAAGAGTCACTGTGAGCTTATAGAATATGTTCATTCATAGTGTTACTCGAGAGTTTGTAACTCGGGAAGTTGCACTAGGCTATTAATTTGTGAGAGTAAGAGGATTGTACTAGATAGCTGAGAGAGGTGGGGCTCTTCTAGATTGGTCTAGGACTCCAAAGGAACGTGAGTTGACTAGATTGCAATTGTATAGGAGAGAGGCTTCTCGGTGAGCTATTAGGATCCTAAGCTAAGCGAATCAATAAAGCCTTTTGAATCCTAGGGTTGTGGAAGAACCCTAGGCGGGGATGTAGGTCAAGTTCGTGCCGAACCTCGTAAATAATTACTCGTGTCCTTTACTTATTGCTTTACCTTATTTCCGCACTTGGTTCGATTATCTAACTTTGTGATTCAGGTTTAATCTCAAAGGGTCTGATACGAGCTCCAAAATTCTTGAGACTTTCTGCGAAAAACGGGCATACTCTATTCAACCCCCCTTTTAGAGTATTTTTATATTACATTGTTTAATATTATCGAACCTTCAGAATGAAATCCCAAAATTTTTGGAGGAATAGGAGAGAAAAAAAAAGGGAAGAAGAAGTTTTAGATCGGAGCTCTCGAGTGCTAGACGGGAACAAACAGAGTTAGATCTCAATGTCAAGCTAAGTCGTGTGCACTGGTTGGGCTGATCTCAATGTCAAGCTAAGTCAATGTCAAGCCAATGTCATGGAGATCGGTCGACGATGGATGAATGCTCACTGGAGAATGTCAGAAACAACATATAATTGAAGAAGACGATTTAACCGAAACCTGATCGAGATCCAATGTATGGTGGCTATGATCTTCTTTTCCCTGGCTCTCTCAGTCAAATGTTTCAGTTTGGGATATGAAAAAACTCCTGGAATAGAAGGCTGTAATCGACGCTCGGTTTGGGTGTGGAGCCGGGGCTGGTATGGTGGTTGTATGGGTGGATGGGTCAGCCTCGACCTCCTTGCTGCAACTACAAAATATGTAAAGATGTGCAATATGATTTTGGAACCCCAAATCTTGAAACTTGATGTTAGACTAATGACATTGGATGTACTTTGCTCTTTTGGTGCTTGCATCTGATTAACAGGTTTGAAACTCCTTGAACGTGGTGTATCGCGGAGAAAAAGAAGAGTGCCTTTATTAAATTTATAAAATATACTAATATCTATACCTAGAATTGGGATTATCGAAATTTCAAAGATGATTATAGGCTCATGAACATTGATACTGAGAGCTTTCTACTAGATGAATTATACTTGAAAATCACTTGGGATTCTTCTACTACTGAGGCCGTGTTTGGAAACGGGATGGGGGTAGGTGGATGGGGATGGAATTTTGGGGATGGAAGGGATGAGGATGGAATTTCGGGGTGGGGGGGGGGGTGGGGGTGGAATTTCGAATCCAGTTTAATCACGTTCGTATTTGGTTGTGGGTTAAAGTTACACATTGCCCCCACTTATTGACATGAAAAGACAAAAATGCCCCTCCAAAATACCCCTTAATTAAAACCCCATCTTCTTCACTTCTCGTTATTTTCAGAAGATTGGGAAGACAAGCGAAGTCGGCGTCTGCGACCTTCACTCCGGGAGCAGCTCATTGCACCTCCGGCCTGCCCCTGTGCTGCCAATGCCTCCAGCCACGTCCGACTCCATGTAAGTCCAGAAACCCTAATTGTGCTATGTTCAGTGAGTTCACATGGATTCGTGGGTCTAGCAGACATGGATTCCCCTTTTTCTGCAGTTGGGGAATTCGGTCATAGTCAATTGGGGGTTTTGGATGCACCGCTCATTAGAGGATATTGGGATTTCGTTCATAGAAGATTGAGGCAGATCCTCTACGGTATTATCCAAATGAGAATAGCCACAAACCAGGTTCGATTAGGGTACAAAGTTTAGAATTTATGGTTATGGCATTGACTATGTTGTCAAGTCATTGAACAAGTTAGAGTGGCCCTTCGTAACGTTCTTAGGACTTGGCAACTGATTTGTGGTCGATTGAATTGCATTGCACCGTCAAATGCTTGACAGGAAACTCGAGCATTGGGCAACTGTTAGGATAATCAATGATTTCAATTATGTGTGTATTTTTGGGTGTTAATACTTAATATTCACATTATTTGTTGTCTTTACTGATTGTATGATTTTGTCGTCCATCACATTTCCCTCAACGAAACCGACCTTTTGAATCGATACACTAGCCATCCTCGTCAACTGCAATATCGTAGCTGCCCATATGGATTCCTCTGCCAAGCTGAAGGGGAAAGGTAAAGGGAAGGCTAAGAAAGAATCGTTGGGTTCTGAGGACAAGAACTATGTCCCCGCTGCTTCTACTAGTCATTGGATTTGACAAAGAAGTTGATGCTTGTGCTCCTAGCATATCAGTCCTTCAAATGGGGCCCCCTCACAAGCACATTCGAGGATGCCACAGGGAAAAGGTGCAACCAGTACACTCTAAAGAACCGAACTCGCGACATGAAGACGATATACCAATCCTGGAATAAGTTGAAAAAAGGGGAGACCGACCTAGGATGGGATCAGGCCAGTGGCACCATAAGGGCACTTGACGAATGGTGGGACAAGAAAATCGCGGTATGTGTTCGGCTTCCCTTTCCCTTCTGTCAATGAAAGAGAGAATGCAATGAAGCGAGTCAACCGACGTGAATTGAATCGCGCAGGAGGATAGCAAATTGGAAAGGTTCTGTAAGAAGGGGATCCCTCTGGACCTGGAAGATTTGTTCCACCATGTGTTCGGAGGCATCGTAGCCACTGGCGAGTACTACGTCGCCCCCTCCATGGACCCGGACGTGCGGGCTGCACAGGTGGCCAACGAGGCTGAGAAAGAGCAGGAGAATGACCCCTCCTTGGAAGATGATGATGACCCCGACGCCCGGGGTGACCCCAACGGGTCACAATATGAGGGTGTTGAACATGAGTTCGACGAGCTGTTCAACACCCCTCGCGCTGAAGCTGCAACGCCCTCCATACAAGACGTTGCCCAGGGTATTGTGGACGACGACGCCTCGCCCCCTAGCCGGGCGCCTGGAGCTTCAGGCCCAGGGCCGTCACATCCGTCTAGGGCTAAGCGATGCCCAAGTTCTGAGACGACCTCCTCCCATAAGAGCTCCAAGCGCAACGTTCGCGTCTTAGAGGGGTCTAGGTTGTTCAAACGCAGCGTCAAGGTCGTCAAAGACAGCACGCGTGAGATCATTGACATACTTCAAAAGGATGAGGACTCGTCGAATGCCCCCAAGACACAACGAAAGAAGTGTTGGATGTTGTGAGGTCGATGGTTGCGGAGGGGCTTTTCACCGAAGGTGACCCCCTATGGTGCTTCAGCTTAGCCATCATCAAATCACCCGAGTGACGTGAGGTCTTCGTTTAGCTTGACAGCAATGTCGCCCGGCTGAAGTGGCTTCGGTGGTTGTATTCGACAAACGATGGTCAGCAGCTGAGCGCCATCCACCTTGGCTCACCGTGACCCCTCGTCTCTCACACCAACTGTTTACATATGATAACCTTGTACATTGATCACCTTCATTTCTGAAATAAGCACACAGTTTATACGCCCTATAGATGTTTCTATTTACTTCATCTGTTCGTTTGTGATTGCTTTTACATACCAGCTCATGAATTTGGTAGATACGATTATGTTGTGGTTGTTATGACTAACGTTGACTGATTATCCGCATGTATGGTGTTCAATCCATTTTTCCCCTTGTAATAAAGTTGTTCCAGGTTGTTGGCTATGGTTCATTGTCATCATCATTCTTGTATGTCCACGCGGAACGATGGAAACGGTCACCGAACGTCGTCGTCGACATCGACGTAGATAAGTGAAGGGCGTGGCTGCATTTTTCGCAATCCTTGGCAAGTGGCTCCCCATTTCAAACCACTACTTCAAACGGGTGCACAAGGTACCCAAGTTCACTGGAGAGTACACCGGGGCACGATGGGTAGACCAGATCCTCACCCACCGTTCAGAGGCAAGAAGCGTTAACACATTCCAGATGGAAAAGGCTGCCTTTATTCGACTGTGTGGGATGCTGAAACACCAGTACGGTCTTCGGGGGTCAGTGCAACTTTTTGTGATGGAGAAGGTTGCTATCTTCGTCAATACCATGGCTTGGGGGTCCAGTCAGCGAATCTCCTGCGAGCGTTTCCTCCGATCGACATACACAATTTCTTAGACGATATCGGAAGTGCTAGACGCCATATGCAGGGGGAGATGTAACGAGTTCCGCGGTCTAGAAGGGGACTTGATCCGTCCTCGCGACCCTCATTTCAGAGCCATACCTGAGTAGATTAGGAATGACAACTGGTATTGGCCGTACTTTGTTGTAGGAGGAAATCGAGTTCAAAATATAAGAATATAAATCAAATCGGATTATGCCCACGCAAATGATTACAAGACTTTCTCCTGATGTAGAAACAGAAAGTCAAGATCGATCATCGAGGAAGCATGTCAGCGGATCTCAGGTAGCGGAAGAATCTCACAAACGGAAGTCAACTCAGGGTACTCGACCTCGACTATGTGGTAGTCGACAGGGGTCAGGTACTGTCGATTTCGAGCAAGCAGTGAATCCAAGCAACAGGTGTGGTCGACGTCGACTAGGTCTCCTTAACATCGAGTAGGTTCTAGTCAAAGTCGAGTAAAGCTGGTCGATCTCGAGTACCTGCAGAGACAGAAACGAGAGTGATCTTGCTTGATCGAGAAATCAGTTGTCGACGTCGACCAGGGTAGGTCGAAATCGAGTAGGTAACTGTAACGAAACGAATTGCAAACTTCAAATTAAACAATGTAAAAGAAAACTTCCAAGACCGGGGTTTGCAACAACGATAACCAAACATGCATAAGGCAAGATAAAGAGAGATAATCATGCAATCACATCAAAGGAACAAGCTTTCACCTTTTCCAACAATTAGACAACTTTCTCAAAAAACCTAATTGTATCTACTAATTTTATGTTTATAATCCAAGTTGTTAACCTGGATCTCTATTAGATAGGTAATAAACATATAAAAGGTAGTGGATGATCAAAACACAATAAAGGTTGAATCTTTATCTCAAGCATGCATGGCTATCGTCGGGCTCACCCCGACCCTAGAAGTGGGTGGACTACTCGCTCTTCATCGTAGGAAAAGGCATCAATAATAAAAGAAAACTAACTTGCATTAATAAAATAAAGTAAAGCTTACAGCCGATCGAAGCCAAATTGCTCTCGCTCTCCAACTCTTCTCGGCCTCCACTCTCTCTCTCTCTCTCTCTCTCTCTCTCTCTCTCTCTCTCTCTCTCTCTCTCTCTCTCTACTCGATGTAACTAATGGCTTGTCTTGGATGATTCTAAAAACCAACCCCTAAAGCCTTATTTATAGTGTTCCATGTAGCTATTCTAGGAAGGAACAACTATATCTAAATCTAAAACTTTCTATCTAATAACATAAGATAAAACATTAACGATAAAGGAAATAAATCTATAAAGGAACCTAGGACTAATGTGGATAAATTCCTCTTGACTTGATAGATCTTGATGTGGATGGATAGAATTCCGCATATCTTCTCTTGCAAGCAATTCTATCTTCTCGGCACAACTCGATCTCGAACTCGTTTGGATTGTACTCGACATCGAGTAGACTTACTCGACGTCGACTAGAACTTTTCCGCCTGGGTTGCACTCGAGCTCGAGTAGGATTCGGACTCAACGGGTGTACTCGACTTCAACCAGGCTCTTCAATGTCGAGTAGAGTTGTTTTGCTCGAGTGCTCCTACTCGACTCCGTGTAACTTTCTGGCTCCTGGTGTACGTGACTTCGACCAGATGTGGTCGACGTCGAGTAGAATTGTCGGCTCTCAGCATTCGGCTCTGTACTCGACTCCGTGTAACTTTCTGGCTCGTGGTGTACTCGACTTCGACCAGATGTGGTCGACGTCGAGTAGAATTGTCGGCTCTCAGCATTCAGATCTGTTCTTAAAACGCACTTTCCCAAGTCCTCGTTCGTCGGATTGACGCATATGAGTATGCGTCGAAGCACCATTCTCAGCTCTCATGAAAACATCAAAGCTTGATTCAGAATGATGAATGTCGAAAAATGTCCTTTTCTCCAGCAGCACCATTCTCAGCTTCTTCATCACTTTCCTTTAAGCTTCAAAGTGCGTCCGATTTCTGCGAAATTAAACAGAAACTAGTGTAGACTCCATAATTTGGCAAATAAGTGTAAACTACATAGAATATGTGCTATTCTAACCCAAATGTATGAAATGCTTTACAGAAATCGATATAAAAGCAAGTGTAAAACATGGAAAATTAGGCTCACAACATATTTCAAGGGTGCAATTGGCGCTATTAACGACACGCATATTAAGGCGATCATTCCGAAAGAAGACCAGATCCGGTTCCGATGCAGAAGGGCACACCAACGTACAACGTCATGGCTGTCTACGACTTTGACCTTCGATTAACATTCATATCCGCTGGCTGGGAGGACAGTGCGCACGACGCACGTGTGTTCGATCACGCATTGAAGACGACGGCCCTTCGGTTCCCCCATCCACCGCCAGGGAGGTACTATCTATGCGATAAGGGCTACGCTTTCTGAAATGGGTACATGATTCCTTACTCGATGACGAAGTAACACCACCCGAGCTTCGTCGCATCCCAACTGAAAAACGAGAAAGAAGCCTTCAACAAGTCACACTCTTCCCTCCGAGGAGCGATAGAGAGGTCCTTCGGGGTGTTGAAGATGAAGTGGAGGATCCTCCGTCAGCTCCCCAAGTATCCGATCCGTAAGCAAATTTCTATCATTATTGCGTGCTTCGCCCTTCACAATTACGTGCGGGATTCACGCGATGCTTCGGATTCCGACAAAGAAGACGATCCAAGGTTCATGGAGCCTCCGATGGGGAGTGACATCCCATCCGACGGGGACGGCAACGAAGATGCATACGACGCGGGAGAGGATGTTAGATATGAGGACGATGACCCCTTTTTCCCCTTCGACGAGGCTCCAGGGTCAAACGCAGAGATCAAGGCACTAAGGGACGACATTGCTCAACAGATTTGGAACGACTGTCGCAAGGGCAGGTGAAGCTTGGATGCGAGATGCAGTAGAGTGTGTCCTTATGTCCTTTTGTCAGAACTGATGTAAGTTATCAACACTTGGATGCGTATAGTCGTCACATTTTGTATAAGACATATTCACAAATGTCTCTAATGTAGCGACTGACAGTTTCTACAATGACAGTCGCATTTTGTAGAAGACATGAACGAAGGAAAAGGTTTAAAGTAATGCAACATCAATTGTACTTGAGGAATATGCATATAATATATAACTTACGGAAAATGTTTGGGTTACAACCGTTAGGATAATGCACCATTGCAAAAGGGGGCACTACTACATTAAGAGGCCACTGTGGCATTCGAAAACCGTCATATAAAGTTCCAAACCCGCCACTTAAAGTCTAAGGTAGCGGTTTTTTTCATCGCTACATCAGGTCGCGCTACCTTAGCTCAAATGTGGCGTTTTTTTAAAGCAAATGTAGTGGAATGTATCCAATATACTTAACCGCCACATAAGACAAAAAAAAAACGCTACCAAATAACCTAACGTAGCGGTTTTCTCTAAATTGTTACATATTTATAGGTGGCGGTTTTAGGAGTTTTAGTGACGGTTTTGGGAACTTTGGTGGCGATTTAGGGAGCTTTGGTGGCAATTTTTAAGAGCTTTGGTGGCTGTTTCGAGAGTCCTAGGTGAGAATTTTTAAACGATTTGGTGGCGGTTTTGAGAATCACAAATGGTCGTTTTTTGGCGTAGTTGGTTTGTTTAATTTATTCATTCTGATCTGTCAATATATAAATTATAATGGCAAAATTTCATAAATATTAATACATACGTTCTTAAGTAAATAAAAAAGGTATTCATACTTAGAAAGTTTACCATTGACCTTAAGATTTCATACAATATATGTGCATGAATTGACTTGCTACAAGTACTTGAAGCTAAGAGATCGAAGAGCTAGGTATGTCAAAGTTCACCTAAAGCACAAAATAAACAGTTGCAAGTACTTGATGCTAACCCAATCACTTGATGAATTGTTTATCTTGGCAAATTTCCCTTAACAAAATGGAGTCAAGTGCTTAATTAATGCACAAACTAGCTATAACTAGCCAACTAGCTAGCCATATATATATATATATATATATATATATATATATATATATATATATATATATAGAGAGAGAGAGAGAGAGAGAGAGAGAGAGAGAGAGAGAGAGAGAGAGAGAGAGAGGTTATGGTGTAAACACCTCTTAGGGTGAAATTTGTGAACAAATCTTAACCATCAAATTGAGTAGAATGAATGGTGTTGATTAATTGTTTTTTTTTATTATATTTTTAAAAAAGATAAAAAAGTAAAAAGAAGCCCACGTGATATTAGGCGCGTGCATAGTGTACATTTGGTAGATTCTACGGTTAGGCGCCCTAGTAACCACGTTCTAGTGACACGACTCGACTTACTTCGGATGCTAGTCGTGCGGCTCTTAGGCACTTTTCTCGATCAGTGATTAAGTCAAGCCTTAAAGTTGTGCGGAAGAGAGATGGCTAAGAACTCCGAAAGTTATTGGAAGCTTGTAGGAAGGCTTTGTGTGGGAAATGAGAGCTTTGATTGCTTGTGAAATGCTTGGATGGTTACAAATGGTGGGGTGGCTCCCTATTTATAGCCAAGGCCCCAAATGCTTGGAAAATTCTAGACCATGTCTTTGCTAGGTCTTTCTAGATCTTTCCTAAGTGGGCTAGGCTTCCTAAGTCTTTAGAATTCTCTAGGACTTCCTATACATGGCTAAGAGTCTCCACAAGTCTCCGTAAGGTTCCGGAGCCTTCTATACATGGGTGGAGATCTCCATAATATTCTCCAAGGTTCTAGAACCTTTCGGACATATCTAGATTAGTCCGGAAGCTAGCGGAGGCATCACCGGGTTTTTCCGGGGTCAGAAACGCGGCCCGTTATAGTCTCCCCCACTGATTCTCGCAACGCCCTTGTTGCGGTGTCCTCATAGTGCTCGATCTTGTCCTTGAATTGCCACAAGGACTCAGCTGGTTCCCAAGACATCTCGAACTCTGGTAGTCCCTTCCATCGGACTAAGTATTCGAGCCTCGGACGTCGGTACTTCTGACGCACCTCTCGATCGGATACGATCTCTTCGACCTCTCGGTCGAATGATGCCTTGACGCCCATGGGTGCCCGTTGGTCTCGACCTCGGGAAGGATCATCTTTGTCTTCGTGATAAGGCTTGAGCATACTCACGTGGAAGACCGGATGAATCTTGAACTTTGGCGGCAACTCTACCTTGTAGTCGGCCTTGCCGATCCTCTTGAGAACTCTGAAAGGTCTTTCGTACTGCCGTATTAAGGCCTTGTGTAGCCCCATATGCCGCATGATAAAGTGAAGCTTTACGAGTACCATGTCTCCTACTTGATACTCGATGTCCCTTCGACGCTGGTCTGCCCACTTCTTGGTGCGCTTGTTCGCCTTGTGAAGGCAAGCCTGCGTGAGATCCAGCTCCTCTTGCCATCCTTTAGCGAACTTGTAAGCCGCAGGAGTTGGACCCTTATAGCCCGAGTTGATGGTGCTCGGGGTGCTCGGCTGGAATCCCATCACGATCTCGAACGGACTTTTCCCTGTGGACTCGTTCCGTTGGAGGTTGAACGAGAACTGGGCAACATCAAGGAGCTTGGGCCAGTCCTTCTAGGATGCGCTCACATAATGTCTCAAGTACGTCTCGAGCAAGTTGTTGGCCCTCTCGGTCTGTCCGTTGGTCTGGGGATGGAAGGCTGTGTTGAACCTCAAGTCGGATCCAAATAGTTTGAACAACTCAGTCCATAATCGCCCCATGAACCAAGAATCACGATCACTGATGATGGTCTCGGGCAGCCCCCAATACTTGACGATGTGCTTCAGGAAAAGGCGGGCTGCTTCCTCGGCAGGGCACTCTTTAGACGCCGGGATGAAGGTAGCATACTTTGAGAGTCGATCCATGATGCCTAGAATACTCCCATATCCCTCGACCTTGGGTAGTCCCTCGATGAAGTCCATGCTGATGCTTTGCCAAGGTCGTTCCGGCACGGGTAAGGGCTCCAATAGCCCGACGGGTAGCCGCGGCTCAATCTTGTCTTGTTGGCACACAAGACACGTTCGGACATAAGTCTCCACATCATCGCGGAGCTGCGGCCAATAGTAGCGCTCCTCCACAAGCGTCAGGGTGCGAGTGACTTCTGGGTGTCCGGCCCACTTGGAGTCATGGCATTCCCGGAGGACTTCTCTCCGTAGTCCTCCATAGTGGGGCACATAGACCCGTCGTCCCTTCGTGTATATAAGGTCTCCTTCGATCCAGAATCTCCTCGTCTTTCCCTCTTGAATGGCCTCCTTGAGTGATCTCGCGGCTGGATCTTGATCGAGACCTTCTTTGATATGCTCGTCCAAAGCCCCTTGTGGCATGCTAATGGCAAGTAACTCGACCTTCCGGCTTAGTGCATTGGCCACGACATTTGCCTTGCCCGGTGATAGCATGCATTTAGGTAGGCATATTAGGTTGCATTTAGCATGATTTAGATGTGCATAATGCATGGTTTAGGCTAGAATTGCATTTATACTTGTATTGTTGGTAGAGTCGGAATCTACACGCTTTTATGGATTATTTCAGGTATATGTGAATCCGATGAGGAATGAGGAAGCTCATGGATGAAGGAAGAGTGAAGAGGAGGAAGAAAAGTGAAGAGCCCGGGAGCGGAATCGAAGTTAGAGAGCCTAAGTGAAGAACAAGTCAGCAAAAGTTGTCGCCAGACATGCTGAACTTGTTTCGCACTTTCTGGAGGCCTCGGTTGTCCGATTGACTATTATGACCATGCGTTGGAAAGCTCTTTTCGAGATCTACAACTTTCGTGTTGACATCGGGACCAAATTCGAAGAGGAAAAATCGCTGTGAACAGTAAAAGCCGCCCCGCGGCCCGAAGCTCGGACGAAGGTTTTCGCTAATCGCCGGCCGCCCCGCGGCCTAGGGTGGCTGCCCCGCGGCCCTCGCAGAAACACACCGTTCAGAATTGGACTTTAATTAGGGTTTTTTATATTGTTTTTGACCGACTTACTAAAGTCTTTTAAGAGACATTTTAGGTTATTCTTTCATGAACCTTATGCACTCTATTCCATTGTTGAGCGCGCCGTTGAGCATGAGCAACTAAACTCTCAAGGTTTCGCCTACAGTTTGGATATTTGATTGTTGAATTGTGAGTTTCTTAATCTAGTTCTTATTCCTATTGCAATGTTTTGACTTCCTTGTACTTAATTGCTTGAATGTGTTTTATTCTCTCTGGCCTGATCAACTAGTTAGAGTAGATTCATTCAATTGCTAGGGTTTTGCAGATTCCTCGTAGCGAACCTTAACCCAAGTGGCAATCATATCCCTTTAGGACTCGTAGGACTAATTGGATGTGTAGGAAGTTGAATACATGTTGAATATCGACTCGTAGCTTGATATTATGTGTACCTTGGTTAATTCATAATCTTAATGCTATCTCTAGGTTGAATCTTAACCGTGTTAGGGTTATTTAGAGATAAGGGTTGCTAGGACTCGTAGGACTAGTAATCTACCTAAGATCTGGACAAGGACATTGATAGGAAAAGACAAGAACTAGAGGTTGAAACAAGGATCGAATTCATCAATTAAAGTGATAAATTGTAGGTGAACCTATTGATCTCCACTGAATTCTACAATCTATTATTGTTTGCTTGCTTCCGCTTTGATAAAAGGCGGATCTTTTCACACCAAAAACCCCCATCTTCTTACTAGCGATTAGAATTGACACTTGAATTTATTAGATTTCCCTGTGGATCGAGCTCTTGCTTACACACTATACTAGTTGTGAGTTTGAGTATTCTTTGGCAAGAACAACGACAGGTTTTCCTCTTGTCACCCGGCTTATACTCCAGCTCATAATCGAACTTTGCAAGGAAGTCTTGCCACCTTGCTTGCTTGGGCGTCAGCTTCTTCTGGCTTTGGAAATAGCTCGTGGCGACGTTGTCCGTCTTCACCACGAACTTGGACCTGAGAAGGTAGTGACGCCAAGTCCTTAGGCAATGGACGATGGCCGTCATCTCCTTCTCTTGAATGGTGTAGCGCCGCTCAGTGTCATTAAGCTTCCGGCTCTCGAAAGCTATGGGATGCCTCTCTTGCATCAATACTCCTCCGATAGCAAAGTCGGAGGCATCGGTGTGAACTTCGAAAGGCACCGTATAGTTGGGCAGGGCTAGCACGGGCTCCTCAGTCATAGTCCTCTTAAGTCGGTCAAAGGCCTCCTAGCACTCCAGACTCCACGCCCACGTTACGCCCGTCTTGAGAAAGTTTTTAAGTGGGGTGGCGATGTGCGAATATCCCTGCACGAACCGACGATAATAGTTGGCTAGCCCAAGGAAGGAGCGAAGTTCAGGTACCTTAGTCGGCGGCTCCCAGTCCACGATCGCCTTGATCTTTGCCGGGTCCATGCGTAGGCAGCCACTTCCCACAATGTGGCCAAGGAAGGGCACTTCCTTCTGGGCAAATGAGCATTTCTCTTTCTTCACATAGAGCTCGTGCTCTCTTAGAACTTGAAAGACTTGCCGCAAGTGCTCCACATGTTCCTCAAGGTTGCGGCTATAGATGACTATGTCATCAAGGTAAACCACCACGAATTTATCAAGGAAAGGATGGAGTACCTTGTTCATCAAGGTGCAGAAGGTTGCCGATGCGTTGGTTAGCCCAAAGGGCATAACTATTAACTCGTATGCCCCGTACCGAGTCACGCACGCCGTCTTCTCCTCATCGCCTTCTGTGATCCTCACTTGATAGTACCCGGACCTCAAGTCGAGCTTTGTGAACCATCGAGCATCTCCAAGTCGATCAAAGAGCTCGTCAATGAGAGGGATCATGTACTTGTTCTTGATGGTCAGCTTGTTCAGCGCCCGGTAGTCGATGCACATACGGAGACTACCATCGTGCTTCCGTTGGAACAAGACGGGCGCTCCATAGGGGGACTTGGATGGACGGATGTAGTCTGCATCAAGCAAGTCCTTAAGTTGCTTCCTAAGCTCCTCCAGCTCTGGCGGGGCCATGCGATAGGGTGCTCGGGCAGGAGGCTGGGCTCCGGGCACCAACTCGATCTTATGATCGACTTTCCTTTTCGGAGGAAGTCTCTTCGGAAGCTCGGGTGGCATCACGTCTTGGTATGCTTCAAGGACTGCACATACCTCGGGTGGAGCCTTAGTCTCCTCCACCGTCGACTCTTCCACCTTGAGAGTCGCTAAGTAAGTAGGCTCCTCGCGCCTTAGCCCCTTAGCAAGTTGAATAGCCGAGACAACATGGGGGCTTGGACCCGTCTCTCGCCGGACTTGCACCACACATTGGTGTTCCGGGTCCAAGATGCATATGCAGTTGGCGAACGGCACAAGGAGAGCATGGATACGATCGAGGAAGTTAAGACCGATAACAAGATCATAGTCATCCAGGGGGATTACCTCGATCGGGACCTTGCCGGTCCAGTCGCCTAGCTTCACCTCAACTCCTCATGCGATCCCAAGGGTCGGCACTTCCTTGGAGTTCACGGTCTTGATCCACCCATTGCTCTCGGACACCACAAGTCCTAGCTTCCTAGATGTGCCTTCGGACATGAATAAGTCGGAAGCTCCGGTGTCAACCGAGGCACTAAGCTTTGTCCCCGCTACCACGGTGTCTGCGAACATTAGTCCCTTCTTCTTGGCGAGTCCTTTCGCCTTGATGGAACTTAGCATGATGGTGCCCAGCTTCAAGGTGTTCGCCTCGGATTCTCGCTCCTGCAATGCTATGGCGTTCAGCTTGGCCTTTGTCGGACAGTCCTTCATCGGGTGGTTCCCATCGCAAAGGAAGCATGTCAAGGGCTGGCTCTCCGGTCTCTTGCCCTTGTTTCGATCCCACCACGGCTTGTCCTTGGTCTTAGACTCCTTGGACTCCTTAGACTCCTCGTCGCTCCTCGGGGACTTAGGCTTGCTCCTCTCACGGTCCCTACCGGTATGTCCCTTGTTCTTCGAGGAGTTTCCGCTCTCTTGTCCCTTAGTGAACTCGAACAAGGAGTCAGCGGTGGTCATGGCGTCGGTTATGTTGGCAACGTTCCGACGTTGGAGCTCTAGCTTTGCCCATGGTTTGAGTCCATCCATGAACCCAAAGAATGCCTCCTCCTCACCAATGTTGGTGATTTGGAGCATGAGCTCCGAAAACTCCTTGACATACTCACGCATAGTCCCTCGTTGCGTGAGTCGACGAAGCTTGGCCCGGGCTTCGTCGTTGGCATAGGTGTGGCAGAATTGCTTCTTGAACTCAGCTTCAAAGTCGGCCCAAGTTGTGATCGGGGCACCTCCAGCCCGGTCACTCGTTCTACGCCTCCACCAAAGTAAGGCTATATCGGAAAGGTAAAGGGTTGCAGTACTTACCTTCCGTTCATCGTCCGTGATCCCCACCACTCGGAAGTATTGCTCCATGCCCCAAAGGAAGTTCTCCACATCCTTCGCTGACTGGCTCCCCTTGAACTCCTTCGGCTTAGGTGTGTCCACCTTTTGCGCGGGAATGATGGTTCCCCCAAGCATGCCGGCACCCACTACCGTCTTGCATGTCTCGAGCTCCCTCTCGAGCTTCTCCATCTTCTCGCGCATTGTCACCACCAACTCCTCAAGAGTCTCATTGCGCCTGGTCACGGCCACCACCATGGCCTAGAGATCATCGTCCTTCTTGGACAGATCTTCATGGGCACCCTTGAGATCATCGACGGACTTCTCCATGTCGTCGACCCTTCCGACGGTGTCCTCGATGTTGTCACGGACCTCTCCCATGGATAACTCTATCTTCTCCAAGCGAGCCTCAAAGCTTGCCAAGATGTCCTTGGAAGCCCCACGGGTGGTCTTCTTCTTCTGGGTTTGATCGAAAACATCGGGTGTGGGAAACTCGGCCATCTCGAACCTTATGCTCTGATACCACTTGACACAACTCGACTTACTTCGGATGCTAGTCGTGCGGCTCTTAGGCACTTTTCTCGATCAGTGACTAAGTCAAGCCTTAAAGTTGTGCGGAAGAGAGATGGCTAAAAACTCCGAAAGTTATTGGAAGCTTGTGGGAAGGCTTTGTGTGGGAAATGAGAGCTTTGATTGCTTGTGAAATGCTTGGATGGTTACAAATGGTGGGGTGGCTCCCTATTTATAGCCAAGGCCCGAAGTGCTTGGAAAATTCTAGACCATGCCTTTGCTAGGTCTTTCTAGATCTTTCCTAAGTGGGCTAGGCTTCCTAAGTCTCTAGAATTCTCTAGGACTTCCTATACATGGCTAAGAGTCTCCACAAGTCTCCGTAAGGTTCCGGAGCCTTCTATACATGGGTGGAGATCTCCATAATGTTCTCCAAGGTTCTAGAACTTTCTGGACATATCTAGATTAGTCCGGAAGCTAGCGGAGGCATCATCGGGTTGTTTTGGGGCCGGAAACGCGGCCCGTTACACTAGTTCTACCATTTCTACTCTAGACTTTGTACACTCATTTGGCTTCTTCTTTTTTGTTCCAGTTTTTTTTCGTTTCGTTTTTTTTTTTAATATATTTGTTGACGTAATAATTGTGATAATTGTGAATAAATTATATTATTCAGTTAAATTTCAAAGATTATTCGTATATAAGGGAACAATTGTTCCGTTCAACGAAATTTGAGAGATTATTCGGTTAAATTTAAGAGATTATTCGTAGGTAAGATGACGAATATTGTTTGTGTGTTTATTAGTTTTGGGGGTTAAAAGATTTATTAATAAATAGGGAGCCACCCCACCATTAAGTTTGAAAAAATTATCTATAAAAACTATGCATTGTTCAATGAGTGGTCTTTGAGAGATTATTCGGATAAACTCAACAAATTATTCGTATATATATAAATGCAATATTTTTGTCATGTTTTCTTGTGTAGTTGAGAATGCATGAGTTATCCATAGCAATAATTGAATTGTTCATTTTAATATGTAATAAATTATTCATAGAAATGTCTTAATTGTTCATTGATATCTGATAAATTATTCGTAAAAATGTATATATTCTTCGTTGATATCTGCTAAATTATTCGTAGATATAATTGAATTAATGAGTAGTTATTTGTAAGGATTTATTTTATCCTAATATATTTAAAATTAGTATAGTAGAAATAACTAAATTATTCATAAATCCATGTTTTCACTTTGGAATTCATATATAAATTTGGAAATGTAAAAGCAACCATTGGTTCTTTTTTTTAATGTCGAGTTTTTTTTCCGATGTTGAGTATTTTTTCAACCAGTATATACATTATTGAGTAATTTTATGACGTTATTCACACACACACGCTAATATGGTTGTGAAAAACTAATTATCTATATAAGAATTATTCAATAATGTGTGAAGGATTATTCGTAAATATAAATTAATATGCTTTCTAAAAAAAATTATTGGTATATATAAGTGCGAATATGGATGTGAAAGACTATTCATACATATATTAGAATTATTCAATAATATGTGAATGATTATTCGTACGCAGACGAATTATTTATGACCTTTTGTTTTTATTTGGTAACAATATTGTCCGCGCTGAAACAATATTATTTGTGTAAAGATAAATTATTTATGAATATAAAAGATTATTCCTACCATTTCTAAACCCGGACTAAGAAGGTTTCAAATTGATTGTATCATTTCTTTAGTTTTTGGAAGCATACAAACAAAACCAAATTTGAGCCGTAATTTTTTTTATAAAAAATTGATGGGGCCAGTAGTGATTTCCCATTTTCAGATTTGTCTGCCTAAAAAAAAAAACAAAAAAACAAACAGCTTTCGGTTTGTTTTTGTACCACACGAGCAAGGACTTGGGATGAAGTCTGAACCGCCGATTTCACTCAATTTAAAGACTCAGATTTGTTCACAAATTGTATCCTAAGAGGTGTTTACACCGGAACCACCCCCCTCACAAATTATATATATATATATATATATATATATATATATATATATATATATATATATACACACACGTACCCATGCCATATATGCAACCACCGTGTCGTTTTTGCAAATAACAAAATAGGTCGATCATAATCTTCAAAAAGGATTAAATACACTTGACCTTGACTGGTTGATCAAAATGCATCATCGATCTTCATTCATGTAGAGAAAAAAATAAGGATATATATATATTATTCAAATGACCAAAGAGTTAGAAGATTGTCTTATAATTAATACACATACACAATTTTTATTTTTGGATAAAAAGACCACCACTTTTTCTGGATAATACTGCAAGAACATGAACGATTGGAGATCCACTCTATTGGGGTAGGTCGATCAAGTTACGTTGTTGATGCTACCAAGACCTTAAGCTAGATGAATGCAATGGTGGTTTGGTGTTTATCATAACATGGAGCTAACTTATTTTATGCTGATGCAATACAATCTGCGGTAAGGAAAGTTAGTCCAATGAAGGAATGAAAGAAGCTTTGGGCTTTCGTAAAAGCTTTTGCTGAATTTTCCAGCCACTTCTTTTCTTCTCAGCTATTTTCTATAAACACAAATCTAAAGGTTAAGCCTGAAACCCTTCAAATTGAAGCTAGAATTAGACACTCTTTTCGATCAAGTGTTCATTGAATCAAATTAACCAAAAAATGAACTGATCAAGTATTTATTGAAGCTAGATTTATACATTCTTCGATATAACTAGGGAGTTATGTTGCATGAATGTTAATCATAGCTCAAATGCATCTCTTCATTAGAGGCAACCATAAATTCCCCCACACAGCAGAACCATCAATGCCTATTTGTCATAACTACAAAAATGCCTATAGGCTTCAATTTCAACCAACCCCCGAAAGTCCATCAGCACACCCAATAACAGAAAATGATCAATAACAAATGACCATAAGTATAACAAGAAGATGAGGACAATGAAGAAGAAAGTTTATCAGTTTTTGAGGATCAATATATGAATAATAGAATGCATAACCTATGGCAGACTAGAGTGACTAGTTGAATCGTCGCTGACTGAATGGTTTGGAGAGTTAGATGCATCTATGTCCTTTTCTTGAAAATTTGGAAGAACCAGATTCATTCCAGGGTTAGCCTCCTTTACCTTAGATAACAGTTGAGTTAAAATTTCTTCCAAACGTGTTGCTAATGTCTCTTCAAAGTGTGCTGCAATTTCTTCTCTTACTTTTCCCTCCATTTGTTTTGTGATGCTCTCTAAGAAAACCGATAGGACTATGAATGGTGTCTTTCCATCCTTGCTCTTCACCTTTGACTCCGTGACACCTCTCTCATACAAACGCATGCGGCCACTATGTTCCTTCTTAGTGATAACATCAAAATATGGATCACCTTTTCTACTTCCATCCTCTAATGTTGTTAGAGTCTTCATTTTCTTCTATTACAGCCAAAAAAAAAAAAGAAAAAATATATTAGGCTAAATAAATAAGGGCATCTTATGCAAACAAGAATAATTTGACAATTGGTAATGCTAATGTACGAGCATGCAAAGCTGAGAAACATGAAACATAACTAGTTTCTTTTTTCCATTGATGCACCGATGAAAAAAAAACAGAGACATTGATTGTGGAGTATATTGAAAAGGTGAAAGATTATGCTCACAATATTTTCTAGAGTGTCTTCATTTTGTGTAACGTAGGTACGTCCAGCAGTCCGCTTTCTCGATTCTATGTACACTTCCGCTTGTGATGGAAACTTCTTGTTTGGTTCATCTTGTTGCTTTTCATATATGGTACAAAAGAATAAGATGAATCTTAATTAGAAGTCTATAAGTTAAAGCAGTTAACATTGTAAAAGAATGAAGGAATTACGGTTCATCAAGGACAAAAAACATTACCAACTTATGACGTAACATAGCTAGCGATTTTGGACCCATGGTATGCATGTCACTTTGCATTTCTCAGTTCCTTTTGTTGGTTGCACTTCTTTCCTATGAATTAGAATTAAAAACATACCATAACGTTACTGGAAAAAGAAGAATGAGGTGTATAGGTAACTAAATGTGTGTTAGTTGTTACAATTATACAAAAGATACATATATACCTTTGCTACATCTGTTTCCCAGTATTGTACAAGTTCCGTCCATTGATCTACTGAAACCGGCTCAGGACGATCAACCAACCTTTCCTCTAAGGTCTTATGTGGATAGTAATGCATGTCCTCCAATCTTTATTTGTAAGACCGCCACAAAACATTAACAGTTTGAAGCACATACTTCTTACCTTCATTTGGGACTATGTATCGCTTCTGGAAAAAAATGATAAATTGAAAGAGATATTAATAAACATATATACATATAAGGATAATGAATTAAGATCGGAAAGTAGCATGCACAAGTATATTACCGTGACATATTCCCAAATTTTCTCCTTTGTCGGCACATAAGTCCAGCTTATGAAATTCAATGGATCAAGAATAGGGTCTTAGCCACAGTTCCTAAAAAGCGGCTGAACCTCTCCACAATTTCTTGGGTTGGCCCTACTGGTTGTTGCATACTATTTAAAATAATAGCATCACGCTTGCCCATTGTACGAGCATGCACTTCCAACAAAGCAGTTCTCCCTCGATGCCTCTTCTCTTTAGGCACTAGGTAAAAATATTACATGTCAAATGTGTTACGACATGAAGAAAAGAAGGCAAAAAACTTTTATATATATGATGTAAACTACTTGCATTCTCATTTCTTAAGCATATATAAGTACCACTATCAAACAAGAATAAAAAGAGTTTGAGCCTCGGTAAAGTCTATATGGTGAGTCATTTGATGATGTTATTAAGAAAATAAATTGAGGAGATGTCACAATTTACATTCACCCAAAGAAGACTATTTCAAGAGAGAGTAAAAGATAAAGTTGAATATTCAACTAACAGTTTAAATTCAAGTCAAGGTCTCAATCCAAATGATATAAATTAATAGAGATCAAGGAGTTTAAAGGAACTACCATTGTGCATTCAGGATGAGCAACTACCTGGATTCTCGTTCCTGGCATTATTGTTTTCAGCACTTTCATTTTCAGCAACTTGCACGTTTCTAGCAACTGCTACAACTGTCTCATCTTCTACTTCATTTACATTATTTTCAGCACCCTCTTCAGAAGCCATCTCATTTATATCTTCAGAAGCTTGCGGTGAGATATGATCATGATTGCGGAGATGCACATCATTATTTTGAACAGTTGAATCTTGTCATCTCATGTTCACATATGCTAGCAGAGAACCAGGGGCACAATAAGCCTTTTGGTTTTGTGGCATCAAAGACACCATTTTAGACGATTGTGCTTCATCTTGTCCCCGAGTCTTTGATTTATTATGTTGAATTCTTACATTAGTTGAATCCTTCTTACCTCTTGAACACTTCATATTCATTGGCACCTACAAAATGTGTCATTATAGTCATAAAATGACCAGTGACAAGTTGTAAAATCAAACAAAGTAGGAAATGCATGCTCTATTAGGTTCACTCAAGGGTTGCGACTGAGGATCACGATCGTGGTTATCAACCTTTTCACAGTTTAAGAAAATAGCAACGAAATTATATGTATCCATACAATTAAAATTAAAGCACCTATAAAATCTTAAATTCTTAACAAGTCTATTCAAAGGGTCATTGTACCTCCAATTGACAATCCATATCTTCACCTTCTTCTGATAAGTTGCCTTCATTCTGTAGATTTTTTAAGACTTGTTCCAACCTTTTGCGAAGTGCTTCATTTGCTATTAACAACTTAGCATCACAACCAACAACTTTCATTTTTTCAGCATTGGATAATACTCGTTTCAACCTTTGTTTGTCATACTCGGGGATGCATTCTTTCTGTTGTGAAGGCTTGTCCCTCTTTCCCATCTCTTCAAGACAATATAATAGTATGGATTTTATATTTCTCTTACTTATTTAGGAAAATACTAGCATATATGTCACAAATTACACTCCTAACACCCCACTTAATAAATTTCCTTTAACAGAAAAATAATGCAAAATAACCTTACTTGATAACGATCAAGGCCAATTCCAAAAGCTATAAAAGTAAAGCCTCCTAACAGCCTCCTAATATGGTGATGTACCCCACAGGTGCAAAAATCCATGTACCATGATTAGTTATGCACATCAAAATATATTATGAGGATTCTACATTTTCCTCTTTTCTAAAGTCGTCTCTTGCAAAAATAGATAAAATATCTTTGAAAATAGATGACTACTTAAATAAAGCAGAGACATGCAACCTCATACAAACCCTATTTTAAACGCCTAACTCACCAGGTGATTAATAAGGGAGTAAAATAATTAATTCGAACAAAAAAAATTAGAAGACAAAGAGAAGGAAACAAACCAGAAAAGTGGCGAAGCATATTGATCACACCGTAGGGAAGAAATATAGGACTAATTGCTGCCATGAGGAGAAGAACGGTTGGTGTAAAACTGAAAATCAAACTTCTTCCTATTCACAAACGAGAGACCAATGTGAGTAAGAACATCGCGTGAATCTAAACGACTAGAATCTGTCTAATTGGAACCCCCGCTAAAGATATCAAGTGTACATATTCCAGTAGAGAGCAACAAAATAAACTTAATTTCTAAAGTAAGCCCGTGCTTCTTCAATTTTGAGTTTCTCACAAGGTGGATGGCATGTTGCTTACTTTAAAAACTAAAGAGATATGCAATTGATCATACTTTAAATAGACACACGAAGGAGAGAATAGTAGGCCTTGTCAAGATACTAAACATACCCAAAAATAAATAAATAAATAATGGCAACAGTTTAGAAAGATAATGAGTCATATGCATGTATATAATTTAAAAGGGAATACTTTCAGAAAATACTTCAACCTTGCTTAAAATAAGACCACTTGCAATTGGACACATAACACAATTATGCACCCATCAACTGATCAAGAGAAGCAAAGGCTAAATATATAATTATATAGCTCATGAAGTGCTTTTCCCAAAGATTTTGAATCACATAATAAAGTAAATAACTCACCATCCATCTTTCAGATTCGTAACATAACAATCGATCGTTTGTGATTTTACATAAATCTAAACTCATATAACTAGATAACCTAAAACTAAAACTAGAAATTCTGAAGGCATGGTAGCCACAAAAAGCATCCTACATAGGATGGGAAAACATGCAGTGATGTGCATAGGCTTGGAAAAACTAAAGAGCAAGGAGAAAAATGCACCGAGTGTACTAATCAAAGCTCATTAAAAAAAGGATGAATAAAATAGGGGTAATTTAGAGGTTTTAATTTTATTACTAGATGATAATAATTAATCATAGACAAAGAAATTCAATCTCACTTGGGTTCAACTAAACAAGCTACTGTTTTTATTTTTTATGTGCCATTGATGTAGAATGGTCTAATAAAGCAACCAAACAAGCTATTGTTTTCTTTATTTCAACAAGCTACTGTTTTAATAGTGTGTGATTTCAACAAGCTACTGTTTTCTAATTTTTTTATGTGCCATTGATGCAAATCCACTTAAGACAGCCAATCCCTTCCCCATCCCGAATTCATTGTCATACACATCAAACCTCAGCGAGCTCCCTAAGTGCATAATATACAAGGATTGAATTTGTTAGGCCATTTATCGAACACCTTAGCCACATCTTGAAATCACCAACCTAAACTCAACCCTTATGATGGATCCAACAAGCCTCAAGTGAACATACAATCTGCTTGCAAAAAAAAAAAAAAATCCAGAAACCTTTCCTCTCTCTAATTCGTCTCTTGTTCTCTATTTTCCTCTCTTTCATTCCCTAATTCTAATCTCCCAAACCTCCTAAAACCCCTATTCTGAACCCTAACTCACCAAGTGCGAAATTAGAAAGTAAAATAAATTGAACAAAAAGGAAGAACATGCAGAGAAATAGACGAAGCAGAAAGTCACGAAGCACCAAAATATTCAACTGTTGGCACCGGAGGAAAGAATGAAAAGGGCAATTGCTACCCCCCAGGGAGTCGCTTCATGGTGTATAACTTGAAATCGAAGGGCACCAAGGGATACTTTTGCAAGGTGAGGCGATTTCGAAGGACGAATTCGGAGGCTTTTGGCTAGAATCGCATAATACTCTTCAACTAGGGATTTCAAAGTGCTTTTGGTGAAGAAGGACAGAAGGTAAGATGATTTTGGTGAATGCAGGGCTATCTAAGCTCAATATGAAGCGGTGGAGAGGAAGGAAAAGTAATTTTGGATATAACTAAATATAATAAAGTAAAATTAAAATTTCCCTATGTTTTATGGAGCACGAAATTCTCCCGCTTCTAAAACCGCTACACTTCCTTATTAGAACCGCCACATTAGCCTAATTTTTTATATTTTACAAAACCGCTACCATGTAAGAATAAATCACTACATTTGCCCCCAAAAAACCACCACCTTAGCTTCTGAAACGGAAAATAGATCTCCAACGGTTATTCATCATGAAAACCGCCACTTAAATTAAACCGCCGCATCCAATCGCTACAATAGATCCTTTATGTAGTAGTGGGGCAACAACACTCGACTTACAAAAAGGGGTAATCACTGTCGATCATGAGAAGGATAATCCAGCCGAGGAGCCTATTCAGTCGGGAGAGCCAGCGTGCACGGAGCTGGTCCACCCACCGACTGCACATGAAGGCGCACATGTCGGTGACCCTCTGCACGAGATTGTCGTTTCTGTCCTCAGACTCGATGAGCCGGTTGGTGAGGGAGACGTTGTGTTCCCTGTTCTCTTGCAGCTGCGTGTTGGTTGCTATCAGAGCCTGCTCCCTCCGGAAGTCCTGGGCCAGGATACCCCGGACCTGGGTGCGGAGCTCCTTCAGTTCGTTGGCGGCCATGACCCACAATGCATTGTCCTCCGTAATGTCTTCGGGGTCACGGCGATCAGACTGCGCGTCATCCTCTTCCTCTTCTTGGTGGCGACTGGACTGGCCATGGTCGTAGGACGTCCGAAGCCATTAGTACTTCCGAGGGTCACCGCTGGCGTAGCTGTGGTCGCTATCGCTGTCGGTGTTGGAGTACGACCACATGATTACTATGTTTAAATTGGAGACATAACAAATGTTAGGACTTCAGATGCGAGAAATAGACCTACTGTGTTATTCAACCAGTTCAGATTGAACAATAAACTCAGGGATGGAAGAAAGCATCCCAAACATATTGTCACATTTGAAGAGGCAACAACATATGCGAAAAGAAAGCAAAATGTAGAAGAAAGAAATAGGAGGTAGTGCAATCAGTTCAGAGTGGAAGGAGAAGTTGCTTATATTTGTTAATATAAGCCTGACGTGAGGCAACAACATAATCATTTCAGGCAAGAACTTTGTTAATTAGTTTAAGGTGAAAAACAAGCATCAGGTGAGGCAACTAAGTATTTAGAGTGGAAGGATAAATATAGTATTTTTGGTGCAGATTTGAAGAGGAAAGAGGTTCAATCATGGAAGCATAAGTTGCTTATATTTGTTAAATTCCGAAAATCAGTTGAAGGTAAAAAACAATCCTGGATTTGATGTATCACTTGCTTATATTTGTTTTTTTTTTCTGAAGCAGGGAAAAGGTTCACCCATGGAAGTTCAATTCAAATAGGGTTCAATTTATATTTGTTTTTTTTATGCAGACAGTACTTTAACATACTTGACAGGAAAAAAGAGATTTAAAATCTCACAGAAGAAGCTAAGGCCATAGTTTCAATCATGAAAGTGCATGCTACATGGGGAATTTTGTATCCAGACAGTACATGAAAATAATTGAAAGGAAAAATCAAATTGGAAAAGGCAAAAGGCAAAGTTTCAATCATGAAAGTGAAATTCAAAATGAGCTCAAACATGGAAGTTCAATCATGGAAGTTCAATTCAAATAGAGTTCAATTCATATTGGGATGATATCATGATATGAAAGACATCAAAGAAACATGATGAAAGTAATCGGCTTCAGTGCATTATCTAATCCAATTGCAACCAGTGATCACCCAAACAAAATTAAATGCAAGCAAGATACTGATTGACAGTGGATTCATGTAGAGTGAACCCTATTAACAAATGCAAACAAACAATTATTAAAATAAAACCTAAGATAACCACAAAAATGAACAATGAAGATCTATTAGCTGCCATAGCACAAAACCTAAGATAACCATAATTGTTGCAATAACACAGTCTTGTGGTATAACTTATAAGACAAACCTTTTTCTTCCTTGATTAGTTTTCTTCTCTTAATGTCAAAGAGAAGTGGAAGAAATAAGACAACTAGCAACACAGACTTTTAAAATCACTAATGCAAGAACACAGAGTTAGAACACAGATAAATAAAGAAAGACGCCTACCAAATGTTAGGTTTACAACACATGATCAATTGGAAACTAAAAGCAGAAAGATATGGATCTGGTTTGCATATTTTTGTCCAATGAAGAACTACAAAATTTATATGCTTAATGAAAGTACATGTTAAAGGTGGATCACTATCAAAGTGATAATACAAAGTCAGCACAAAGAGTTCCATCCAAATGGAAGCTCCAATTAGGAATACAAAAGTATGTAATGGAGAGGTTTTCTTAATCCTGGGACATCGGACATGCAAGCCACAACTAAAACACAAAGCTATGTGCAATGTACTCTTGAAAAAAAACTGGCATGCTTAACTGTTGGGTGCAATTGTCTGATATGACGCTAATGGCATCTTAGAAGTCCAGATTTCGGTTTCAGTTCATCATTGGCAGACTTTGGTTTCAATCGAAAACCCTAAACTTACCCATTTCCAAAAAATCCTAGATTTCAATCGAACCCCAAACAGGGAAGGCAAAAATCGAAGCTTTCAATGTAAAACCCTACAACCCTAAACATGAAAGCCAAAATCCTAGCTTTCAATCGAAACCCTACAAGCACGACGTTGAACAAAACCCTAGGTTTTCAATCGAAATGGGGAAAAAGTGTAAAACCCATCAAATTGGAACTAATACTCGGGCACTAGTGGGAAAAAAACCATAAACCCATAGATATTGGAGATGAACTGGATTACCTGGCTTTCAATCGAAGATGCAGGAGGAGAAGCTCTCGGAGGAAGAAGATCGTCGTTCTTGGGATCGCTCGAGTTGTGAGGCGTGCGTGTGAAGAGTGGAAAGACTTGAAAATAAGAATTTATGAGGAGAGAGGGAAGGGGAATGGGCAAATCTGGGACGTTTCCCCTTCCCATCTCATCCATCCCCCTTCGACCAGGTGCGCTTCGCACCCCCTCTCATCCCCCGCATCCCCTGCTTGCCATCCTCCTCCACCCCCCCGCATCCCCTTGCCAAACACGCGGGCACGGAACCCGAAAACCCATCCCCACCCCCGGCACCCTCTTCCATCCCCTAACAAACACGCCCTGAATGTGGGAGCATGGTGAAACAAGATAAAAGTCGTGAACAAAAAAGCTTGAGAGGGTCCTCAGATCTTGATTTTCCTTTCATAGATGAATTTTCATGGGTTTGGCACTTGCTTTTGACTTATGTAAAAGAAAAAAAAGGATCTTTAAAATTGTGGGACTCTACGCTCTTGATTCAATGGGAAGAAGACCTTTATCGAACAAAAATTTCTGAACCCAAAGGAAGGTAATCCTCACTTCATTTACATTGGTTTTCAATGTTAATAGATATCACATCATTTACATTAGTAAGAAAAATGCATGATATTAAATATATTTTTAACATCGACTTTCAAATCAATGATGTTGTTCAGAAAATTCATATCGCTTTCACTTTCTAGACGATGTTAATTAGTTATCACCCAAATTTTCAAAAACGCGCAAAATATACTATCACTTAAAATTTGAAAACAATACGTGAAATAA
This sequence comes from Persicaria tinctoria, assembly GCA_037127255.1. Classification (NCBI taxonomy): domain Eukaryota; kingdom Viridiplantae; phylum Streptophyta; class Magnoliopsida; order Caryophyllales; family Polygonaceae; genus Persicaria; species Persicaria tinctoria. Next base: position 42,128,617 of record JBANSL010000008.1, read on the forward strand.
AGTAGTAGGATGTCAATTTTGATGACTCGCCCAACCTCTTCCAAAATTTTCACTTCTTTAACTCTGTTTTCCTCCCACCCTTGGAATAATTTTCAATTTCAAACCCAAATACGTACCCAACACTTAACCAAAATAAAAAATATGTATGTCAATTTACCAACCCTAACTTTTATTCTTTCCGACTCAACATTCTCTCGTTCATTCTCATTCTCAGACAACTCCACATTCTCAGCCTAGGGAAATTGAGAGATCAAGAAGGACAAACTCGTAGAGCCTCTGGAAGTTCATCTCTTAGATCGCACAGAAGGAGAGGAGAGCCATGGGAAGGAGGACCATGTTTCCACCATCGAAGACCATAGATCTAAGATCAAGAAGGAGTTGTCTGAGATCTGCGATGGCATACTCAAGCTCCTTGACTCTCGGCTTGTTCTCTCGGCTGTGTCAGGTGACTCCTCAATCCTCCCTAAACTAGAATCGAAAGGTAAGCTCCATGAGCTCCCCCTTCAATGCATCTTTTCTCATCTCTTTCGCTCTTTGTCTAGCAACCTTTCTCTCGCAATCTCTTAATCTCAAATCTCTCAATTTCCTCTCGTAAGATTTCATATCATCCGTCTCTCCCTTAGTCTTTAAATAGTCAATTGCTACTAGAATCTTATTTTTTTTGCATAAAAAACTTGAGAATAGGCTAGATCTAGGTTTAGGTTTTTTTTTTTGGTTTTATCCTGGTTTTTAGGGTTTCTCCCTCGACGATTATGCAAGATCAATAGCCATCAGATGCCGCTCCTCCTCTTTTAGGTAAACCACTCTTGATTTATTTGTTTTTTCTTCTCAATTTTCATATGAGCTATATTTGCTTGGAGCCGAGAAGAATGATTACATCTTGTCAAAGAATCCCCAATGTTCAAATTTCTGTTAGAGAGAAATTTAGGGTTGACCTCAACTTGGATTTTATGGAAAGAGTGTTGTCCAAAGGATCGTTCTTTCTCCCTTTTTTTCCTCTTTAATTTCGACAAATTTAAAGAATACATGAAAAAGACTTTCTTGATTTATGTTTTGTATATTTTGATATAGTTTTTGAACTACCGAGGTGTAAAGGCGCCAATTTAACACCTCTAATGAACTCGAGAACCAGGCAATCGACTAAAAAGGTATCACCAACCCTCTTCTTCTAGTTTGATTCCTTTGGTTTTGGTTTCATTATGAAGTATTATCTCTGATAATGCATATTTCAGCAGACATTACAGGGTAGTTTTCGTTGCATTTCAAGGGTATTTGGTTATGTTTTCGAGTTAATTTCATATTGTGTCCTTTTGGTTGGAAAGTTCGGAAACTACGTTATTTCGATTGTTTTATGTCGGTTCCTAGATCTGGGTTGTGGTTGGCTTGGAAAGGTTCTTAATGGAGCAAAGAGGAGGAAGAAAGAAAAGGAAAAGAAGCATTTGAAAGCAAAGGCTGAGTGCAACAAAGCAAGAAAGAAAAAGAAGCATTTCGATTATTTTTAGGGTTTCTCCCATTTTTTCAGCATGGGGAGATGCACACGAGAAGGTTTGTTGAACCCTACTAGTCGCGGCCGCGAGAGCCATGTCGTGGCGATGAAAGTGTTTAGAGAAGTTCAGTTCGAAGGCCCAATTCAATCTCCAAGGAAGGAAATTCGATCCAATCGGGCTTATTCCTTATGGTTTAAGGAAGATATTTTAAGACTTATTTATTATTATTTTCAGTTTTAACATTTTTATGATATTTTATATTATTTTAGGATTATTTCTGCATTATCTTTAAGGAAAATATCTATGTTTTCGGGGTCTCTTCTCTTCTATTGGAGGGAGGTACGAAATAGCAATTGGAGAACAATTATTCTGAGAATTTCAATCATAATTTATAGTAGTTTATTCATCCATTCATGTTTGCTTAATTTTCCATCAATTCGAAGGAGATTTAGGTATGCCGTGAGTGGCTAAGTTCGTCATTTATTTCACCTGTGTTTTGGAGACTTGGTTGGTGATTTATGAGGCTTAAATTCAGTTGTTTCCTGCCGTTTTTTCGATTTTCCTTGCGATTATTGATGATATTATTGTGATTTGCGACCATAATAGTATCTTGCTAGGTTTTTGTTCTTTCGTCACTGAATGAATTTCATAGTAGCATGCTAGGATTGTGAGAACCTTCGTTTGATCATAACTAATTGTTCAAACCCTAGCTTCCCAGCAGCCCCAATTCTAAACCCTAGCTTCTCCGCTTTCAATTTGATCAGCAAATCTTGAAATCTATATCTAATATATTAATTCTCGATCTATATACACTTATCATCTTCTATGGATGTTGGAGTGTGTTGAACAAAAATGCGCGATAATCCTACAACACATTTTAATTGATTTTTAAAATTTAAGTTCGACCCCTTTTGGTTATCCTCTTGATTCGAAGTCATATCGATACCACAAATTTGGTTTTGGTGATTTGGGCTGCACCCGGATTTTAACGGGTTGCCTACGTATCTCTTTGAAGAGAATCAAGCCTTATGTAGTTCAGAAGAACCGATTTAATTTGGTTTTGATCGTTTGAGGACCATGTGATTGAACTCAGTTAGCGATAGCTCTATATCGAGTTTCCTACGTATCTCTTGGAAGAGAATCAAATCACTCGTAGTTCAAAAAGTTTTGATCTAATTTAGTGGAATTTAACCTCGTATTCATTTAAAAGTGAATTTAGAGGTTGACGACTGTACCCGATATATTTTTAGAATTTAATATCGGACTACCTACGTATCCTGATATGAGGCGTCAAGTCTTTACGTAGTTCTGTAGTGAACCAATTTGATTTGAATTTGGGACGGGTGACTGAATCCGATGTATGTTGAATTTGACACCGGATTTCCTACGTAACTCATAAAAGAGTATCAAGTCCTTACGTTGTTCTTTTTTAGAACGAATGATTTATTTTGATGGGATTTAACCTCATATTCATGTAAAAGTGAATTTGAGAGGTTGACGACTGTACCCGATGTATTTTTAAGATTTAACACCGGGTTACCTACGTAGCCAATATAAGGCGTCAAGTCTTTACGTAGTTCTATTGTAGAACCGTTTGAATTTGGGGAAATTTGACTTGAGATTTTGGCTCCGTTTTGTTTCTCCTCGTTTAGAAGTCAATTTTTAGGACCGACCCACTAGAATAAACTAGCAACGAAATTTTACGAGTATAATTTTGTGATTTTGTTAAACCCAATTTCTAATTTGTGTCAATTATATATTTCTTACTATTTGTGGGTTAATTTTTTGTAGTTAACCACAATTTGCTTTAACAGCACCGATTGCCCATGCCAAAAATGTTGAGTGGGTGGATTTTACAAAGTAACTTGGTTTCAATCACTTTCAAATGTGATTTTTTTTAAACGGACTGTAAAGCCCACTTTCAAAATGGATGAATTCATCCCATCTTTTTTAGCAAAACGTCATTTTATTTTATTTTTATTTTCGTCCATCTCTGTCCTCTTCGGGGTTCTCTTATTCGAGAACGAGACCAGCGACTCCTCTCTCTCACTCCGTCACTCATCCCTCAATAGCCGGCCGGAAATTTGGGGCTCAGGCAACCGGAAAAGAACAAAGGACGGAACTGTTGTGAGGAGGAAATCAAGTATGAAATATAATAAAATAAATCAAACCAGATTTAGGCCCACGCAAATAAATACAAGACTCCTCCAGTGTAGTAAGAGAAAGTCAGGATCGAATCCACGAGGAAGCGTGTCAGCGGATCCTAGGTAGTTGTAAATCTCACATAAAAGCAACAGAAACACATAAACAAAGAAAGACAGAAATAAAACAGGAAAGAACAAACAAAAGCATAAACAAAAGCGAGGACACAGAAGTTGGTCGATATCGACTAACTGTCCTCGATATCGACTACAGATGTCGACAACAGAAACTCAGCAAGCAAACAGACAACTCGATACAGACAAGCCAACTCGATCTCGACCAGTGTCTACTCGATATCGACAAGACTCTACTCTCTATCGACTAAAAACTCAGAAAACGTAAATTGCAATTTCTCGAACCCAAAACTCATAATTCCGACGAAATAAATCAATATGCTAAAACACTTCCAAGGCCATGGTATCAACACCACAACGATAACCATGCAAAGTAACACATAAAGGCATAAAAGATCATGCTTTCCATCAAAATCACTTTCGTTACTAACAAATAGGCATATAGAGGCTTTCGCATAAACCCTAATTGTTACTAACCCTTTTCACATAATTAATCCAAGTTGCATTAAGATCACTTTCGCTTCAATAACACAACCAAGGATCACCTTCAACTCTCGCAAAAGAATCATGCTCAAAGGGATAGAAGACGAATTGCATAACAAGATCTGACCTTTACCGCATCACCTTACATGGCCACCGTCGAGCTCACCCCAGCCCCAGAAGTGGGTGGACTACTCGCTCTTCATCATCAAGAAAGACATCAAATAACAAAAGAAACTAACTTGCATTGAATAAAGAAAGCTTATAATCCACAAGACAAATCCGCTTTCGCCTTTCCACCTTGCTTGCTACAAACATTCTTTCTCTACTCCTACTTACTTGAATGGAATTCATTGTGTTTCTAAATTGAATGAAAAACCAGCCCCTAGGGCTTTATTTATAGCCTTCTATTCCTTGCTAATCAAGGATAGAATCTTCTATCTATATCTACTTAAAAGCTTAAAGATAAATAAATTGCTTAAGGGAAATAAATCTTTAAAGGAAACTATATATAAAGTTTGCAAAATATCTCCAATGTAGGTAGAACTTCTCTTCCATAGATAGACTTGATCAAATTGGATAGAATCTCGGCCAACTCGACTTCCTTAGGCTCCAAGGATTCCCAACTCGACAAGGACTGCTCAAACCGTGTAACGCGCTCCCGGACGTGGCTTGTCGATCTCGACCAAGGCTACTCGACATCGAGTAGGATTGTCATCGACTGGTGTGGCTCGGCTTCTAGGGTAGATCTGCTCGACATGGCTCGGACTTGTGGTTCTGGCTCCTCGATATCGACAAGGACAACTCGAGATCGAGTTGGGTTGGCGTCGAGGATACCTGGACTGGTGATGTCGAGTAGGTGGTGCTCGTCACGAACTCGGATTGGCGCCATGGGTTACTCGATCTCGACAAGATCTCTTCGAGATCGAGTAGGGTTTGGCTCGACGTCTTCGTCCTCGGCATGGCACAACTTCTTTGACTCCGGGTGTGGCGTCTAGGCTTTGTCGATCTCGACAAGTTGTACTCGAGATCGAGTTGGCCTCCGGAGTCGGGCTGATCTGGCTCTCGACACTGCTCTTGGTCGACAAGGCTTGTGCTCGGACAGCTTTGTCGAGGTCGAGTAGCAGTACTCTAGATCGAGTAAACTCGGGCTCCAAAGCTTGATTTGACTTGTTCCGCTGCTTCTTGACCTTGGATTTCTGTAGTTGATTTCTGAGCTTTTCTGTCCTTTCTCAGAACTGCTGTAATTTGCCTCGAATTCTGCGAAATTAAACAGAAACTGGTGTAGATTCCATAATTTGGCAAATAAACATAAACTACATAGATTATGTACTATCTTAGCCCAAATGAATGAAATGTATGCAGAAATCGATATAAAAGTTACTGTAAAACATAGCAGATTCAGCTCACAACAGGAACAACCAAGGCTTCGACCTTCCAAACGGTCGGAAGAAAGTTCTAATTCGGACCTCCGCTCATGTGATTTTTAAGGTTTTTTCCAAATCCTAATTTCAACCCTTAAATCTTCTATTTGAATGATTAAAGCTTGGATTAGGCACTTATTTTGCCCTTTCTTTTTCATCTTTTGCTCAATTTGTGAGTTTTAAACGATTTTGTTGCAATTTATAAGGTTGCGATTTGTGCAATTTGGGCTTCTCGGATTGGGGACTACGAAAGAGACCAAGGCTCTCGACCTTGAGCATTTGGAGGCAAGGGCTGCGATTTCAGAGTAGCCATCCCTTGGTTGGTGAAGTCAGGTGCAACGGTTCTAGGTTTAGTGTGTTTTGGAGTTCAGGAATAGTGGGAAAAGGTGATGAGGGTTGCTGTCGACGTCGGCTAAGAATGGGTCGATGTCGAGGGATGGATAGGAAATGGTGGTTGGTGTTGGGTAAAATCTGTGCAGAATGTAAATAAAGAAATAACGTAATAAAGGTGCAAACTTCCAAGGTAAGGGATCACCGCAACGATAATCAAACACACAAAAGATAAGATAGAATAGTTATGTAATCACATCAAGGATCAAGCTTTCGCCTTTTCCAACAATTAGATAACCCTTTCAAGTAACCCTAATCGTATCTACCAATTTTATGTTTATAATTCAAGTTGTTAACATGAATCTCTATTCTTTCGAGTGGGAGATAAACATATAAAAGACAGTGGATGATCAAAACACAATAAAGGTCGAATCTTTACCTCAAACGTGCATGACTATCGTCGGGCTCACCCCGACCCTAGAAGAAGGAAATTAGAAAGCAAACATGATGAAAGAAAATAACTTTAACATTAAACTAAATCTAAAACTTACAAAACCTTCCAAACGTTCCTCCTCCTCTCTCTCTTCTCCTCCTTGCGCCCGAAGACGAGTTGACTTGAATCAATGAAAATCAGCCCCCTATGGCTTTATTTATAGGCTCCAATCCAAGCTTTTCTAGGAATGAACTATCTATCTATATCCAAATTTATCTATCTAAAGCTTAATGATTAAATTTAGAAATAAAACAAATAAATCCCAAAAGGAAACTAGAACTAATGTGGATAGATCCTTCTTGACTTGATAGATCTTGATGTAGATGGATAGAATTCCACAATTCTTGGCTTGCAAGTAACTCTATCTTCTTCGGACTCCACTCGATTTTGACTCGGATCGGCCACTGGATTGTCCTCGACGTCAACCAAAAGTCCTCGACGTGAAGTAGGATTTTTCTCCCGGGGTTGCACTCGAGCTCGGCTAGCTTCTGGGACATCGACATGTACTCGACATCGACCAAGTTTGGTCGATGTCGACTAGAACTGTGTTTGCTCAAGTGATCTGGTGCTCGTTCTCGACTTTTGGGAGGCAAGTCGACCAAAAAGTTACTCGACATCGACCAGTTTGGTCGACGTCGACTAGTTCTGTGCGCTTTCAGCATTCTACTCCGTTCTTGAAACGCACTTTCCCGAGTCCTCGTTCGTCCGATTGACGCATATGAGCATGCATTGGAAAGCTCTTTTCGAGGGCTACCACTTTCATGAAGACATCAAAGCTTGATTCAGAACGATGAATGGTAAAAAAATGGCGTTTTCTCCAGCTGCACCATCCTTAGCTTCTTCATGACTTTCCTTTAAGCTCCAAAGTGCGTCCGATTTTTGCGAAATTTAACAAAAACTAGTGTAGACCCCCATAATTGGCAAATAAGTGTAAACTACACAGATTCTGTATTATTCTAACCCAAATGTATAAATTGTATGCAGAAATCGATATAAAATTAAGTATCAAACATGGCAAATTAGGCTCACAACATGCATCCCGCTTGATTGTTTCATGAGAACTAAGGGTCTAGGCGGATTAGGCTAACAAAAACTAGTGTAGACCCCCATAATTGGAGGATGCTCGACGGCTAGATAGGGTCAAGGGTCTAGGCGGATTGGGCGGGGTCTAGGCGGATTTACTATTTTGAGATGTATTTTTGATCCTAGGCCATATTCAATACGTATATAAAACAATATAGTTTAATTCATAACATATGTAAACAAATAAACTTTAATTAATAGTCTATGTGTTAACAACGGGAGTTAGATCGCGAGTTAGAGGACTCTGGGAGTGAGGGATCAAGAGTAAGAGAGAGTATGGAGGTTGAGAACTAAGAGAGAGATCAACATGTGGGGGTTTTAGGAGTTAAAACCTCAAAATGGTTTTTTTCACTAACTCGCCAAATCTACAAGGCCGACAAGACCTTGCGGGTGACCTTCAAGGGTCTAGGCAACTAAACTCAAAGGTGGGGGACCTTCAAGGGTTTAGGCGGGGTCTAGGCGGAGGCCCATGCCTTTTTTTAGAACAGTGTTTGTACCAGAACTTGGTTTTTTTGAAACTGATTTAAGTTATGCAGAAAATATTTTCCCTTTTGATTCCAACTTCATTAGTCCGGCCAAAGTGAATTTGTTGGTTTGAAACTATTTGCAATTTATATGCTTGAATTAGTTGACCAATTTAGTAAAAATCCAGCAGCACCTCCCCTTGATTTAGGGTCATTTGATGATTCCGAAACTCAAACCACACGAAGAAGCTCGCAAGGCCAAGGTTCTCGAGGGTTGAGTTTCAAGAATCGAAAACAATAAGACTAATTAGGGGAATTTCAGTAGCATCTCCCCTTGATTTAGAGTCATTTGTTGATTCTGAAACTCAAAACCACACGAACAAGCTCGCAAGGCTGAGGTTGTCGAGGATGGAGTTTCAGGAATCGAAAACAACATTAAATGAGAATGCTACCTGATCAGCTCTCTCTCTCTCTCTCTCTCTCTCTCTCTCTCTCTCTTATGTGTGAGATTAGCATTGATTTTTTTTCTGTAAGTGTTTTGCTCTCTTCTTCTTCTTTTTTGTTTCCCTTCTTGCTGATTGTTTTGTTTTCTGCTTCTATTTTTGCGGATTTAAGTATGCAGGAGAGTTGTAACCTCCTCATTTTAAAGGTGAAAAATGTGAATACTTGGGATACCATACCTTTTGCAGATTGATGGGGGCATTTGAGATTTGTCTTACCTTTGTATGTTTGAGTTCTGTCGAAAGGCATGGGCATGTAGGTTGATGGGGTTTGATGGAGGCAATTGAAATTGTAATTGTAGAGTGACGGAGGTAAAACCTGTCGTTGATTCCGCCAAAGAAAATTCAAACATATAGCAAGTATAGCAATAAGCAAGAGGTCGATCCATAGGGAAAGTTATAATTCTAGTTTGATTGAAGTGTCCATCAAAGTAACCAAATTGGGGGGTTTTTGTTTGTAAAAGTTCCACCTTTTATTAAAGCGGAGTAAAGAAAGCAAAGTAAGTGAATTTGTTTTAGACAATTAGGAGAAGTAATTCTACCTACAATTTTCCACTTTATTGGATTGAAGCGATCCTTGTAACTTCTTCTCGTCCTATTAAGTTTCCTTTGAATGCCCTTGTCCCGACCTAATATGGTTACTAGTCCAACCAGTCCTAGCAACCCTTATCAATCGAACAGTCCCTAAAGAAGGATTTAACCCAATTGATAGCTTTAAGTTCAGAGATTAGCGAAGGTATTTGCAGTCCCTAAAGAGGGATTTAACAACACATTCAATTTCCTACTCATTCAATTAGTTCAACCAGCCCTAAAGGAACAAGTTTTCCACTTAGGTTAAGGTTCACAACCAGGAATCTACAAAACCTTAGCAATTGAATTGATTCTAACTAGTTGCGCGGGCTAGATAGAATAAAACAATAGGCAATCAAGCACAAAGAAGTTGAAACATTCAAATACAGGAAACAAGTAACGAGAATTAGAAACTCACAATCAATCCGAATAACGCTTCAAATTGCAGGCAGAATAGATGAGTTTAGTTCCTCATGGAAGACATCGCTCAAAATCTCTAAAGTGTGTGACGAGAGAATAGAATATAAGTGCTGGAAAATAAACTAAAATTGGCATTATAAAAGATCCAAAGTCGGCCATGAACCAAAACAAAAGCATCTAGGGTTTTTAGTAATCAAAACGCAGTGTACTGGCGCTGACGGAAAATGCGGCGGCCGCCGCATGGATGCTGCGGCCGCGGCATCAGCATTTCCTCGCAGCCCTGGCGGCGGCCGCAGCACACCATGCTGCGGCCGCTTCATCGGTCTTTCCCGGAAAATTCGTCTCGAATTTTCTCTTCTCCTCAACAAGAAAGTTGTAGCTCTCTGAAAGAGCTTTCCAACGCATGGTCATAATAGCCAATCGAACAATCGAGGCCTCCAGAAAGTGCAAAACAAGTTCAGCATGTCTCGCGACAACTTCTGCAGACTTCTTCTTCATTTAGCCTCACTTATTCTTCTCAGGACCTCTTGAGATCTTCATGTAAGCTTCTTCGATCAACTAGACATTCTCATCCAATGCGTTATCAACTCATGTCTCCTCCTCGGATCCACCATTACCTGAAATAATCAATAAAAGCGTGTAGATTCCGACTCCGACAACATAGAGAACTAATATGCAAATCGTGCTTAATCTATCAATGAAATGCATCTTAACTAAGCTAAATGCAACCTATTATGCCTACCTAAATGCATGCTATCAAACTCCCCCACACTTAACCTTTGCTTGTCCTCAAGCAATGATAGAATGAACATGAATCGATGCATCCCACAAGAAATTCCTTCAAGTTTCAACCTCATCAAAAAGCAACATCATAGCAGGTGAAAACATAAACCAAACAAACAAATGTCATAGCATGTATATCAGTGATCAAAGCTTGGAAGTAGACATCATCCAACCTCACCAGAAATATATGTTTCACTAATGTGTTTAGGCTTTAAGGTACAACTCTCAACTCAATCCAAAATGCACTAAGCTCATAGACATTGACCACCATATCACCAAATATCTACCAAAATGTCATTACTTGTGGGACACAATAAAGAGAACTAAATAAAATGTGACACTTTTTTTTATTTCTTTTGTTTTATTTCTTTCTCCTTTTTTTTTCTTGTCTTGGTGCTTTTCTTACGCGATGCGCAAACATGGGTGCTATGAATGGCCCCGGTCTATCAACACCTCAAGCTACTAATATGAAGTCCACTTGAACATCTTTTGACGCAAATTACAAACATGGGTGTCATGAATGAACCTGGTTACTCAATGCTCAAACTTTCTTTCCTAGTGGATAGTTTTCAACACCTTTTTGCGCGAATCATACTCATGGGTGTCATGCATAGATCCGGTTACTAAGTGCATCAACCGTTGCCACCTTATTCACTAAATATGCACAAATTCAAACAAAATACTCAAAATATAACATAAATTCTGCAAGCAAGCAAACATGTGCATCGGTCTTTAAAAATAGATATTGCAGTCAATGCCAACAGGTAGCAACACTAGGAGAGTAATTCACACAACTGAGCAAAGGAATTCAAATAAGGCCAAACATTCTCACAGGGTCATGCTTTGAGGACTTCAATCATACTTTAGCTCAATCATACATGCTCAATTATATTCGCTAGCTCATGTTCCACAAAAATCAAATACAGACAAGGCTAAAACATCCAAAACTCAATGAGATTTATATGATTATGCTTGAAATTTAAATTAGAGGACAAACTAAGCTAGATGGGTGTTTGAAAAACACATATGTATGCAATGCATGCTTATTTTTGGAAATTTTGAATTTTTTTAATTACGAAAATAAACAAGAAATTAATTTTAAAAAATGAAATAAATTAAACATGGTGCATAAATTTAAATATGATCTCCTATATGCATCTATATATACAGAATTCCTCTCCCCCACACTTAAAGTTTTCATTGTCCTCAATGAAACAATAAAGACAACAAAAGTAAATCAAATATAATCAAGGCGAAGGAAGAGGAAAAGGAAAAAGAAAGAAAAACTTACCTCGGGTTGTCTCCCGAGAAGCGCCTTTGTTTCAAGTCGTTGGCTCGACGTTGTTGTTGCAGGAGGATGGTCAAGTATGAAATAAATATAAAATAAAGATCAGACTGACTTCCCTGTCTCAGCGAATAAATACAAGACTTCCTCCCGTTGTAGTAGAAGGTTGTCAGGATCGAATCCACGAGGAAGCACGTCAGCAGTTCTTAGGTAGCAACAGATCTCACGGACAAGCAACAGAAAAGACAGAAATAAAAGCAGAAAAGACAAAGCAAAGCAGAAACAAAAGTAAAGACAGGAAATAGCGAAAGAAAGTAAAGAACAAAGCAAAGCAGAGGCACTCGATCTCGACAAGTGAGCACTCGAGATCGACAACAGCAAGTCGACAATAGAAGACAAAAACTGGAAATCGACAACAACAGCAGAAAACCCAACTCGACCTAGACAAGACCGTACTCGAGATCGACAACAGTCCTACTCGATCTCGACGAGAACTACTCTGTATCGACAGGAAAGACAAAAACTTAAATCGCAGATTTCGAACAAAACTCGGAAATTTGACAGAAATAAACTCAATATAATAAAAGACTTCCAAAGCCAGGGTATCAACACCACAACGATAACCATGCAAAGTAACACATAAAGGCATAAAATATCATGCTTTCCATCAAACAACTTTGGTTATTAACAAATAGGCATATAGAGGCTTTCGCATAAACCCTAATTGTTACTAACCCTTTTCACATAATTAATCCAAGTTGCATTAAGATCACTTTCACTTCAATAACACAAACAAGGATCACCTTCAACTCTCGCAAAAGAATCATGCTCATAGGGATAGAAGATGAATTGCATAACAAGATCTGACCTTTACCGCGTCACCTCACATGGCCACCGTCGGGCTCACCCCAGCCCCAGAAGTGGGTGGACTACTCGCTCTTCATCATCAAGAAAGACATCAAATAACAAAAGAAACTAACTTGCATTGAATAAAGAAAGCTTACAATCCACAAGACAAATCCGCTTTCGCCTTTCCACCTTGCTTGCTACAAACATTCTTTCTCTACTCCTACTTACTTGAATGGAATTCATTGTGTTTCTGAATTGAATGAAAAACCAGCCCCTAGGGCTTTATTTATAGCCTTCTATTCCTTGCTAATCAAGGATAAAATCTCCTATCTATATCTAAAATTATATCTAAAATGCTTAATGATAAATAAATGCAACAAGGGAATTAAATCTAAAAGGAAAAGATAAATCTAAACTAGGTAAGATGTCTTCATGTTGATAGGTCTTCCTTCCATAGATAGAATTTGATAGATCTCGGCCAAAATCGGATTTCTTCGGCCCCAAGGACTCCCAGTTCGAGTAGGCCTGCTCAAACGCGTTACGCGGCTTCGGACGTGGCTCGTCGATCTCGACCAGCTCTCCTCGAGATCGAGTAGGATTCGTCGTCTGGCTGGCTTGGTCGGGTGGCTCTGCTCGAAATGGCTCGGATCTGGTGGTTCTGGCTCCTTGATCTCGACCAAGGGTACTCGAGATCGAGTAGAGTGTGGTCGAGGATGACTCGGACTGATGTTGTCGAGGACTCCTCCTCGGCATGGACTCGGACTGGCGCAGGGTGGCTTCTCGATCTCGACAAGGCCTCCTCGAGATCGAGTAGGGTTCCGGGATCGGGTTGTCTCTGACTCAGTGTCCTCGATCAGCTCTGCTCGACCAGGTGTGCTCGGACAGCCTTTGTCGAGATCGAGTAGAGGCTAGTCGATCTCGAGTAGAGTTCTCTCAGCTTTCTGCTCTGTTCTTGAAACGCACTTTCCCGAGTCCTCGTTCGTTGGATTGATGCATATGACCATGCGTTGGAAAGCTCTTTCCGAGTTCTACAACTCTCATGAAGACATCAAAGCTTGATTCAGAACGAAGAATGGTGAAAAATGGCCTTTTCTCCAGCTGCACCATTCTTAGCCTCTCCATGAGTTTCCTTTAAGCTCCAAAGTGCGTCCGATTTCTGCGAAAGATAACAAAAACTTGTGTAGACCTCCATATATTGCAAATAAGTGTAAACTACACAGATTCTGTATTATTCTAACCCAAATGCATGCAATGTATGCAGAAATCGATATAAAAGTAAGCGTAAAACATGGAAAATTAGGCTCGCAACAGACGTTTTGCTTAAGCTTACGAAACTAATCAGACATAGTCAAAGCTCTCAGCAACCTGTCAAACTCTTGTGCACAACTAACAAACAAGCATGCGCTACATACAAATAAATTGAAACTAAATAATAACACATTTAAGAACCATTTAAACCTATTGTATTCAGGAGCTTAACTACCCACAAAGGGTATATAATACCACCAATTCTGTTCTACTGGTGGCTTGTCAAAGTAGCAGTCAAATGGATCAATGTAGTCACCGATATTCTCTCGAGTGCAGGAGACGACCTTTACCTGCTCTGTAGCCTCAACAATAGGCTCTGGACCTGATTCATTAATGGGCGAGCTCGGGATGATCTCATCAGATGGAGTGTCTTCTTCCTCAATCTCCTCAATGTGATTTTCCACAATGACTTCAAGAGGTGCAACAGAGGTCTGAACGATTTGAGATACTGGAGAAAGTGACTCATTCTGCGCACATTGATTATCCATGTAGCAGAAAAATTCCCACATCTCCGAGAGTCCCATATCTAATAAACCTCCATCACTCAGGCGCTCGGCAAGACTTCGTGTCTCAGCAGTCATGCCATCAAAGATGCATAGAAGCACTCCCCTTATACTAGCTTGATATCCTCATGAATAAACATCGTTAATGTACTCCTGCAGTCTGATAAAGTATTGATGAAAATTCTCTCCAGGTAACTTCAATAACCTAACCATCAACATATGTTAGTAGCAAGAGTGCAGACCATGTAAGTGGTCCACACCAAAAATCAGCTCTAAAAACACACAAGAATTAATAAATTTTCCCGGCAACGGCGCCAAATTTGACGGAGGTAAAACCTGTTGTTGATTCTGCCAAAGAAAACTCAAACCTATAGCAAGTATAGCAATAAGCAAGAGGTCGATCCACAGGGAAAGTTATAATTCTAGTTTGATTCAAGTGTCAATCAAAGTAACCAAATTGGGGGGTTTTTTGTTTGTAAAAGTTCCGCATTTTATCAAAGCGGAGTAAAGAAAGCAAAGTAAGTGAATTTGTTTTAGACAATTAGGAGAAGTAATTCTACCTACAATTTTCCACTTTATTGGATTGAAGCGATCCTTGTAACTTCTTCTCGTCCTATTAAGTTTCCTATGAATGCCCTTGTCCCGACCTAATATAGTTACTAGTCCAACCAGTCCTAGCAACTGTTGTGAGCTGAATCTGCCATGTTTTACAGTAACCTTTATATCGATTTCTGCATACATTTTATGCATTTGGGCTAAGATAGTACATAATCTATGTAGTTTATGTTTATTTGCCAAATTATGGAATCTACACTAGTTTCTGTTTAATTTCGCAGAATTCGAGGCAAATTACAGCAGTTCTGAGAAAGGTCGGAAAAGCTCGGAAATCAACTACAGAAGTCCAAGGTCAAGATACATCGGAACCAGTCGAATCAAGCTAGGAGACTAGGTTACTCGATCTAGAGCAAGCCTTCTCGACCTCGACGACGGTGTCCGAGCACAGGCCTTGTCGACTGAGCACTGATCGAGAAACTGAGCCAGAGCAACCCGACTCCCGGAACCCTACTCGATCTCGAGGAGGCCTTATCGAGATCGACTACACCTCAGTGCCAAGTCTAGAGTCGACAAGTTGTGACAGGTCGAGAAGCCGAAGACGGAGAAGCCGAGGCGACTCTACTCGATCTCGAGTACAGCTAGTCGAGATCGAGGACCACCCAGCGCCCAGTCCGAAGCCATGTCGAGGAGGAGTCCTCGACATCACCAGCGAGCCATCCTCGACCAAACCCAACTCGATCTCGAGTTGTCCTTGTCGAGATCGAGGAGCCCGAAGCCCAGATCCGAGCATGTCGAGCAGAGCCGCCCGAGAAGCCCAGCCAGCCCAGTCGACGAGCCAATCTTACTCGATGTCGAGGAGCCCTACTCGAGATCGACGAGCGCCATGTCCGAAATCGCGTCACGCACCTTGAGTTGTCCGTGTCGAGCTGGGAGTCCTTGGGGCTGAAGGAATCCGAGATTGCCGAGATACATCATGTTCTATCCATAAAAGTCAAGATCTATCAACATGCAGACATCTTACCTATTTTAGATTTATCTTTCCCTTTTAGATTTAATTCCTAAATTGCTTTTATTTATCATTAAGCATTTTAGATATAGTTTTAGATATAGATAGATGTTTCTATCCTTGAATAGCAAGGTTTAGAAGCCTATAAATAAAGCCCATGGGGGTGAGTTTTAATCATTCAATTCACAAGTAGGAGAAGTAGTAGGAGAGAGAGAAAGTGAGGCCAAGTGGAGCAAAGGAGCGAGAGCAAGTTGGCTTTGTTCAGTTGTACTTTCTTGAGTTTGATTTAATGCAATTAGTTTCTTTTCATCAATCAATGTCTGAGATGGCGATGAAGCGCGAGTAGTCCACCCACTTCTAGGGTTGGGGCGAGCCCGACGATAGCCCTGCGTGTTTGAGGTAAAGATCCGACTTTTATCATGTTTTGAGCATCTACTACTTGTTTATGTGTTTATTACCCACCTAATGGAGATCCATGCTAACAACTTGGATTGTAAACATAAAATCGGTAGAGACAATTAGGATTTCTTGAAAGAGTTGTCTAATTGTTGGAAAAGGCGAAAGCTTGTCCTTTGATGCGATTCACATGATTATCTGTTTATCTCTGCCTTATGCATGCTTGGTTATCGTTGTTGCAAACCCCAATCTTGGAAGTTCTTTTACATACAGTTTAGTTTGAATACCAAAGCCTTTGCATTTATTGTCTTTCATTTCGTTTTCTGCCCTTACTCGATCTCGACCAAGTCTGGTCGATCTCGAGTTACTGATCTTCTATCTAGCATCGATGTAGCTTCTGTGTGCAGGTACTCGACAAGACAAACCGACGTCGACCAATACTCTACTCGATCTCGAGTAGGCCTTGTCGAGATCTACTAGCCATGTGCCTGTGACTGCTACGTTGTTCGACTGTCCGATCTTCTGTCAAGTTGCTGTACTCGAGATCGAGGACACCTGTGGTCGACTTTTGTGAGATTTCTCCGCTGCCTAGGATCCGCTGACACGCTTCCTCGTGGATCGATCCTGACTTCCCGCTGCTGCATCAGGAGGAGGTCTTGTAATTATTTGCAAGGGACGGAATCTGGTTTGCCTTGATGTATTTATATTCTATTTTGCATACTCGATTTCCTCCTACAACAAATTGGCGCCGTTGTCGGGGAAGCTATCATTCGCACCTTAGGTAGTTAGTTCTCACGTCTGCTTGAGTTACTTTACATATGTATGCACCGTTCTGGTCAACCACCTGAGTTTGACGGCTTAGACAACCCAGAACGTCTTATACGAGCCCACGCTAAACTGAAAAGAGCCATGGCTGCCGCAGAAACCCAGGAACAGCTGATACAGAGGCTTACAAGGGAACTGGCCACAAAAGATGATGTTATCGCCGCTGAGAATGCAGCAAGGGAGCAAGCAGAAGCTGAGCTTGGCCAATATCCAACCACTGCAGAGGATTATATGCATCCAACGCTCGTCGTGCCTGAATCGACGATTCTCATCCCTGATAACTCTTTTGAAATTCGCACTCAGTTTCTTATAGAGCTTAAAAATAATGCTTTTTATCGCAAATTTAATGAGTGTCCTCTTGAACATATTACCAATTTTTCTGACATGTGTCGTACTCTTGCTGAAGGTACTACGCTGGAATATGTCAAGATGAAAGCTTTTCGCTGGTCTCTGGCTGGGCCTGCACTGAAGTGGCTTGAAGGGCTAAAACCAAGATCACTCACAACATGGGCCCAAGTAGAGCAAGAGTTTCTGAATAAGTTCTTCCCACCCGCCAAAATAGCACTCCTCCTCCAGAAAATCACTGCCTTCAAACAAAACTCTGGGGAACCGCTAGCAAAGGCATGGGAACGCTACAAAGAACTACTGCGATCTTGCCCTACTCATGGACAGCCACCTTACGTCATTCAGGATATCTTCTTCAACTCTTTTGATCAGGTCACTAAGGACAGAATCAACCATTATACTCGCTATGAGTATCTGACGATGCCGCCAGTCGACGCCTGGGGTGTGTTAGACAAGCTCACCAATTATGACAACAAATATGGGTCTACTGCAAACTATGAGGAGAACTCCTATGCCAGGCCAGCACCATCTATGCCACTCTATGAGCCAGCAAAGGAGATTGACCCAGATGTCAGGGAGGAGTTCTACAGAGACCAGAATCGTAAGCTCCTCAACCAGGTTAAATATCTATCTGTCAACCAGCCTTGCATAGAATACGGATCACAGCGACACACCACTACTGTGTGCCCACACACTGAGCAAGTCAGAATGGTAGAGATACATGAAGAGGCAGCCTACACTGGGGGTCCCAATCGCTACATGGGGGATCAACGGTTCTATCAACCACAGTGGAACCAAGGTCCTCCTAGGAACCCCCCACCCTACAGATCTCCAGGACATCCAGAAAGGGATCAAAAGAAGGATGATCTGCAGCTGATCCTTGAGGAGATGCGTCGGAATCAGGGCACCATCAACAACCAGTTCCAGAACATCACTACAAAATTTGGAGAACTGGACATCTAGAAAAAGGGAATAGAAAGCCAGATGGGTCAAATCGCTGCACAGATCCCACGACCATCCGGACAGCTCCCTGGGCAAATAGAACCAAATCCTAAGGGGAAGATCAGACACGTCGCAGCTATCAAACTCAGAAGTGGGCATCAATTACACGAGCCAGAGGTCGGGAAACAGCAACGCAAGGCAGAGCAGCAACTCGAGATAGAGCAAAGTCTACTCGATCTCGAGGAGAGTGTACTCGACCTCGACAAGAAGTTGCTCGACACAAACCAGAAGCTGAGCTCGGACTCCACAGCGCAACCCAGAAAGTCGAGGTCGACCACCCTAGTCGATCTCGAGGAGACCCTGGTCGAGATCGAGGAACAACAAGGCGACGTCGACTACTCTGCAACACCTCCGACGTCTGATCTAGCTCCGAAGCAGAAAAAGCCATTGTCTTTCCCTTCCAAAGCACAGAAAGATCCCACTGGAGGTAGGTTTACCAGATTTGTTAATATGCTGCAAGAACTGAATGTTTCTATTCCTTTTACAAAAGCCCTGCAAGAGATGCCTAGATATGTCAAGTTTCTGAAGGAAATCCTGAGCAAGAAGCGATCCATCTCAGAGATCGCAGGCGAATTCAAAGTACTCTACTTCCCTGAAAAGAGACCTGACCCTGGTAAGTTTTATGTTACTATGGATTTTGGACAATATAAATATGAGTCTCTGTGTGATTTAGGAGCAAGTGTGAGCATCATGCCCTTATCAATCTGGCGGAAGGTAAAGATAGGATGCATAGAGCCTGTGGATGCCAAATTATACATGGCAAACAATACAGTGGTCATCCCTACAGGTATAGTTGAAAATATCCCAGTCCAGGTTGGTAAATTCTTTGTTCCAGCAGATTTCCTTATCATAGACTGTGCTGAAGATCCTACTAGCCCTATTATTCGTGGTAGACCATTCTTAGCTACTGCAGATGCCAGAAGCAGTGTTAAGAATCGCTCGCTCACCTTCACCATAGGCGATGAGGTTTTAGATTTCTCTTTTGGCCCCACAAAGGAGGAAATTTCATGGCTAGAGGTGAATAGCATCAGCAACCACGAAACCAAGCAATCATCGGAGGAAAGCACTGTAGTCGAGATTGACAAAGACAACTCGAGATCGACAAGGGAGTTCCTCGATCTCGACCAAGATTTGTCGATATCGACAACCACTGCTGAGCCACTGACTTACCAAGAGCCTAAGTATGGGGTCCCTGTACTCGATCTCGACCAACATCACTCGACATCGACTAGCCCCAAGCCCAAAGATTTCTGTTTTGGGTCCGAAAAGGTAAGTTCAGGTATAAATTATACTCCCCCTCAGTCCATAAAGAAATTTTTCAATAATTTAAGGGGATGTAAGGTCCCGTGGCGAGAAAATCTGCGGAAACTAAGGGCTGGAAGGAAGAAAAAGAAAGAGAAGGGAGATGAGGCAAGCAACCACCTGTCAACTGAGCTTGCATACTACCATCAGGACCTAGATGATCCAGGAGAAGGGCCAAGCATGAGCGGGCCCCACAGTAATGGTCCTTGAGCGCAAATGGAGAAGTCGGCCTAGCGACTCTAAAATCTAGAGCATGTATATAAACTTTATGAATTTTGGGACTTTTAAACTTTTTGGTTTTTGTTTTTGGTTTTGGTTTTATGTCTTTTAGAATACTTCATGTGGATAGTCTTGTTTTTGTGTGCAATCTAACACTTTTAGGTCGGCAATCATATAAGGATCGCGAAAAGTGGAAAAAGAAGTCCCTGAAAAGCAATCAGAATTGACGAAGGCCAAGTCGACGACGACAAGGAGGAGCAGCCCAGACACTCGTCGATGTCGAGTAGGCCAACTCGATATCGACTAAGCCACCAGAAGCTCCTCGACTGCAGAAGCCACTGGACGCAGACGAAGCTCCTCGAGATCGAGTACCTTGTACTCGAGATCGACGAGACACTTTCCTCGACCAGCACTGATTCGCCCTCCTCAATATGTTATCCTGTGAGTTCCCTCCTTTATTCTTGTTGTTATTTAATTTTTATACAGTGGGGACATTGTAAATTTTAAGTATGGGGTGGGGAAAGGGCTTACTTCATGCATAATTGCCATATTTGACATTATTTATTTCTTGAATTGCTTATACATGGCTATTTTGGAATTCATTATTGATTTATATGCTTATATGCATGTTTTCCAAAAGTTTGAGAAAAATGACCCCCATTTAAATTTTTGATAATGTCATGAAAGCTTATATTGAACTCGACGATGCAAAATTGGATTCATTAGAGATATAGCATGAAATTACCTTGTAAAGGGAAGTCACAATGAAGTGCATATTTTCTTGAAAACCATGAAAGGAGGAAAAAATTGATGTTGCTTTTGACATATTGCATAATAAGAGGATGGATGACTTTATATTTCCATATAATACTCATTGTTATAATCCTAGCCTTACCTATGCTTATGCATCACAAAACGCCATAATATGCCTTATTTCAATTATTGCTCCACATGTTCTAAATATTGCTCATTCTTTACCTTATTCCCTATCCGGGGATTATGTTGAGAACGATGTTACATTATGGAGATGTTATATGGTTGTTGTGTTGTATGGAGTTTGGAAGGAAATTGTTTGAAATATATGAAAATTTTAATGAGTGAAAGAAAATCCAATCACCTCAGGAGATAAAGGTAGATTGACCCTGCTCTCTGAGATAATAGTTTGGAGAGATGGGACACATTGTGAGGAGTCCAAAGCACTAAGTATCCGGGGCCATTCATGACACACATGTTTGCGACACGCGAGAAGGCAGTGCTGAGGTTAGAGAGATAAAAGCATTATTATTGAGAAAAAGCATTATGAAAGGTGATGAATCTTATGAGAAAGAATGTGGTCTGAAATTCAAGTACTCCATTTCCCCGGATTATTAGCACGACATTGCCCACCTTTAGCCTTTTACCAATCTACTCCTTATTTGAGCTTAAATTAAAGTCCTCTTGATTATCAATGCTTTGTCACGAATGAATGTTTTGCATAACCCTCCTTTTGTGAGTAGATGTTGCTTTTGTATATTTCCACATGCATGGGTCTGTGACACAAGTACCTTTTCGAGGATGGTAATTGATTGCAGGGACATATAACAATGAATCTGATATGTTGAGAGTTTTGATTTCTTCCCCTGAATGACAAATAAAAGTATTGCTTGAGGACAAGCAAGCTTAAGTATGGGGTGTTTGTTGTGAGCTGAATCTGCCATGTTTTACAGTAACCTTTATATCGATTTCTGCATACATTTCATGCATTTGGGATAAAATAGTACATAATCTATGTAGTTTATGTTTATTTGCCAAATTTTGGAATCTACACCAGTTTCTGTTTAATTTTGCAGAATTCGAGCCAAATTACAGCAGTTCTGAGAAAGGTCGAAAAAGCTCGGAAATCAACTACAGAAGTCCAAGCTCAAGATACATCAGAACTAGTCGAATCAAGCTAGGAGACTATGTTACTCGATCTAGAGTAAGCCTACTCGACCTCGACGACGGTGTCCGAGCACAGGCCTTGTCGACTGAGCACTGATCGAGAAACTGAGCCGGAGGAACCTGACTCCCGGAACCCTACTCGATCTCGAGGAGGCCTTATCGAGATCGACTACACCTCAGTGCCAAGTCTGGAGTCGATGAGTTGTGACAAGTCGAGAAGCCGAAGACGGAGAAGCCGAGCCGACTCTACTCGATCTCGAGTACAGCTAGTCGAGATCGAAGACCACCCAGCGCCCCGTCCGAAGCCATGCCGAGGAGGAGTCCTCAACATCACCAGCGAGCCATCCTCGACCAAACCCAACTCGATCTCGAGTTGTCCTTGTCGAGATCGAGGAGCCCGGAGCTCAGATCCGAGCCTGTCGAGCAAAGCCGCCCGAGAAGCCCAGCCAGCCCCAGTCGACGAGCCAATCCTACTCGATGTCGAGGAGCCCTACTCGAGATCGACGAGCACCATGTCCGAAACCGCGTCACGCGCCTTGAGCTGTCCGTGTCGAGCTGGGAGTCCTTGGGGCCGAAGGAATCCGAGATTACCGAGATACATCAAGTTCTATCCATAAAAGTCAAGATCTATCAACATGAAGACATCTTACCTATTTTAGATTTATCTTTCCCTTTTAGATTTAATTCCTAAATTGCTTTTATTTGTCATTAAGCCTTTTAGATATAGTTTTAGATATAGATAGATGTTTCTATCCTTGAATAGCAAGGTTTAAAAGCCTATAAATAAAGCCCATGGGGGTGAGTTTTAATCATTCAATTCACAAGTAGGAGAAGTAGTAGGAGAGAGAGAAAGTGAGGCCGAGTGGAGCAAAGGAGCGAGAGCAAGTTGGCTTTGTTCGGTTGTACTTTCTTGAGTTTGATTTAATGCAATTAGTTTCTTTTCATCAATCAATGTCTGAGATGGCGATGAAGCGCGAGTAGTCCACCCACTTCTAGGGTTGGGGCGAGACCGACGATAGCCCTGCGTGTTTGAGGTAAAGATCTGACTTTTATCATGTTTTGAGCATCTACTACTTGTTTATGTGTTTATTACCCACCTAATGGAGATCCATGCTAACAACTTGGATTGTAAACATAAAATCGGTAGAAACAATTAGAATTTCTTGAAAGAGTTGTCTAATTGTTGGAAAAGGCGAAAGCTTGTCCTTTGATGCGATTCACATGATTATCTATTTATCTCTGCCTTATGCATGCTTGGTTATCGTTGTTGCAAACCCCAATCTTGGAAGTTCTTTTACATACAGTTTAGTTCGAATACCAAAGCCTTTGCATTTATTGTCTTTCGTTTCGTTTTCTGCCCTTACTCGATCTCGACCAAGTCTGGTCGATCTCGAGTTACTGATCTTCGATCTAGCATCGTTGTAGCTTCTGTGTGTAGGTACTCGACAAGACAAACCGACGTCAACCAAGACTCTACTCGATCTCGAGTAGGCCTTGTCGAGATTGACAAGCCCTGTGCCTGTGACTGCTACGCTGTTCGACAGTCCGATCTTTTGTCGAGTTGCTGTACTCGAGATCGAGGACACCTGTGGTCGACTTCTGTGAGATTTCTCCGCTGCCTAGGATCCGCTGACACACTTCCTCGTGGATTGATCCTGACTTCCCGCTGCTGCATCAGGAGGAGGTCTTGTAATTATTTGCAAGGGACGAAATGTGGTTTGCCTTGATATATTTATGTTCTATTTTGCATACTCGATTTCCTCCTATAACAGCAACCCTTATCAATCAAACAGTCCCTAAAGAAGGATTTAACCCAATTGATACTTTTAAGTTCAGAGATTAGCCAAGGTATTTGCAGTTCCTAAAGAGGGATTTAACAACACATTCAACTTCCTACTCATTCAATTAGTTCAACCAGCCCTAAAGGAACAAGTTTGCCACTTAGGTTAAGGTTCACAACCAGGAATCTACAAAACCTTAGCAATTGAATTGATTCTAACTAGTTGTGCGGGCTAGATAGAATAAAACAATAGGCAATCAAGCACAAAGAAGTTGAAACATTCAAATATAGGAAATGAGGAACGAGAATTAGAAACTCACAATCAATCCGAATAAAGCTTCAAATTGCAGGCAGAATAGATGAGTTTAGTTCCGCATGGAAGACATCGCTCAAAATCTCTAAAGTGTCTGACGAGAGAATAGAATAGAAGTGCTGGAAAATAAACTAAAATTGGCATTATAAATGATCCAAAGTCAGCCATGAACCAAAACAAAAGCATCTAGGGTTTTTAGTAATCAAAACGCAGCGTACTGGCACTGACGGAAAATGCGGCGGCCGCCGCATGGATGCTGCGGCCGCAGCATCAGCATTTCCTCGCGGCCCTGGCGGCGAGGAAACAAGTTCAGCATGGTCCTAATAGTCAATCGGACAATCGAGGCCTCCAGAAAGTGCAAAACAAGTTCAGCATGTCTGGCGACAACTTCTGCAGACTTCTTCTTCATTTAGCCTCACTTATTCTTCTCAGGACCTCTTGAGATCTTCATGTAAGCTTCTTCGATCAACTAGACATTCTCATCCAATGCGTTATCAACTCATGTCTCCTCCTCGGATCCACCATTACCAGAAATAATCAATAAAAGCGTGTAGATTCCGACTCCGACAACATAGAGAACTAATATGCAAATCGTGCTTAATCTATCAATGAAATGCATCTTAACTAAGCTAAATGCAACCTATTATGCCTACCTAAATGCATGCTATCATAGAGTATAGTCTATAAGACTCCCTTCATCTGTATATTATATATATATTTTTATTTTAATTCCATTTCCTTTTATATACATAGAATAAAACCTGGGCTTCAATTTGGGCCTTAGCTTGAGCATTAATTTAGGCCAAAGATTCTGCCAATTTTTTTGATGGCATCTATGTGGCTTATTTCACCAAATTGGTTTGCTTGAGATTGATTGGGGAGATATGCTTTGGAGCCGGAAACAATGTAAGCGATGGAGCTTCATCCCTTGGTTGGCCATATACAAGCGGTTACAGACAGGAAACAAAGTTAAACAGTGGAAGGGTGAGGCTGCTGCTGAGTGTGTGTTGTGCCGAAATGGAATTGAAACCGAAGCACACTTGTGGTTTGAATGCCCAGCAGTTAAAGAAGTCTAGAATGGAGCCTTCAATTGGGTAGGAATTTTGAGCAGATTTTATTCAATTGAAGAGTGGATGACATGGTTCACAGCTGCATCCACAAAGGTGAAGAAGTCCAAGCTATTTCAAGTTAAGCTTATGGTATTTCAATCACTCATTTACTTTACATGGATAGCTAGAAACAAAATTATTTTTTGTAATGAGACGTTTAGTGCGACCACGTGCACAACACTTATACTTAATAGTTGTCGGTCTCGCCTTGCCACGTTATGGAAGTGCAAGTCAAACATGGGAACACAAGACCGAGTAGGGCAATCACGGGGTAGGTAAGATGTAAAGGGCTACGGAGTGAAGAGTAACGAGGTGGGCTTTTGAGATTAGGACATTTTTTGGGAGTTGATAGATGGGTCTTTTGGGTACAGGTCGACACTCATCTTTTACGTGAGGCCTCTAGTATGGCCTCACACTTTTGTACATGGTTAATTCCCTATCTATATATTTACCATTTCAAGGTTTGCTAAATTAATTTGGTGGCCTCAAAATATTATGAGTCAAAATGTGAGCAATAAAATTTATGGAATTTTGCCACTCAACAAATGCCCCTGAACTTTGAATGTGTAAGGAATTTAACCGAGCATATTCAAAGTTCGTCCCCCTCTTTCCTGGCAGTTAATCTGACATACATTTGACCAAAACGTTGGTCTTCTCTTAAAAGCAACACCTTACTTCAAAAAGATACTCACTCTCTTTTTAAAAGGGAAATTGGTTTGTTTTTGTTTTTGGGGCTGCGTCTAACATCATTTTACTAGCGACACCGTACTCCTTGCTGGAGATCAAGTCTTCACGTAGTTCTTGACATCTAGACTCTCACACTTCTTCACGAATTTTCCGTTCACACATGAGTACACGATTTCGCCTTCGGTATTTGAGAGTTCATATGGACCTTTGGGAAAACCTTTGGTCACCACATAAGGACCTTCCCATTTTGATTGAAAATTTCCTTGCGCTTTTCGATTGATGACAATCGGTCGTCTGATGGTGAGAACCAAGTCACCAATAGCGAAAGAGCGAAACTTGACCCGCTTGTTAAATGCCCAAGCTACTTGAGCTTGGTAGATTTCAAGCTTTTGTTGTTTCGCTAGTCTAAGCTCATCCAATGCTTCAAGCTCAGCCAAACGAATTTTGACATTCTCTTCTGGATCAGTAAATTGAACTGCTACTCTAAGAGAGGGCAATTGTATTTCTAGTGGCAAAACAGCCTCGGACCCGAAAACCAAGTTGTAGAGTGTACAACCCGTCGATGTTCGTGTTGTTGTCCGATATGCCCATAGTGCCTCCGGTAGCCGTTCATGCCAATCTCGCTTTGATTTTGAAACCATCTTTTTGAGGATTTTGCATAGCACCTTATTAAATGTTTCAGCTTGACCATTTGATGATGGATTATAGCTCGATGAAAAGCTATGTTTAAACCCGAATTTCTCGCTCAACTTCACCAACATTTGATTTTTGAAGTAAAGAGCATTATCGGAGATGATTTTTGTTGGAACTCCATATCGATAGATCAAGTGAGTCCTTATGAAATTGGTGACCTCTTTAGCTCCTACTTCCTTGAAATATATAGCTTCGGCCCATTTGGAGAAATAATCCATAGCCACCAAAATATATTGGTGACCTCGAGAAGAAGATGGCTTTATACTCCCTACGACATTAAGACCCCATGCGTGAAATGGCCATGATAGAATTGTAGGGTGTAGCATTTGAGGTGGTTGATGTATGAAGTCGCTGTGAATTTGGCTAGCTGGCGAGAGGGTTTCTCGACCAAATAAATTTATAGTCAAGACCCCGCTATAGGATAGTGGAGTCAGGTTCGTCCTCAGGAGAAAAGTCAACGGTTCTAGGTTTAGTATGTTTTGGGGTTCAGGGATAGCGAGAAAAGGTGGGAGGTTGCTGTCGACTTCGGGTAAGACTTGGTCGATGTCGATGGATGGAAAGAGAATGGTGGTTTGATATCGAGTAGAATATGTGCCGAATAAAAATAATAAAATAAAACAAATAAAGATGCAAACTTCCAAGGTTAGGGATCACCGCAACAATAAACATATGTGTAGATCATAAATCACATAAAGATGCATGCTTTATATCAAATAACTTTCGTTATTAACAAATAGGAATATAGAGGCTTTCGCATAAACCCTAATTGTTACTAACCCTTTTTCAAATAATTAATCCAAGTTGCATTAAGATCACTTTCGCTTCAATAATACAAACAAGGATCACCTTCAACTCTCGCAAAATAATCATGCTCATAGGAATAGAAGATGAATTGCATAAAAAGATTGTACCTTTACCGTGTCACCTCACATGGCTACCGTCGGGCTCACCCCAGCCCCAGAAGTGGGTGGACTACTCGCTCTTCATCGCAATAGCAGACATCTTTGATGAAAAAGAACTAACTTGCATAAATAAACTCAACCAAACTTACAACCTCTTCTCTCTCTCTCTCTATGTGTAACTAATTGTCTCTGAAATTGAATAAATAAAAAACCAGCCCCTAAGGCTTTATTTATAGCCTTCATTCCCTAGTTATTCTAGGTAAGAAAGTCTATCTATATCTAAATCTAATTATCTAAAGACTTAAAGATAAATAAATGGATAAAAGGAATTAAATCAAAAGGGGAAATTATATCTAAAATAGGTAAATCTTCCATGTGTTGATAGGTCTTGATAGATGTTGATAGATCTCGGCAAAACTCGGACTCCTTCGGCTCCAAGCAAAGCCAAACCGCGTCGGACAGCAAAACCGCGTAACGCGTCTCCATAAAGATTTCCTCGATATCGAGTAAAAATGACGTCGACTACGGCTTGCTCGGCATGTCGGGTTTCTGCTGCTCGATCAGACTCGGTCAGGTGATCTGGGGTCCTCGATATCGACAAGTTTAGTCGATATCGAGTAAGCTTGTATTGACTTCTCTGTGGCTGGTGTTGTCGAGTAGCTTCTCCTCGGTATTGGCTCGGACAGGTGGTGCAGATCTTGTCGGTATCGACAACTTTTGTCAATATCGAGTAACTGGTTCTCGGCGTCTTCAATACTCGGCTTCTCGTCTTGGGGTGGCTTCCTCGACTCCGGAGATGGCATCAAGGTGTTGTCAATATCGACAAGTTTCATTGATATCGAGTAGGCTTGTGGAGTCGGGTTGGCTGTGGCACTCAACTTCTCGATATGGCCTTAGTCGATCACCACTGCTCGGACACCTTTGTCGATATCGAGTAAAATAACTCGATATCGAGTAACTCTGGGTTTTCAGCTTGATTCGTCCTGGTTCTGTAGTCCTTTGACCTTGGACTTCTGTAGTTGACTTCCGAGCTTTTCCAACCTTTCTCAAAACTACCGTAAATTGCCTCGAATTCTGCGAATTTAAACAAAAACTGGTGTAGATTCCATAATTTGGCAAATAAACATAAACTACATAGATTCTATACTATTCTAGCCCAAATGCATGAACTGTATGCAGAAAATGATATAAAAGTTACTGTAAAACATGGCAGATTCAGCTCACAACAAACACCGTGATAACTCCCTCCCTTGATGAAAATCGGAATAAAGTTTCAAAGGCCTTGACAAGATGTCTGTGTCAAAGGTCTTGGAGCTTTAACAGTTGATGAAATCCAAAACTTGTTCTATATATTATTATGTTCGAATATTATTTAATATTATATACTTCCATTATATTATATGCCTAACTAACCCTTCAGGAAGTATTATTCGAATTACTTCTTTCCTTATGGTGCATATTGAGGAGATCCAAATTGGAGAGGGATCATATCTTCGAAGTGTCCAAAAATAGAAGATCCTTGGGCACGCCATGATCTGAACTAGCCGTGGTTGAAGATCCGTTGTTGAAGATCCTTATGCACCATGTTGCTTCTATAAAGGAAAGGAAGAAGAAGACAGAACACACAGGTTGAACAAAAGCTTTCATTCATTCAAGCGAGATCTGTCTTCCAAGTGTACTCTCTGCTAGTGCTCAAGAGTTTGTTGTTTCATTTCAAAGCCTTTGAGAGTTACACTGTGAGCTTATATGATATATTCATTTATAGTGTTACTCGAGAGTTTGTAACTCGGGAAGTAAGCACTAGGCTATTGATTTGTGAGAGTAAGAGGATTGTACTAGATAGCTGAGAGAGGTGGGGCTCTTCTAGATTGGTCTAGGACTCCAAGGGAACGTGAGTTGACTAGATTGCAATTGTATAAGAGAGAGGCTTCTCGGTGAGCTATTAGGATCCTAAGCTTTGCGAATCAATAAAGCCTTTTGAATCCTAGGGTTGTGGAAGAACCCTAGGCGGGGAGGTAGGCAAAGTTCATGCCGAACCTCGTAAACAATTACTCGTGTCCTTTATCTATTGTTTTACCTTATTTTCGCACTTGGTTCGATTGTCTAACTTTGTGATTCAGGTTTAATCTCAAATGGTTTTATACGAGCTCCAAAAGTGTTGAGACTTTCTGCGAAAAACGGGCATACTCTATTCAACCCCCCTTCTAGAGTATTTCTATATTAACTTGTTTTATATTATCGAACCTTCAATTGGTATCAGAGCTTTACTCACTGTTTTTGATCTAACAATCTTTGAGTTTTCGATCATGTCTGGTGAAGTAAGCGGAGGATTTGCACAGGGAAGTTCCACGAGCAGACCACCACTCTTTGTAGGAAACAAATTTGTCCACTGGAGATCCTTGATGAAAATGTTCATTATAGATCAAGATCTGGAACTTTGGAACATTATAGAGAATGGTCCGAAGATTCCAGAGAAAGACGGACCAAATGGAACCAAAGTCACAAAGAAGGAGTCTGAATACATCCAAGCAGATCTTGAACTCGTCTCCAAAAACTACAGGGCTATTAACTTACATTATTGTGGTCTTAGCACTGATGAGTTTAACCGTATTTCATCTTGTAGGTCAGCTAAAGAGATTTGGGACAAACTGGTCGTCACCTATGAAGGAACGAGCCAAGTGAAAGACATCAAGATCAGTATCTTCCTTCGAAAGTATGATTTCTTCAAAATGAAGTCTGATGAGTCAATCAAGGCCATGTTCACACGATTCACAGAAATCACCAACAACCTTGACTCTCTCGGCAAGAGCTTTACCAACGTTGAGAAAGTGAGGAAGATACTTAGGTGCCTCCCAAAAGAAAAATGGGGTCCAAAAGTAACAGCTATAGAGGAAGCACAGGACCTCACCACTCTACCCCTTGATGACCTTCTTGGGAAGCTGATCACGCATGAGATGATCCTTAATGAAGATGATGAAGAACTTCCAGCTAGCACTAAGAACTTGGCACTCAAGTCTAAGAAGGATGAGCCTAAAGATGGATCTGATTCTGAAGATGAGGATGACGATGAGGATGATCCTTTTGCTCTTATCACAAGAGGCCTTGCTCGATTTCTCAAAATGAAGAAGCAATTCAACAACAAGGATGGATCAGAGTCTTCAAAATTTCGAGGTAAGCCTCAATACAACAAGTATGAAAAGAAGACTAAACTGTTGTCTTGTTTTGAATGTGGTGAAACAGATCATCTTGTGAAGGACTGCCCTCAAAAGGCAAAGAGCCAATCCAAGAAGGGTGACAAATGGAAGAAGAAAGCCATGGTGGCAACTTGGAGCGATTCTGACTCTGACTCCGATGATGAGAAGACCAATATTTGTCTCATGGCCTCAGAAGATGAATCTCACGATGAAAAGCTTGAAGCTACTGTAAGAGAACTTATGGCAAGTCCAAAAGAGGTATTATCGAAATTCCTTTCCAATATGATTGCCAATGAAGAGAAACTTATTGCCCAGACTAACATTCTTATTAAGAGAACTTTGGATCAGGAAAGAACTATTGAGGATCTGTCTATGAGGGTTAAAAGTCTTGAAGCTTCTTATTCAGGTCTTGACATTAAAGTCAAGACGCTTGACTCAGAGAAATCTGAACGCAAGTAAGATCTTTCCTCTCTAAGAAATGAGCATCATGACTTAGAGAACGAGAAGATCTCCCTGAATAATAAGATTCAAGACCAACAGACAGCCCTCATAAGTTTTACCAAATCCAAAGGCACTCTTGATAGGATGTTGGGTGAGCAACAAAGTTCTCTAAACAAAAGTGGTATTGGTTACAATCCAAGATTTTTAAAGAAGCAACACATTACCACCTTTGTAAAGGCAAAAGTAAGCAGAACCTCTCCTATATGTCACCATTGTGCTAGAAAGGGACATGTAAAAGAGACCTGCCCTTATAGAAGAAAGGATCCATATATTATTCGCAATACATTTCCTGTTCATTTGAGAAAAGAACGGATAACACAAGTTTGGGTTCCAAAAGGCACTATTTTACCAAACATGGTTTACCCCAACAATGGATCCAAATTTGCTTATTGGTCTAGCCACAAAGGTTGATGTTTGTCTTGCAGGAGAACACCAAGGTGAAGGAACATAAATAGATTATTGACAGTGGATGCTCGAGGCATATGAGTGGAAAGAGTTCTGTTTTTCATGATCTAAAGGAGAAATCCACGGAAACAATCACTCTTGGTGACAAAGGAAAATGTGACATCGTTAGTATTGGTAGTGTTGGAAGTGATTCCATCCATAGTATTAAAAATGTCTATCTTGTTAATGGTTTAAAGTATAATTTGCTTAGTGTCTCTCAATTATGTGATAGTGGCAACAATGTCAGATTTAACAAGAAAAGATGTATAGTGTGTAGAGAAGATACATGTGAAGTTATATTGACTGCATATCGTTACAACAATATATACGTCGTAAATGCTGATCAAGTGGCACAAGGAAGCTTAACCTGTCTAAAGGCTTTGACGGACGATCCAAAGCTCTAGCACAGGAGACTCAGTCATGTGAGTCCACATACACTACAGAAGCTTGTGTCCAAAGGGCTTGCAAGAGGGCTACCTGAGATGGACTTCAAATGTATTGATATGTGCAATTCATGCACACGAGGTAAACAAACATGTAGCTCTTTCAAACCCAAAAAGGTTGTAAGTTCTTCTAGACCCCTTGAACTTTTACATATGGATTTATGTGGTCCTATGCGAGTCAAATATCCCAATGGTAAAAAGTACATGCTAGTTGTTGTTGATGATTTCTCTAGATATACATGGGTTGCATTTTTAAAAGAAAAATCAGAGGCCTTATTTGAGTTTTCAAAACTTTGTAAGGAGTTGCAAACTTTAAGAAACGAGCCCATAGTGTCAATTCGGAGTGATCATGGTAGGGAGTTTGATCAACTTCAATTTGATTTGTTTTGTGCTAAATATGGCATCTCCCATAACTTTTCTGCTCCTAGGAAACCTCAACAAAATGGGGTTGTGGAACGCAAGAACCGCACCTTAGAGGATATGGCCAGGACTATGCTTTTAGAAAATGGATTACCTAAAACCTATTGGGCTGAAGCTGTTAACATAGCTAACTACATTTTGAATCGTTGTCTTATTCGTTCCATCTTAGAGAAAACTCCTTATGAACTTTTCAAAGGCCGCAAACCACTTATATCTTATTTTAAACCCTTTGGCTGTACTTGTTTTGTTCATAACAATGGAAAAGATAACCTTGGGAAATTTGATGCGCGTAGTGATGAAGGTATATTTCTTGGCTACTCCACAAGTAGTAAAGCTTATAGAATCTTCAATAAAAGGACCCAGATAGTTGAAGAAAGTATACATGTTATATTTAATGAATGCAATGACGATTCTTTGAGTGAAAGTGTTGCAGATATAGATCTTAACATCCATGCAGAGAACGAGGAAGGTGATGATGCTGCTACCAAGAACACAGAGAAGAGGAACATGCAGGAACAGATTCTTAACACTGAAGAATTGGCCCAAGGTGTTGAAGATTCGACCAAAGCCCTTGGTGTCCAATCCAACAGTGTTGAGCCGTCAGAAACTCCTGTAACTGAACCTAACAGGACCACGGAGTCAGATGTACCATAAGTCAATTCTACTGGTGTGACGAATCAATGAGCTGAGACTAGCAAAAGGAAATTCAAATACTCATCATCACACTCATTAAAGGATATCATTTCTGACCTTACTTCTAGTGTTGAAACTCGTTCTAAACTTAAAGATCTTTGTGTTTTTCACGCGTTTGTTTCTCTTATTGAACCAAAGAAGGTAGATAAGGCACTTCAAGAGCCAGACTGGATCATTGCTATGCAAAGCGAGCTTAACGAATTTGAAAGAAACAAAGTCTGGACCTTGAAGCCAAGGCCAAAGTATCAATCAGTCATTGGCACACGATGGGTATTTCGAAACAAGCTAGATGAGAATGGTAAGATCGCGAGGAACAAGTCAAGGCTTGTTGCTCAAGGCTACAATCAAGAGGAATGTATTGAATACGAGGAGACCTTTGCTCCCGTAGACAGGCTTGAAGCCATTCGCATTTTATTAGCATTTGCAACTTTTATGAGTATAAAGTTATATCAAACGGATGTCAAGTGTGCTTTTCTTAATGGTTTCTTAGAGGAAGAAGTATATGTGGCTCAAACCCCAGAATTTGAAAGTTTGGAATTTCGCAATGATGTTTATAAACTTGACAAAGCGCTTTATGGTTTGAAACAAGCCCCAAGAGCTTGGTATGAGCGCTTGTCAAAATATCTTTTAGAAAATGATTTTAAAAGGGGGTTGATCGACAAGGCTCTTTTTATCAAGACCAAAGGAAAGGACATTTTGGTTATTCAAATTTATGTTGATGATATATTATTTGGTGCTACTAACACATCTTTGTGGAAGGAATTTTCTGACATCATGTGCAGTGAATTCGATATGAGCTTGATGAGTGAACTCAACTTCTTTTTGGGATTACAAGTTCATCAATTAAAGAAACGGATCTTTGTCAACCAAAACAAATACACTAAGGATCTCTTGAAGAAGTTCAAAATGGATCAATCCAAAGCAGCCAAGACTCCCATGAGCTCAACATTATCTCTAGATCAAGACAAGACTGGGAAAAGTGTCAATCAAAAGAAGTATCGAGGAATGATTGGATCTTTATTATATCTCACGGTTAGTAGACCTGACATCATGTTCAGTGTTTGCATGTGTCCTAGGTTTCAAGCTGATCCTAAAGAATCTCACCTCGTGGTTGTAAAGAGGATCTTTCGATATCTCAATGGCACTAAGAAACTTGGACTATGGTGCCCAAAGCAAAAGGATTTCACATTGATTGGATATTCTGATGCAGATTTTGCAGGGTATAAGGTGGATAGGAAGAGCACATCAGGATGTTGCCAATTCTTATGAGCATCCTTGATCAGTTGGCACTCAAAGAAACAAAACTCAGTCGCTCTATCCACTGCAGAAGCCGAATACATTGCAGCTAGAGCCTGTTGCTCCCAAATTCTTTGGATATCTCAACAAATGCGAGATCTTGGCATCAACCTCAAAGGAATTCCCATTAAATGTGACAATACAAGTGCTATTTCCATCACTAAGAATCCTGTTCAGCATTCAAGGACCAAACATATTGATTTAAGGCATCATTTCATTTGAGACCATGTTGAAAAAGGTGATGTGTCCATTTCGTTTATTTCAACTCATTATCAATGGGCTGCCATTTTTACTAAGCCTTTCGCAGAGGACAAGTTCACCTTCATAAGACGAGAGATTGGAATGCTTAACAAGGATGCACTTTCGTAGGGGGAGCATTCCCTTTACGAAAGATAAATTCTACTTAGTGTCAAGACCCTTGAGAATCATGTCAAGGTTTGTGAACTAAATGGTAGATCATATATATCGGATCACATATATTTGGTTAATATCTTTTTAGATATTCAATCAAATATATTTTTATCGGATTTTAAAATCTTCTATTTATGTTATATTTTTAACCGTTGAGATATTTTTGGAGCAAAATTATTTCGAATATTCTTTCCCTCTTATTTTTGGTTAAGAAAAGGATTTGAATTTTGTATTGGAAATTTTCAAAATTAGCAATGTTATGATTACTCCCCTTGGAACTCTAAACTCGTCCCATCACTCCATCTCTCTCTCTACTTAAACCCAATTCTGTACCCGATTACATCACAAACTCAAAACTTATCCAAACCCTTTCACCTTCTCCTTCTTCAACCTCTCGACTTGTTCTAAGAAAACCCTAGCCGATTTCCTCCATGGCACCCAAATCAAAGAAAGCTTCCACACCCAAAAAGACTTGGCGCCACCCCCAAGGGACGTCAGGTCACTGCCACATCTCCCACACCTGAACCCACCCCTCAAGCATTATCCCAACTCTTGTCCAGACCACCATCGCTGAGAGCACGGCCAATGTTACCAAGGGCTCTAAAAAACGCTCTGCTAAGAAGTCCCTCAGTCCGACACAGAAAGGGAAAAGGAAGATCTTAGCTGAGGAGGTGGACGAGGAAGAGGAAGAAGATGATCTCGACGTCAGTCTGAAAAGAGATGCTGCCAAGAAAGCCGAAGAGGAAGCCTTGAAGAAGAAAAAGGCCGAGGAGGAGGCCGAGCTTGCAAGGAAACTTGCCGAGGAAGAAGCTGAGAGGATTCGGAAGGAAGCCGAAGCCGAGGAGGTTCCATCTAAAGAGGAGCCTGAGGAAGAAGACGAAGAGCAAGACGGATCTGGAGAAGACGAGGAAGCTGAAGGAGATGAAGCGGGGTCCGGTGAGGACTCGGGGTCTGAGGAAGAGGAGGAAGAATCTCCCTCTCCTTCTCCTCCTCCCCCGTCTCCAAAGAAGCGGAAAGTCCCAATTGCAGTCAAACCTCCATCCCCAAAGCGCACAAGGAAGGGCACTCTCAGAAGCCTTGAGGCTCCTATCAAGAAAGCTGCTCCGACAATTGCTCGCAGGAAGAACGCCGATCCACCTGCCTATATCCAGGTAAACCAATCCTTGCCCGCCTCTTGGTTTGAAAATGCTGAGACTGCTGGTAAGTGGGTAGATGAGTTTCGAACTCGTAGGATTTGTTGTTATGATTTTTTGGATATTGAGTTCTTCGAAACTTTGAAGCTACCCTGCATTGATCTTCTCAAAAAATCCCCAACCTGGACCCTTCTCAATCTTGAAACCGTTTACTATCCCCAGATTACCAATCTGTTCTACATAAACCTAAAAGCCAAACACGACGCCAATGGTTGGTCTTTGGAATCTGTTGTCAAAGGGGTTAGAATCTCTTTCAACTCCAATGACTTTGCAGATTTCCTTGGCCTACCTAGCCCATGTCCACCCTCTGAAATACACCCCTCAAAGGAAAACTGCATCATCCTTGCCCGAGCCAAGTACCTCCTACCCGAAGCATCTAACAGCACCTCAAAGCAACTCACCCACTCATCCCTTACCCTTGAAGCAAAAATCATATTTAACATCATTGTTTGATGCCTCTTACCACGTCTTAACTCTGGCTCGCTCCTAACTGACAATGTCATGGTCCTCCTTTACCGTATCCTCAATGGCCTTGATCTTGATCTGGCCAACACCATTTTAGGATCCATGGCTCACACAATAAAAGCCAGGAAAGGAACCCGCCTCCCCTTTGCTACCCTTTTGACCCCACTCTTCAAAGCTTCTGGAATTGATTTCAAAAATGAAGAACAGCATCGTCATATGGGTAAGTTCGACTCCAAGAGCCTTGAAAAGATTGCATCACTCGGTCTCCCCAAGGGACCTTGAGTCTTGCCAGTCCTTCAAAAGCTCTTCCCACTGCTTCAGCCGTTGATGAACGCATGGACAACCTGGAGTTGGGCTTGGAGGAAGTTCGCCTAGAAATCAAGGAGCTGCACAAGGAGGTTATGACGGAGATGAGCGGGATAATCAAGATGCTGCAAGGTCTGTGAACGAGGCTCACTGATGATGCTCCGGACGACGAAGCTTAAACCCAACCCTGCCCTATCCCATCCCTGAAATCTGATACATTGCTGGTTTTTGGAAACAATTTCAAAACTTTTGGTGACTGTTTTACCTCCTCCCTTGGTTGAAAGACAAAAAAAGGGGAGATGATATGTGGTTGTTTAGACTTGAAAACCTTTCTCCTTGAAGGTCTTGGAAGACCTTGGTTTTTGATTTTTGGTTTTCGGTTGGATGGCTTTTTCATGCTTTAAAAATTTGATCCAACATTTGTCTAACCCATGCAAGTACTTAGTCCGATTTCACTTATATTATTTATGCTTGACTAAGTTGCAGGGATGCACAGGTTTTGTCTTTCATCAAGGGGGAGATTGATAATTCCCTCCCTTGATGAAAATCGGAATAAAGTTTCAAAGGCCTTGACAAGATGTCTGTGTCAAAGGTCTTGGAGCTTTAACAACTGATGAAATCCAAAACTTGTTCTATATATTATTATGTCCGAATATTATTTAATATTATATACTTCTATTATATTATATGCCTAACTAACCTTTCAGGAAGTATTATTCGAATTACTTCTTTTCTTATGGTGCATATTGAGGAGATCCAAATTGGAGAGATCATATCTTCGAAGTGTCCAAAAATAGAAGATCCTTGGGCGCGCCATGATCTGAACTAGCCGTTGTTGAAGATCCTTATGCGCCATGTTGCTTCTATAAAGGAAAGGAAGAAGAAGACAGAACACACCGGTTGAACAAAAGCTTTCATTCATTCAAGCGAGATCTGTCTTCCAAGTGTACTCTCTGCTAGCGCTCAAGAGTTTGTTGTTTCATTTCAAAGCCTTTGAGAGTTACACTGTGAGCTTATAGGATATATTCATTTATAGTGTTACTCGAGAGTTTGTAACTCGGGAAGTAAGCACTAGGCTATTGATTTGTGAGAGTAAGAGGATTGTACTAGATAGCTGAGAGAGGTGGGGCTCTTCTAGATTGGTCTAAGACTCCAAGGGAACGTGAGTTGACTAGATTGCAATTGTATAGGAGAGAGGCTTCTCGGTGAGCTATTAGGATCCTAAGCTTTGCGAATCAATAAAGCCTTTTGAATCCTAGGGTTGTGGAAGAACCCTAGGCGGGGACGTAGGCCAAGTTCTTGCCGAACCTCGTAAACAATTACTCGTGTCCTTTATCTATTGATTTACCTTATTTCCGCACTTGATTCGATTGTCTAACTTTGTGATTCAGGTTTAATCTCAAAGGGTTTTATACGAGCTCCAAAAGTCTTGAGACTTTCTGCGAAAAACGGGCATACTCTATTCAACCCCCCTTCTAGAGTATTTCTATATTACCTTGTTTTGTATTATCGAACCTTCACACCCCATACTTAAGCTTGCTTGTCCTCAAGCAATACTTTTATTTGTCATTCAGGGGAAGAAATCAAAACTCTCAACATCTTAGATTCATTCTTATATGTCCCAGCAGTCAATTACCATCCTCGAAAAGGTACTAGTGTCACAGATCCATGCATGTGCAATTTTTAAGAACAACATCTACTCACAAAAAGAGGGTTATGCAAAACAATTTATGTGACAAAGCATTAATAATCAAGAGGATTTTAATTAAGCTCAAATAAGGAGTAGATTGGTAAAAGGTTAAAGGTGGGCAATTTTTGGCAATGTGGTGCTAATGATCCGGGGAAATGGAGTATTTCCAAACTTTTCATACCTGCACACTCCTTTTTCATATGATTCATCACCTTTCATAATGCTTTTATCAATAACAATGCTTTTACCTCTCAAACCTTAGCACTGACTTCTCACGAGTCGCAAACATGGGTGTCATGAATGGCCCCGGATACTTAGTGCTTTGGACTCCTCACCTGTGTGTCCCATCTCGCCAAACTATTATCTCAGCGGAGAGGGTTAATCTACCTTTATCTCCTGAGGTGATTGGATTTTTTTCTCACTCATTAAATTTTCCATATTTTTCAAACAATTTCCTGCCAAACTCCATATATGATATATAACAACACAAACACCATATAACATCTCCATAATGTAACATCATTCTCAACATAATCCCCGAATAAGGTAAAGAATGGCAATATTTAGATCATGTGGAGCAATAATTGAAATAAGGCATATTATGGCTTTTGTGATGCATAAGCATAGGTATGGCTAGCGAAATAAAACATATGAGCATATATGGAAATATAAAGTCCTCCATCGTCTTATCATGCAACATGTCAAAAGCAACATCAGATTTTACCTCCTTTCATGGTTTTCAAGAAAATATGCACTTCATTGTGACTTCCCTTTACTAGGCAACTTCATGCTATATCTCTAATGAATCCAATTTTGCATCGTCGAGTTCAATAAAGCTTCCATGACACTAATCAAAATTTTCAATGGGGGTCATTTTTTCAAATTTTGGAAAACATGCATATAAGCACATAAATTAATAATGAATTCCAAAATAGCCATGTATAAGCAATTCAAGAATTAAACTTTAAATATGCAAACATAATGTCAAACATATCAACTATGCACAAAGTAAGCCCTTCCCACTCACCCCATACTTAAACATTACAGTGTCCTCACTGTATAAAAACAAGGGTAAAGAAAGAAACTCACTAGACATGTGTGCAGGGCTTCAAAATCTCGAGTGTAAATGCTTGGGCCGAGTCTGAATATAGACTGCTTCTATCCCATAGACCTGAAAAATGTAGAAGACATATACCCACAATAGAAAAACTAACAGTTCAAAAACCAAAAACAAACAATGTCCAAAAAGTTCCAAAAAGTAAATGTCTATGTACAAGCTCTAGATTTTATAGTCGCTAGGTCGACTTCTCTTTTAAGCTCAAGGTGGCATCTGCAGGGCCCATGTAGCTTGGGCTTCAAATAGGACTCCATTCTTGTCCATCAGCTGTAATCCTCCAAAATGGATCTTGTTCACCACAAAGGGTCACATCCTCTTCTTGTTGAATTTGTTGGGAAACCAATTATCTTTTGATTTGGAAACATAGAGCTTATCTCCAACTTCGTATTCTTTGGGCTCGTCATTGGAAATCCTACATAAGCGCCCGTACCAAGGAAAACATCTCCCATGTATAGATAGATCCTTAATGGAAATAGGAGAAGAACGATCCATACCTTGGCTTACCTTCGCAGAAACGGATTCGGGCACCACCGTGTTTGGTCGATCTCGAGGAACATTGCTCGATCTCGAGTTGCTTTCAGCTTCTGGTGGTGGACTGCTCGAGGATGGAGAAGTCGAGGAGGCCAGGTGTTTGTCGATATCGACCAGTTTGGTCGATATCGAGTTGTTCAGCTTGTCTGGTGGAGTGTTGGCCGAGGGAGGAGAAGTCAGGGCAACGAGCTTTTGGTCGATATCGAGTAGTCTACTCGATATCGAGGATTCTGTTGTTTCAGGCTGGCTACTCGACGACGCTGGTGCTGGTGGAGGCTTTTGATTTTGGTCGATATCGACCAATGTCCTCGATATCGAGGAATTCTGGTCGACTATGACCCCATACTTGCATCCTGTCAAGACATCCGAAAAATAGTTAGTCCAAATCAACGTACCTTGGTTTATGTCGAGTGGATTCTCTATTTTTTCGTTCAGGATGGCCATGATCTCCTCCACCTGGGCTTCCATATCCCTCTTTTCCAGCTCTTCAGGAGTCATATTTCTTACCTTAGGCTCCCCACAGGTGATGTAACCAGCTGAGATAAATTTGACCTCTTCTATTGGACCTGTATGTCTTTCAGTTTTGTTAAAGGAATATTCAATTACCTCATCGCTGATGTTGAAAGTGAGCACTCCTTTCCTCACGCTTATGTTGGCATCCATCGTCGCCAAGAAGGGCCTTCCTAGAATAATTGGACAAGTAGGGTCCTCCGTCATATCAACAATTAAGAAATCAGTAGGGACAAAGAACTTAACTACTTGTACTGGCACATTGTCCACCATGCATGTTGGAATGACCACCGTGTTGTTGGCCATATAAAGTCTAGCATCCACAGGCTCTAGGGCACCTATCTTAATCTTGGACCATATCGTTAAAGGCATTATACTCACACTAGCTCCAAGATCACATAAAGCATTAATTTTATATTGACCAAATCCAATAGTTATAGCAAACTTACCTGGATCTGGCCTCTTCTCAAGTACGTCCAAGTGGCTGCACTCCTCTGTTATTTCAGCAATGGATCTCTTATTGCTTAGAATCTCCTTGAGGAATTTGACATAGAATGGCATTTCATTGAGAGATTCTTTGAAGGGAATGGTGACATTGAGCTTCTGAAGCATCTTGATGAAGCGTTGAAACTTCTTCTCTGCTGGGTCCTTTGGAGATTTTGTTGGGAAAGGCAGCTTCTTTTTCTGATTCGGAGCCAGAATAGATGTCGGAGGTGCTGCAGATTTCTCGATCTCGACTTGGGTCTCTTCGATATCGACTAACTCTTCCTCGATATCGACTAGCTTCCTTGTTGTCGAGTTGTTTTGCTGTGCAGACGAAGGATGGTTCTCTCTGTCATCGATATCGAGTTGCTATTCTCCTCCGTCCTGCTGCTTTCCGACCTCTGGCTCTTGTAGTTGATGGCCGCTTCTGAGTTTTACAACAGCGATGTGTCTAGTCTTCCCCTTAGGATTTGGTTCTGAAGATCCAGGGAGTGTTCCTGATTGTCTGGGAATGCCTGCTGCTAGCTGGCCAATCTGTGTTTCCATTAACTTCCTCCAGACGTCGATTTCCCCAAGCCTAGAGTTGACACCTTGAATCTGAGTGTAGACTGAGTTGAAGAACTGCTTGGTGTCCGAATGGTTCCTCCGCATTTCCTCTAGGATTGTATGTAGATCATCCCTCTTTTGGTCCCTTTCCGGATGTCCTGGAGCTCTTTAGGGTGGGGGGTTCCTAGGGGCACCTTGGTTCCATTTTGGTTGTTGGAACCTTTGGTCCCCCATGTAGCGATTGGGACCCCCTGCGTAAGCTGCCTCTTCATGGTATTCTGCCAGCCTGACTTGCCTTGTGTGTGGGCACTCAGTAGTTGTGTCCCTATGTGATCCGCATTCTATGCAGGCCTTGTTGACAGAAAGATACTGGACTTGCTTGAGGAGCTTGCGATTCTGATCCTTGTAGTATTGCTCCTTGACAACTGGATTAATTTCCTTAGAGGGCTCATAGAGGGGCATGGATGGTGCTGGCCTAGCATAGAGGTTCTCATCATAGTTGATTGGAGTCCCATACTTGTTGTCATAGTTGGTCAGCTTGTCGAGAGCAGCTCATGCGTCTGCTGACGGCATTGTCAGATACTCATAGTGAGTATATGTGTTGATCCTATCCTTAGCAGCCATATCAAGAGAGTTGAAAAAGATCTCCTGAACGATGCAGGGTTGCTGTCCATGAGTAGGGCAGGATCGCAGCAGATCCTTATAGCGTTCCCATGCCTTGTAGTCCCTGGCAACAGCGCCAATTTGTTGTAGGAGGAAATCGAGTTCAAAATATAGAATATAAATCAAACCAGATTCGTTCCCCAGCAAATAATTACAAGACTTCCTCCCTATGCAGTAGTGGGAAGTCAGGATCGATCCACGAGGAAGCGTGTCAGCGAATCTCAGGTAGCTGTTTGAAAGATGTAATCTTTTGGCGAAGGAGGGTTGTCTTGGCAGGAGGAAAGAGTTTATTGAGAAATTCCTGCTTTACTTGAGCCCATGTCGTGAGAGATCGTGGTTTCAATCCTTCCAACCACTTCAGTGCGGGACCAGGGAGAGACCAACGAAAATCCTTCATCAGGATGTACTCTAGGGTGGTACCTTCAGCAAGAGTACGACACATGTCAGTAAAGTTTGTAATATGCTGAAGATGGCATTCATTAAATCTACCATGAAATGCATTATGTTTAATTTCTATTAAGAAAGGAGTGCGAATTTCATAGTTATTTTGAGGGATAAGAATAGTCGATTCAGGCACGACGAGTGTCGGGTGCATGTAATCCTCTACAATGGTAGGATATTAGGCAAGCTCATCTTGTAAATGCCTCTCACGCTCGGCTTCTTGTTCCCTTCCTGCTCTCTCAGTGGCGAGAGCAGTATCCCTGGCGGCTAGTTCCCTTGTAAGCCTCTCAATCCACTATTCTTGTGTCTCTGCAGCTGCCATGGCTGTTTTGAGTTTAGATTGGATGTGTATCAGGCGTTCCGGTTCGTCTAAGGCGCCAAACTTAAGTGTTTGACCAGAACGACGCATATACCTGCAATGTACCTCAAAGGAAAAGTGAGATCTGACTACCTAAGGCGCGAATGATTGCTTCCCCGGCAACGGCGCCAATTTGACGAGAGGGTTTCTCGACCAAATAAATTTATAGTCAAGACCCCGCTATAGGATAGTGGAGTCAGGTTCGTCCTCAGGAGAGAAGTCAGCGGTTCTAAGTTTAGTATGTTTTGGGGTTCAGGGATAGCGGGAAAAGGTGGGAGGTTGTTGTCGACTTCGGGTAAGACTTCGTCGATGTCGATGGATGGAAAGAGAATGGTGGTTTGATATCGAGTAGAATATGTGCCAAATAAAAATAATAAAATAAAACAAATAAAGATGCAAACTTCCAAGGTTAGGGATCACCGCAACAATAAACATATGTGTAGATCATAAATCACATAAAGATGCATGCTTTATATCAAATAACTTTTGTTATTAACAAATAGGAATATAGAGGTTTTCGCATAAACCCTAACTGTTACCAACCCTTTTTCACATAATTAATCCAAGTTGCATTAAGATCACTTTGACTTCAATAATACAAACAAGGATCACCTTCAACTCTCGCAAAAGAATCATGCTCATAGGGATAGAAGATGAATTGCATAAAAAGATTGTACCTTTACCGTGTCACCTCACATGGCTACCGTCGGGCTCACCCTAGCCCCATAAGTGGGTGGACTACTCACTCTTCATCGCAATAGCAGACATCTTTGATGAAAAAGAACTAACTTGCATAAATAAACTCAACCAAACTTACAACCTTTTCTCTCTCTCTCTATGTGTAACTAATTGTCTCTGAAATTGAATAAATAAAAAACCAGCCCCTAAGGTTTTATTTATAGCCTTCATTCCCTAGCTATTCTAGGTAAGAAAGTCTATCTATATCTAAATATAATTATCTAAAGACTTAAAGATAAATAAATGGATAAAAGGAATTAAATCAAAAGGGGAAATTATATCTAAAATAGGTAAATCTTCCATGTGTTGATAGGTCTTGATAGATGTTGATAGATCTCGGCAAAACTCGGACTCCTTCGGCTCCAAGCATAGCCAAACTGTATTGGACAGCAAAACCGCGTAACACGTCTCCAGAAAGATTTCCTCGATATCGACAAGAACTACTCGATATCGAGTAAAAATGACGTCGACTACGGCTGGCTCGGCATGTCGGGTTGCTGCTGCTCGATCAGACTCGGTCAGGTAATCTGGGGTCCTCGATATCGACAAGTTTAGTCGATATCGAGTAAGCTTGTATCGACTTCTTTGTGGCTGGTGTTGTCGAGTAGCTTCTCCTCAGTATTGGCTCGGACAGGTGGTGCAGATCTTGTCGATATCGATAACTTTTGTCAATATCGAGTAACTGGTTCTCGGCGTCTTCAGTACTCGGCTTCTCGACTTGGGGTGGCTTCCTCGACTCCGGACATGGCATCAAGGTGTTGTCGATATCGACAAGTTTCGTCGATATCGAGTAGGCTTGTGGAGTCGGGTTGGCTCTGGCGCTCAGCTTCTCGATATGGCCTTAGTCGATCACCACTGCTCGGACACCTTTGTC
This sequence comes from Persicaria tinctoria, assembly GCA_037127255.1. Lineage (NCBI taxonomy): Eukaryota > Viridiplantae > Streptophyta > Magnoliopsida > Caryophyllales > Polygonaceae > Persicaria > Persicaria tinctoria. The sequence goes on from JBANSL010000008.1 coordinate 42,173,243, forward strand.
GATATCGAGTAAAATAACTCGATATCGAGTAACTCTAGGTTTCCATCTTGATTCGTCCTGGTTCTGTAGTCCTTTGACCTTGGACTTCTGTAGTTGACTTCCGAGGTTTTCCAACCTTTCCCAGAACTGTTGTAAATTGCCTCAAATTCTGCGAATTTAAACAGAAACTGGTGTAGATTCCATAATTTGACAAATAAACATAAACTACATAGATTATGTACTATTCTAGCCCAAATGCATGAAATGTATGCAGAAAACGATATAAAAGTTACTGTAAAACATGGCAGATTCAGCTCACAACACAAGCATGACAAGCTTTAGCAAAGTCCATAGAATCTTTCACCATAGTGACCCAATAGTAGCCTAATCGTTTGATCTGATTAGCCAATTTAGGACCAGCTTGATGTGATCCACACACTCCAGCATGAGTTTCGGCTAGAATGTATTTAGCTTCCTCTTTAGACAAGCATCTTAACAAGATTCCATCGAACGTCCTTCGATACAAGGTATCGTTCTTAAGTAAGAATCTTGACACTCGTCTTTTATCATCCACCCTCTTTTTTGGATCATCGGGAAGGATCCCGTTACGAAGATATTCGATAAGTGGTTGTCGCCATTCCGTTTCTTCTTCAATTTCATATACGGAAGCTATATCCACTTCTTCTACTTGCTCGGCTCTTTCCAAGGCTGAAATAAGCAGATGGCGTTCACCAATGGTAACCTAAATTTCCCTTTCACTTGGTAACGTCAATGATGAAGCTAATTTCGCCAATGCATCTGCCTTGCCATTCTCAGACCTCAATATATGCACCACTTCTATTTGACGGAATTGATGCACGAGACATTTAGCTCTTTGATGCAAAGGAATCAAATTTGCGTGTCTGACCTCGTATTGTCGATTTAATTGTCTTATTATCAATTGAGAATCACCAAACACTTTTAATGGATCAACACGCATTTCAAGAGCTATCTCCAAGCCGATAATGAGTGCCTCATATTCTACAACATTATTTGTGCAATTCTCCAAAAGGGAAAATGAATAAGGCACTATCCCATCATTTGGGGTAATGAAAACAATACCCACACCAGCTCCTCTTTTTGTTGCAGCACCATCAAAATACAGCTGCCAAGATTTTTCCTCTATCATGAAGACTTCTTCATCTGGTAAATCATCTAACAACTCCTCGTTATCTGGAGTAGGGTGGGATGCTAAGAAGTCGGTTATTGCTTGCCCCTTTATTGCCTTTTGAGGCACATACTTGATGTCAAAAGGAGCCAGAAGCATAGCCCATTTGGCCAATCTCTCTGACAACACAGTTTTTGAAAAAATGTATCGCAAAGGGTCAGCTTTGGATATTAGTGTGATTTGATGGGACAATAGGTAATGTCGCAGCTTTTGAATGGCAAAGATCAATGCTAGACATAATTTTTCCATAGCAGAATAATTTTCTTCTGCCCCCACCATTGTTCGACTGATGTAGTACAAGGCATTTTCCTTTGCGTCATCATTATTTTGAGCTAACATAGCCCCTAGTGATCGCTCGAGACTTGCGATGTACAAAATTAAAGGTCTTCCTTGAACTGGTGCCAAAAGAACTGGTGGATCAGTCAAGTACTTCTTGATGCTATCGAGAGCGTTTTGACAAGTCTGGTCCCATATGAACAGAACATCCTTCTTCATCAACCTTAGAAAAGTTTGACATCTCCCCGTCAGGTTTGAAATGAACCGACGAATATAAGCAAGCCTGCCTTGCAAGCCTCGTAGTTCACGGAGATTTCTCAGGGCTGGCATTTCTATGATCGCCTTAATTTTATCAGGATCAAATTCTATTCCTTGACCTCGAACAACAAAACCAAGAAACTTTCCCGACGTCACACCAAAGGCGCATTTAAGGGGGTTCATTTTTAGTTGGTGCTTGCGCAATCTATCGAAGATTATTTTAAGATCAGTTACATGATCCTCCCTCCTCTTTGTTTTCACCACAAGGTCATCTACATAGCACTCAACGGTGTTGTGAAGTTGTTGTAGGAGGAATCGAGTTTAAAATATAATAAAATAGATCAAACCAGATTCGTGTCCACGCAAATAAATACAAGACCTTCTCCTGATGTAGCAGCGGGAAGTCAGGATCGATCCTCCAGAAAGCGTGTCAGCGGATCCTAGGCAGCGGAGAAATCTCACGGATGGTGATTGACCACAGTGGTACTCGACCTCGACTAGGTGGTAGTCGACAGGGGTCAGTACAATCGATTTCGAGCAAATAAAAGACTCTGGGTGGTGGTCGACGTCGACTAGCCTTACTCGACGTCGAGTACGGTGGTCGTAGTCGAGTAAGCTCTGGTCGACTTCGGGTTCCTGCAGAGACAGAAGCAACGACGATCTTTGCTTGATCGAGAATCAGTGGTCGACATGGACCAAGCTGATACGTTGTAATTCCCAATGACTCGAATTGCTCAGATCTTGCGTCGTCTTAAGACAAATCTCGACTCGTACTTGAATATTTGATCGGCCGAGCGAATGACGTGAGTACGGACTTGCTTACCCAATTCAATATTAGGCTTCCCTTGATGTCCAGCCGAATGAATTCCACATCGAAGTCAACAATGGCTGCTTGACCCTCTCTTGAATTTGATTAGAATCAAATTGAGAAAAGCAACGTAAGGCCGAACGACAATTAACAATGAAGTCAATATTGCCGGCTTGACCAAATTTTGATAAACAAATTAATTTGAATTTGATCGAAGGAAAACGTGAACAAGTAAACCTAGTTAGAGAAACTCTCTTGAGAGTTCCTCTCTTCTAGTGTTTCTTTCCTCGCTTTGGCCCTTCCTCCCTTCACCACCCATAGTTCTTCAATTCAATTGAGTTTGTCTTCAAACTTAATTATTGGGTGTTAATTTCGGGTAGTTATTGAGTAATTTGATAGAGTTTCGACAGTGTTCTTGACGTTTTCGAGTAGTGTGGTTCTGTTTTTATCGTCTTTTGCCGCTAGATCTGTTCTTTCTCTTTGTTACTGAGTCGGATCTGGGGTTGTTCCTTCAGATCTACGCTCTACCTTTTGGATCTGGCCGGCTTAAGGTGTTTGAGTGGCTCCTTGCCTCGCTATCCCTCAGATCTGGATGGGGTTTGCTCTCTCTCGCACCGTTTTGTCCGTGGAGGGTGGCCCGGCGGTGTGTGGGTGGTCTTGGGGTTTGGATCAGTGGTGACGGGGCTCCCGGAGTGGGCTCGACCTGGTCCGATTAGACCACTGCGCTGGCTGCTGCCCTTGTGGTTGAGGGGTGTTGGTTTGTTGTCATTCTCCTTTTCAGATTTGAGATGTGGGTGCCTCTCTCTTTCTCGGATCTAGCAGGTTTGATGGTTTGGGTTGTGTGTTCGGGCATGGGGACCTGTGGGGTGGGAGCTGCAGCATCGGGCTCCTCTGGGTCTTGTCGTGGCGCTCCCCGTCTCTCATCTTTCCTTGGTTTGGTCCGGCTGGAGGTTGCACTCGGATGGTGGCGTTGTGTACTTGGGTGTGATTGCGAAGTGGCTCGTGGTGGGCTGTTGTGTGATGGATCGACTGGAGTGCGCTGCTCCCGTGGTGTCCGACTACTGATGGCTCGGTGTCCTCCTTTTGTGTCGCTGTGGTCTCCCCAATTTCTTGAACAGAGCTGAACGCGTGGCTGTCATGGTGGCTCGGGAGGTTGTTGGCGCGTGTGCTTTTCGTGGTTGGGCAGGCGCGTGAGGTTGATGAAGCTTGGGGTGTCCTCCTTGCTTCATTTGCATATGCTTTTGCTGAATTTCATCTTTATTAAAGCTCCTTATTCACGTGAGATTTCAGCGTGGGTCTTGTTGCTATTGCGTGTGCTGTGCAGCGTGGGGCCCTCCATTGGCGTATTTGTCTCCCTTTCCCAGCAATTTGTTGGATGATGCAGATCCATTTTGCATTATTTTATTTGTTGTTTGGGTTGGTTGACTAGTGGTGTGGTCAAAGATTATTGGGGTTGTTTATTGTGTGATTTTAGGAATTTGTGGGTGGTAGCTTCTGAGTGGTATTGTGGGATTTTGATGTTGTCGTGCCCTGCATTTGTTGCAGTGCTAGCCTCTTCTGCATAGATTCCACATCCCAATATCGGCAAGCGACATTAGATTATGGGCTTAACAACTAAGCTTGTCCTGGTGTGGATTGGGATGTGGGATCGGGGTGGAGTTGGTCTAGTGCTTCTTACATCTTTTGCGGGTCGAGTGGGGTTAAGTGCGAATGTAATTTGCGGGTTAGACTTTTGTGCGTAGTATCATCTTTTGTCGTAAGACTCTTGGTTTGGTCTTATTTTATATTACTCCTTGGCTTTGCCACTATCTATATATTTACCTATTCAGAACGTAGGAAGGTAGAGCGTAATTAGGGTTGAACAAAGAAGAGAACGCCTAGCCAAGCGCTCTTATATTCAATTCAACGTAAGAATAAAAGAAGAAAAATACAACTTAAATAGGTTTGATGGAGAATGAGAGTGGCTTCTTGCAAAGGAAACCCTAAATCTCTCATTTTTATCTAGAAAATAAATAATTAAAACATAAGATTAAAAAACTCCTAATTTAATCTATCTAAAAAATAGATAAAATAGATAAATGAGCAAGGAGATAAAATATCCCCTCACTTTTATTCCCTAAATAAATAATAAAAACCAACAAATAAAAATAGATAAAATAATGTCTTAAGAGAATTCAACCAACTCCCCTGCCTTCGATCTCGATCCTTCATCAAGGTGGGATGAGGTTGTAAACTAAGATCTTGAGTTGACGGTTGAGCTTTGAGTCATACGAGCTCTCATCTTGAATCGTCTTGTCGTTGGGAGTCATCGGATCTTGAGTGCTATCATTCTCTTCCACTTGATCACGATTTGTCCTCGAATCGTCGTCGGAAGTGTCATCCAGAAGAAACAAGGAAAGGAGCTCGTGAGGGAAGGAGGGTTCGACATCATGAAGTGCAAGGGCCAAGTGGTGAGAGCCCTTTTCTCTACCGAGCTCGTGAGGGAAGGAGGGTTCGACATAGCTGCAGGGGCCGCATGTGCGGCGAAATTAGTAGTGAAGGCTGCTGCGGCCGCAGGCGCGGGTGTTCCAAGGAGGCTGATTGTTGTGGGCGCGGGTGCGGCCTTGACAGCAGCAGCGTCCATGCTGTTGTGTTCTTCTCGTCTCGCAGCAGCCTCCTTCTCGGCTTGGTATTGTCGCTTTCGTTCATGTTCCTTCAAAACAGCTTGAGGAGATAAGGGTAGGAGGGTGACTCTCCTCCCATCAAAGTTAAAAGCAAAGGTATTTAAGCGACCATCATGAATAACTTGCCGATCATTTAGCCAAGGTCGGCCGAAGAGAATATGAAAACAATCCATCTTAACAACATCACACAACACTTGATCACAATAAGGACCCATTTGAAAAGGAACCAAGCATTGTCTAGTAACAAGAGAGTTGGAGTTACCTTCCGTGAAACCGGTAAGACCATCATGTGGTGCTCGAGGTGTAGTGGCTAGATGGAGGTACTCGACCACTTTTGCGTTGATCAAGTTACAGGAGCTCCCTTTATCAACGATGACCGTAAGTGTGGATTCCTGGACCACACACTTGGTGTGAAAGATGTGCTCCCTTTGATCAGCTGCCATAGCGTCTTGAAGTGGTAGAAAATGTCGATTGACCAAGCATGGCACATCCTCAATGGTGTTGGGAACGATATCAACGTTGTCCTTAGGAGACATAGGCGCCGACTCCTCCACTTCGGCTGAACGTACGGTATTCTCAAAACCCATCAAGATGTTGGACAATTTGGCGTTGTTGGAAGAGAATATCGCCTCGAATCTCCTAGCATGTGCCCCCACAAGGGACTCAATGAGACATTGCATTCGCACATCCGTATTAGCACCGGCCATGTTCCTAAAAGCAAGTAGCAAACACAAGTAGTCCGAACAAATAGACAAGGAAACAAGCAATGCAAGTCTTTGATCCTATGAGTGATCGAAGTGTTTGAAAACAAGCAATGCGAGGAAAACAAGGCACTAAATTGACAATCTACCCTGGACACAGAACTTTGCAATAATGAAAGTAGCAAGATATGAAGGAACAGTAAAATAAAGAACAAAGCTTTTCGGAATTTGGAATAAAAATATGTAAAAGAACTTCCAAGATCGGGGTTTGCAACAACGATAACCAAACATGCATAAGACAAGATAAATAACGATAATCATGCAAATCGCATCGAAGGATCAAGCTTTCGCCTTTTCCAACAATTAAGAACTCTTTCAAGAAACCCTAATTGTATCTACTGATTTTATGTTTATTAATCCAAGTTGTTAGCATGGATTTCTATTAAATAGAGAATAAACACATAACAGGTAGTAGATGCTCAAAACATGATAAATGTCGGATCTTTACCTCAAACATGCATGGCTATCGTCGGGCTCGCCCCAACCCTAGAAGTGGGTGAACTACTCGCTCTTTATTGCAATCGCAGATATCATTGATGGAAAATAACCTTGCATTAATAAACCAAACAGAGCTTACAACCAAAGGAAGCCAATTCCGCTCTCGCTTCACAAACTCCTCTTGGCCTCCACTCTCTCTCTCCTTCTCTCCTCTTCTCCTTCTCCTCCTAAGATTGAATTGTATGAAAAACTAGCCCCATGGGCTTTATTTATAAGCTTCCAATCCTTGCTAATCAAGGAAAGAATTCTATCTATATCTCTATCTATCATAGAAGATATAATTCTACTTGGAAATAAATATATCTAAACTAGATAAAACAAGATAAATCCTAGGGTAATTAATTGTTCAACCCTTAGGATAAATAAAAAGATAAAAATATCTAAATCTTCATGTGTTGGAAATCTCGTCTCGAAAATATCTCCATCGGATTCGGGATAGAACCTTAACAAGACTCAGACTAGCTCGATTTCGGGTACAGGTGGTAGTCGACTTCGACCAAGTCTGGTCGACGTCGAGTAGGGTATACTCGATTTCTAGTAATCTTTAGCTTGTCGAGTGCTTCTCTTCATCGATCTCGGATAACCGCCCAGTTCTAGTCGACCTCGAGTAAAGTGTACTCGACGTCGAGTACGGATCGTGCTCGAGTTGTCTTCTGGAGCAAACGTTGAGCAAAAGTTGGTCGACGTCGACCAGCTCTGGTCGACTTCGAGTAACTCTGCTGGCTTTCAACATTCTGCTCTGTTCTTCAAACGCACTTTCCCGAGTCATCGTTTGTCGGATTGACGCAAATGAGTATGCGTTGGAAAAATCTTTTCGAGGGCTACAAGTCTCATGAAGATATCAGAACTTGATTCAGAATGATGGATGTCGAAATATGAGCTTTTCTCCAGCTGCACCATCCTTAGCTTCTTCATGACTTTCCTTTAAGCTCCAAAGTGCGTCCGATTTCTGCGAAATTAAACAGAAACTAGTGTAGACTCCATAATTTGGAAAATAAGCATAAACTACATAGATTCTGTACATTCCCAACCCAGAATATACAAAATGACATAATAAGGGGCTAAAATAGATATAAAAACATGGCATAAAACATGGACATCAGAAGTAGATCGTGAAAGATGACTGACATGGCCCTTTGATAGGTCGCCCTCGTATTCTTCAATCCAAAAGACATTACGGTATAACAATATGTGCCTAATGGTGTGCGGAAAGTTGTTAGCTCTTCATCCTCGGGATGCATCTTGATCTGATTGTCACCCGAGAATCCATCCATAAAGGACAAAGCTTGGAATCCCGTAGTGGAATCTACCAAAAGTTCTGTTATCGGGAGAGGGAATTCATCCTTAGGACACGCTTCATTCAAGTCCCTAAAATCAACACAGATGCGCAACTGGCCATTTTTCTTTTTTCACTGGAACAATGTCGGCCAACCATATTGGGTATTGGATCTCCCGAATGAATCCGGCCTCGATGAGTTTATTGACTTCAACTTTAATTTGCACAGTCAACTCAGGCTGAAAACGGCGTTGTGCTTGCTTCATTGGGTTTTCCTCATTTGAGAGGGACAATTGGTGCATTGCCACGTTAGGATCTAAACCAGGCATGTCTTGGTACCCCCAAGCAAACACATCTCTGTATTCATGGAGAAGCTTCTCATATGATCTTTTTTCTTTATCTGTTAGGAAAGCACTAACAAACACAGGCTTAGGATCTTCTATACTCCCAGATTGATTTCTTTGAGCTTATCAACCGTGGGTTGACCACCCTCCTCCGTCTCTAGTGGAGCTGGTTGGATTACATTAACGAAATCCTTTGAATCTCCATCTGATTCACTTTCAATGAAGGCCAACACCATATTTACTTCTTCCATCTGAGCCTCCATGGGATCCTTTGGCTTGTAAGTAAGAGCTTGTGATATCCTACTCTTAAGCTTCCACTTCTTGTTCTTCTTAGTATCGACCTTCTTGTTCTTGGACACGTTGACTCTCCCAAGTCTCTCAAACACAGAAACTTTTGGGGAACTTATCTCTAGCCTCTCAAAGACCGAGATTCGAGGTGCGTATGTTGTGTCATGTGAGAACATACTTTGCTCTTGACTTGTTAGGGTCATAGGCTCCAATATCTTAGCTGACAATAACTCGCCTTCTTGATAAATTTGCAAATCATCAATCGAGATTTTTCTAGGGATTTTTTACGGAGACTCGCTTTCCAACGAGGGTCTTGTCACTCTCACTTTGACCCTCTTCTCAATTTTCAAAGAGACTTGTTCATCGGGCGACTTAGAAGATTCACCCTTGAGCACTACCCTCGTGTTTTCATTTGTTTTCTCTCCGAAATGTCTATGAATGACCAATTTCTTCTTCGGAATGGATTGATCAATCTTGCGGAGAGGACAAGTATAACTCGTCATTAAAGAATGCATGGCCTTCTCCGTTGCACTTAACGGTTTTTTACCAGGTTGGAGCTTGCCTTTGGGTGTGTATTTAAATAACACCTTAGGACGCGTCCCTTGCCCCTCTTTCTTGCATACAAGAGAGACTTTAGGCATTGAAGATTCCTTTTGGCCAATTGCTTCCTTTTGAGGATTTGCACTTCTACCATCCTCTTTCACTTCTAAATGCGTGCTAGGACTACAATACACCAACTTGTAGAATTTGGTGTCTGCGTAATTAACGCTTTCCCCTTGAAAAGGATTACTATCACCTCGGATAGTCCTCTCATTACCATTCTCATCGGTCTATTTTAAGCACTGATGAAGTGTAGACACAATTGATTTGCTAGCATGAAGCCACGACCTTCCAAGCAAAGCATTATAGGAGGTTCTTGCATCGATAACATGGAATACATTATCCTTATAAAGATCATCCAGCACTAGTTTCAAAGCAATAGCACCCAGCGCTTTTTGCCCCACTTGGTTGAATCCCTGAATGGTGAGTAATGTCGGCGATAAATGATCGATTGTCAACCTCATCTCTTCAAAAGCCCGCAAAGGCAATAAGTTTACTGCGGACCCGCAATCCAATAGGATTCTATTCAATTTTGCCTCTCCAACCCTGCCCGTTACATATAACGGCATGTTATGGTCATTGCTCTCTAATTGAAGATCCTCATCGGAAAAAGTTATGCACGCCATGCAAGAAGCGCACTGAACTGGAGGAGATGAAGTGACCTCATCGACCTCTATCTGATCAACTTCATCTTTATAATCCTTTGGATCCATAAGAGCTTGGATCAAGGCTTTCCTTAAGTCGGTCGACATTTGTAGTGCATCATATACACTTAAACACGCAGGAATACGCTTCAAGTGACCGATAACATCATACTTCACCTTCTCCTTAAATGAAGCTTTACGAAGCGATACTGGTATTCGTGATGCGATATCTTTTTGCTCGGATGCCCCAGCTTCCTTGCCTTTCTGGCTAGGTATGGAAGCTTCATTGTCAACTACCTCTTCAAAATTTGACGTCTTTGAAGACTCACAAATGGGTGACTCCTTACCCTTTTCCTTTTCCTTTTCCTTGGGCTTAGGAGAAGGCAGTATTTTTCTTGAACGAAGAGCAACTTCATCGACCTCTTCTTCCTCGGCCATGTCGGCCCATGTGGCCATACAACATTGGACAACCTCACTCTTCCAGAATAACTCCTCTTTAGAAGAGTCTTCTTCTAAGAACTCTTTTGGGACAAAGTCCTTTAGAGTAATGATTTGTCGTCCAGATTGAACATATTCTTCATCCGAATCGGTTTCTGGCCTCTTGCTCTTTTTGTTCTTCTTCTTATTTTTCTTCTTTTTATTCTTCTTCTCGGGCTTTCTACCAACCATTCTGAAACCCGTAGATCCAGCACATTGAGAACTCTTCGAATGAGATTTCTTTTGGCCTATATAGGTCTGCCATTTAGAATCATTTTCAACCTCATCATTATGGGAAAACGATTCTTTAAAATTTGATTGCGTCAAAACCTCATAAAGAGTCATGCGGTTTGGTTCATCTCTAGGCATCTCCGGATAGGCCCACACAGTATGCACTTCATTGCGCATTTGAAACTGCACAGGGACTGTCCTTGGAGGCAATGACATTGTAGAAACAATGTCCTCTTTAATAGCCTCTGATGAAGGGTTGCTCTCTACCTCTTCCGTTATTGAGATAAGATTTGACGAAGCCATTGGGTTTTTAGAGCTTACCCCTTCGACTTCAATCTCACCCTTGTTAATCATCCTTTCGACGACGACTTTAAAGACATAACAATCCTCAATCGGGTGACTAACAATTTTGTGGTAAGGGCAATATCTTGGATCGCCTGTTTTGTTTGCTTCATTTGGCCTTTTCGATTCCGGAAGTGAAATCATATTTTCTTTCGTCAATTCACTAAATATCCCTCTTACATCTTCATCATCAAAAGGATATTTCTTTTCTTTTCTCTCCTCGAGAGATAGTCTTTTAACGGGTTCTCTGGCTTGACCCCTCTCTTGTGCCCTAGAAGTATTCACAAAGGGTTTTCCTTGGGGCTTACCGAAGGTGGCCATCGACTCCCCTTTCTTCACGGGTTTCCTGCCCTCATCTTTTCTTACTTCATTGACTTGATGTCGATTAGGTCCTGTTTTACCCCAAGCCAACTGATGCTCAACATTGCAAGCTTTTGACACTAGAGCATCAAAAGCTCGAGGCTCCAAACTACCCATATGTACCGCTAGCTCTGGCACAAAATTATTAGTGCACACCTACACACATGCCTCTTCACTTAACTATTCTGAGCATTGGGGTCTCAAACTTCTCCACCTCGCAATGAAATCATTTGCAGACTCATTCGGCCCTTGATGAGCGTTAGCGAGATCCATAATGGAAACCTTGGCCTTTGAACTCATGAGCTGAGCAAAAAACTCTTTTTGTAGGTCATCCCAAGTATGGATCAATTCTAGCTGAAGTTGTGTATACCATGTAAAGGCAGACCCTCGCAACGATTGGACAAACTGCCTAATCAATAATTGATCACTCAAAGCAGTTTCCCCGCACGCCGAATAAAAGTGAGCCAAGTGCTCGTGAGGCGAACCATGAATACCATCAAATTTATCAAAATTTGGTCTTTGATAGTTTGGAGGGAAAGGAATCGAGTCATAATGCACAGGGTAAGGCTTTCTATAGCCAATCACTGGCGGATTTTGTGAGATCTTAAACTCCCGAATACCCTAAGCGATTAACTCCTTTACTTCTTGAGGAGAAATGGAAGAGCTACTCTCCCCTTGTCCTAGCGGCTCTTGTCTGTTTCCAGAATTTTGTTGTTGCGCTTGAGTCATAAGGAATTGTATTTGAGCATCTCTCTCTTCCAACTTTTTTTGCAACTCTTGGAGCTGTTTCTCAACAGTTGTAGCTCCAGTGACCAACACTGGCATGTTTTTTACTTCCTCTTTGAATCCATCATTTGATCCAATGCCACTGTCAGCCACCAGTGGGAATTCATCTTCATGAAATAAAGAGCTTGAATCCCCATATAATGGAGAACTTTGTTTCATTTCTTAAGCAGCTGACTGCTGACGGACTAAAAGAGTGAGCAACTGCACCGGTGTAAGACACAGCCTTAGACATAGACCTTGTTACCCGCCCCTCATACCCCTCTATATAAATAGGGAGTGAGGTAGATTTTTTCGCCACCATTGAACCCTTTCCCTGGGCTTTAGAAGATGCATGTATATTCTTTTGAAGCTCTGATAGCTTTCACATCTGAACCCTCGGAACTTCTTCCTGACGAGTTTTCATTTTCAAAGCTCTTGCTTCAGCCTCTTCTTCCGAATATGAAGTAACCATGGCTTGATCTACATAGTTTATATTCACGGAAGCTAACCCAGAGTGACTTTTCTTTGGGCTTGCAATTTGAGGTGCAATGATGATTTTGTCTGCATCAAGGAGGTCTTTGGCAGCCTTCCACAGAGTAGCATTGGCTTGCTTCAACACATGGGGATGGGGCTAACTTTCGCAGTGCCCCCGCCTTGTTGCGCTGGGAGCCACATTTTTGTCCCATTCTTCTTCGGGGCTCGCTCTCCTTCTTGGTCTCAACCACTTGTGAAATAGAGACCTTCATCAGATGATCGTTTTTCTTGATAACCCGAACAATAGACCCTTGGAGAGCAACGCAGGCAGGCCTGCTCTCACTGCCACTAACCAAGATAGGACCCTCGACTTGGATATAAGCTGGCTTCCTTTTTATGAACATCCTTGCAGACTTCTTGTCACTTGGTCCAAAGGAATGGACGGATGTTCTTGGGACCCAAGTCTTCGTGATGTGTCCTCCCTGATGGATTCAAAGACATTGCTCATCGGGATCTCAGCTGAGATTGAATCTTGACCCACTTCAAACCGCACCTGGAAGGACCTCTTCTTCACCCAATGACCACCCTCAACAAGGAAGGTCGCATGCAACTCGTTGAAGTTCACAATCGCTCTTGGTGTCATTTTCCTGATCAGCCAAAATAAATAAGTGAATAGTAATATCGAATACAACTAAGAGATGAAAAGCCAAAAGGGATCCCACTGGGCGTGCCAAAAACATGTTGAACAAAAATACGCGATAATCGTACAACACATTTTAATTAATTTTTAATATTTAAGTTCGATCCCTTTTGGTTATCCTCTTGATTCGAAGTCATATCGATACCAGGAATTTTGGTTTTGGTGATTTGGACTGCACCCGAATTTTAATGGGTTGCCTACGTATCTCTTGGAAGAGAATCAAGCCTTACGTAGTTCAGAAGAACCGATTTAATTTGGTTTTGATCGTTTGAGGACCATGTGATTGAACTCGATTAACGATAGCTCTACATCGAGTTTCCTACGTATCTCTTGGGAGAGAATCAAATCACTCGTAGTTCAAAAAGTTTTGATCTAATTTAGTGGAATTTAACCTCGTATTCAATTAAAAGTGAATTTATAGGTTGACGATTGTACCCGATATATTTTTAGAATTTAATATCGGATTACCTACGTAGCCTGATATGAGGCGTCAAGTCTTTACGTAGTTCTGTAGTGAACCAATTTGATTTGAATTTGGGATGGGTGACTGAATCCGATGTATGTTGAATTTGACACCGGATTTCCTACGTAACTCATAAAAGAGTATCAAGTCCTTACGTAGTTCTTTTTTAGAACGAATGATTTATTTTGATGGGATTTAACCTCATATTCATGTAAAAGTGAAGTTTAGAGGTTGACGACTGTAGCCGATGTATTTTTAAGATTTAACACCGGGTTACGTACGTAGCCGATATAAGGCGTCAAGTCTTTACGTAGTTCTATTAGAACCGTTTGAATTTGGGGAAATTTGACTTGAGATTTTGGCTCCGTTTTGTTTCTCCTCGTTTAGAAGTCAATTTTTGGGACCGACCCACTAGAATAAACTAGCAACGAAATTTTACGAGTTTAATTTTATGATTTTGTTAAACCCAATTTCTAATTTGTGCCAATTATATATTTCTTACTATTTGTGGGTTAATTTTTTGTAGTTAACCACAATTTGACTTAACAAAACCGATTGCCCATGTCAAAAATGTTGAGTGAGTGGATTTTGTGAAGTAACTTGGTTTCAATCACTTTCAAATGTGATTTTTTTTAAATGGACTGTAAAGCCCACTTTCAAATTGGATGAATTAATCCCATCTTTTTAAGCAAAACGTCATTTTATTTTATTTTTATTTTAGTCCATCTGTGTCCTCTTCAAGGTTCTTGATAGATTAGATAGGTCTTATTATTGTATAGTGGGCTAAAAGCCCATTAAGGCCCAATACCTTTGTAACCTATATATATGTTATATCAATGAATGGAAACCCTAAGGAGGACATTACAATCAATCTCATGATCTCACATGGTATCAGAGCCTAAGATCCAAAGACCCAAATTCTTCTCTCTCTCCACGTCGCCCTTAGCCCTATCTTCTCGTCCCAATGGCTAACCCACCACCTACCGACCCTATTAAGCCGCCCTTCCATTCCGCCCTAACCATCTCCAACATCAAAAATTGCATCCCTATCATTCTTGATCATGAGTCCAGTACCTACACCATGTGGTCGCACCTCTTCACGACCCATGTTAAGGCTCATAAAGTCCTCCACCACATTGACTCCTCCGCTAACCGCCCTACAAGCGAAGACGACGATCTCTTCGCTCAACTTGACACCATTGTCCTTCAATGGATCTTCAACACCATCTCAAAAGATCTATTGACCACCATCCTTGACCCCAAAGAGTCCGCCTTGAAAGCTTGGAAGAAACTTCAGGATATCTTTCAAGACTACAAGTCCACCCGTGCTGTCTATCTCGAGCACGAATTCTCAAGTTGCAAGCTTTCCTCTTTTCCGTCGATATCTGCCTACTGTCAGCACATCAAGACCCTGGCTGATCAGCTCGAAGCTGTCGACTCCAAACCCAGTGCCACCCGTCTTGTTCTTCAGGTACTCTCTGGTCTCCCTTCTGAATACAACGCTGCTGCTACTCATATTCAGCAGACGGAACCTCTCCCTACATTCGAGAAGACTCGGTCTCAACTGATCCTGGAAGAGACTCGCCTTCAACGTCAGACAACCGACGCCGCCAAAGACAAGACGGCGTTGGTCTCATCCAGTGATCTCATCGAGCAGCTTGCCCTACAGCCTGGCCGCAGCAACGACCAACAAGGACCAAGGGGCAGCGGCGGCGGTCGCGGGCGCAGCAGGGGCCGCGGCGGCCGCGGCAATGGCCGCCCGCAGTACTACGACCCCCGCCCCCCCTCTTGGTACCCCAACCCCGGCTACCCTCCTTGGATGCCCTATGGCTACCCCGGTGCATCGTTTCCAATGCGACAATGGCCGTGAATTTGACAATAAAGATTTTCACACTTTCTTTAAAAACAATGGGATCTCCTATCGCTTGTCCTGCCCCTACACCTCGCAACAAAATGACAAAGCCGAACGAATCATCCGCACCATTACCAATATGATGCGCACTCTTCTCTTCCACGCATCCATTCCCCTCCCTTATTGGCCTTACGCCTTGGCCACCACATGCTACCTCCTCAACATTCTCCCTTCCACCACCCTCAACCATCGCTCACCGTTTCAGGCACTGTATTCCACTTTGCCCATATAAGATCACCTTCGTACATTTGGTTGCTTGTGCTTCCCCAATCAGGCATCCACCGCCCCCCACAAGCTTCACCCTCGCTCTACCCCTTGTGTCTTTCTGGGCTACCCGTCTTATCATCGCGGTTATATTTGCCTCGATATCAAGACTCACAGGATTATTCTCTCTCGTCATGTCACCTTTGATGAGTCGCGATTTCCCTTCGCGTCTCCCACACCCCCTGTGTCGTCGCCAGAATCTGATTCCCCATTCCCTCACTTCGTTCTTCCCCAGAGCTCTCCCGGTGCTCCTGCTTCTTCCCCTCCCCCACCTCCCTCGCCACCCCCACCACAAGACCACACACCCGCAGCGTCTCCGGAGTCTTTCGACCCCGTCAGATCGTCTCCATGACCACCACCCATCACCCCGCTATCCACCGTCCATCACATCGTCGAACTCCCTCGCCTCCCCTCCGTGCGGCGCCCGCCGCTGTCCCTGCCGCGCCGGCTTCAACCCAAACTGCGGCGCCCGCCGCACCATACCCCCCCGGCGGCGCCCGCCGCAACCCTGGCGGCGCCCGCCGCATCCCTCTTTGCGGCGCCCGCCGCACCGTACCCCCCCTGGCGGCGCCCGTCGCACCAGCACCCGCCGCCCCAGTCCTTCCCGGCTCCCAGCCCTCCCTCTCCCCCATTCCCACCTCCCACAAAACAGCCCTCCTCGACCCGAATTGGCAGGCGGCTATGCTTGACGAATACAGGGCCCTTACAAAGAATGGTACTTGGGTTCTTGTCCCGCGCCCTCCAGCGGCGAACGTCGTTCGCTGTATGTGGCTCTTCCGTCACAAGTTCCGCTCTGATGGGACGTTGGAGCGCTATAAAGCACGTCTTGTCGTCAACGGTCGGTCCCAACAGGTAGGCATTGATTGTGATGAGACCTTCAGCCCCGTGGTCAAGCATGCCACTATCCGAGTGGTATTAAGTTTAGCTCTGTCGCGCAAATGGGCCATTCATCAGGTAGATGTCAAGAACGCTTTTCTGCATGGTCACCTGAATGAGACAGTCTACATGTTTCAGCCGCCGGGATTTACTGATGCCGATCGTCCTAAGCACGTCTGTCTCCTGAAGCGCTCTCTGTATGGTCTGAAACAGGCTCCGCGAGCTTGGTTCCAGCGCTTTGCTTCTCATTTGCTCCGCTTGGGTTTCATTGGCAGCCGCTCGGATTCCTCCCTGTTCATCTATCGCAGAGGCTCCGACATGGCATTTCTGTTACTATATGTTGACGACATCATTCTCACCGCCTCTTCTGATGCGCTTCGGACGTCGATTGTTTCACAGCTAAGTGCTGAATTCGCTATGTCAGATTTGGGCCCGTTATCTTACTTCTTGGGGGTTGCTGTTCAGCGACACTCGTTTGGGCTTTTCCTCTCACAGAGTAAGTATGCTGCTGAAATTGTTGCTCGGGCTAACATGAGTAACTGCAATCCGGTCGCCACCCCTGTCGATACATCCAACAAGCTCAGCACTCACTATGGTCCTTTGGTTGATGATCCGACATTATACAGGAGCCTTGCTGGTGCTCTTCAGTATCTCACCTTCACCAGACCTGATATCAGTTACGCAGTTCAGCAGATCTGCTTGTTTATGCATGCACCCAGGGAACCCCACTTTCATGCCTTAAAGCGGATCATTCGGTACATCAGCGGCACACTCGAGCTCGGCACCACGATCACTTCTTCCTCTAAGCTTGACCTTGTTGCTTACACTGATGCGGATTGGGGTGGTTGTCCTGACACACGGCGCTCCACGTCTGGTTACTGTGTCTTCCTCAACGACACCCTTGTGTCGTGGTCGGCCAAGCGTCAGTCTGTCGTGTCTCGCTCCAGCGCTGAGGCCGAATACAGGGGCGTTGCCAACGTTGTCTCTGAGTGCTCTTGGCTCCGCAATCTCCTGCTTGAGCTCCGTTGCCCTCTTATGAAGGCCACTCTGGTCTACACTGATAACATCTCTGCAGTCTATCTGGCTAGCAACCCGGTCCAACATCAACGCACGAAGCACATTGAGCTTGATCTCCACTTCGTCAGGGACAAGGTTGCCATAGGACATGTCCGCGTTCTACATGTCCCGTCCTCGTTTCAGTACGCTGATATATTCACCAAGGGTTTACCTAGACAGTTGTTCATTGATTTTCGCTCCAGTCTCACTGTACGAGCCCCTCCAGTTTCGACTGCGGGGGGTTTGATAGATTACATAGGTCTTATTATTGTATAGTGGGCTAAAAGCCCATTAAGGCCCAATACCTTTGTAACCTATATATATGTTATATCAATGAATGGAAACCCTAAGGAGGACATTACAATCAATCTCATGATCTCACAGTTCTCTTATTTGAGAACGAGACCAGCGGCTCCTCTCTCTCTCTCACTCCGCCACTCATCCCTCAGTAGCCGGCCGGAAATTTGGGGCTCGGGCAACCAGAAAAGAACAAAGAACGGAACAGCCAAGGCTTCGACCTTCCAAACGGTCGGAAGAAAGTTCTAATTCGGACCTCCGCTCATGTGATTTTTAGAGTTTTTTCCAAATCCTAATTTTAACCCTTAAATCTTCTATTTGAATGATTAAAGCTTGGATTAGGCACTTCTTTTGCCCTTTCCTTTTAATCTTATGCTGAATTTGTGAGTTTTAAACGATTTTGTTGCAATTTCTAAGGTTGCGATTTGTGCAATTTGGGCTTCTCGGATCGGGGACTACGGAAGAGACCAAGGCTCTCGACCTTGAGCATTTGGAGGCAAGGGCTGCAATTTCAGAGTAGCCATCCCTTGGTGGGTGAAGTCAGGTGCAATGTCTTTCCCTCCTTTTGCCCCCTTTTTTTTTTGGTTATGAAATTTGTAACCGTGGGGCTTCGGTTTAGAATAGTGGAATGAGATAAAGCTGTGTTGCATATGTTCTGCACTTTTGTTTGAAATTGTCATGAAAGAGGTGATATGCATCCCGCTTGATTGTTTCTTGTTTGTACCAGAACTTGGTTTGTTTGAAATTGATTTAAGTTATGCAGAAAATCTATTCCCTTTTGATTCCAACTTCGTTAGTCCAGCCAAAGTGAATTTGTTGGTTTGAAACTGTTTGCAATTTGTATGCTTGAATTAGTTGACCAATTTAGTAAAAATCCAGCAGCACCTCCCCTTGATTTAGGGTCATTTGATGATTCCGAAACTCAAACCACACGAAGAAGCTCGCAAGGCCAAGGTTCTCGAGGGTTGAGTTTCAAGAATAAAAAACAATAAGACTAAATAGGGGAATTTCAGTAGCATCTCCCCTTGATTTAGGGTCATTTGTTGATTCTTAAACTCAAAACCACATGAACAAGCTCGCAAGGCCGAGGTTGTCGAGTGTGGAGTTTTAGGAATCGAAAACAACATTAAACGAGAATGCTACCTGATGAGCTCTCTATCTCTCTCTCTCTCTTTTTCTTATGTGTGAGATTAGCATTGATTTTTTTTCTGTAAGTGTTTTCCTCTCTTCTTCTTCTTTTTTCTTTCCCTTCTTGCTGATTGTTTTGTTTTTTCCTTTTTTTTTTCAGATTGAAGTATGCAGGAGAGCTGTAACCTCTTCCTTTTAAAGGTGAAGAAGGTGAACACTTGGGATACCATACCTTTTGCAGATTGATGGGGGCAGTTGAGATTTGTTTTACCTTTGTGTGTTTGAGTTCTTCCGAAAGGCATGGGCATGTAGGTTGATGGGGTTTGATGGAGGCAGTTGAAATTGTAATTGTAGAGTATAGACTATAAGACTCCCTTCATATGTATATTATATATATATTTTTTATTTTAATTCAATTTCGTTTTATATACATGGAATAAAACCCGGGCTTCAATTTGGGCGTTATCTTGAGCTTTGATTTGGGCCAAAGAATCTGCCCATTTTTTTATGGCATCTACGTGGCTTATTTCACTAAATTGGTTTGCTAAATTAATTTGGTGGCCTCAAAATATTATGAGTCAAAATGTGAGCAATAAAATTTATGGAATTTCGCCACTCAACAGATGCCTCCGAACTTTGAATGTGTAAGGAATTTAACCGAGCATATTCAAATGGTTTCAAACGTCGAAGGGATCGGAAACGATGTCGGGTCAGCGGGAACGGAGATGCAGATTCCATCGACGGGTGCAGAGGTTCAGGGAGAAGATCGAGGAATAATAGAAGAACAGAGAAGACGATCAGCGCAAAGACTCGGTCGAGGATCAAAGGAAGGCTCGCGTCTGCGGGAAGCGGACAGACATGAAAGCCGGAGCGGAGTTGGTGGCCAGATCTGGCGATGGCTGGTGCGAGTACGACTGATAAGGTGTGAGATCGAGAGAGAGAGAGAGAGAGAGAGAGAGAGAGAGAGAGAGAGAGAGAGAGAGAGAGAGAGAGAGAGAGCCGTAAAGAATGAAGTGCTGAAGTTGAAGAGAGACCTGAATGAAAGGAGGTTAGGGATGAAAAGGCTGAATACATAGAAAGAAGAGTGCACAGTGTACCTTTTTTTTAAATAATAAAATCTGGTCCAATTACGGTCTGGTCCTGGGTTTGGATTGGAACCCGAAATTTATTTTTTCTTGGACCGTGGACCATACCGTAAAATCTCCGTCTGATCCAACTTTTGTCCAATCCTACTTTAAACTTGTATAATTTCTTATATAATTATCGAATTAAGTAATATAACCTCTTCTTTCAAAGCTCTTTGGTTGAATTATATTGCCAAAATATCAAATTAACTAAAATATAAAAGAATCATGATTTATTAAAAAGACATTTGAAATAATTAATATGTATTTAGCTTACAAATGGTCATAACTTTTTACTCGTTTATCGGATTCAGGCTTACAATATATCAAAACGAAGCTATCGGCGCGTAGAACAAATATAGGTGATTTGTTGGATGAGGGGGGGGGTATGCTCCTGCTTGCCCCCGCCTAGATCCATCTATGAACCCATCCCCGCGTTCGCAACCATGGAGATTGGAAAGTTTTTTAATATAACTCATCTCCGCATTCGCAATGCTGGAGATTGGAAAGTTTTTTAATATAACCCATCTCCGCGTTCGCAACACTGGAGATTGGAAAGTTTTTTTTTAATATAATCCACCTCCGCGTCCGCAAAGTTGAAGATTGAAAAGTTTTAAAATATAATCCATCTCCGCGTTCGCAATGCTGGAGATTGAAAAGTTTTTTAATACTCGCTCTGTTAATTAAAACTTGTCGTTTACTATTCATGTACGCTTTTTTAGAATGATAAAAATTATATAAAATATTAATTTTTTTTACATTTTTTTTTATAAATTTATACTTAATAGTAATATAAGTATGAAAGTATTCAAAAAGTAAATATTTTAAATAGTTTTTAACACCTAAAAAAGCATGCATAAATAGTAAAACGTCATGTTTTAATTAACGGATGAAGTATAATTCATCTTCGCGTACGCAATGCTAGAGATTGGAAAGTTTTTAAATATAACCATTGAATTGGTAAATAAAGAACGGCCATTCCGGGGTTCGAACCGGGGACCTATGACTATTATCCACAAATCCTTTCCGGTGAGCCATTCCGGAATGGTTAAAAATATAACCCATCTCCACGTTCGCAGCGCTGGAGATTGGAAAGTTTTTTAATATAACCCATCTCCGTGTTCGCTGCGCTGGAGATTGGAAAGTCTTTAATATAATCCATCTCCGCGTTTACAACGCTAGAAAGTGGAAGGTTTTTAATATAGCCAATCTCTGCGTTCACCACTAGAGCTCTAAAGTCTAAACAACTCCATAACAGCTCTCTCAAAACCTTGTCATAACCCTTTTCTATATCAATGAAGACCATATGCAAATTCTTATTCATGTCTCTGCACCTCTCGATCAATTGTCTCAGCAAATGAATAGCCTCTACAACTGATCTATCGGGCATAAAACCAAATTGGTCCTCAGATACATGCACCACCCTCCTAATTCTCACCTCTATAACTCTTGAATAGGTAAATAAAGAGCGGTCGTTCCGGGGTTCGTACCGGGGACCTATGGGTACTACCCACAAGTCCTTTCCGATGAGCCATTCCGGAATGGTTCTCACCTCTATAACTCTTTCTCATATCTTCATCATGTAACTCAGTAGTTTGATTCCCTTGTATTTATCGCAACATTGGACATCACCCTTATTCTTATAGATCAGGACCAATTTGATAAGCCTTCATTGTGTTGACATCTTAACTGATCTTAAGATAACATTAATAAATTTAGAATATTATGTTAACATTGAGTGCTTATTTACATTACAATTTTATAGCGATTTTTAAACATTTACATAAAAAGTGAGAAGAATTACAGATTTCTATCGTCAATGCATTTTGGAATAAAAAACATACCTAAGAATGTCAGATGTTAAACTCCTTTTATCGACTTTTAAATAAGTTTCCTTCTTTCATATTCCCCGTTTTGAAAATAGAGTGGTTGATAAGGTTGCACATCTTTGCTACTCTGCCTGGGGTGTCGATATTCATAACGACTTTGGTCTTCTAAACCTCATCTGAAAGGATGCTGCCGAGTAGGACGAGCTCGCCCGAATTCTTTCCTAAAAAAAAAAAAACATACCTAAGAATTTATCTTTAAAAATTACAAGCAAGTCTCCAATAGCAACAGCAAATTATACAAAAAGGGTGGGCAAAAAGAATTGAAGAATGCAAATTATACAACTCAAATTAAAAATCTATTTATATAAATAATAACACAAACAATTTCTGTTCTATATAGTTCTTTCTGAATCGCATGTAGTTACAACACTAATTCATCAGTTGCTGAAGGAACTTCTATTAGCCCCAAAAACTCATATAATAAAGAAGGGTGGGCAAAAAGAATTGAAGAATGCAACCTATGAAGAGTACTTTTTGTAGATGAAAGTATGAAACACAAGGGAAAGAATGATCCTACTAATTGCAATACATCGATATGCTTTCGATTCAAGGAGATGCATTCGGTCTGTGAAGACGGGTCTGGCTTACTCTGATTCACTGAAGCCTCCGCTCGTCAGCCACATCTTCTTTTGGACGATGAACACAATCTCGTCATCAACCTGCTCGGAATCCGAGCCCGCATCAGCTGTGGCAACTGCTTCCCAGTGCAACGCGAGCAAGTACTTCTTGATGACGCTGATCACTGCTGCCCTGTCTCGGATTATGATGAAGCCGGTGGGCCTGAGAATCCTGTCTATTTCGAGCAGAAGATCCTCGGCACTGCAGCCCTTCTTCTCAATGTCAGAGAACACAGTCCAGGCATGGAGAAGGTCGTAAGTTCGAGGATACGTTGAGAAGGCTTCGCACCTTAGATACAAACAGATAGTCCAGCAACCCGAATCACTCTATGAACTATACAGGAATTAAAAGAAAGGAGCATCATGTAGATTTGCTTACCAATTGTGTGTGGTTCCGATGAGGCCTCTGTCGTATATAAGTTTAAGCGTCTTGGGACCATCTTCAGGAACGACATTCATAACCCAGACATCCTTATCCTTCAAAGCTGCAGCAAATGACCCGAGATTGGCCTTCATGTCCATTATGTTCCTCAATGTGTCGGGCTGCATTTTAGCACTCAGAAGACTCCAGTAACTCTCAACCCTCTGCCGCCAAACTTCCTGCAATTCGTGAACTGCGTTATACCTCTACCAACTACTAGTGACGGGCATGCTTACAATATATATATATATATATATATATATATATATATATAGCAAAGCCAGCTTAGAGCAAGTGCAAAAGAAATGATTTGACCATACCGTATCCTTCTGAAAGGTTTCACTCGAGAATCCAAGATCAGCAAGGCGAGGTGGAGGAGAAATCAATTGAGTCGTTCATTTTCCCCTTCCAAAATTGCTAATGGAGAATTAAAAAGTGATTTGGAAGGGGAAAATGAACGACTCAATTGGTGGGAGAGCAATTTTGTAGAAGTAGACGCCATTTATCGGTTATTAAAAAGAGAAAACAAAATTAATAGTTTCTTCCCATTTTCATACTTACTTATTTACATTTTTCTTTTTTTAATTGTTAAAATTCTATTAGAATATTATATAAAAAGAGTGGTTTTTATGGCAAATGGGTGTATTTAAAGAGCGGTTTTATGCAATTTGGCCTTTTATGAATTAATTTTCCTAGAAAAAAATCGCACCACATAAAGAAGAAACGCAAAACTCACGTTCAGAGTAAGGTGTGATGCAAGCTTCCATATTTACGCCCCAAACAGCATCCGGGTCATCATCAGACCTGCAGAGAGGAGGCTGGGTGCTGGGAGGCCTTTGCAGATAACAGTCATTGGTCAAGGGCTTTTGCCAAATGACAGTTTGGTTTCTTTTGACTGCTATTCTCCAGCACATACGCTCCACAAGGGCGCTCATTTCCTTCCATATCCGAAGGTCCTCTTCATCCTGAGCGTACGCTTCGGGTGATGAGTAGGCGAAATAGCCACCTGGTCTCAGCAACCTATCCAGCTCGAGAAGAAGGATACCATCCCTCTGAAGCCAGTCAATCCTGCAGCGAGAACAGTGTGCAAATTCAAAAGACCTGCTCGGATATGGAAGCCTTTTTGTCCCCAAGACACCAAGATAAGCAGGGATTCCTCTCTCCAATGCAAACTGGATCTGGTTCTGATGCACGTCGTTGGGGGCCAACGACATGGCTATGATGTCAGATGAAAGAAGATATCCTCCAAAACTCGCAACCCCACAGCCTACATCGAGAACCGTCCTTAACCTTCCTTCGTCGTTTAAGTTGTTGTTTGAAAAATTAAGCATCTGCCAGAGTACAACAGAGATCTTATGATGTGGATCAATGACAAATTGTTCAATATGATGCCTAACATATTTCATGCTACATTAAATTATTTACTATACTAAAACATACATGGAAAAGTATATGAATGAACAGGCTGGTCTTTAATGGAATATTGAAAGAGCGCAAGAACGCAAGAAAAAGAACGCAAGAAAAACCAGACAAAAGATCAACAGTCTTACATTTGCATTTGAAGCAATATACTTGTCAGCACCATAGTGAAAATGTGTTCCACCTCCCGGGAAATCTATTTTATCTCCTTTCACAACCATCCACCTCTGATCTGATTTCTCATGTGCGAGGTGAGTATGAGGTATATTTGCCTTCCATACCTCGTCTCTGCTTCTAGGCCACTTGATCGGAACCTAACAATTTGAAGAAGAACACAAAAACAGATTTAACTCTTTAACTGCTTAACGACATCAAGGGAGGCGCTATCAGTTAGTATAGTCACCATTCATCATCAAGTAACAATTCCATCACCTTGTAACCATGCGGGGGCGGAGTCATGCAGTTGTACCGCCTGTCTTGAGGAGGACAATGCCTTTCATAGTGTTCCATCAAAGATAAATCCAACTTCAATCTCAATTGGTATATGAGGTGTCTATCTAAGCAAGGAATCAATTCCGAGTGCCTAGCATCACAAACCTTCAATTTTAAAGGAAAAGAAGGTCAATAAATCAGCAGTGTCACTATATCAAAAGAGAAAGAGAAGAACGAAACTCACAGGAAAGCTCTTGGGAACAACATCATCCTCTCCGCCATCCCGGCCAAGGTTTGTGGTTTCTTCAGCATCTTCAACCCCACCTAATCCCAATTTTCTCAAGGATTTAGTGCCGTACTCTAGAGCTGCTGCTGCACTCCCACTTTCAGAACCAAAGAGTGATCCCCGGTATACATATAAGAAGCCAAAGAGAATTGCTGCAACAACTAGAGCTGTTACCAGGCGATTCTTTTGCACACCATCAGATCTTCCCCTCATTTTCTATGTTGAAAAGGAGTTGCTTTGAGTAGATGTGCCCAATATATGGAGTCACAGAAGGATTAAAAATTCAGAATGTCATCGCTTTATCAATGGAATGGCAATTTGATGACATTGTTCGCTCTCTCCAATCGAATCAGAAGTTATATTGTATCTCCTACGGCCCAACACAAGATAAAAACACAATGTCACTACAAACACAGACAAATAAGGAGCTGTAAAGGGACCACATAAGACCATAATCATACCATCTCATCGCCATATGAGATTAAATATCATGTTAAACTTCTTCATTTTCAAAAACCAGGTCAGAAAGACTAATTAAAATTCTTGTCTTTTACAGTAATCTCTAAGATTTTTTCATCAGAGAACTGAGATGCAAAATGACAGTCACTCAAAGAGATACGAAATAAAAGAGATCTGAAGATCCTGACACTCCAGAAACTACAATGTTGATTCATAAGGTTGAAAAAACAGATGATCAATAAAGCGATGCACTAGAGACCTGCAGCGACTGCACTAAATGAGGAAAAAAAAAGGGTAAGGAATTCAATTCAATCAATCAAGACGGTATATATAATTGAATCATTCCACAAAGGCCCAATCACTTCCATCTTCAACAGATAACAATAAATGAAGTCCCAGTTCCAGCCGATCCACATCCAAAACAAAAATGACAACCAATTAAAAAAAATCGAGATTTTGAAATAAAATTTCATCGATTCACCACTGGAAAAATCTCGAAACAGAAGCAGCAAAAATCCAAGAAACAAAAAGTGACCAGGGTAGGAATACGAAGCCTACTGAAATCTGAAAGTGGGATAGCAGATCCGGAGCGAGTGTAATCTGAAAAGCCCAGATTCGTGTTCAAAGTGTGAAGCTTTCAAAGCGAGTTAAGAAGAGCGTGAGAGTGAGCTGTGCAGAGAAAAATAAAATAAAAGGGACCTTTTTTAGCCTATTTGGGGGGATATCAACATTAATTAAGCTGTGTTTGGATCTCCGTGGATTTGTTTATGAATTCCGAATGGCTTGCAACGAAAAACTGGGGATTCTTTTATACAGTGTGCGAAGCAGCTTGAAGTAGACACGGCCACGGGTCACGGGTCGGGCAGGTCGACCCGTGACCCGCCGGGTCAATGACCCGTCGGGTCAATGACCCGTCGGGTCAGGGTCCACGGGTCCGAGGGTCGGGAAGGGTTAAGGGTTAGGGTCGACTAAATCTGAACCCTTGACCCGGCGGGTCCGACCCGACGGGTCCGACCCGGATCGACCCGCCGAGTCAACCCGCCATTTTAAAATATTTTTTTTTTGAAAAAATTTATTTTTAATAAAATAAATTTATAATTATTATTATGTAAATTATATAAATTATTTTTAGAATAATTCATAATATTACATAATGTACATGCAATGGCAATGTGAGACTTAGCACCCCATGCTTCTCCTTTTATAGACTTAGCACCCCCATTTCCTCTAGTTTTCAATGTGGGACAAGAACAAGGGTAGAAACTAGAAACTACACCATGTCTTCAATCTCTACCATTCGGTTTTTAATGTCAATCCATACTTATAAATTTTTATCATATACAAACACTAGTACTATACTTTATATAAATATTATTTAAAAAAAAAATTTACTTATCAATTATGAAAGAAATAACGAACGGGTAACAAGAAAGTGTGAAGTTCAACAATATACCTTAAACATTTGTGTTATTTGGTGGATCCACTATAAAATCATTCTATATGATACTAAGTTAGGAGTCTTTATGATATAATTTCAAATAATACAAATATTGTTATTGATAAAGCCGTTACACTTGTATAGTATCCTTAATGTCGAGTTTTCGTTTATTTTCAAAATGATATAGAATTTCGGATTTTCAAACACAAGAATGAAATATAATATTGGCAATACTTTTTCAATGTGTCTTTTCATGTACGTCATAACAAGCAACCCAAATATGTAATTCTAATAACATCATCATTAAGTGTATATACAACATGTGGCTAATTCAACTTTAAACGAGAAAGTTTAACATATCTATATGAAGAAGAACCTAGATTTGAAATCATTGATCAAGAAATTAACATAATAATGCAAGTAAAATAAAATACTTATGATTGATTAATGGATCAACACAACTATCAATTAAATTAAATAGAAAGATTAATCCAACATAACTTGATATATTGTATCATGATGTTTCATCATCATGTGTTATTCATTTCATTAAATCCTAAGAGGTAAACACTTTAATTATATTATTATATGTTACATCATATAATCCAAATACTTAAATTACATTATATTCCACCATATAATCCAAAGACTTTAATTACATTACATTTTACATCATATACTTAAATATCAATTTCTCACATTTTCTTTCATATCTCATATTTCTGTCCCACATCGAAAGTGGGCTACATACCTCTATTTTCTCTATATATAGATCCTCATACCCTACTTGTCATTCCCACAATTCAACCTTTTCTTTCCCACATCTAAAGTGTGATGAAATGATGGGAGTGGAATGAAGATATCTATATATATCTTCCCACATACCATGTTTTGTCAACCTCAAATCTTTCCATTTCGAAAGTGTGGTGAAAGACTTGAGTTGAGTTTTATTTTGGGTTTAAAACATTTTTTTTTTTTAAAAAAAAAATGGTTGACCCGGCGGTTCGACCCGCAAAACTCGTTGGGTACCCGATTTGGTGCCACGTGGCCGACCCGTCAGTCTGACCCGCCGGGTCACCCAACCCGCCGACCCGTCCCAACCCCGGGTCAGGGTTAGGGTCACCCTCCCCGGGTTGTCGACCCGGCGGGTCCGACCCGTCGACCCGGCGGGTCGGACCCGTGGCCGTGTCTAGCTTGAAGTATAAATGAAGGTATCTGTACTGACGACGGTGAGAGAGGGAGGGAGGATGATTGGATGACCCATTTTTTGGTGACCCTAGGGTATTTCATGGTTATTTTAAAAATATGTTAAAAGAAAAAAGAAATATAAAATTTAACTTTATTTTTTTCACAATTCTTTAGTAATTTGTAACTTAGTGTTAAGTTATAATTCACGTTTTTTTATAATTCTGTTTATATAATAAAATCAGTCTTATAATTCACGTTTTATTAACCATAGTGTAAATTTATTTATTTGACCTTTATTTAAATCGGATCGAATTATCATAAAATCCCGAGTTTGCCCGAAAATAATAATTGAAACTCTCGTTATTGGGTACCGAGTTATCATAAAATCACAGAGTGGAACAAATACTCCGAGAATCTTTTTTCCATATAATTACCCATTTTATAAATTCTACGAAATTAGTACTAATGGAAATAGAACCAAGCTTTAATAAAATAATGGTCAAATTTTTTTAAGGGGTATTTGCAAAACTAACTTAAAAACCCGGTTGGGTTGCACTCCCTATCCCCTATTCATATTATTTGCAAAAAGTTAGCCCAAACCCTTTAAAATTTGCAGTCCAACCGGTTACAATAGGGGGAGAGACCGGTTGCATTGATGGAGGAGAGAGAGGGAGACGTGTGGGGAGGGGGTTAATTGACAAAAGCATGTCAACTCAACTTTTGACAGTTGCTCCATCTCTCTAGCTCACATAAAATCAAAAACGAAATGAAGAAGATGAAGGAGTTCTAAGAAGAACAAGAGCAAGTCTGCAGAGGAGAAGAAGAGGCGAACATCAAACAGGCCACACACCCCGAAAATGGATATATTGGTTGTAGTTATATGGGGAAATTGGGGGAATGGGGGGATTGGCGAAATTGGAGGAATTGGGGATTTTGGGGGAATTGGGGAACGGCTATGTGGAATACGAAATACCAAGAGTATGGCGACTTGGATATGTTTAATCTTGCGATACCTTTGAACATTTAATGGATTTGCCGACACTTTGATTTCTGTCATGTTTGTAGTAGTCAGATGTCATGTTTATAACTCAACCTGTCATGTTTGTAGTAGTCATGCGAGGTATGGTTTGCGTAGTGTTGATCAATGGAATTTCGTATTGCCGATGCGCGACTGACATTTTCACCCCATTGTGCAGGCCATTTATGCTGCAGAATTGGAGAGAGAAAGAAAAGCAACATGACATTTATTGCCCATCACTATCACCCATCTAAAACTCTTTCTCTCTGTGCCTCTATCCACCTCTCTCCATTGAAGAGCTTTTTTATTCTTTGATTTCTGTCTTCTATCTCTCTACCTTCAAGGGTGACAGGATCTCCATGGGAGCTCGAATTCGGCCTGCGCCGCTGGTGTGAATCGTCGCCGGAGCACCGCTTTGGTGTCTTCGTCATTCACCTTAATGTTTTCCTGGTTCTAGTGTGGGCCTCCCCCCTAAACCCAGGCGGTAAAAAGAGAGAGGATAGAGGGGATAAGACAGAGACAAAGATAGAGGGGGGAAGAGTGACGGTAAGGGGAAATTAATATAATTTGAATTAAATCTTAAGTTTCAGAGAAAAACCATCGAACCATTAATATAACTTGAATTAAATCTTAAGTTTCAGAGAAAAACCATCGAATGAGAAGCAAGTGATTGAGCTGAGGTTTATTTGCAGTTTGACGTGTTAGCAGTTAGTTTTAACTGGACACCAAAAGCAAAACGACATGCCACCTATTGAAATCGAATGGACAAGAGTTATCGGAGAAACAGATTCAACATCGACTTCGGATAGAAAATAGGTAAGTTTTCTTTCGATAAAAAAAAATCAGAGAGAGAGAGAGAGAGAGAAGTGAAAAAGAAAAGTAAAGTTGCAGATGAGAGAGAGAGAGAGAGAGAGATTAGTGAGGATAAGACAGAGAGAGAAAAGTAAAAGAAAGTCTGTAGTGGAGAGAGAAAGCATGCAGAGGAGAGAGAGAGAGTATGTGAAAAAGGAAAAGTAAAGTTGAAGAGGAGAGAGAGAGATCAGTGGGGATAGGACAGAGAGAGATGGAAGGGTCCTCTCTCCTCTGCAACTTTACTGTTGTTGTTTCACTTCGAAGAAGAAGCAATTGGGTGTGGGTTTATTTGTAGGTTGACATGTAAGTAGTTAGTTTCAACTGGACACCCAAAGCAAAACGACATGACACATATTGGAATCGACTGGACATGAGTTATTTGAGAAACAAATTCATCATCGACTTCAGATAGAAAATGGGTAAATTTGCTTCAAATTTGAGGGAGACACCTCTCGCATAACCTTTATCGAAAGCAAACTTGCCCATTTTCTATCCGAAGTCGATGGAGAATCTGTTTCTCCGATAAATCTTGTCCAGTCGATTCCAATATGTGTCATGTCATTTTGCTTTGGGTGTCCAGTTAAAACTAACTGCTGACACGTCAACCTGTAAATAAACCACCACCCAATTGTTTCTTCGAAGTGAAAGAGTAACAATATCTTTTTATGCCCCCTCACTGACACTCTAGTGATCTCTCTCTCCTCTCATACTTCACTTTTCTTTTTCACCCATCTCTCTCTCTCTCTCTCTCTCTCTCTCTCTCTCTCTCTCTCTCTCTCTCTCCCTCTCTGAGGTGTCACAGCTGGCCCCCACACAATGCGCAGCTGCCCCCCACCTTCCCTACCTGTTACCTCCTGCCCAGGTTTCCCGGATAACCGGTTTCACCCAATTATAAACCGGGTTGGGTTAACCTTGCAATACTTTAGGTTTTTTGGGTTAGTTTGTACAATTCCCTCTTTTTTTTTTAATAACTAAACTTACTAAAAAGCTTTTTCCCCAAATTTATATTTTTAGTTTTAATACGAAAACATTTAACAAAAATAAAATAACAGGCAACGGCTTGCCGATAGACTTGCATGCATTTGTTTGTGTACATATATAAAGTTTATAATGAATTCTTTAAAAATACTCGTTTTAAAAAGATGTTTTTTAAAAATCATTTACCTTTTTTTAATAAATTAATAACTGTACAAATCTCGTTTTTTCACAAATGCATATTATATATTTATTTTTCTTTTAAATAAGAAAACATCTAAGAAAGAAACCTGTATTTTTATTTAAAAGATTTTTTTATATGTCTGGCAGCAGCTTGCCAATAGGTGTGCGGGCATTGTTCCGAAGCCATAACAATAGGATTTGAAAATAAAAAACTGAACAATAAAGCGATAGCACTATTCGGCCCATTGGTATTATTCTCATCCACCCTACTCTAAGGTCATGTGTTCGACTCTCAGTTTCGGGAAAAACAAATTATTTTTTGAACAAATGTATATATATTTATTTTTAATAGGAAAGCCGATAGGCCTGCGGGCATATAATTTCCACT
Organism: Persicaria tinctoria; assembly: GCA_037127255.1. NCBI lineage: Eukaryota > Viridiplantae > Streptophyta > Magnoliopsida > Caryophyllales > Polygonaceae > Persicaria > Persicaria tinctoria. The sequence goes on from JBANSL010000008.1 coordinate 42,204,879, forward strand.
TTGTTACTCTATTTCCTAGGCTCCCCTGTATCCTAAAGTCTATAATTTTCAATGTGTTTTTTTGTGTGATAAAGAAAGTTGGGAAAAATAAAGTTAGTTCGAACTCTCGTTAAACAGAATTGAGGTAACCTAAATCATAGATTCGGGCAAATAAAATTATTTCAAGCTATCATTACACACGATTGTGTTAACATATAAATACCGCAGATTAAGATTCATGTGCACAAATAAGGTTATGTTTGACTCATACCCATTAATCTTAAGCTACATGACTAACTAAGAATTTACAGTTTTGCATATCATCATAGGTTACATTCAAGACTCTACAAGTCCCTAAAGCCTGCAATAAGTTAATTGTAACAGTGTTTGGCTCTTTCGAATTGCATAATCAAGCTGATCTTGCTTTGCTATAGCTGCTGAGATAATTCATTGAGTGCTGGGAAAGGATCTTGTTTTGGGAGCTAAGTTTCGGATTGACAAATTTCCAGGCGATCAGCTTGTCCGTCATGCGTGTTTTGATTATCCTCCTCCAATGACACAGCTGAACATGACTCGGTTCGTATTGTTGTTGCCCATCCTCCTTTTCCTCCTAGCTGACTTGTTCCATCCATGAAGTGTCTCTCTTATTCTCCTCGGAATCAAAGCCTTCGTATAGGTTGTTCCCATCTGAAACAAGCAGAGAATCATCTCACCATGGGATACCACTTTAAGCACATTAAGTAGTTTTCACTCGAATCAATCTCTACTTCATCCTACTGACATTTTCTCTATTACTAACCTCAGCCCATCATAATAATACACCATAATGACATTGTCAGCTAGTTCATGTCTTTCTTAGCCGGCACCTCCTTCACCTATTTGGAACTGTTTATCTAGCTTTGGGGCAGCAGTCTTCCACCTGCGAATCCCTCTGGAATTTTTTTTTAAAGATGCACATATCACTATAATATTTTTGTGAACTCTTTACACAGAATTGAATATAAATAACCATATCTTGGGGAGAAAGAAACTCATATACTAGAACATTAAGACAATTCCATAGCTAATATCATGAAGAAACAAACACTAAGCATCACATTTCAGAAGCACTTTGTCATCAGGTGAAGAGATCTTATTAAAGCTAACCTGTCATCTACAACCTTCAAAACTTCTTCTCCTTAGCTTCTCTGCTCAGCAAAGTTTAAACCAGAAAAATAATCAATATGAAATTCAATTCTAATATACTGAAGTTCCCAATCTTTCAAACTTGCAAATTCTGAAGTCAAGGTACCCCTATTCCGGTTCATATGAGTCAAGCATGCCTTCTCTTAACTATGAAACAAATTGAGTTTTGTTTGCTTTGATGGATGGATTCAACTCACCATCAGCATCATAACCTAAATGAGAGTAACTATCAACAGGTCACACCAAAAAAAAAACTTTAAGAAATTAGAAGAATAAGAATAGCCAAACAGACCCAAAACTTGCCTATATTTGATAACCCATCAACTTCGATTTTATTAGTGGATGGGTCTACGAGGGGAGCTGTAGGAGTCTGGCTACGAAAAAATTTCATAATCGAACAAGCTCCCTGTGAAGTTTATTGTACATGTATGATTGTTAGGATCATATACCCAGATAGACAATCATTCTCATAGGCTATCAATGTCGAAGTGAGATTTACAGTATCCACAAAGTCCTTGAGAAAACATTCATCTTAACAATATCCTGATTTCTGAAATCGAGTGTGAATTTTTTTGACTAAAAAGATGATGAAGTCTTAAGGTAAATGAAATATGGGATAATCGAGTGTGAATTTGTTTTTGTTATTGCCCAAAAACTCTTTTTTCTTTCATGTCTGTCTGACTTGTTGAACCTTCTGCACCATCCTCCACAGAGTTGAAGAGCTGCATACAACAGGCAAAATACATCAAAAAAAAATATATATGTCAAAAGACATTCAACTAAAGACGCACACTGATACTGCAATGGGAGCAAGATAACCTGAAAATAACACAATGGCAGGCTGACATGAAGAAGACTTAAATAAAACGCAGTGACACCCCATCTCTTTTGGCTATTTTAAAATATTTTATATTGCAAGAACAATTATTGCTAGCCAACATGTAACGGAAAGCAAAACAAACACCAAGAAAGTGCTTACCAAGTTGCAAATCCTGATCAGCAGCTGCATCTGACATATCTGTGTCTCGCACTATAGTAGTAGCAACAGGGTCATCCATTGACATGGCAAGAGCTTGCTGTAATAGTGCATTCTCATCATCCTGCCAATATCAGATGAACACATACGTTTGAGGACGGAGATAACGAATTTGATGGTTTCAACTTTCAATAAAAGACCCCTACTAATCTCTCATGTGCCGTTTCTAACTATATACTACGTTTGTCTCAGCTACACAAGGAAATGTTTCTATGAATGTTTTCTTATAAACCTTTGGGGTAATTTCTAGTTAAAGCATCACCCACTGGTAGGGCCCATCCATGGCCATGAGCAAAGCAATGAACTGCAAGGACCCTAATTCCGAGAGCCAGTCATTTTTATAATTTCTATTATATGCACACACATATACATATAGAATCACAAGATTGTGATTTTTATGCATATGACCTTGTCTTGTTTGAAATCAAATACGGAGTAATTTTCATCTGCTCTTGGGATCACAATCACCGTAGTACTTGAACTAAGATTACCTAGTTTAAACTGGCATCATTTTCGAGGATTACAGACCAATCTTGCATCAATTCACAGTTCAGTTTTACAACATAAACTAAATCCCTGAGCAAAACAAATAAACAGAAGAGGGCTAAAAGCAAAAACAATGATAGATAAAGAAACAAGTACTCACAATCATATCATTTCCCTTGTCTGCAGCAGCTATTGTAGCATTCTCTGATATAGTCATGTCCTTTGAACTGGATCATTCCCCACCATTTACCTGCTTGGCAGTATCCTCAGCAGCCTTTTTGACCGCTGCTTCTTGCCTTGCACGCTCTTCTTCCATTGAAACTCTAAGTGCAAGAGCTAGTTCAGGATCTATACTAGGATCCACTCCAAAATCGAACCCAGAGACAACCTATTGATCAATTCAATCCATTCAAGAGAAATGGAAAACACTCAAGAACACTCAGATGAACAAGAAGAGGAATAAAACTGAACTCTCAAAATACAGAATTTCATTACTTTGTAAAACAGTTTGGAGATTACAGGATCTATGTATTTATAGAAGAAGGGAAACACGAGGGAGCTGGACACAGCTTTCCCTTTCTGTTACTAATCCTAACAACCTCTAACAGCTTCTTGAGCTGGTTTAACACTCCCCCTCAAGTTGATAGTTTGAAGACATTCACAACTCCCAACTTGGCCAACATATGTCTTGACTCACTGTCTTAGTGAATATATCAGCTGGTTGCTCTTTGGTGGAGATGTAACCCAACACAATTTTCTTCTTGAGAGCTTTGTTCCTTACCACATGACAATCTCCTTCAATATGCTTTGTCCTTTCATGATAAACAGGATTTTTTGCAATGTGAAGGGCAGATTGATTGTCACAATGCAACTGTACAGGATCCAATTTAACTCCCAAATCAGATAACAGGTTTACCAGCCAAGTTATCTCACAGCATGTCATGGCCATGGCTCTATACTCTGACTCAGCTGTGGACATAGCTACATAAGATTGCTTCTTGGTTCTCCATGAGATAAGTGAGCTACCAAGCAGTATACAGAACCCAGTTAAGGACTTTCTAGTCATGGGGCAACTTTGCCAATCAGAGTCACAAAATGCCCTTAGCTGTAGCTTAGAGCCTTTAGCTAGTAGCAGTCCTTGTCCTGGAGCCTTCTTCAGGTATCTCAACACATGTTTAGCAGCTTGCCAATGCTCCAGCTTTGGAGAATGCATGAACTGATTGAGCATCTGTACTGCATAGCATATATCTGGACGAGTGATGGTGAGGTAGATTAGCTTTCCTACCATCCTTCTGCATGCAACTTGATCCACTTCTTCCTTGGTTCCATCTAGACTGAACTTTACTCTAGGATCTAAGGGAGTGTCCACTGGTTTTGCATCTGTCATTCCAGTTTCTGCAAGCAATTCTAGAGCATACTTCCTTTGATTTAGGAACAACCATTTCTCATTTTTATCTATTTCAATTCCCAGAAAGTACCTTAGATCACCTAGCTCTTTCATTTGAAAGTTCCTGTGGAGATGAGCCTTGAGCTTTCTTATCTCATCTTCATCATTTCCAGCAATAATCATGTCATCCACATATACTAACAGAGCTGTGATCTTCTTCTCATTCCTTTTTACAAATAAGGAATGATCATATTCTGATTGCACAAATCCTGCTGTAACAACCACTTCAAAAAATTTGGCAAACCATTGCCTAGGGGCCTGCTTCAATCCATACAAGGATTTTTGCAGTTTGCACACCAAATCCTGCTTAGCTTGCTGGTTCTGTATCCCATTCTCCCCCTGAACTGCAGGCTGTAGGGATTTGAGAAAGTTGTATTCTGGTGGCAACTCCATGTAAACTTCCTCTTCTAGATCACCATGAAAGAATGCATTTGTGACATCCAAATGAGAGATGAACCACCTGACTGAATCCACGAGCCACAAGCCTTGCTTTGTGTCTATCTAGTGTGCCATCTGCTTTCAGTTTGACTTTGAAGAGCCATTTACAGGTCACAACAGACTGATGGTCAGGTCTGGGCACCAAACTCCAGGTTTCAGTCCTTTCAAGAGCCTCCAGTTCAGTAATCATAGCTTGGCACCACTCTTTGTGTTGTAGAGCCTCCCTTACAGAAGAAGGTTCAGATAATGGTGCACTATTGACTATGAAAGTGTTATATGAAACTGGACAAGCAGAATAAGATACAAATTTGGACATAGGGAAAGGAGAGGTGACCTTGTTGCAGGAGGCAGACATTGCAGATGGTGGATCATGATAGACTGCACACACATAGTCCTGTAACCAGGAAGGCTTTTTTATGGTTCTTGTGGATTGTCTGATGGGTGGAGGAGAGGGATCTGCAGGTATAACAGCATCAAAGGTGGGGGGTATAGGTGAGGGAGAGTAGTCAACCAGAGATTCTGTGGTGGATGTGGGGTCAAGAGTGGGTAGATCAAGATCATGTGGGATGCCAATTGGTGTGAAAGGCCAGTCATCCACAATCTCTGGCTGAGAAGAGCTGGTGATCTGGTTGCTGGTGTCCAGGCTATGACTTGGGGTTGAGGCTGCAAAAGGAAAGTAGTCTTCAACAAATGTAACATCTCTACTAATGTGACATTTTTGAGTTTGAAGATTGTAGACCTTGTAGCCTTTAAAACCAAAAGGATAACCAATGAAGACACAAGCTTCAGATCTAGTATCAAATTTCTTATGATTTTGAAATCTAGTAGACATGTAACATAGACAGCCAAATACTCTAAGAGAAGAGTAATCTGGCTTTTGTTTAAAAAGAATTTCATAAGGATATTTATTTTTCAACAAAGGTGTTGGTAATCTGTTTATGAGGTAAGTTGCAGTTAAGATGCAATCTCCCCAAAATCTAATGGGCAAAGAGGAGTGAAATCTGAGAGCTCGAGCAGTTTCTAAAACATATCTATGTTTTCTTTCTACTCTACCATTTTGTTGAGGAGTGGCTGTGCATGAGCTCTCATGTATGATGCCCTTAGATGTCAGAAAATTTGTCAAATCTTTGTTGAAAAACTCAGTACCTTGATCTGTTCTCAAGGTTTTTACTTTTGTTTCAAACTGGTTTTCCATTTTGATTAGAAAATCCTTTAGAACAGAAGGAGTTTCAGATTTTTGAGAGAGTAAATGTGCCCATACACACCTACTGTTGTCATCTACAATTGTTAGAAAATATTTTTTTTCCATTGTAGGTAGGTGTGTCATAAGGGCCCCATAGATCACAATGCACAAGTTCAAAAATTTCTTTAGCATGAGAGTTACTTTTGTAGAAGCTATTTCTTGTTTGCTTAGCCAAAGGACAAACTGAACATGAAATGTCTGAAGATTTATTCATAGTATGGGAAATTGAAGATACATGTAAGAGTTTGTCAAATGGGGCATGGCCTAGTCTGAGATGCCAAAGAGCATTAGAGTCAGACTTACAAGATGATTTAGGAAAAAACATAGGTAACATGGGTGATGTAGCACAGAACTGAGCATGGGATTTCTCTATGGTTTGGGATTCTTGGATGAGGGCTGGGATCTCTGGTTCAGACACCAAGTGGTATAGTCCATCTATGTCTCTACCAGCTGCAATGATCTTCCTCCTTGCTGGGTCCTGTATGAGGCACATAATGGGTCTGAGATTGATGTGAAAGTGCATGGTGCGTACCAGAGTGGTTAAGGAAACAAGATTGAGTTTAAAATCTGGAATGTATAACACATTTTTCAAGGTTAAAGAGGGGGTTAAGTGCACATTACCAGAGTGAGTAATGTCACTAGTATGACCATCAGGAAAATGTATCTTTGATGGAGGTATCATGGGGACAATATTGGTTAGACAGTTCAAATCACAAGTCATATGATAGTTTGCACCACTATCTAATAACCAACTGTTTGTAAGGGAAGAAACTACACCACAAAAGAGAGTACCTGCTATGACCACATCATGTTGCTTCTCATGCTGAGCCTGAGTCATGATGTTGAGTAAGGACATCATCATTCTTTGCTGGTCTGTAGAGAGACCTTGCAGCACATTTGAGTCACTTCCCTTCTCAGTCACAACATTAGCTCTATAGTTTGTGTTGCCTTTCTTGCTTTCACCACTGTTCTTGGTTGATTGAGGCGCTTGAGGCTTGTATTTGCTCTTCGAGTGCCAGCTGGGGTAACCAATAACCTCCCAGCATTTTTCAGAGGGATGATTTCCTTCACAGTGAGTGCATTTCCTTTTCTTCCCTTGCTCACCAGCATCTTTCTTGCTGAACATAGCAGTAGCATCAGGAGGTTTGACAGGCACCTCTGGCTGCTTAGAGCTTGATTCATCTTGAATCAATAGAGAGTGAACATAGCTCACAGTAGGTAGAGGTGAACAAAGTAGGAACTGTCTTCTTGCAGCTTCGTACTTCTCACTCAATCCCATAAGAAACTTCATGAGTTTCTCTTCATTTTCTGCGGCTTCAATCCTCACATTGACATTGCACTCACACTTATTACAAGTGCATCGAATTGGAGGACTCAATCCAGACAGTTGCTGCCAGGCGCCTTTGAGCTTTGTAAAATACTCGGTGATTCCCAGACTTTTCTGATCACAATCTTGCAATTCCTTTTTGATTTGATACAGCATTGGACCATTTTTCTGGTCGAAGCTTTCATGAAGGTCATCCCACATCTGCTTCGCTGTATCATACTCATCCAAGGTTGCATAGATGTCCTTGGATACTGAGTTCAAGATCCAAGAACAAACCATGTCGTTACACCTGTTCCAGATTGCAGAGTTCTCAGGTGTTTCGACAACAGATCCTTCAACAAAACCTAGCTTATTCTTCACCGACAGGCCTTTCATTACCGCTTTCTTCCATCTTCGGAAGTTCTCTCCCGTTAATTGAATTGGAGTAAGCGACAGACCTGAGTTGTCGAATGGATGAATGAACAATGGATTTTGCAAATCCATGGAGGTGATCATCTCTCCTTGTCGGCGTCGTTCAGTTGAAGAACCTGGCTCTTCGAGATTGGACGCCATTGACGACTGCAATTGAGCTTAGAGATGGCTCAATTCACAGCCAGAATCGATCTCAACGACACACAGAGATCAGATGCGGAAGCTCAATCAAAATAGAAACAAAAAACCGATTGATTGATCAACAGATGCTCTGATACCATATTGATTAATTCAATCCATTCAAGAGAAATGGAAAACACTCAAGAACACTCAGATGAACAAGAAGAGGAATAAAACTGAACTCTCAAAATACAGAATTTTATTACTTTGTAAAACAGTTTGGAGATTACAGGATCTACGTATTTATAGAAGAAGGAAAAAACGAGGGAGCTGGACACAACTTTCCCTTTCTGTTACTAATCCTAACAACCTCTAACAGCTTCTTGAGCTGGTTTAACACAGCCCCAGCTGCAGCTGCTGCTGCGAAACCGCTTCCACCTTCCCGGTCTCCGCTAAAAACAGGAGAACTGTCGAAAAAGGAAGTAGATAAGTACTCAAATCTGACAAAAAAAAATACTTTCAGAGCTGCATAGCAATAAATGTTCTGACACTGACCTCATAAGGGCATCACATAGAGCACTAGGGCCAGGAGGCACATGAACCAAATGGCTGCTATCATTGTTATTCACGCTAGAGACTAACGCCTCAAGTTTCTCTTCCTTGCCCTCCTCATCTTCACCAAAACTCCCAACATCAAGTGATACACAGTTCTTCTTCAACTTCCGCCCAATCATCTCAAAGGCCTTCTTCTCATATTTAACAGGACTACAAGCAAGATCGAGTATAAACTAGGAGGCACATAAAAACAGAAGGTTAGTGCTTACCCGTGTTATCATTTTAGTCAGATTATCCGCAGTCTTCACCTCAAAACTGAAAGGTTAGTGTTGACTAATTCTAAGAATGCTAAAATTCAACTAAAAGGAGAAGTAATGGAAATTCTTCTTGCAGATGCAACATGATGTAATAAAAGGTAGCTATAATATGTTATTTGACACTATACTTATGCAGATAAGTTTCATTAAGAAAAGCAGTCACCAATAATCAGTCAAGAATTTTCACAGTTAACATAGAAGATAATAAAATTTAAAACCAATGTTTTGAAATAACAAGTTACAAGAACATAAGCCATCTTCTAAAGATGAACACAATAATAAAAATAAATGTTAAGGACAGCTAGTAATAACATCACGAAACAGAAGAATTCGATCAAACACAATGAATGATAACTAAAAGAACCTAATTTATTCATGGAAGGTAGAATGCACATGAACAAAAAATGAAGGATAGGACTCTAAATAATATGATACCTTTATGAAGGCATAGTTATCCGTATTAAGAAATCTAGTGCATTTCACAAAATTGATGAGATGAAAACACAATGAATATATGATACCTAAAAGAACCTAATTCATTCACCTGGAGTTTTTTCCATGTCCATATAAGATGCAAAGGATCTCAAGAATACATTAGCAAACTCTCTCAAAAAGCACACATAAGAAAATTACTCTAGTTTATACTTATCTTCTGTGAACAGATAATCTGTGTTCCGTGATTTTTTAAGGAAGAAATTGAAACAGAAATTCTGTCCAACCTTTCTCTCAAACAGAACTTCTAGTCTCAAACAGAAAATTGCTCTAGTTTATACTTATCGAAGTAAGATCTGTGTGCTAGGTAAAAGTAAAGTCTCAACCGTTAGATTAAAATTAATCAACGGTTCTTATATTAGTATGAGAAATGTTTATTGGTTAATAAGAAGAGCCCACAGAACACCCTCTTCTACCGTTAGATATGGATATATGATTGGTTTAGATTGATTCTACTTTATATCATTTTTATATTTTTATATTTAAAATAGTATATATACACACACAAATTATAAATTTATTGTTGTAATTCATTTATAAAAAAAATTGATTTATCAACACTTAATAGAGTAATAAATATTAATAAATTGAAACCTAACCTTTAGTATAATTTTATTTATTTTATATGCATGTGTATGAACTTGTATAAATTTAGTTCAACTGAAAACTATGAGCATATATAATATAGATCTTATAAGTATGAGTTTAGTCAATTGTGAACTTATATTAGTATAGTTTTATATATGTAGGAACTTATATAAATTTATTCAAGTAAAACTTATGGATATTAGTTTGTATAGAGCTTATCATGTAGGAACTTATATATACACAAGTAAACCTAACATGTAGGAACATATATAAATCTAGTTAAACAGAAAACTATCAGTTTGTACATTATATATCTTATCAATATGGGTTTAGTTAACTGAATTAAATTTGGTTATATAAGTTTTTATTTACGAATGTTAGTTTGTATAAGTTTATAATATAAATAGCATTTCAATCTCAAATATCGGTCTCAAATATCAAATTTAACTCTCAATTCTATAATATAAAATCTCAATATCAAATTCGATACTTATCCTAATCTTGATTTTAAATCTCAATGACAAATCTCAAATCGCGATCTCAATATCAAATCTCGATCTCAAACTTAGTCTCAGTCTCAAATATCAACTCTCCCGTTCAATTCACAAATATAAAATCTCAATATCAAAAGTCGATCTTGACCTTAATCTTGATTTCAAATCTCAATGGAAAAACTAAAATTTTGATCTCAATCTCAACTCTAGATCTCAAACTTAATCTCTAATATCAACCGTCACTCACAATTCTCAAATATAAAATCTCAATATCAAATTGTCGATCTTGATCTTAACATTGATTTCAAATTTCAATGACAAATCCCAAAATTATGTTGATCAAATTAAACTTCCTTGATAAACCAAAGTACTCTCTTGAGAAATCAAGAAAATATATTTAATAAACTTTGCATTTTAGTTTAAATATCTAAAAAAAACATTTGATCAAATTAAACTACCTCTATCGATCAAAATACCCTAAACCCTAAACCCTAAAATCATCAATTATAAATACCTGAAGTCAGCATCAATTCTTAATTATGATAAGAAAGGAAGTGCATCGTGGCAATGGTCACAGCTCCGTAAGCTAATTGGGCCATTTAAGGGTGGTATTGCTTGGTCAGTCGGGGATGGTAAAACAATCAAGTTCTGGAAGGACAACTGGGTGACTAGGAAAGATATATATAATAACTAGCGTAGACCCCGTCCCGTGTATGGAGAATACGTTAGTCTAAATATAAATTATTTTTTCATTTAAAAAATAATATAAATAAAATTAGTTCGACAGGTTATATATAATCTATATATCTTTTAATTAGATTCTCTTAAAATATAAATAAAATTCACATTTGTAAGGTACTACGTAAAAGTTTTTTTTTTTCTAATCTATGGTTAATTAAATCTGAAGTAATTTAATTAGATAGTTGATTTTTAAAAATATTTTAATATTCTTTTTTATTAAATATGTAGTATATATTTATTACATTAGTTTACTAAAATATCTATGTACGGATGAATTGTGTCTACATATATGGCTATATAATATTTTAATTATTTATTTTTTACCTCGAAAAATAATATAGATAGATATAAAATAACAATTATTAAATGACTGATTTTGATATAAATAATTCTTTCCACTAAAAAATAATCTAAATATAAATAAAATAGCATCTATAAAAAAGTATTACATATTTATCTATTAATATTTTTGGTAAGTATGACTACGAAAATTAGTTTTATTATTACTACTACTGTGTTTAATTATATTGATATTTTTTTTCCTTATATAATATTTACTCTTTTATAAGATATTCCATCTATCCAATTATATGTGTTAATGGTAAAATAAAATAATTATTTTTATTAGATTTCCTTTTTGACGGGAGAAAGCTTTGCGAGACTCACCCACGGGCCGCCACGTATGCAGATGCACTCACGCGCCGCCACGTAGGCACCAACGCATCAGTTTTAGTATATGTATATAGATTGCCTCGAGCCAAATAAAATTGACAAGAATGAAATGGTTGATCAATATATTCTCAACGGGGAATGGAATAGGAAAAGCTAAAAACAATTCTACTAAATGAAATCACACAAAAATTACTAGATATTCCTCTTCCGAGAAATTGCATACAGGACAGAATGTATTGGTGGTCAGATAAAAAATGATGGTTTACAACTGCAAGCGCTTACAATTTTAGCATGAGAACTACAACGGGGACAGAGGATGATAATGCGTGGATTTGGAAAATTAATGCCCCTCCCAAGATTAAAAACTTCCTCAGGAGGATATGTCAAAATGGACTCCCGACGGCAGCCAGGCTGGCTAGTAGAGGTGTAGCAATTCAACCTTATTGTTCCATATGTAATCACCATGAGGAAGATGTCACACATATATTCATGGAGTGTAAATACTCGCAAACATGTTCAAGTTTCTCGCCAAATGTCAAACTTGAACTCTCGAACGCAGTAAGATCGTCAAGAAATATTGTATTAATAATGACAAAGCTCAAAGAATTGCTAACCCCCCAACAAAAACAGTTGATGGCATTTCAATGGTGGAATATTTGGCCGGTAAGGAATAACTTTATCTTCCAACAACAAAAGCTCCCGAGCAATTAAGGTTTTTCTAAAAAGGTGGAAGCACACATTAGTGAATGGAGCAAAGCGGAAAAGACAGATTCTAGTGAAAATAATGACACTGATCAGCAACAAAAAAGTAAAAGAGGGGCCCCCAAGAAAACCAGATTGGAAAAATGGAAGAAACCCCCGAATAGGATAATGAAACTAAATTTTGATGGGACGACTTCAACGCAAAGAGTGAGCTCAATTGGGTACATTATTCGGAACAATTCAGGAGAATCAGTGGCATTGGGTGGTGACATAATAAGCAAACAATCTCTCTTAATGGCGGAAGTACTTGCATTGAGAGCTGGACTTCTAAAAGCCAGAGAGTTAAATATCCAAAATCTAATCGTTGAAGGAGATTCGAAAATTATAATTGACTACTTTAAGACTAAAGTAAAATTTCCATGGGAAGTCGAACATTATAATGTCAGACATCAGCACCATCCTCACAGGGTTTAACGAAATCTCGCTCTCACATATCCTTCGAAAAGGTAACTACGTGGCAGATAAGGTTGCACACCTTGCTCTTGTTACCTCTAACCCTATCCTTCACACTGAACCAGGTCTTGAAGATCTCATCCGAAAGGATGCTATCGAATAGCGTTTTCTGCGCATCAGAATTTTTACCCAATAAAAAAAAAGATATTACTTTAATGATAAATTAGAATAATTAAAAGGCATGTATTATCCACCATCAAAGTTTCCTTCCACAAAAAATCCAATGTAGGAAATCCAAAAGGTATCAAGTTACACATAATCATTCTCTCGTACATAATTGACCATTACACTGATTCTTTCACTTCCCTCTGCATTTCCACCTCATGTCTCACCAACTTGCCATGTGGAGATGAAACAATTTCTTCCGTGCTTGCAGAAATAAGATTCTTCAAATGTTGTGAACTATATTCATGATACAAGACCTGGAAATTTTTAAAGAACGCAATTAAGACAACACAAATTTTCAAATGGCTATTTTTTTATCACTTATAAAAGTGAACAAAAATTTTATAGGCAAAGTGAGGAACTGAAATTATCAATAAACAAAAGGAAACAAAGAACTCACTCTATCCTTGTAGCTCTGCATTTCAATGAACTGAAATTATCATAGGCATAAACTAAAACAGTGATCAAGGAGTCATTGTTCTTGTTATATAACAAGCTCTGTATCACTTCATCGGCACTAACATTCAGAAAACATATTCTTTGATTTGTCTCTACAATTAACAAAATTTCCAACTAGTTAGCTATTCTTCTTTAGCATAAAACATGCAACGTAGACTACAACACTGAGAATCAATCAGAATGACAAACTCGATGTTTCTAGTATATATAAATCATAAGACCAAATCTTACCAATTCTTTTTTCCTTGCATTTGAACTTGCAAGCACCTCTGCAACTTTTTCTAGTAGCTATATTTCTTCCTTTGCAGCATAATCCTACATATGGACAAAATGTTAAACTCAGAATCAATGAATACCTCTCCTTGCAACATGCAATGTGAAGAGAAGAAATATAACTACCTAAAATTTCTTTTCAAAGTCGGACACTGATAGAAATGAAATATCTCTCAAAGTGTGTAGCCTAAATGGAATATAATGGTAATTATGAGCAAAAATGAAATAGCAAGTAGGATGCTGGAGGAATTTGAGCTTTATAACAATACCAATAATAGATATATACCTAAATAAGAGAGACTCACGAATCTTTATTTTACTCAATTACTCTTTCTTTCATCTAGTAGAGATGGGTTCTTTCTCTCTTATAGAGATGGACAGAGAGATAACTTAGAAGGGCTACCATCTGAGACGAAAAGTTCAAGTAACAAGATAAGTCTGATAACTCGATGAAAATCAGAATTGAAGAGACATTTTGAGCATAATTGCGACTTTATTAATAGAATGGGATAGATGACTTCTTGTGAGTGTAAAGAAGATGTGTACCCGTTCATATATTCAACATGTTTTTCAAGACACCAAGATACAATGCATGAACATGAAGCATCACAATTTCTTGCCAAAGGGCTATTGGGAATCTAACTAGCAAAAAGTAAGCATTTAGGGTGCTTTTAAAAAAAGAATAGCAACTGAATCGGCCAGATTATCATATTTTCCTCGTATATACACTAGGAACAACTTTTTCATCTATAAAAAATATGATCAACCAACCACTTTCCTGATCCCCGTGCATCTGTCGCGCAATTTTAATGTTCCGGAAAAAAAAATCTAGTTTAGAAGGAATTAAAGGGCTGATAAATATTTGATTCTATGATTCTTTTTAATGGGAAAGATTAAATCTAAGGACATGTATTTGAAGGGGATTGCTTAGGCACACACCGGGAGGTAAAAGGGTCCTTTGAAGTATGAAACCAATAGCCTCTAAAGACAACATCAAAACAAGACAACATCCAAACATTACTGAATCTTAATATATTTGTTGAAGATGTTGCAAGCAATTGCATCCAGAAGGCTAAAGCCGAGACATAAGACAATTCAATCAGGACCTTAAAATCATCAAAAGAGTACAAAGCTAGAAAAGAATAAAGGAGAGTTACCTCATCTTGTTTCATCAAAATCAAATTCTTAAAGAGTATTCGAATAAAGCCTAAGTTTCTATAAATCGAAGCACATGAACACCAATCTGATTTTTCAAGAGGATAAGACAAAGAAATTCAAATAAGTAGCAATTTCTATAAGTCTACTCATTTACATCCCACAATTGAATTATTGAAAAGGGAAGCTAATAACACGATTTAGCATTTAGAAATCAAGTTGTTCAAATAGGCAACTGCTTCTAGTTCATATGATCATTTAAAAAGTGATAGAAGGTTTATGCCATTTATAGGATTGTGATGAAGGAACTGACCAACATATGGTAAGTGCAGGGTAATGGGAATGCCCAGTGATGGTAGGTATGGCCCAGGACAAATACCACTCATCAGAAGAAGTTAAAGGCTCCCTATTCCACAAGCTGCAAGTATCTCCTCTTCTATCTTATAGTTGTTTTATAATCAGTTAGAGAAGTTTTAACAATTTAGAGGGATCGATGTCCAATGATTATTCTCATTGTCCACCAAATGACTAATTAGTTCCAATTGCTAACTAAACCAGCCAAACACTAACCCTAGTTCCTTGTCAGTTGAAACAATAATCATACCATCAAATAATGATCTTCCATCTAATTGTCCACAATTACAATTTCAGAGGCCTAAAATCTTGGAAAAAGAATTCAGCCCAATAAACCAATAAGAAAAAAAATCTAACTATCTAGCCTCATAACTTAAATTTGGCTTGGTTGCGTGTCGAATTATCCCTAGTAGTCCTGAGATAAACAATCACGGCATCAAGAGATATACCAGTTCAATCCAATTTGTAAACATCAGCCCCAACATAGTCAGCCTTCCATAGATCGAAATAAACCAGTTTCACCCAAAGAGCTCATCCAAATAAAACAATTCAGCAACTAAATTGAACTCCCAACTCAGTCAAGCTAAGGTCCAGGAAGTATACCTTGTGGTTCGATTGAACTTAAGGTTTAGGATTAAGTGGAATCGGGGTCGCCAGTGGCGCCCGCTAGGCTCGAGGGATATGGGAGAGAAGGGCCGTTGTTTGGTCTCTCGTAGCCGTATTCGACTCCTTCAAAGCTCGCTAGGCACCGAGGTTGGCGATTGGGTTTGGCCGGAAGCTGCAGAGGACATTCACCTCTTTCTTCTTCGACTTCTTCGGCGAGGGCGTCACAAAGCAACGACGGAGTGCTGAAACTCCAATTTCGGGGGCTGGGAGACGAAATCACTGACCTCGGGGTGCGCTGCTTGACATCGATGTTTCACGTTGGCACATGGGCGGGAAGGAGGTTGGAGATTCAAAGGATTGAACAGGGTATGGTGTTCGACTGACATTAAGCCGTGTCTCCTGAGCAAGTGCGGGTGACGACGGTGGCGGTGTTAGTTCTTCTTCTCAGTCCAATAGTGAGAGAGCGAGGAGACGAGTTGGGCGAAGATTTGGCGGAGGTCAAGCGAGAAAGGGCAAACCCCTAAAATGGAAGAGGGATCCCCGTTTTTAGATCTGAAGAAATGGAGGCGGCATTACTGGAGAAGGCGCTTAGGGTTAAATGCATTTTTTTTTATCAGAGGGTTAGATGCACTATATTTTTGTGGATTGTGTCAGTGTTATTAAACAACTACAGTCCCCGCGCCATGGCGCTTGCGCGATGAAAAAAAATATAAAATATCTATTATAAGGATGAACAAAAATAATAATGAAAAAAATACAAATTGTGAAATACATTAATGAATATAAAACTAAATATATGAATGGATGTTGTGGCTACGCTAGACTTGGTCCATAGGATTCCTGGGGAAAAAAATAGTTTGGTTATATGAAGGGATGAAAATGTATATAAAAAGAAATAATGTAAGGCTAATCTTACAAAATGAGGAAAAAATATGAGATATTCTAAAAAGGATCTTAAAGAAATTTGAGATATTCTAGAAAGGATCTTAAAAAAAAAGAAATTAATGTATTAGGATTAGGATAAATATGAAATATCAGATAATCTGAACGAGAAAAAAATATGAAGAGAAAGAATCCAGATAATTGAATTATTTTACCCAATTACTAAACAGATATATTAATTCTTCCTATTTTACCCAATTACTAAACATTTATATAAAGAATCCAAAGTAACAATTGAATTATTTTCAAATGTGAGAGAAAGAATCCAGAGAATTATGAAATATAAACATAAAGATCTCACTGAGCAATATCTTATGTTTTTAACCCTAGGAAAAGAAACAAAAAGAAAGCGATTTTTATTGCAGTAAGAAGGTTTACAGTAATGCTAAATTAAAGAAACAAAAGACAATTCCAACCATCAATTATCAACATCCTAGAGATAACTTGAATATTTTATCTTCACTATTCAACCTAGTCAATTCATTAAGGATTTTCATTAAGCAAACATTATGAAATATAATGTCAAAAAGAACAAAACAGAAAGAGGCATGGGTATCAACCACACAACATATCCCAACAATAGCAATGAAATAAGTGTCTTGGCTTTCGATTTATTTTGATATGAATCTGCCTATAATTTGGTGATGTAGCAAGTTTGACTTGTTCTAAACATAAGTTGATAGTCGGCGTTGATTAATGAATAATAAGTCTATGTGGGAATTCAACCCACATCTTTGTGTATTATCACAATGCTCTCTCAGTGAGCTAATAGGCTATATGAGTATTTTTTTAACAAGGAAAACTACATGAATCTCACAAAAATTCTATTACATGAACTTGAGGACCTCCATGAACACAAACACAAAAAAGGGCAAACTAAATGCCAGAACTACTATCAAGAACTCAGATGACATCTCATCCAATAGCCTAAATTTCAGAGACATAGAACCTGTAGGAGGAAGAGACAAATCAAACATAGCCCTACCTGATGCAGAATTTCAATAAACTGACTAAAGAGGTATGATCACATTACACACCAAGTATATCATCAGCTCTGTCATATTTTTCTGCTGACCAACTAATATACACTTCTCCTTGACGGGATCCATAGTTCATTCTCCTTGAGGTTCTTGGTCGGTGGTCTACCTCTCCTTACAATCTTCATTTCTGGCTCATTATGGTCACTATCTTGCCTTAAATTTTCAAAATTCTTCTTAGCCAGCTCTTGTATAGTGCGTGCCCGGCAAAATAGAGCATAAGGTTAAAGAGTAACTGAATGTTCCAAAAAAATAATTTTCATCTCAATAATAATACTTTCATTAAGGAGAAGATGATTGATTCGCTATTATACAAAGCATTGTAGACAAGTATTTCAAATCCATAGTCTGCAAACTCCCCAAGAGAGCTAATGGCTAAAATGATATCACAATAAACTAAAATGCAAGTGCAAATGTAAAGCAATTTCCCTAAGAAAACTAATTCGATCACGTGTCAAGTAAAAGCATTCATTATATGCTGATCGTTGAGTAAACTTGTAATATTTTCAGGTGTCATGTAAAACAATTCAGATGTCATGTAAAGCAATTGACGTGTCAAGTAAAACAATTCAGGTGTCATGTAAATAATAAGCCTATGTGGGAATTGAACCCACATCTTTGTGTATAACCACAATGCTCTTCCATTGAGCTAATAGGCTATATGTGAAGAATATTTATGTCAAAACAGGCCTAACATGGCCATTACTTGAACTTATCAATCATTATTCACTTGATATATCAAGATTTTTATTCACTATTCTAAAAATTACATTTTTGAAGGGATGCTAGCAGATACGAACCGACTGTCAATGCAGGCAAGTGTTCTTTAAGAGGGTACATAGTTGTGCACTCTGGAGAAAATTTGCCTTTTAAGTTGTGGAGTAGCTGCAGGTATTAGTTTTATTATCCCTACAAAAATGAGATCAATTTCTGTCATTGTTAGCTGGTTGTTCTGCATAACCTTTCTTTGAATTAGATGTCATATGCATACAACTTCAAAGGAAAATAGCTCTCTGGGGGAGGTCCTTGCTCATTTTTTACATTTTCTGTCATACTTCCTTTGTGCAGCATTTTTTGATGAGAACCTTTTAGAACCTTACTTTTAACTGTTTATAGAGGGAACTACCTATAAAAAGTTAAAGAGGATTTTATATGTATAAAAAAGCCAGCCAGAGCTCTATGTTGTCATAACAATGTGTAGTTCCCTTGAACCCATTATGGAGCCCTACTGTCATATTTAACTATCCAATATTTATCATATATATAGTTATTAAGAAACCAAGTAAGGGTCTTTTATAGTTTCTAACGTGTGCTTATGAACCCATTATAGAGCTGTATGAACCCATTACAGTGGGAATAACTATAAAGACCCTTCATCAGCCTTCTCTTTATAAAAAAATATTAATATGTTGCTAACATTTTTAACTATAAAAAGTTACCTCATATGTAGTTCCCTTGAATAAACATGTGTCGGGATGGGACCTCATACACAAGTTACCTCTTTGTTGTGCAAGTTCCTCTTCCTTCGGTTGATGAACCAATTATTTATTTGCTTCAGCTGCAATCCCGTTTCCTGAACCAATCTCAGCTTGTCCTCTTCCTACCAAAGTCCATACACGACACGACATTCATCTCGAGTACAAAACTGAGATTTGTGTTCAAAATTTTAGCTAGTTATACAGTGAAGATCTTACTGTTGGGTAAGGCCACTTGGAGTGTGACTGCCACCAAGCTTTCAAGACAGAAGGCGTGTTGCCTGGGAGCTCCCCTGCTCGTCTCTTGCGTAGAATCTCCTCCCTTATGTCCACAATCTTATCCTTATAACCCTTTTGGTACAAGGAAATTATGTACTGATGCAATTAAGAAGGCATTCCAAATCTTGTCTGAACATGCATTCCAAATCTTCATCTGTTTTTTTGGTTTGGTTATTAAGGTTATGGTCTAATGGATATGTAACGGGAGAGGTGTTCTTTTGCTTAGGGGCTTATATGACATTGATGGATTAACGGTAGCATAGAGCTTATTGGTATGGTTTTTGAACAAGGCCTAGATAGATGTTATGAACAATAGAGAGCCTGCTAACAATACATAATTTCTGCACGTCAACAGCACAAGGAAATTACTCACTTAAGATTCCAGAGACTTTCCCACACGAAGAACAGCAATAGCTCCCATCTAATTGCATGAATTGGCCAAGATTAGCAACTCCAATCATTTGACGTTGAAAGGCACACCCAATGTGGCAGGTTAATCCACAAGAGTCAACATGTGGGCTCTCGGATTCACAAACCAGCCAAAATTGTTTAAACAAGTTCCTAGCCGCCAATAAGCTAAATTATATATTTCATTGGCTTCTCTTAATGAAATTCAAATAAGCTTTACATTCTACATTCCTACCCTTCCACCATGATCTAACCATTGGGTATTCCCCTATTTAGATCACTCATCAAACCCAATTGCAACTTTTTTCATCAGATTAAACTAGATAATCGAAATAAAACAAAAAGAAGAGGGAAAACAAACAGCAATAAGACAAAGGGGGAACTGGATTGATGATTTACCAGTGGGGAGGTCGGAGACTGTTAGGCGTAACAAATTGAATTGATGGAGCCTGAGATGAAGAAGGTTGGACTTCAAAGCGACGCAGACGACGGGCCGATGCTTTCAATTCCGCCCGGAGACGACGTGTCAACATCGGAACCCTAGCCGCCGCCCCCGACCCCCTTCCTTCTCCCTTCTTGTGGTTGCCTCAACCATGGCACCCGAGCTCGCCGGAGCGCCCCCTCCACTTTGTCTCGATCTCTCTCTCAGTCTCCCCCTCAGTTACATGCGCCCGCCATTAGAGACGAATGAGGCCCTTCTTCCTCCTTTCCCCTCTTTTTATTTTCTCTTTCCTGGCTTCCCTCAATTACCGGCTACTGGTTGCACCTTGAACCCGGATATCCGGTTGTGTGCAATTTTTTTTTCGGATTGGGTTAGACATGCAAATATTTCCCCCAAAATGGTTATTTTTGCAAATTGCCCTAAAAATTATATTACATTAAAGTAAAAAAAAAACGTAATAGGTTAACTTTTATTCACTTGAAAAATAGACAAAAATAATGTGAAAAATATTGCGCTTTTATGTTTTTAATCATTTCTTACTTTTATTCGATAAAACATTTGATGAAATAATATCCAAACCATACTGATTGTAAGTTTAGACCATTTATTGTTTTAAAAAATTTATTAAATTTCAAATTTAAATATATTAGTGGGAAAATAAAATAAAATAGAACAAAAAATGTGATAAAATATTTTTTTATGTTTTTAAATGTTTTGTTAGTAATAAATTTACTAGCTAGATTGAATCTATAAATAAAATAGAAAGTCGGATATAATTAAAACTAAACACTTCACTTGTATGACAAAAAAAAACCTTGAATGGAGAAGTATAATAGATAAATATTTTTTAGAATATTAAATAAGTTATATTTTCAAAATATTTAAATAAATTTTATGAGGGCGTAACCCAGATTGGAGTTACTAGTAGTACACACACATATAAATAGCAAAATGGACATTCAACATAATTAATCATCCTAAAAAATTAAATTACACAATTTTAAAGTTCCTCTTTTATTTTTCCTTTTTTTAAAAAAAAATATTAGTATGTTTTACAATAGAACGGAAAATGTGTTACATATACAAAAGTGTTACCTCATTTAAAATAATGTTACATCTAATGTAACATATTTTGTGCTAATGTAACAATTAGACAATGAAACTTGAAATATGTTACATTAGATACATATGGTAACACTTTATAAAAATGTTACCTTAGGCCCTTATATGTAGTAGTGGTTTGTGGATGTAAACATCTCTTTTAACTATCAATTGCTTTAGTTTAGATTAGTTCTTTTATTCACCTTATTCTCATATCTTGGGTTTCAATCGATAAATACACAATTCTTGGAAATACTTATTTCTCTGTGAGATCAACCCTTTACTTGCATCCTATACTAATTTGTTTGTTTGAGAATTATTTTAATAAGGGAAATCAACGACTTTGCCCCCGTTCTCTTATTTTAGACATGAAAACAGCATTTCAGAGTAGTATCAATATCAGGTAGGACCTTTGCAATCAATGAACTTGCAAAGCAGATATGAAATCGTGAATATATCCTCAAATCCATGTGGTACAGTGTTTCTTGTTGAGGAGACTATTGGTGATCTACGTACTCCCGTGGGCCTCTTTGTAAATTTGTCCATGATGCTTCATAGTTTTATATATGGAACTCTACTACATGATGGCACATGTTTGATTCAATTTACAGAGAATGAAGGGGGGACATGTTTGCTGTGGACTTTAAATGTGTTCACAAAGTAACAAACCCCATATATGATAGTGCCAATGGAACAACTTCTCATCCTCCTCAAGCCTCATGTATGTGGTGCTCATTTTATCGGTGGTTTGGTAGCTTAATATATTGTACCCCATGAGAGTTGAATATGTCACCATTGGACCTGTAACTAAATGGGACAACCGTGAATTGCAATTTAATTTCGCATCATAAATGGTCGTTCGATTTACACACTACTGTGAAAATATATTAAGCGAATCATGAGGACATTTCAAATTAAATTTAGGGAAAACTAATTAAAATACCCCCACCTTTGGGGGTGTGGTAAAAATATATCCTCAACTTTCAAATGTAATAAAATAATCTCAACCTTTGAGGGTAGTGGTAATATATTACCACAAGTTTTTTCACGAGTCAAAAATGTTGATAAGGCAGTCTACATGGATTTTTTTACAAGAGTTTTCTTAAATTGGCTTCCAGGTCTTCAAGGTAGCTCATGGTTCCCCTTCAATGTTAGTCTTTCTCCCTCGTGGTCGACTATCTAGACTTGTCTATCTCACATCTTCTCTTCACCTCTTATTCATTCACAGACTTGGTTGGGTAAGTTTTATTTTTTTCACCTCTTCGTTGTTGTGGTCGGTTTAATTTTGTTGTCGGTTTGATGTTACGAATAGTCGTGTTGTGTTAATTTGAGGCAATTTTGATCGGATTAGTTGCTTGGTTGAATCAATTTCGTTTTTCGGGTTTAATTTGACATCGTTTTATTTATTTTTTTTCCTAAGGAAACCGTTCAAGAAAACCCAATTTTCATGCTAATTTGTAAAAAAAGCTTCCACGTATCTTGTCTTGTAAAAAAAATCCACATAGGCTACCTTGCCAGCATTTTTGACCCGTGAGAAAACACATGGTAATATATTACCACCACCCTCAAAGGTCGGGATATTTTTATTACATTTGAAAGTTGAGGATATATTTTTACCATACCACCAAAGGTGGGGTATTTTAATTAGTTTTCCCTTAAATTTATAAAGAAAGAAGAATTTTATTGTACAGTCCCTCCGTAACGAAATAATTGACCTTTTGACCACTTTTTCTTGTAACAAAATATTTGTCCATTTGAACCTAATTAATAACAAAAATTTCTAATTTTATCAATTCATCTCATTAATTGTATATGATTTCCAAGAAATTCTATTAATACTCTAACTTCTCATACTATTTATTTTTTCATTGGTCTATTTTTTTCACATTATTTATTTGCTAAATTTTTAACTATTCTACTTTCTAATTGTAACTTTCTTGAGAAGTGTGAAAACTTCTAAATGGCTAATTATTTTGTTACGAAGGGAGTATAAGAGAAGATGAAACCTTAATTAAGGTCATAAGGTCAAGATTCACGCTACATATCTTTATATTTTGTGTTTTCAAATTGAGGTGAGAGTTTCCCAACATTATATATTTTGTGTAGGGATGGGCATGGGACGGAACGGGACTGAGGTCATCCTGTGTTCCATCCCGCGTATTTTTAGCGAGACGAGATCAAGATGTGATTTTTTTTTTCAAATCCCACCGTACCTTATCCTTAATGGGACGGGACGGGACATACCTTGTCCCCCATTAAATTTAAAAATAAATCAATTTTTAAATACAAAAACCTTAATACAACAACAATAGATTTATATATAGGAAATTACAACTACAATAGCTTAATATATATATATACTGTATACAGTAAGTAGCAATAGTGAGTAGAAAGTTCTCCCGTCGGGTTTCAGAACGTTCTCCCTTGCTCCCATGGCAGTCCGTCTCTTTCAATCGCTCATCTCTCTCCTCTCTCCTCATCGACATCCTCCCGTCGTTCCTCGCTGCTCCTCGTCGTCCTCAGGTCTGGCTCACTCTCATTCTCTTCCTCTCGATCTTGCCCTTTTTGAATTCAATCTAGCCGATTTCCACCGCCGCTCATCATTCTCCGGCTTCCTCCTTCGCTCGTCGTCCTGTTTTCATGTCATCTATTTGTGATTTCTCTATCTTTGGCCTGAACGATCAGCCTACTTCTGAATTTCAAGAAATTCGGCCTGAATGATCAGAAGGCTATTGTCATGTTGTTGCTTCTGAGTTTTCGATTTGTGATTTCTCTAGATTTTTTTATTTCTCTTTATTCACTATTTTGGTTTCTCTATTTTTCACAAAATAGTGTTGTTGTCGTGTTGTTGCTTCTGAGTTTCGAGTGCTTTTGTTGCTTTTGACTTTCTTGTTTTCGATTGTTGTCAAGTGACCTTGTTGCTTCTGAATTTCTTCTCGTTCTTTCTTGCTTCTAAATGTTTCTTCTTGTTGTTCGAATTAGTTGTTTCTGAATTTTTTGCGAGTGTTTTCGAGGCTCTGTTGCTGTTCGAATCAGTTGTTGTAGGTTAGTTCTTGCTGAATGCAGTTGTTCGAATCAGTTGATGTCTTCCGCTGAGATGGAATCGGTTAATTCTTGCTGTCTTCAGTTGCTACTGAATTTTTTTTAGTCTTTTCGAGTGCTCTGTTGCTATTTGAATCAGTTGCTTCTGAATTTGCCTCTCGTAAATTTTCCAACTGATCATTCACCAGTGAAATTTTGGTATTGCAAGAGCCTGTACTTCCTAGTTGTGAAGAGTATGGTGAGTGGTATGTGGGTTAAGATTCATGTGATTGAGTTTATATACTAATGGAATTTCAACTACAGAATATGGTGAGAGGTTTGTGGATTGAGATTAATGTGATTGTGTATATGACCTTTACAACTAAGATGTCGGCTGTGAGGAAAGAAATAAAATGCCCCTTATTATAAGAATTCTTAGTGTGTAATTAAGGTGTGGCATGTTTTTTCTACTGCATTACCCCCAATTTGTTTTACCTTGTGAAAGGGATTTCCTCACCTCATGTTCTTATGACATTAGGGTCATGGCGAAGATAAGCTTCTTATATTTGTCCTTGCTTTCTCTCATAATAAATCTCAATTCATATTAGGACAAGCAAATGAAAAATCAGTTAAACTGAAAAATGCTTTCATAATTCATTAATTTGTATAATATGTTGAATGCG
The DNA here is from genome assembly GCA_037127255.1 of Persicaria tinctoria. Classification (NCBI taxonomy): domain Eukaryota; kingdom Viridiplantae; phylum Streptophyta; class Magnoliopsida; order Caryophyllales; family Polygonaceae; genus Persicaria; species Persicaria tinctoria. The sequence continues at coordinate 42,230,025 of JBANSL010000008.1, forward strand.
GTATTCTTCTCAACTATATTATTCAAAAATAATAATAACAATATTAATATTATTAATATTAATATTATAATACTATTATTAATTCATACAATGATTGTATAATTAATTATAATGTTCAACATATTTGGCTACATTATCTTACTAGATCGGGACGAAAAGGGATTGAGACGAGATTCACCAAATACTGTCTCATTATCGATGTATAGTTGGGAAGAATACCGTATTTAGCTATTTGCCTCTTGTAGTGACGATGGCGTTGAGCTGAGGTCGGGTGATCTGCTGGTTTATGGGTGGGACAAGGGGAGAGACACTCGTATCGATGTGGTCGGGGCTTCGCCGTTCACGACCAGAGCCAATGACTCATTTGTACTCGGTAAGGTGGTCTCTCAAGCCACTGAAAGGAAGAAGAAGTACGCCGATGTTTGTGCTGTTAAAGGGTATTGCGTCATGGCTTTTGCGTTCTCCACCTTTTGGTGAATTGGGAGACGATGCTATTGGTTTTCTAAAGCGGGTTCAGTTGGTTACGAAGGACCATGGGTCGCCATCCGTTAATGACGATTTCATATTTCATAGTGTTGGTTTTACTATTCAAAAAGGTGTTGGGGCTCAATTTGTTACGAGCCTGCCAACTAACTTTATGTAAGTCATTTCTATAATAATAATAATAATAATAATAATAATAATAATAATGCCACATTATAATTAAAAAAAATAAAAAAATATTATTATTACTAATTTTTATTGTTATTATTATAAAATAATTATACTTTACAAGAAAAAAATATAATATGATATAATAATAATAATATAATAATAATTTTATTATAAAGTAATAATATTATTCAATTATATTATAACATTATATAATAATAATAATAATATTATTATTATTATAATCAATTATTATTATAAATTGAAAATTATTATTATAATTATAAATAATATTTGCTCAAATAATAATAAGATTTTATTATTATAAATGGAAGATTATGATTATAATTATAATTATAATATTAGCTCAAAATAATAATACTAATAATATATTATTATTATTCTATAATATCATAATAATAATATTATTATAAAAATTATTATTATTATTATTATTATTATTATTATTATTATTATTATTATTATTATTACTACTATTATTATTATTATTATTATTATTATTATTATTATTATTATTATAATATGCAGGACATGACGGGATTTGTGGGATCCCACCGGAATCGTCACGCGTTTCGTCCCTCATAATTTTTACGGGATAGGATTCGCTATTTTGTCCGCCATCCCACCGGGATCGGGACGGGATCGGGATGGGACCGGGATGAGATCGGAATTTGCGGGATTTGTGCCCACCCCTAATCTATTCTATCTAAAGATAATGAAAACATTCCTAAGATAAATATTTCCTAAAAAGATAGAATTTAAATAACTTGGTGTACACGGATTAATCTAGAAGATATATAATCTTGTAACTTATTAATTCTACTTACATAAAATAACAATAATTAATTAATGGACTAATAATCTCGGCCCAACACATAATGTGTACTCGACATGGGCTTTGTTGACAATCGACATGGCTTGGCCCACTCGACATAAGGAGGTCTCGAGTGGCCCATGTGAATGTCGAGTTCTCTTGTCTTCATGGAGGATGTTATCGAGTCTGCAAGAGCTTTGTTTGATGACGGAAGCTCATTTCTTGTGTTGGTGGAGTATCTTTGAGCCATTGTTCCTTGGTAACGGAGAAGAAGGGCTTTGGTTACATCTTGAATCTTCTTGCCCCTTGCACGAGTGATAGGGCCATCGAATGGAACCTTCATATTGTCCTCATTGTCACCAAGAGTCATCGATAGTTGCACTTCATCATTCTCCTCCACTTGACTTCGATTTGTCCTCAAATCGTCGTCAAAGTCATCGTTAGGCACGAACAAGGATAGAACGGCGACGTTGAATGTAGAATGGACATTGTACTTATCGAAAAAGAGATCCAGCTTGTATGCATTAGGACCCATCTTCTGAACAACTCTGAATGGACCATCTCCCCTGGGATGCCTCGGCCACTTAGACCTCCGTTGTTGCAGAAACTGTTCCTTCTTGAGATGCATCCATACCAGATCACCAATGTTGAACTGCACATCCTTGCGATGCTTGTCCTTCGCAGCCTTGTATTGCGCAGTCTTCCTTTCCAGCTGCGCCTTGGTACGCTCATGGAAGTGCTCGATGAAGTCCACTTGCTTAGCTGCATCTGTAAAGGTCCGGATTTTTAAAATAATAATTTAAAAATAAATAAAAATAAAATGGATTTAATTTGGATGTTTAAAGGAAAACTCGTCATTAATCTACTAAATCGAAATTGAAATCCTTAGAGTGAATTCCGGCCAAAATTTTCAATTTATACAAATAGATCTTATTCCGCTTTTCAGGAATTTCATTATTAAATTCGGATTAAAAATTTTTAAAAAAATTGTGAACGAGTCGTAATAAGGTCAAAATGACGGGTCTCGAGTCTATTTTCAAGTGCTTGAGAATTTGTATTTTGGGGACCCCTCTCCCTGTGTCTTCTTCCCCCTATCCCTTCCGAAATTCAGTAGCTTTCCCCCATCCTTGTCACTTTCTTTCCCTGGATTCAAAGGACAGCTAGTATTCCCCCCAACTCACATTTTCCCCCTTTTGGCTAAGCATACCCACACCCAAATGTTTCTCCCAAGCTTGTTCATCCAGTTTTCGTTAAAGGCCAAACCACATCCCCCCCTCATTTGGATCTCGCCAGCAATCCCACGCCTCGTTCTGAGGCCAATTTGACTTCAAACTATCCCATTTCAAGTTCAAACACTGTTTTACTCCCAAGCAAACACCCTCCCAGCACCACCTCCTCCTTGTCGCTAGCAGCCACCGAGCACCTCCGCCTCCTTCCATCCGAAGTCCGAGCACCACCAGGGCGCCTCCAGCCCCGCCACTCCGTTTCCGAGCAACCTCCAGGCGCCACCGAGCCCATCGCTCCCCCGTTCGGATCCCCCATCTAGCAGCTCTTTCTCTCTCCCTTTCCGTCGAGAAGCAACGACAGGAGAGCCTTCGGCGCCTCCGAGCAGCAGCAGCAGCCGCCGCCGAGCGAGCGCCGGCACCTCCTTCTTCTCCTTCCCCTGTTCTTCCGTTCTGGCCTCGGTAAGGTCTCGATCCCCACTTCCCTCCCCTCCTTTCACCTCTAAGTGGATTAAAGGTGAAGTTTAACCCCCTCCCACTCTCCCTAGGCCGTCCCGGGCGTCGATCCACCTCCGACGAAGCTCAATCGGCTCCGACAGGCTTTTTCCGGTGAGCAATCCGGCGAATCTCGACCCTCGGTGAGCTATTCTTTCCTCCGCCTTTCCCCTTGTATGTCTGTGTGTGTCGTTGTCGAGGTCGGAGTTGTGGCCAGGCCGCCGGCGAGCTCCCTCCTCTTCCCTCCTTCTTTTTCCGCCGGCGGACGGAGCTCTCTGCTCCTTTCCCTTCTTTCTTTCAACCAGAACTGGAAGAAGAGGACCATGTGGGTCCCGCCATCTCCAAGTCACCGGCCACATAAGCTGGGCCCCTCTCCCTCTTTATTTTCGGATGGAATGAGAGAGATAAGTTGTAGGGTTTGGGCCTGTTTCTTATGGGCCGGATTTTTATAGGGGTATTGGGTCTTTCTACTTCTTAAATTGATTTGGGCTATTTATCAAATTTTGGGTTTAAAATCCAGAACATGAAATGGGCTCGGCCTGACTTAATCGTTTTGAAAATGAGTTTTAAAGATTGTGTATAGTATATAAATATTAAATAGATGGAATATAATATAATATAGAAAATTATTATTGAGATTTAAAGTATAATATTTGGACTTGGATTCGAAAAAGGTTTTAAAGGTTGAAAATGGATTTAATAAAATTAAAAAAAAGAGAAATTTTGGAAATACCCTAACCTTGTCGGATTTGTTTTGATAAAGTAATAAAATAAGTCGGCTTAAAGAGTAACGCCTTGTAAATGGATTTTGGGTCAAGTATGATTGGGAAAGTGTTTAATTAATGGTTTGATATAACCTGAGATTTTGGAAGAGTTTTGGAAAATCTTGGGAATTTGAGGACTTATGTGTGATATTGTATGCTTTAAGTAACATTAGGAATAGACTTATTTATATTACTTATATATGTGTTAGGTGATCATATGTGACATGTTGGCTGCCTGTATACCTAGTTGTTGTCCTTTTGCTGTTCTGCACTTCCAGGTAAGTCTCTTCGGAGCTTACTCAGATTGAATAGAGCTATTCCCTGCTTTAGGTGCATGATATACTAGGTGCTTGCATTCATGATCAGCATGCCATGTAGTACCATGCTAGGTTGCATCGATCGTTGAGCCTTCTATTTCTTTGTGCGTATGTAAACAGAACGGCCGTTATCTGTGATAGTCCTAGAGTCTTTGCTAGGGTCATAGGGTAGCCCAGCCTCATCGGGTACCCTGAGTCAATCGAGTACTTCCTTATATTATGATATGTCTGCGGGCTTTATTGTGGAGCGGGTTAGGCATGCGTGCCCCCCCGATTATGAATGAATGCATTCACGAGCTGGCCAGTCTCCGCCTGTCGGAAGGGGTGGAGGTAGGAGAAGGATATGCCACTTGGCATTGTCTTGGGCCCTTACAGTATTTCTGCACATTATTATGAACTAGGAGCATGCTAGTGTGTTTGCATTTCGTACTGCATTAGAGCATCTTTATTAGGTATAGCGTATATGTGTGCTTATGGTTGGGATGCAGAGTTAAGTGGGCATCGATCTGATCCCGCTCCAAATCAACTTTTTTAGGAATTATTTATGTTCATCCTATCGGTGCTGTTTGCTTATTGCGCGGGTCATTTTGTCGGCGGAGAGTGAGCGCTGGAGTTATAGACTTCACCAGACTCTGATTATATTGTTTTGGATTTATACTTTTGACTCCGTTTTGACCCGGCTCTGCCGTGGCACTTGTATCCTTATTTTGCTTCCGTCTTGCTTCCGTGTGAAATGAATTTTGCGAGTTAGTCCCTAGCACAGGTTAAGGTTACCCAGCGGCCCTTCGAGGTGTTTAGGGTTTGAAATCCCTCTTTCTATTAATCTTAAATGACTTTGAAACCTCAACCCGTACCTGGACTGCAAGATCCGAACAAGGGGTTTTATCCCTTGAAACGTAACCCGGAAATCATAATTCTGGACCGTTACAAAGATGGTATCAGATCTGAGGTTGTGCAATTCGGGTACACAAGGGTCGAGTGTATGTTTTGGAAAACTGCCCATGAATTTCAAATGATTTGAAAGTGTTTTGAAAGGGCAAAATGAACTTAAGGTGTCTAACCTAAATTGGACTAAGTAATGAACTCGACTTGTAATAAAAGATGAAAAACCGACTAAAGGGGGACACGAGTGGGTATCAAAGGCGCTACACCACCCCTATTGGGTGTAGTTGGGAATGGGTAGGCGAAATATCAGCTTGTTCTTTACAGATGGGTTGGGAGAATCGAATGAGATCATTATGAGTGTTATTAACTGATTCGGTGTTGAGTGCTTGCTATGTTAAAGATCTGATTTGGTATGCCTAACAATGAGTTGTGTATTGACTGACCTGTGCAAACGAGATAGCGGGAGTGCCTTTATTTTTACATTGTCAAACCCAGCTTGTGTAAAACAACCCCTTCCACTATGATTGTTAACCCATTGACGGGTCTATCTAGCTTTTCTTGGATGCCAGTGTCTTCCCCGGGAAATTTGGGTTGGTAAACACATTGTGTCGGGAATTATGGTTGGATGTTAAGTTGTCTGAGTGAGTGTTGGAAGTTCTTGACGTCACTTGAGTTAGAAGTGAGGTGTTTATGGGGTTGTCCTTCCTTATTCTTATTATAATCAACTAGTACCTTCTTGCCGTGAAGAGTCATACCGGAGTCTCACGGGAAAGAGGGGTGATGAGTCGGTTGGGAAAAGTCAATGGTTGCCCTTAGGGATCTCTATCCGGTTGTAATTGTGACTCTCTCTGAATTGCATGATATAATTTTGTAATCTTTGGCATGTACCCTGCGAATGACCATTGGTAAAAAGCTACTCATGTTGTTGCATCTATGATTGGTTACATTGCTTGGGTCTTGTGTTATGTTTTGGCTTCTACCATGATTATATGTTGTCATAGCATGTTTACTTGGCCTATTGGTCGTAGGATTGAATGGAAGTGTGAGCTGCATGAAATGAATCTGCATGATTTTTCTCTACTAGGTTCATGATAGTGTGATCGTTAAATTTTGACACCTGAAGAAGCAAGTTCCTTATTTGATACGTGCTACAACTTGATGTCAACTTGCCTTATATGAGATGTAATTTCCCATACATGTTATTGTGATGATCCTTAATGTAAATTCGCGATTGTATAACATTCCGTATCCATGCTAGTCACATCGTTTAGAGGTCTCGTGTTGCATCTCGCTTTCTGTCATGATTATGTTTGGTCTCGCGTGTCCAATTGACCTATGGTAATGATCGTGCTACTGATTGGTTAGAAACATAAATGGCATGATATGAGTCTATATGGATGTAGCTTTTCCTGAATTAGGTCCATGATAGTGTGGTAAGCTCTTCCTTGTACGAAAGCCCCGTAAGATGATCTCCTCGACATTTTAGTTAGTGTTGCCCTTGGCCTTGCTTTATTAAATTAGTAGTTCCATCTGTGACAATGTTATTGAAGTAATATCTTGATATCACTACAAGAAAACATGGATTGGGCGACGAAATAAAAATTCTGGGGCGACAATACAATTTTCGTCGCCAAAAATTGAAAATGCGTGACAAATCCATACTTCATCGCAAAACAAAACTATACAGTGACGTAATATTTTTTTTGTCGCCCCTTATGTGCATTGGCGACAAGATAAAAAATTGTCGCCGTACAATGTTATTTTGGCAACAAATTATGAAAATAGTCGCAAAAATTCTCATCTGGTGCGACAAATAGTCATTTGTTGCCCTATATCATACATTGTGCGACAATTATAAGTTTGTCGCATTAAAGTAAAGACTTGGTGCAACAAATCTCATGTTTTATCGCCGTAAGTGAAGGTTTTGGGCATCAATAATAAGTTTGTGGCTCTAATTGAAGGTGTTTTGTGACGAAATGCATATTTGTCACCCTATTAGGAGGCTTTTGCAACAATTACACGTTTGTCACCCTAAGTGAAGGTGTTTTGTGATGAAATGCATATTTGTCACCCTATTAGGAGGCTTTTGCAACAATTACACGTTTGTCACCCTAATTGAAGGCTTTTGTGCAACAAAAATATGTTTTGTCGCCCTCAAATGAAGGCTTTATGCGACATTACCAAAATGGAGGCCCAACCTTATTGTCTATGGCGACAAAAAACTCTTCTTTGTCACCCAAAATCACTATATGGTGCGATGAAACTGTCATTTGTCGCCCAACATATTCACAATATAACCCACAATTATAAATCAATTTCATTATATCTAAAACTTGAAAAAAAGTACAGAGTACTAATTTTAATACATTTTTTTTTCATTACTCATGTTGTTTAAATATAAGTTTATCGACATAATATTAATTAGTATATTTGATTCTATATATCCATATATTCAAATATGTTAATATTATATGTCAACAAACTTATCTTGTTCAACTTATACTGTATTTGAACAAGATAAGTTTGTTGGATAAATTATATATATTAGCCCAAAGGAGAGACGAAATCCATTTCTCTCATTCAAATGAATATTTATTTGAATATATGAAAATACCTATATTCGTATTCAAATGAAAATGAATATGGATATTCATATGAATCTATTTTGATACTCCCTCCGTCTTGCAATATATAGTTGCTATTTCAGAGTATTAAATGCATTAATTCGATCATATTCATATGAGAAAAATAAAGGCATTAATTTGTATGTTTCTATTTAAGTATTATACTTTATATTTAAAAAGTAACACAATTATTGGTCTTAATATAAGTAAATGCATTAGGAGTATAACTTTATGCATCTATTTTGATACTCCCTTCGTATTGCAATAGTTGCTATTTCAGAGTAGTAAACTTGTATAAAAAAAAACTTGTTATTTTAGCTATAGTTATTATCTTTATAGGTAATGATTGCTCTATTTATAGGTAATAATAACTGCTTTTATGTATTTTATCCTATAAAAGTAAAGGAAACATAGGGTTTATTAATAAGTGTTCATAAAGCTAAAATAACAAGTTTTGCGAGACAGGGGGAATACTATATACAAAAAGATTTGAATTGGTTCCAAAAATTTAAATTTCAAGCGAAACATATAGCATTAGTTATAGGATAGTTTAATTACTCCCTCCGTTCCATAACACATGTCCCTTTGCTTTTCGACACGCTTTTTAATAAGCGAAAAACTCTATAAAATATTTTTTTTTAATTAAATTTTTTATATAATTTGATACTTATTACTAATAAGTACTACCTCCGTCTCAAAATACCCGTCGTTTTACTTTTTGGCACGTTTTTTAAGAAGTTAAAAACTCTATAAAATATTAATTTTTTTCATAATTTTATAGACAATTGTATTAAGTATGAAATTAGTTTTTTAAATTAATAAAATCGTTGATATTTTATATAGTTTTTACGGTTCTTAAAAAACGTGCCAAAAGAAAAATGACAAGTATTTTGAGACGGAGGGAGTATCAAATTATATATAAAAAAATAACTAAAAAATAATATTTTATAGAGTTTTTCTCTCATTAAAAAACGTGTTGAAAAGGGACATATATATTGGAGCGGAGTATTTGTCAATTTATAATATTCAGTTTAGAATAATAGAAATTCTAATTTAGTTTTATAAAGTTTATTATGTTTCTAAAAAAACGAATAAGACTATACTGTAAATAAGTATATTTGTCACTTACAGTATTTGACAAATAAAAAACATTCAGAAAATAATTTAAACAAGTTTTATTGAAATAAGAAATTGGATTTACAATAATTATACTCCGTATTAATGAGGATAAATATTGATTGACAAATGACAATACATAATTGATTTTTTTTTAAGAACTGACATTGTGTATATATTAATAGGAAATACAGTAGCTTTTAATGATAAAAAAAGAAATAGCTTGAAAAGGGGTGCTCTTTGAAGCCGTATAACTCAAAACCCAGGCGACAACTTCACACAATTGTTGCCCATCGGAGATTGAAGATGACAAAGCAATCCCTCTGTCGCCCCAAATCAAAAGGCGGGATACAAGATATGGAAAGTTTTTCGAGAATTTTTCGATTCCAAATTAAACGCGATTCGGGCAAAGAAGGAAATCTCTCCAGACGATCGATTTTTGCGGTTCTGCTAGGGTTCTTTGCTTCTCTCTGGCGAAATCGACCAAGAATCGTCATCTTCGACTGCTGCGGGTTGCTTGATCAGGTATGATTTTGAGTTAATTTGATAAGAAAGTGTGATGCAAGCTCTCATATAGTGAAAATCGCTTTGGTTACTTCAGTTTTTCAATAGTAATTTGGCCAAAAACTAAAATTTCAAACTAGCTGTTCAAAGTTGTGCGGTTTGGTTGTTCATATAATAATCAATTGCAATTGCTTGATTACTTTAGTTCTTTAATTTCAGTATTCAGATGATTAGTTCAAATTAGTTGGTAGTCTATGGAATGCGCTTGATTTCCACCTGTTTCTTATCTCATAATAGTAATATTGTAGATGCATGCGATTTTGGTTTTTAGATTTCATCAATTATTAATGCTAATGGTTATAATTGTCTACTTTGATTGATATAATAATAAGTCTCCATTTTACATAATTTATGGGTGGGCACGGACTTGAGATAAGTCTTATTTATACTGAATTTTGTGTGCTTTTAAGATTGCTTTCATTTTGTCTTAAATATGTCTAGATTATGTTTGCAATTCAAACTGACATCTTCTCAAGTTCTTTGGGAAAAATGTTAAAACTAATTCAAAGCTTTAGCTTTGTTCCAAGTTACAGAGATAGTAACACATGCATCTTCAATTGTTACAAGTTACAGATATAGTAACACATGCATCTGTTGTTTTGTACGTCTATTTGAAGTTGCCTTTTTATCTTCATTTGAAACATGGCTACTGATCGAACATGGATGATCAATAGAGGTGCGTCGGATAGGAGGAAACCTGAATATATAAAAGGGGTGCTTAGTTTTTTAGAATTTGCATTCAAGGGTAAAGATAAAGGTGTTGTGTTAAGGCGTCCTTGTCAGAAGTGCTTAATGACTTATTTTATTGATCGAGATAAGATGTGGGACCACTTGATGGAAAATGGAATTGTGAATAACTATGATCCTTGGGAGTTTCATGGAGAGGATCCTATTCAAAGTAGAGAAAGTGACGAAGAATGTCAAGGGGATGATGTAAATGTAGATGATGATATGTCGAGAGATGACATGGCTACTTTGTTACATGATGCAATGAATGTGCAAATTTCAGCTAGCGTAGAGAACATCAGTTCGAATATGGGTACTGAATACAGTGGGGAGATGCCGGATATGGGTACTGAATATAGTGGGGAGCCTGATAATTTTGAGATGCCGGAAAATTTTGATAGATTGATGAGAAATGCAGAGGAAGATTTGTATCCTGGATGTAAGACATTCTCAAAGTTGGAGTTTATCATCACGTTACTCCATATAAAAGTGAGTCACAAATGGAGTAACAAGTCATTTTCCATGTTGTTGAATGCATTGCACAGAGCCTTTGGTTTTGATGCGTCTTTTCCGAAGAGCTCATACGAGGCAAAGAAGTACACCAAAGATTTAGGGTTGGATTATATAAAGATTGATGCATGTAGAAACCATTGTGTTTTATTTCGAAAAGAGTATGCAAACTGCGATGTTTGTCCTACTTGTGGTTGTTCTCGATGGCAAGAAAACACTAATGGACAAGATGGTAGTGATAGTGAAGGTGAAGGGCCGGAAAAAGTAGGAAAAATTCCTCAGCTTGTCCTACGCCATTTCCCACTAATTCCTAGGCTTCAAAGAGTTTACATGTCATCAAAGTTGGCTGAAAATATGCGTTGGCACAAACAGAAGAAGCTTGGTGATGGGACTTTAAGGCATCCAACTGATTCACAAGCTTGGAAGTTTATTGATGAATGTTTCCCTGACTTTGCAGCTGATTCGCGAAATGTTAGATTGGCACTATCTACGGATGGTTTTAGTCGTGGGGCTCTATTTAGTAGCAAATACAGCATATGGCCAGTGTTTCTCGTTCCTTACAACTTGCCTCCATGGATGTGTATGAAGAGGTCGAATATGATATTGTCCTTATTGATTCCAGGCCCTAGATCTCCGGGAAATGACATAGATGTATTTCTCCAACCACTAATTGATGAGTTAAAAGAGTTATGGGAAGTTGGCGTCAAAACTTATGATGCATATAGCAAAAAGACGTTTAATATGCATGCATTATTGATGTGGACAATTAGTGATTTTCTGGCTTATGCTAATCTCTCCGGTTGGAGTACTAAAGGCGCTCTTGCTTGTCCTAATTGTCACAAGGATACAACTTCTATATGGCTACGACATGGTCATAAGTATTGTTATATGGGCAGTCGTCAATTCTTGCCATCAGGCCACAAATGGAGGCGTGACAAGAAACAATTTGGCAGTGTTGAGAAGAGGCCATGTCCTGTGTTCTTGAAGGGAGATGACATTGAAGAAACTTTGAGTAACATAGGCAATGTTACTTTTGGGAAAAAGGATGGTAAAAGAAAGAGAGGTGATAGGTACTTGGTCCCACAATGGAAGAAGCTTAGTGTTTTTTTCCAACTACCATATTGGAAACATTTAAAGATTCGTCACAACTTGGATGTGATGCATGTTGAGAAGAATTGTTGTGACAATGTTTTGGGAACTTTGCTTAATATTCCTGGAAAAAATAAGGACTCATTAAATGCACGTTTGGACCTTGTACTCTTGAAAATGCATGACAGATTACAGCCTATGAAAGTGGGTGATAAGTATCAAGTTCCAAAGGCTCCCTACAATTTGACATTAGGAGAAAGGAGGCAAGTAACCAGGTTGGTGTCACAGTTAACTCTTCCAGATGGTTATTCATCCAATGTTGCACGATGTGCAACCTTAGATGATGGAAAGTTATGTGGAATAAAAAGTCACGACTGTCATGTCTTCATGCAAGATCTGATTGTGCCAGCTTTTCGCGGTGTTGTGGGTGATATTGTCTTAGAGCCGTTAGCAGAGATGAGTTTGTACTTTAAGCAACTTTGCTCAAGAACTTTAACTATGGAGGTGTTGGATCAAATGGAGAAGAACATAGCCATTACCCTATCCAAGCTACAAAGAATCTTCATTCCTGCCTTCTTTGATGTGATGGTTCACCTTGTGATACACTTGGCTACCGAAGCTAAACTAGCCGGTCCAGTACATTATCGTTGGATGTACCCCTTTGAGAGGTACTATATCTGCAATATAAGTCATGGATTATAGATTCAATGTTGATTGTAGATTCATAAATATAATCACGTGTTTTAATGTACTAGGGACATGCATACATTCAAATCATATGTACGCAACAAAGCTCGCCCGGAAGGGTCAATTGCAGAGGCGTATATTGCAGACGAATGTTTGACTTTTTGTTCTAGATATTTGACAAAGACAGAGACTCAATTCAATCGTTTGCAAAGAAACGATGACCCAATTGATTCGCTCCCTTTTGTCTTGACTGTCTTCTCGAAGACCGGTAAGCCACTAGGAAAGGCATCTTATACGCAATTAAGTTTTGATCAGTGGAAGCAAGCACATTCTTACGTGTTGCAAAACTGTTCTGAAGTGGATCCTTTTATGCGGTAAGTTTAGTGAGATTTGAGATATTTATTCACATAAGTGTTTTCAATACGGAACTAAAACTTATGAATTTTTTTATTCGCAGAGTATGAAAATACAAATGACCATGTACTAGAGTTTGGCTTATGGTTTGAGAAAAGAGTGAGACTATGTTATCCATGAAAACATTGAGATTCCATTACTATTTTCATATATACATGTTTTTTTATTTTGTTTATTTTATTGCATATATTAGATAAACAAACTTTGGATGATGAGAGATGGAAGTGTCGGTGAAGAGTTGTGGTGTTTGGCACAAGGTCCAATGAAAAGTGTGACTACTTATAGTGGGTATGTGATTAATGGCTTTAGGTTTCATACTAAAAGGAGACAAAGAAGAAGAAAAACCCAAAACAGTGGGGTAGTTGTTACAGGAGATGCAAATAGTGTTATCGATGAATTGCAATGGAATTATATTTATATGTTTTTATCTCAACTAACTAACATTTGAAATCTTATGGTTATGGTGAGTTATAGCGTGTTAGTGAAGCAAATCGATCCAATAGGTCAAAGCAAAAAATGATGGCTACTCAAGGATCAAAGTCAATTGCTAGAGTTCTTGATTCATTGGTAAGTTGTCATTTTCTGATTTCATAGATTCCTTCGATGCTAATTCCTATCTTTAGTAACTCCAAATTGATCATCCTTCGATGTTAATTCCCATCTTTGTTATGTTAGAGCTAGGACTTCCACTCATTCCTTCTTTCTTATGAAAAAATGGATTAAAATTAGGAGTATAACTATTTCTTTGTACTTGTAGCGAAAAAATCTATTTGATGGAACTCAATCAAAAGCGCCGGCCACACAAAATACAGAACAAGGAACCGGAGAATCCATAGAAGGCACTGAAGGAGCAAGTGAACAATCAAGATCGCCACCATTGCCTGAACCCGAATATGTTAGATTGTGGGAAGTGACCAAAAGTTATATTATCTTATCTTAAGGTATATTATAGTAGCAAATAAACAACATATATTTAACAAATTTATGATTAAACTATATTTTGTTGTGTTGAATTTAGACATAAAGACAAAACGATGGACAAGTTTGCAGAGGACAAGTTAGCAGAATTCAAACAACTCCATGAGGAGCAACTACAATTGTATGGTGTTGATAACCTATCAGTTGAAGAGGCGTATTTACGAGTGCTAGGCTCTTGCTCTGGCTATATAAAAGGTTTGGGGCCTGGGCCTAAACCACCCAAGGCTATGAGAGAAAGGATGTCTGAATCTGGTGAAGAAACTGCACAACTTGCATCTCAAATGGCTGAACAATTTGATCAACTAGAAAGGTTGTCAAGGGATAGAGAAATTCATTTGAAAGAGCAAATTGAAGTGCTTCAACAGAATAAAGCTGAAATGATGGAAGAGATCGAAAAGATGAAACAAGATGCACTTAGTAGAGAAGAAAGAATGAAGGAGCGAGAACAAAAATTAGAGGCCGAAATGAAAGAGAGAGAACAGAAAATGAAGGCTGATGTTCTACAGATGATGCAAGAGCAAATGCGTTCACTCACATCAGGGAACTTCAAGCATTAGAAGAATTGAGGTAATTGCTTTCATAATTTTGTTGTTTTCATTAATGTGTATATATATGATCAAGTATGCTTGTTTGTTATGCCCTAGTGACTTAGACATGAGTATCATGAATTTATGACGTAATAGGTCTCCTTCATGATGCTTACATCAAATTGAAGATCCAGGTTTATAGTTTTAGATTAATTATAGGCCATCCATTCTAGCTTATGATTCTAGAAACAAGAAAATTGAAAGTGTGAAAGATCCAAGTATTCCATTGATAACGGCGGTAGGATACATTACATTTATGAATTTTTCTTCTTCTTAGAATACTCTATTTCAACGTTGCTTGTACTCTATTGTTTCATTGTTGATCATGCAGCTTGTCCAAATGTATCTACTTGAATAATGTTTCTGTTCATTTCTTTTTCTTGGGTTTTTTGAATCATAAAAGGTTATCCATTTCTATTTTAACATTTGCTTTATTTTTTTAGTGTAGATCGTGGTGTCGAGGAGGTTTTCGAGATGGGTTTTAACGTGTTGGTGCGGTGTATTGACTTGTGGACAGATGCACACCACATTGCCTAACCATGTGTTCATGCGCCTCTATTCGAAAATAAACTAGGTCAATTTGTTCCAATAAATTAGACTAAAGTTGTTTTATCTTGCTTATGCATTATCATACATTTATTTATCTTGCTTATGCATTATCATACATTTAATTACAAGTACAATATTAATTTTAGTTTTAGGTGGTAAACAAGTTGTTTTGGATATTGACTTTATAACTATTTTTGTCTAGCTATATTTGTCAATGGGGATACACCTTTTAAGCTTCAAGTATAATGTATGTTTTTCCTTCTATTTTTGCAAAATGAATGTGTGGCAAAGTGTCATTTTGTCACTAAGTAATATGTAATTTGTTGAATTGACATTTGAGCGAAAAAAACCTTTTGTTTCGTCATAGTAGATTAGGGCTACGAAATTTATGATTTGTCATTATATATACGGGCGATAAATCCTTTAACTTTGTCACCGTAGAGGTTTGCGACGAAATGAGAGAATTTGTCACCAAAGATTATGGGTGACTAAAAACGTTATTAGTCACTAAAGAGTATGAGCGACAAATCAAATTATTTGTCATGGTAGACTTTGGGCTACAACCAATGTCATTTGTCACCCAAAATTTTGGGCAACAAAAGAAACTATTCATCGCCAAAAATTATGGGCCACAAAGTGAACTATTTGTCATAGAAGCGTATGGGCGACAAAGATGAAAATTCGTCACGGAAGAACTATGGGCCACGAAGTAAACTATTTGTCATGGAAGCACATGGGCAACAAAGATAGAAATTCGTCATGGAAGAATTGGGGCAACAAATATTTACTTCATCACAAATTGAAATGTAATGCGATGGAAAAGAGTTTTGTCGCCCAAGACTTAGGGCGACGCATCTATGGCGACGAACTCGTGACAAAACGTACTCCGTCACAGTCTCTTTTGGGCGACGAAAAAATGGGTTAGGGCGATGAAATATTTTGTCGCCCAAAGTGTTATTTCTTGTAGTGTATATGTGTGTCTCATTTAGTATTATTAAACTGGAACACATGCCCTTGTATTCTACTTATATTGCCATGTTACGAAGGCTTATATTATGCACTGCCACATTCCTCTCACGCCTTGTATCGCTGGACTATGTTAATGTGGTCTCATTTGTATCATTGTGTTAGTTAATCAAGCGCATGTATGTATCAAATGTTGTATTGCGTCATTAGTGTCATGTAGGACCCTGGATTGTAACTTGTGCGAACTTACATCTTGCCTACATTACTTTTGATTTTCTCTGAGCTAGGCCTTGATAGTGTGATCCTTCTCTTTTCCTATCATCTTAGATTGTTTTACTCACCCTGATTAGATTAATGTTGAGTTCGATGATTGACTTGCTCTCCGTAATTGGGTAATCCTAGCGTGCTTACATGTCATCGCTCGGTAGTGTTACCCTATTGTTCTATGACATCCTCTCGTGCTTGCATAGATGTATGACTTGATACCTCGCATGATCACACACCACGCTATACCGTGATTCCGCATACGCATGACACCTGAATGTTAGAATGAATCTAGTCGAGTTATCTTGATTGTGTGCATGTTCGATATGTGCCAGTAGTGTCATGTAGGGCTTATGATTCCCACTATGATTCGCCAAATGATCACGTGTTGTACTTGTTCTATGATGTGATGATTATTGTATCATGAATGTGCTCTATGATGGTTCGTTCTTAGTATGATTATAATGTATCGCCCATGGTGTATTTCTTGTTACTTTTGACGATGTCTCATGTTTCGTAAATATTATGCTGAACTCCTCTTGATGACTCTTGACTATGCTTGTACCACATCATGTATCACTAGCACCATGTAGGACCCATGCTTTCTAAATGTATCTCGTCATAGGATTACGTGACATGCTTGACCTAGTACTCGATCATTGTGTCAGATAAGATAGTTACTATGTTGCTCTTACATGTCCTTTCATGATGCCATACACTACGCTCGTGCATTGTTCATATATGTGATAATTGTGATGCCTATTTAATCCTGCATATCTTGCTTAAGTTGCTAGGCCTATCTGCTTTCATGGGATGATAGACTACTATCTTGTCTCGCACGCACCCGTGTAGCACATGAATATGTCTTTTTGAAGTGAATACGTATGTCATGCTCCTCGAGATAGGTACATGTTAGTGTGGATTAAAATGATTGATATGCCCTTATTATGAAATTGTGTCTGCTTGTCACCATTGCAACCTAATAGACCTCCATAAGGGCGTTGTTGCTATTCTCGGGTTAGAGTCTTGTCTCTAGTATTGTCGTCTTTAGTTGTGGTCCGTGTTTGTCCCCGAAAGGAATTTGGGTTGTCTTCTCCCGTCACTCCCCTATCTCTGCTAACTTAGACTCCTCTGCGATGTTTGGTGAGCGACTGCTTGAAAGAGAAAGGAAGTTGCATAACGATAGAGCTGTGTGGCGGAAGCGTGGGCCCATAACCCACGGGCCTCAGGATCAATGATGTCGACGGGGCAAGCGCATCGAGAATTACAGTTACTAAGTATGATATGACTTGCAAGCGGGAGTGTTCTTCATTCGAATTGCTAACCCTTTTTAATTTGTTGACGGCGATATTGCACTGACCTAACGATGAGATTTACGTGTCGATGTGCTGACTTGATGATGACTATTGCCTGATTGTCTGTCGTCTATGATGATATGATGTGATGACTTATAGATCTCATGTACCATGATGTCTTGACGTGTTGTTACTCTAAGTTGCAAAGCATGATTTGAATTCCTTTGCCTGTAAAATGTGAACTATATATGTTAAGAAGCATGAATTGTATCGGATAAAGTTATAATGCAACATGTTATCTTGATTTCATTATGTTCGTATATGATGTTTGCATTGACTGTATAGCATGATGGTAAACTGAGACTTGTTGAATCCATGATGTTATGTTTATAAATGCTAGTGAATATGATGTAGATCTTATGTTTGATGATTTTCAAGATTGCGTTTTCCTCAAACCTGTGAGTGAGGTCATTTGGTAGCGTGGTTGGAGAATGGTGAAAGAATTTTGGGCGGTTGGGATGATCGATGTTATTAGGAGGTGAGTCACGAGAGAAGGAAGTTGGCCTAGGTAAGACTGAGTGAGCTTTGGAATTTATAGTAGGCAATGTTGGGGGTTCTGATGAGCTTCTAGGTGATGCTGGTAATGCTTTGGGTAGTGCGAAGAGTGTAAGGAATGACTCGTGAATATTGAGGACATGGTATTAGAGGGTACTCGGGTGTGGAGTTAGAGATAGGAGTTGGATTCTTAGAGGTGGATGGTGTGTGTGAGAGTTTGGTGGAATGAGGGCAAGATTTGAGCATCGGGATGAATTGAGATTTATTTGGGAAATTTTGTCTAAGATGAGGTTGGCGGGTCTAGAAGAGGATTTGTCTCGGTTTAAGAGTGGAGATGGGCGAGTGGAGATTGTGTTTTATTCTGACTAGTATGATGTGAGGAATTATCTTGATTTTGTGATTTATTCATATCTGATGGCATGACGACAGATAGCGACCATGATAAAAACCTGATATGGAATGACATTACATGTTGATACGCAATGTTGAAATCTAATTGATAGTGACAAGTGTTATCATGATATATTGATGTTTTGTTATCCTGTTATATTGGTTTAGAAGCATGTTAGGACATACTGTGATATGACATATGTAGTAATGATGAGTATGAACTATGGGGTAATGATATGCTATTATGTGGAAGCATGATGTTTTACTATGTGGTAGTAAGCATGATATGTACTATACGGTTGACACGCATGACTATTGGTTATGTAAATGATGAATATGACTTGAAGCATGATCATGATTCGTATATATGAGATAATTGTGCACAATTTCTAAATGTTTGTCATTAGATATTGTGATGAGTCAAGGTGATGTCTTCAGACCATGCTGACATTTTGGTGATTTATATAATGCTTGATCTTCCTTTTTCTGAATCTTAATAGCCGGACCTTGTTTGTATTGATGTGGTTATAATTAGTTTTGTCTCATTGACTTATGAGGAAATTCCGTTGTGGCTAACCTTGCAAATACAAATGTTTGATGTGATAAATCTGTTATGATAATGTCGGATGGAAATTGGATAGGACGACTATGTGAATTTATGCGTTAAATGAGATCCCTTGTTGTGACTGACCCTACTATGATTGCGGTGTTGATATGCGATAGTGAGATACCCTTTATGACTTTTGGTGTGATATTGAGCCATGTGTTATGATTTTGGGCATATTGTTGAGATGTGTATCATGGTCTTTAGTATGATGTAGAGATATTGATGTGACCTTGTGACACCGTGTTGGCATATGCTTGGGACTTGTCGTATGATGTACTAGTTGAAGATTGGTTGGTTATGTGGTTATGCATTTCTTATAGCTTGTGGTTCTTGCGTGAATTGAGATTGATCGATTGATTTGATTTTGGAAACTAGAGAGAGGATATGGGATTAGCCTTTAGAGGTGGATGATTCCACCTCTTGAATTCAGAATTTGCTTGACTAACTTGGGATATGAAGGGTTTTCAAAGAGTTTGGAAACAACTAACTCGGATTTTGAAAAGCTTTGAAATGGTTTTAAAGTTGAGAGGGTTGCTTGATTGAAAGGTTTTGAACGGTTTTGAAAAATGACTAACTTGGATTTGGGAAGACCAAACATGATAGAGAATTTCAACGATTTTGAGGTCAACCTTTTTCAATTGCGGAATCTCCTTTGAAACTTTTCAAACCCGGGCAACTCTACGATACTTCACGAAGTGGATACCAGCATTTTATGGGGGCGCTTGTAAGGTGCTTGCTAAGACCTAGTGATGATATTGTAGAACTTTTAGAGTTGTGGTACTTCCGAAAAGTCAAAGCGAGGATGTGATAGGGGCGCTTATTGCATACTTGTCAAGACCAATTGGAGATGTCACGACCATGACTAGGATGTTGTGAGAATCCCGGAAGACGCAACCGAGAGGATTACAAGATCTTTGGACGTGGCCCTTGGACTCATCAATTTCAAACTTCACCCTTACTTTATTTTTGTTTTAGTCTCGGGGACGAGACTTGTTTTTAGAGGTGGATGATGTAAAGGCCCGGATTTTTAAAATAATAATTTAAAAATAAATAAAAATAAAATGGATTTAATTTGGATGTTTAAAGGAAAACTCGTCATTAATCTACTAAATCGAAATTGAAATCCTTAGAGTGAATTCCGGCCAAAATTTTCAATTTATACAAATAGATCTTATTCCGCTTTTCAGGAATTTCATTATTAAATTCGGATTGAAAATTTTAAAAAAAAATTGTGAACGAGTCGTAATAAGGTCAAAATGACGGGTCTCGAGTCTATTTTCAAGTGCTTGAGAATTTGTATTTTGGGGACCCCTCTCCCTGTGTCTTCTTCCCCCTATCCCTTCCGAAATTCAGTAGCTTTCCCCCATCCTTGTCACTTTCTTTCCCTGGATTCAAAGGACAGCTAGTATTCCCCCCAACTCACATTTTCCCCCTTTTGGCTAAGCATACCCACACCCAAATGTTTCTCCCAAGCTTGTTCATCCAGTTTTCGTTAAAGGCCAAACCACATCCCCCCCTCATTTGGATCTCGCCAGCAATCCCACGCCTCGTTCTGAGGCCAATTTGACTTCAAACTATCCCATTTCAAGTTCAAACACTGTTTTACTCCCAAGCAAACACCCTCCCAGCACCACCTCCTCCTTGTCGCTAGCAGCCACCGAGCACCTCCGCCTCCTTCCATCCGAAGTCCGAGCACCACCAGGGCGCCTCCAGCCCCGCCACTCCGTTTCCGAGCAACCTCCAGGCGCCACCGAGCCCATCGCTCCCCCGTTCGGATCCCCCATCTAGCAGCTCTTTCTCTCTCCCTTTCCGTCGAGAAGCAACGGCAGGAGAGCCTTCGGCGCCTCCGAGCAGCAGCAGCAGCCGCCGCCGAGCGAGCGCCGGCACCTCCTTCTTCTCCTTCCCCTGTTCTTCCGTTCTGGCCTCGGTAAGGTCTCGATCCCCACTTCCCTCCCCTCCTTTCACCTCTAAGTGGATTAAAGGTGAAGTTTAACCCCCTCCCACTCTCCCTAGGCCGTCCCGGGCGTCGATCCACCTCCGACGAAGCTCAATCGGCTCCGACAGGCTTTTTCCGGCGAGCAATCCGGCGAATCTCGACCCTCGGTGAGCTATTCTTTCCTCCGCCTTTCCCCTTGTATGTCTGTGTGTGTCGTTGTCGAGGTCGGAGTGGTGGCCAGGCCGCCGGCGAGCTCCCTCCTCTTCCCTCCTTCTTTTTCCGCCGGCGGACGGAGCTCTCTGCTCCTTTCCCTTCTTTCTTTCAACCAGAACTGGAAGAAGAGGACCATGTGGGTCCCGCCATCTCCAAGTCACCGGCCACATAAGCTGGGCCCCTCTCCCTCTTTATTTTTGGATGGAATGAGAGAGATAAGTTGTAGGGTTTGGGCCTGTTTCTTATGGGCCGGATTTTTATAGGGGTATTGGGCCTTTCTACTTCTTAAATTGATTTGGGCTATTTATCAAATTTTGGGTTTAAAATCCAGAACATGAAATGGGCTCGGCCTGACTTAATCCTTTTGAAAATGAGTTTTAAAGATTGTGTATAGTATATAAATTAGGGGTGGGCACAAATCCCGCAAATCCCGATCCCGTCCCGGTCCCGTCCCGATCCCGTCCCGATCCCGGTGGGATTTAGGACAAAATAGCGAATCCCGTCCCGATCCCGTCCCGCAAAAATTATGCGGGACGAAACGCGGGACGATCCCGGTGGGATCCCGCAAATCCCGTCCCGTCCCGCATATAATAATAATAATATTAATAATAATAATATTATTATAATAATAATATTATTATAATATTATAGAATAATAATATTATAATAATAATATTATTATAGTATTATAGAATAATAATAATATATTATTAGTATTATTATTTTGAGCAAATACTGTATTATTTATAACTATAATAATAATTTTCAATTTTCAATTTATAATATTATTATTATTATTATTATATAATATTATAATATAATATAATAATAATATTAATTTATAATAAAATTATTATTATTATTATTATTATATCATATTATATTTTTTTCTTGTAAAGTATAATTATTTTATAATAATAACAATAAAAATAAGTAATATTATTTTATTTTATTTTTAATTATAACGTGGGATTATTATTATTTTTTTATTATTAATATTATTTTATTATTATTATTATTATTATTATTATTATTATTATTATAAAAACAGATTACAAGAAATTAGTGGGCAACCGAGATACTATCTGGACACCCACTCCTTTAGCGATAACAAAGCCAAGTCTAGTAAAATTATAACGTGCAGCACGAGCCCCAGCATCCTGAGGTACCGAGAATTTCTGAATCCGCTTCAGCAATGCAACCGCATCTGTATCCAACTCCCCCAATGAAGAGAATGAGAAGGGTAGGAAACCATAACCAGCCGCCGTACACAAATCTCGATACTTGACACACTTACATCGAGCAGCATCAACAACAGCACGACCAGGCATAAAGTCAGAAATTCCAGACTGAGTCAATGGAGAGGATCCCATCAGATCGACACACACATCCCGCCCATTTAGAGTTACAAGAGGCAAATAGCTAATTAAATACGGTATTCTTCCTAACTATCAATCGATAATTAGACAATATTGGTAAATCTCGTCTCAATTCCTTTCCGTCCTGATCTAGTAAGATAATGTAGCCAAATATGTTGAACATTATAATTAATTATACAATCATTGTATGAATTAATAATAGTATTATAATAATAATAATATTATTATTATTGAATAATATAGTTGAGAATAATACCGTATTCAACATATTATACTAAATAATGAATTATGAAAGCATTTTTTCACTTTGCGAATTTATATAATATTTTATTATTTTTATATGCGGGACAAGGCCCGTCCCGTCCCGATCCCGTCCCGTCCAGACACCATCCCGTCCCGATCCCGTCCCGAAAAAAAAATGTCAATCCCGTCCCGATCCCGTCCCGAAAAAATTTCGCGGGACGAGTCCCGTCCCGGCCCAATCCCGTCCCGTCCCGTCCCGTGCCCACCCCTAATATAAATATTAAATAGATGGAATATAATATAATATAGAAAATTATTATTGAGATTTAAAGTATAATATTTGGACTTGGATTCGAAAAAGGTTTTAAAGGTTGAAAATGGATTTAATAAAATTAAAAAAAAAGAGAAATTTTGGAAATACCCTAACCTTGTCGGATTTGTTTTGATAAAGTAATAAAATAAGTCGGCTTAAAGAGTAACGCCTTGTAAATGGATTTTGGGTCAAGTATGATTGGGAAAGTGTTTAATTAATGGTTTGATATAACCTGAGATTTTGGAAGAGTTTTGGAAAATCTTGGGAATTTGAGGACTTATGTGTGATATTGTATGCTTTAAGTAACATTAGGAATAGTCTTATTTATATTACTTATATATGTGTTAGGTGATCATATGTGACATGTTGGCTGCCTGTATACCTAGTTGTTGTCCTTTTGCTGTTCTGCACTTCCAGGTAAGTCTCTTCGGAGCCTACTCAGATTGAATAGAGCTATTCCCTGCTTTAGGTGCATGATATACTAGGGGCTTGCATTCATGATCAGCATGCCATGTAGTACCATGCTAGGTTGCATCGATCGTTGAGCCTTCTATTTCTTTGTGCGTATGTAAACAGAACGGCCGTTATCTGTGATAGTCCTAGAGTCTTTGCTAGGGTCATAGGGTAGCCCAGCCTCATCGGGTACCCTGAGTCAATCGAGTACTTCCTTATATTATGATATGCCTGCGGGCTTTATTGTGGAGCGGGTTAGGCATGCGTGCCCCCCCCCCCGATTATGAATGAATGCATTCACGAGCTGGCCAGTCTCCGCCTGTCGGAAGGGGTGGAGGTAGGAGAGGGATATGCCACTTGGCATTGTCTTGGGCCCTTACAGTATTTCTGCACATTATTATGAATTAGGAGCATGCTAGTGTGTTTGCATTTCGTACTGCATTAGAGCATCTTTATTAGGTATAGCGTATATGTGTGCTTATGGTTGGGATGCAGAGTTAAGTGGGCATCGATCTGATCCCGCTCCAAATCAACTTTTTTAGGAATTATTTATGTTCATCCTATCGGTGCTGTTTGCTTATTGCGCGGGTCATTTTGTCGGCGGAGAGTGAGCGCTGGAGTTATAGACTTCACCAGACTCTGATTATATTGTTTTGGATTTATACTTTTGACTCCGTTTTGACCCGGCTCTGCCGTGGCACTTGTATCCTTATTTTGCTTCCGTCTTGCTTCCGTGTGAAATCAATTTTGCGAGTTAGTCCCTAGGACAGGTTAAGGGTACCCAGCGGCCCTTCGAGGTGTTTAGGGTTTGAAATCCCTCTTTCTATTAATCTTAAATGACTTTGAAACCTCGACCCGTACTTGGACTGCAAGATCCGAACAAGGGGTTTTATCCCTTCAAACGTAACCCGGAAATCATAATTCTGGGCCGTTACAGCATCCATGCTCTCCTTCTTCTTAAGTGGCCGAGGCATCATGTCCACATGAGTGAGTGGGTTTCGGCCATATACCACTTCGAAGGGTGTCTGCTTTGTTGCAGAGTGCCTAAACCTGCTATATGCAAATTCGATAAATGGTAGGCATTCTTCCCACCCCTGGAGGTTAGTTCAAAGCACGACTCTAAGGAGAGCCCCAAGAGTTCTATTTGTGGCCTCAGTTTGGATATCTGTTTGTGGGTGACAAGAAGTAGAAAATAGCAATTTTGTACTCAACTTAGACCATACAGTTTTCCAAAAAGAGCTTAAGAATTTAGAGTCACGATCAGAAACTATATATAAAGGCAATCCATGTATGCGAACAACATCTTTAAAGAATAACTGTGCAACATGAATAGCATCATCAGTTTTGTGACATGGAATAAAATGAGCCATTTTGGAAAATCTGTCTACAACAACAAAGATAGAATCATGACCCTTAGAAGTTCTAGCCAATCCTACAATAAAATCCATAGACACATCTTCCCAGGGTGCATTAGCAATATGCAAAGGTTGATATAGACCATTAGAGTTGGCTTTCGACTTAGCCTTAGCACAAGCTGATGTATAGCAATTGGCTAGACCGGCCAATTGCTAAACTAAAAGAACGATCTTGCTTAGCTTCTTGATTTCTCTTAACTTAAGGCGAATGAATTAGAGTCTCGTTTCGATGCTTCCGCGCGCTACTGCCGATCGTGCTAGAGTTAATTAATTAGCCATGCTAATTAACTAAACTCTTTTGGAATGGCTTAGGCTCACGTGGTCAACACCTCTCCTCTTCAATTGATGTATATCAATTGGCTAGGCCGGCCAATTACTAAACTAATGCGTCGATTTTGCTTATGCTCCTTAATTTCCCGGAACTGATGCCGAATTAATTACGGGTTGAATTGCAAAGCTTGTCGACTGTGGCCTTGGGTGGACTTCGGCAATCTTACAAATAGATTGATGATTAGAGGATTACCGTAAGAAGCATGGTCAACAATGGCGGCTCACCATGGCAATTCCGATCAATTCAAATTGATCAAATAATAACGTTTGGTAACTTGAAATTAATTTTGAAATTAATTTTGATCGGAAGAATAGAAGGTATACGAACCGAATGTGGGCTTGGATTGATAATCCAGAACCCTTTAATCCATAAAGGGGTTTCTCAATTCTATTCAATCTGATTTAATTCAATAGAACTACAATTTTTAAATAGAAAACCTAAGAACCAATTCTACCGTGCAAGATAGAATTTAGGTTGATAAAGATAGAAATTTAATCCTAAAAATAAATAAACCTAGAAGATAAAACTTAATCTAAAATCCTAACCATCTTATTTAATCTAACTAAGAAATACTAAAAATAAGCAATTCTATAATTAGACTCCAACTAACATAGGAGTTACTAAAAATAGAATATATATAAAAAATAAGAAATATAAATAATAAAATAATTAACGCCGTTTCTTCAACGACTCCCAAGGTGGAGCCTTCTTCTTTCGCTTGAGGATGACATCATTCTCCTCCATTTGAAATCGAGTCGTCCTCGAGTCGTCGCCTGGATCAAGATCGTTGTTTGACCCACAGAAGGCCATCTTGACCTGCATCATTCTCCCCCTCTTATCTTCGATTCGTCCTCGAATCGAGTCGGAGATGATCGGCGAGGAAGGAGCAACAACCTTCAAATAAGATGATGGACGAACGGGTGGAATAAGTGCCAGGAGATTTTGAGGTATAGGAACCCCAAAAACAACACCTTCATGCGCGATCGTTGAACGGACTTGATCTTCAATAAGAATAGGATCAATGACCACGCAAATCTCAGCAACTGGAACTTCATGAACATGCCCAAGAGGTACAATTGCTAACTCTTGAGACACATCATCAAGTACCTCATCCTCGTCAACGGAATCAACATGCTCGTCCTGCAGAACACTGTCGCAGTCTGCTTGCAACACAAATTTGGAGGCCATTCCGGGGGAGTCTTGCAGCGTGTGACCCACTGTTGGAAAGCTCGTCAAGTCAGCTTCGCAACAAGACTGAGTTGACTCAATTCCGAGTTCGGAGTCAACAGGAATCTGCAAAACAAAATCATCGCGCAATGCAGTCTCTTGGCCAACGAAAGTATCCGAAACAAACTCCTTTACCTTCCCGTCGGCCGTACAGTAAAGAAAAATCACATCCACATCGGGGGAGGATATCTCCAAGATCTCAGAGGTAGGTGACGCTTGAGGCTGACTATCAAGAAGTTTATGAATATAAGCCTTCCTCCAAGCGTCATCAAGCCAATTAGCTTGCCGTTGGGCCGCTTCCTCCAACTTTCGTTTTCGTTCCTCCTCAACTTCTCGTTGTTGGAGAAGCCAAATCTGACGAAGGCGACGTTGTTGTTGTCATTTCTCCTCCTCAATTGCGGCTTGACGTTGACACTCAAGGAGTTGTTGTTGTTATCGATGGGTCTCTTCTTGCCTTTGAAGCCAAAGGTGATGCCTTTGAGCCTCTTGTTGTCGTTGACGCTCTAAAGCTTGTTGTTGCAAAGCTCGTCTCTGCAACTCTCGGCGGCGTTGTTGTTGTGCAGCCCATGGATTGGGATCATCATCCCAATCGCCTCCCCAGATTGCCCAAACCATCAAATCAAAACATCGGTAACATCAAAGAAACAAAGAGCGTAGCATAACCCGTCTCTGAATACCAATTGATATATAGCAATCGGCTAGGCCGGCCAATTGCTAAATGATATCATCATATTCTACGTGGTATAGGAAATAGTTTATAGTCGTTTTGAAGTCATTTTTATATGTTTTGCATGTTTTATATAGGTTTTGGTTTAGTTTCTAGAATAGATGTCTACACTCGTGTCTTTATTTGTTTTCAGGTGATTTAGAGCTTGTTCGATGCAAATTTGGAATCACGATGGATTAAGATTCATTGAAGCCAAGTTTGAGATGTTCATGGACGCCGAAAGAGCCTTGAATAGTGGTCTCAAGTGCTAGAAATCAAGCTAAGAAGAGCCTATTGTCGAATCCACGTTTTCTGGAGCAATCCTGTTTAGCGACATCTCAGTAAAATGAGTCGTTTGAGCTCTTCAAAATTCGGATCGAGACGTTCTATAGCTTGTTGGAAAGATGATTTAAAGAACTACAACTTTCATGTTGAGAACTTTTGAAAATTTGGCCTACAATAGGGTGAAATCGAGCCAAGAAGTTGATGCTGAGTCAAAGTATCGATCCGAAACCATGAAGTATCGAGTCGGTATCCAAGCATTCCGAGTCGGTATACCGAGCAGAGAAGAAAGTTACGACATACCAAGTCGATACTTGCAACTACCGACTCGTTACCTGAACCTTTCGAGTAAAAGAAACACTTACAGTACTGAAGTATCGAGATGATACTCAGAGGTATCGAGTCGATACTTGTCCTCAGCTTCAGACAGTCGGGATTTTTATTCGCTTTTATATTTTGTTAAACGACTTTTTTATTATATTTTATTATTATGTTAGGACTATTTTCAGATCTTTTCAAAGAATATAGATAGAGAATTAGGGTTAGAGAAAAGACGTTCAATTTTCATTCCACATACGCTAGTTGCAGACATTGAGAGTTTTAGGCGATTTCAGAGATTTCTCCTTGAAGGTTTGTTTTGCTGGATTCCAGAATACGTTTTGTTAATCTAGTCTTATATTCTTTCATCATGAATTCTTTGATTGTGTCTGAATCCATGTCTGGCTAGTTTTCTTGTTCTGGGGTTGGGGTGATCCCAACGATGCTGAGATAGACATGTGCGTGAAGATTGCCTGAATGAATTCTATTATTTGTTTGATTTGATCCATGAATGCTTAATCCGATTCATTCTATGATTGATTGGAATCCTTCTGATGTTCAACATGCGCCAGCTGCGAATTGAGATTGGATACATAGACAAAGTTGTTGGAAAACATGGATTGAACTTGCGAATTGTTTATGAGCAATCTATTTAATTCTCTTGAGGATATTAAACTATCGTAGATAACCTAGGTTTGAATTGATTATGCGGATCGCGCACGCGATTGTTTGATCGACTTGCTCTCTAGGGTCTAAGTGCTTAATGAGTCCAATTTGATTGATCAATCTACAACAAGCGCAAGCTGAGTGGTAATTGAATGAAATGGACATAGTTATTGCAAGATGCGTAGGCTGAGTGATAATGAATTTAGATAGTTTTCCTTCAAATATATCTTTTCAATTTGTTCAGGCATGAAAATTAAATAGTCTGTCGAAGATGCATTGTTGTGGTTAGCCTTGACTCTGGAATGTTTCACATCATATAATCACCGAAACTTGCAATTTGTTCTTCTTATTTCTTTATTCCTTAAAAAATCACTTCCGTTATTTGACTTAGGAAACTGGTTGAGGTTATGCAATTGGTATTCACACAGTCCCTGAGATTCGACACTCGATTACTACAATTGACACCGTACGCTTGCGGGGTGTTGGTTTTAGACCGATCAAGTTTTTGGCGCCGTTGTCGGGGACTGTCGATAATATCAGTTGTGTAACATCAATTAGTTTTTCTAAGTCTTTTGTTATTTTGATGTTTTTTCTTTTTGTTTTTTTACAGGTACTTTCTAAAAGATGAATCAGTACCCCTTTTGTGAATATTGTCAAAGATGGGGTCATCAGACTTGCGTTCCCTATTGCTATGACTGGGGTTTATGTGGTCACCCAACCTGCCAATCTAAACACTACAACAGAAATGCTTATTAGCGGGAAAAATTTTCATCGCTAAAAATTGAGTTTTTGTCGCTAAAGAGATTTGGCGAGGAAATACATTTCGTCGTCAGTTCATCGCGAAAAGCTCGTCAAGGAAAGGTTAATCGAGGAAAAACAATTCGTCGCTAAAAGTATTAGCGATGAAACAATTTTTGTCTCGCCAATAACCATTAGTGACTAATAATTTCCTCGAAAAAAGTCAAAACTTTTTGTCTCCAATCAAGTGAAAAGAATCAAAAATAGTAATTGAATGTGTATGGCATCAAATGCATTTTCATCGCTAATATTTTTTTTTCGTTGTTAATGATGATGTCAAATTGTGTCCATTTTATTGACGACTAAAATTTTCATCGCAAAAAAACATACATTTTGTCGCGAAAATAGGTAAAGGTTTCGAG
This sequence comes from Persicaria tinctoria, assembly GCA_037127255.1. Taxonomy (NCBI): domain Eukaryota; kingdom Viridiplantae; phylum Streptophyta; class Magnoliopsida; order Caryophyllales; family Polygonaceae; genus Persicaria; species Persicaria tinctoria. The sequence goes on from JBANSL010000008.1 coordinate 42,259,758, forward strand.
AATATAGCTTAATATATATTTATCGATAAAAGTGATTTTCTCACTAAAATATTTATTTCCTCGTTAATGATAAATAGTAGTAATTTTTTTTCTAATTATTATAATAGCCTATGCAGGATTTGAACCTGCATCTTCGTGCTCAAGCACATCGCTCTACCATTTGAGCTAATAGGCTTAAATAAAATAATATTATCTTTCCCTGTCCTATGATTTGCATTCTTTCGGTTTAGGAACATATTAGAGCTATAAATACATATCCCATTCACTTCCTCTTGAACAACCCTACCATAACTTCAATTTTGCAACCATTAAGTGTATGTATATATACACACACACACAAGAGTTGAAAAAAATAGAGTCTAGGCATGCAGCTAATTGTAAAAGAATAAGATATCATCATCACATAATTAACCAATTACTGAATTTTATAGAGAACAGACTCGACATAAAAAGAAAGTCAGAATAAATGGTTGAAACCTGCTGCCAAGTTATCCATAAGATCGAGGTTGCCTACCGACATCAGCAACATCAACATCTAGAGTACCGTAATTCGATAGCCATATCTGCAAAAGGCATACATAAATATAAGGCGAATATTAATGTCAAGTACTTTGACTAAAACACTTAGGACTTCCAACTTACTCTATGAGAGGATCTCTGCCATAAGGAGTTGAACTCTCAAAGTGCTAACAGTAAAGGTATCAGCAAAGGGCATATATAAAAAGGTAAAATACAGATTCTACATAATGGCAGTAATGATCATAACACATGGTAGGATGAGAACCCTTCAATCAACCACAAGTTTTAATGATTAAATACACAATGCAGTTACAATCACCTAGACACACGATTATTAAAGTACTCCAAAATCATACAAGACAAATACAAACAAAAGCTTAATATTATTTGGCCACCTTCCAAACGGTAAAGGTGCTCCCACAACATCTCAAAACAAACAACAGAGCTGCCAACTACCCAATTTATACATCCTTGTTAAGTAATGTGACACTACCACAATGCGAGTAATAATTATAATAACAATGTTGCTTAAATAATTGCTCTGGTTATAATACTGCTCTACCAAAGCTAAAGAGAGAAGACATTACTATACCTGGATCTGAAGCTCTTGCACAAGAAGGAAATGCCTAGATAGATGAAACCCGGATATGAAGCTGTAAAAAGTGCATAAATCAAATAATTAGTTACTAACCTGAATTTCAAGGAGCATTGCCCAACTTAAAATGTTGGTAAAGCTGCAAACAGAGGTCGAGATTAAGAAATACGTTATTGGACATATAAAAAATATGTATTCATAGTCATAATATATCGAGAAAGAGGAACTTACCCAAGATGATGGAAGAGAATGTTGCATGAACTGAATAACTAGGGCAAGGAGCGCTCACTCCAACTAGTTTGCTTAGATCAATTCATCGAAAGAGAGCCTCAGGGAGTATCAAGTATTCAAGTGTTGTATCTACCTACACACGAGAAAATTTAAATTAAATTAAATGAATTCATTTAAATTTACAAACAAACAATAGGTTACTAGATATCCAATATAGACTAATGCATTATTGTTTAAGCCTTTAGCTTCTAGGCATGCACAACTGTCATAAATTGCTCAGACAACCTTTTTATCAGGTCTAGAAAAACTAATGAAAGATGGACTCTTTACAAAAGTTTAATGAATCGGTATAAGTTTAAAATGATGACAGCCCCTTCTATAGAAACTTGGTTAGTGATGGCCATAGATAATTCACAAAGGGAAGACAATGTCGAAGTAGAAATATAAATACCTGGCATCTTACAACAATATTAATAGCATCAGAAGGCCGAAGGTCAAGAGTTCATACTTAGCAATATTAATACACTATGCCTCGTTGTCAATCTATAAATAAAATAAATTAGAAACTATATAGCAGCCAACATTGAGTTCATACTTATCAATATTGAACTGAATCATACATTACCAATACATTAACAATAGGAGGAGGTGCAACATAATGCTAATATCAGCAACAGCAAGCTGCAAAAAAGAGTTGAAATATACGAGTTTATGGCAGTGAGGTTAAGTGAATGAACATTCATAATTATACGAATGAGTAAGAAGATTCCCTTCTATATCCCGATCTCCATTCACAATTCACAACAGTTGGACAGTTTTTACAGAAAAAAAAAAGCTGACATTTTTTTTTACCTTCTGTTTTCATAGATTAATAAACTAAGCCAGTGAAACTACCCAATTGCAGTTTGAGTAACTAGGTGCAAGAAGATAAATCAAACAAATAAGAGGCTAGATGAGAGAACAGTGCATCCAAGCAAGTACTGCCACAAATAAAAGGTTTCACCTTTACCTAATAAGAGATGAAAGGCAACAAAAATACACAAGGAAAAGGCGACATTGGATGCTTGAGAGAAACAAATTTGAGGTTTAGTGTACGTGGGGTTTCTAAATTTCTTTCTTTTTTGATTGAATAAGTCAAGTTCCACTTCTAAATTCAATTCAGAAATGCAAGCTAGTAAGAATCGTAAGATCACAAATCAAACCAATATCATCAATAAAGCTCAGCCCTAGCACAATTAGCACACTCTCAAAACAGATTCAAGCACACTCTCAAAACAGACTCAAGCAAGTACCCACCCAACCGACATTTAAATACAGATTCTACTCAATTTCGGCAGACACCGAAACCAGTAAGACAGAAACCAACACAAACAGCTGAAAACTCACAAACCCTAAATATCCCTATTAAAAAATTGCACTTCAATTTGAAAATCTAACCTTCTAACCTTCAAGTGTTTCAAATTGAATTGAAAATCTAATTCATAATGTATAAACTTTAACATAGAAAAGTGTAATTGTAACGGCCCGGAATTATGATTTCCGGGTTACGTTTCAAGGGATAAAACCCCTTGTTCGGATCTTGCAATCCAGGTACGGGTTGAGTTTTAAAACAAAATATCTGTACCAAAAGAAAGGATTTCGAACCCTTAAAGATCGCGGATCCATTAAGGACCAAATACCTGCCTTAGTCTAGTCGTGAAATCGAGCGAAAGCAGACATGAAGTTAAATTTGAATACAATCCAAAACGGGGTATAAAAGAGAGGAAGTATGGTGGTCTCTCAACCTCTCGATCTAACGCCAAAAAGTCTGATCCCGCCAAGCATCCACATAAGCAACGATAGCGGATAACGGTTACCTGAATCTAAAAAAAAGAGGGGGATCTGGGTCAATCATCAGGTCACTCATGCGCGTATGTAAACACACTCTGAGAGGCATATAATAAGCATCCTACTCTTAAGATGAAATGCGTAATGCCATGCGTAAATTAAATCACATATATATACTGACAGTTTAATATAATGCAGAAAGCGATAAATGGATCCACACAGAATGCCAAATGGCATGTCCCTCTCGTACCTCCACCCCCTTTCAATAGGACGGAGACTGGCCAGTTCGGTGCTATAGCATATCAATTTCCTCGTGGTGGTGCACAAACCACGGCATCATCATATCATATCATCTCATCGCTTGCCCGATGGTGCTGGGCTATCATATCATGCTCATATAGACTCGATTGACTCAGGGTATCCGATGAGGCTGGGCTACCCTATGACCCTAGCAATGACTCTAGGACTATCACAGATAACGGCCGTTCTCTTGCAAGGACATATAGCAATCATATGATTTTCATTTTAGCTCCTAAGCATGATTCTAAGTCGTATGGTGCATGGACACTAGCCTACTATATAACACCCAGTGCATAGAGCGCCCATCATGAGTAAGTTCAAAGAACTTACCTGGAGTAGCAGATCAGCAAGATGAAAAGCAGCAAGATATAAGCAAGCAGGTTACAGATCACCTAGCAATTATTAATAAATATGCATAAGTAAACTGCACAAAACGGGATCCATTTACCACTACATAACATGCCCACCAATCCATTAATCATAGCATCATCAACATTCTTTATCTCAACTTATGGCAACATCTTATATCATCTTATTCCATTGTCATTTCCATAACTGACTCAATCATACTTCAATCCATAAAATCTCACTCGCTAGTCCAGTTGTTAGCCAAAACAATTACTTCAAGTTTATACTTAGCCATTTCTAATTTATAAAATATTTAATCTTTAAAAATACTTTCAAAAAAATCCATTTAAATAATCCCGACATACTTTACTTTAATTAAAATCACCATTCTAGGGATTTAAGTAACTTTCAACCGTTACAAAATAATTCAATTTATATACTTTAAAACCGACCCCTTTTTAAATACCGACACACAAATCAATTTCTGAATAATCAATTATCGGAAATCGGTTAAACAATTAATTAATAAATTAAATAAATAAATATATAACGAATAACCCGAACCGAACCAACGCTTTTAACCCAAACCGAACCGAACCCAACCAAACCCGCTAACTAATCCCAATCCGGTTAAATAAACCCACCCAAATAAATTAAAAGGTTGGAGGGCCCCACATAGCCATGCTGGTCTCCTTCCTCCTCCGGATTCAAGCGACGATGTCCCGCACCCGCACCCTGCTCGAGCCTTCGATGCCGCTGGCGCCGCCTTTTCCGTGCCCAGACTCACCCGGACTCGGACTCGGACTCGGACTCGGAATCCCGCCTCCCACGCTCCTGCTCGCTGCTCGCTCGCGGTCGCTCGCCTATACTCAGCCTCGCCTCGCTTGCTCCTGCTCGCCGGAGTTCTTGCCGGAGCTCCGCCTGAGTTCACACGCGCCACCCGACACCCCGCACTCAGCTCACGCACACTCGACACTAGCCCTTAGCCCAAACCCAGTCAGAAATCGGATTAAAACAGAGGAGGAAAGATGGAACTCACCGAGGGATTTCGCGACTTCGGAGCTCTCGATCGGAGGTCTGGGCATCGTCGGAGGCTCGCGATGGCTCGTCGGATCTGTGTGGGATATTGGTGAGCGTGATGGTGAAGCTCGAGGGTGGTTTCAATCGAAGACGGAAGAGAAACGCTTACCGGAACGTGGCTCGTGCTCAAACAGGGGAAACGATGATTCGGTGGCTCGGCAGCGGCGCTGGTGGCTCCTGGGCGGACACTGGGCTTCGATGGTGGTGGAGTATAGCCGCTGCTGCTGGTGTCTCGCAGAAGGAGGAGAAGGATTGGAGGTGATGGTGCTCGGTTACTTGTGGTTGCGAAACAGGGGAGAAATGGAGGCGATGGCGGCTCTGAGCTCTCCTGGGCGGATCCTGGATGGACGACGACGACGAGGTGCTGGGATGGTGGTGCAGAAATGGTGATGCTCAGCTGAGAAGGGGGAGATGGTGATGGAGGAGAGATGCAGTGATTGTGGCGTGAGGTGATGGAGATTGTGACGATGGGGATGGTGAAGGGAAATGGGGATGGTGAATTGATCATCAGATCGGGGATGTCGACGGGTGATGGGGAGCAGGTGAAGGGGATGGTGAGATTGTGTGTGGGATTGGTTAAAACATTACCCGAAAATAAATTTCGAATACGTGAATCTTGAACCCCAAAATTAGTTCTCGAATGTTAGTCTCTCTGAATCTCGCTTTCTCGGTCAATTAGATTTTAAAAATTGAGAAGGATATCGTAATCCGATAATTATTTTGAATTTTCGAGGTAAAAGAACGGAAATTGTTCGTTAAATTTATACTCCGGTCGGAATCCGCTAAACAAGTTTTAAAACCGACTTAATTTCATTTTTAATTCTCTTATTCCAGAAAATTAGGATTTGAACATCCGAGCCTTTACATCATCCACCTCTAAAAACAAGTCTCGTCCTCGAGACTAAAAAAAATCTTAAAACAGGGGATGAAGTTTGAAATTGGTGAGTCCAAGGATCATGTCATTGATCCCGTGAACACCTCATAAGTGCCCCTATGAGGTCCTCACAGTACCGTTGTCGTGATCATAATATCCCCAATAGACCGTAGTAAGAATGTAATATGGGCCCCTATCACATCCTTACTTCGACTTCTCGGTCATACCATAACTCAAAAAGCATTACAGCATCTCCACTAGGTCTTAGCAAGAAGTCTATAAGGGCCCCTATAAAATGTTTGTATCCACTTCGTGGGACATCATAATGCAATCTCGGTTAATTTCCAAGAGCGTCCTTTGTTTGAAAAGGTTTGGTCTCAAAATCATTGAAGTTATCAATCGCGTTTGATTTCTCTACATCCAACTCCGTCCTTTTTTAAACACCATTCAAAATTCCCTAACCCGACATTAATCAAGCAATTTCACATCACGAGAGGTGGAATCATCCACCTCTAAAGACTAATCTCATATTCTCTTCCTAGTTTCCGAATCAAATCAATCATCATTCTCAATTCAGCATGAACAAAAGTAAACCAACTCATCAACTCATAACATCATCAGCCACCTCTCGTGTGGCAAATCTCAACATCAATCATGATAATCTCAACCACATAACATTTTTACCCATAACATAAATCATACCATCCATTCAGAACATGTCAAAAGCAATAACAAAATCTCAACATCATACCACGAGCCATAAGGCATATCTACATCATACTGAAGGAATCACAAGTCCATGATCGAATTCTCATAAGTTATCATGCAAGCACACATGTCAAGAGATCAATGGGCTAGGTATCACAGGGTTAGTATGTCAGTACACATCAATTCTCAAAATCGCATAACATCGCACTACAAGTAGAACCGGTCATAGCAGATTTATCATGTCAACATATCAACACATCAAGGCCATGCCTATTAAGATTCAGAAAAGGAAGTTCAAGTAGTATATAATTCACCAACATGTCAGCATGCCCTAAAAGACATCACCTCAACTCATCACAATATCGAATGACGATCATTTAGTAACCAGGCACCATTGAGTCATGTTCATCATTTGACGTATCAATAATCATGTTTCACTATATAATACATCATCATGCTTTCATATAATAACACATCATTATCTCATATATCATGTCGCAACACATCCTAACATGCTTCTACAACAACATAACAGGTTAGCAAATCATCAATATATCATGATAGCATTTGTCACTTTCACTAGATTTCAATATTGCATATCAACATGTAGTATTGTTCCATACCAAGTTCCTCATGGTCGCTATCTAACATCATGCCAGTACATATTAACAAGTCATGTAAGCAAGAAAATTCCCAAATTATCATAAGTCAACAAGTCTCAATTTGCTATTATGCTTAAAATTATTGCAAAACACCACATATGAACATAGTCAATTCAAGCTAGCAAGTTTCAACATAACCTTATCAGATAACAATTCAGGTTCCTCAGCATTCGCAGTTCATACTTTTATAGGCACAAGAGTTCAGATCATGCTTAGCAATATAGAGTAGCAACACATCAAGACATCATATTATGTAAGAACTGCAAGGCATTGAATCATATAATCATAATCACTAGACCCTCAGGCCACATTTATTACCAAGTAAGCACATCAACACGTAAACTTCATCGTTAGGTCAGTGCAATATCGCCATCAACTAATTTAGAAGGATTGGCAATTTAAACGAAGGACACTCTTGCTCGTAGTTCATATCGTACTCAGTAATCGTCATCCTCAAAACGTGCTTGTCCTGCTGAAATCGTTGATCCTGAGGCCCGTGGGTTATGGGCCCACGCCTTCGCGGCGTTGCTCTATTGCTATCCGACTTCCCATTTCCTCTTTCATGCGGTCGCTCGTCCAACGTGTCGCGTAGGAGTTCAAGTTAGCGAAGATAGGGGAGGGACAAGAGCGGACAACCCAGTGTTCCTTTCGGAACAAACACAGACCAACCCTAAGATGACAACTAGAGACGAAACTCCGACCTGAGAATAGAAACGATGCCCTTATGGAAGTCCATTAAGTTATAATCGCGACAAGAAAACACGAATTCACCATGGAGCATATCAATCACACTAATTCACGCTAACATGTACCTATATCAAGGGAGCAACATTCGTATTCATTTCCAACGACACGATCGATTCCTATACTCATGCATGCGAGACAAGATAGTAGTCTATTATTCCATGAAAGCAGATATGCCTAGCAACTTAAGCAAGTTATGCGGAATCAAGAATGATCATGCAGGATTCGAGGTCATGTGGGATTTAACGACGATGACGAGTATGGTGTATATGAAAGAATGCACAAGCATGGTGTACGCATCAATAGGTGAGGTCAAATATGGCATGGTGAGGTGTAACATAACAACTAGATTAAGTGTCATATAGTAGGTCAAGCATGGCACGTAATCATATGATGAGGTACATTTAGAAAGTGCATGTCCTACATGATACTAGCGACACATAATGTGATACAAGCATAGTCAAGAGTCATTAAAATGGGTTCAATAGGATGTTCACGAAACACGAGGCATCATCAAAAGTAACAAGAAGGATATCATGGCAATAGATTATAATCATGCTAGGAACGAATCATCATGGGACACATATAAAGGTACAGTGGTTATCACATCATAGAATAGGTACAACATGTAATCATTTAGTGAGTCATATTGGAAACCATAAGCCCTACAGGATACTACTAGCACATATCGAACCATGACCACAATCAAGGTAACTCAACCAAATTCATTTTAACATTCATGCGTCATGCATATGCGAAATGATATAACGTGGTGTGTAATCATGCGAGGTGTCAAATCATACAACTATGCCAACACTACAGGAATTCATAAGGTAATAGGGAAACACTACCGAGTGCTAACATGTAAGCATGCTAGGATAAACCCTCACAGAAAACAATTGATCATCGAATTCAACATCAATCTAATTTTCATGAGTAAGATATTTCAAGGTGATAGAAAGAGGGAAGGATCACACTATGAGGGACCTAGCTCGAGAGGGAATCAGCAATAATGCAAGCAAGGTATAAATTCGCACAAGTCACAACTAATGGTCCTACATGATACTAAAGGCTCAACATGACATTCGATATATACATGCGCTTGAATTACCAACACATCGATGCGCAAGAAATCATATTAACATAGCTCGTAGGTATAGAAGCATGGAAGGAATATAACAATTCATAATGCAAGCCTACGCAATAGGCAATATGACTAGCATACAAGGTATGCATTCCAACTCAACAACCGTTTGAATAAGGTATGCATTTACCAAGACATCACGTCAAATAGCATTATCACAATTGAACTACTAATTTAGTCAACAAACCACGGGTAACATCGACTAATCATGCAGGGAAAATCATCTTATGACATTCATACAAGGGAAGTGTAGCACACTATCATGGGCCTAATCTAGGGGAAGACAATAACTATATACAGACACTTATCATGCAATTCATGCTTCAAATCAGTCGTTAGTACGGCCAATACAACAGGTCAATTAGACATACAAAGGCGACATATAATCAGGACAAGAAGCAAGATGCAACACGGGACCTAAGCAATGGGGCAAGCATGGGTACAGAATGTCATACAACCACAAATTTACATTAAGGATCATCATCTGAACATGTACTGGGAATTACGTATCATATAAGGCATGTTGACATCAAGTTATAACACATATTCATCAAGTATGGAACTCACTCTATCATGACACTAGAACTGAACGATCACACTATTATGAACCTATTTACAGGGAGAACATTAATTATGCGGCTTCCTACACATGACATTTACATTCATGCACTAGTATGACGATGCAACATACTGAGTAGGGCATGCTGGGATGATAGAGACATAACACGTGTAACTTGGACTCACACAATGGCCATCATGAACATTATAGCATGCATTCATCAAGACTCAATTATACCACATATTCCCCATCCAACGCAACTAATCACACAACAATATCAAGTGAAAACAACCAACAATCATTAATCGGATGAATACAAAATAGATGGGCATGTTGTAGATTCTTGTCATAAAACGAGTAATAAGCATCAAGGCTTCATCCACTAGTATGCTAAAGATGTCATTTACAGGCATTCATACGAAGAAGAGTTTATCACACTATCATGGACCTAACCCAGGAGAAAACAATTATCATGTAGGTTTATATCATGTGGTTTATGCTTCCAATCAATCATTAGTACAATTAATACAATAAGTCAAGTAGGCATGCTATGACAACGTAATCACAATAGAGAGTGAGGCATAACACAAGACTTGATCAATGTAACTAATCAAAGATATAATAACCTGAGCAACATTTTACAATTGAGCATTTGCAAGGTACATGCAGGAGGTTACAAAATCATATCATGCAGTTCAGAGAGAGTCACCATTACAACTGGACAGAGATCCCTAAGGGCAACCATTGACCTTTCCCAACTTACTCATCACCCCTATATCTCGTGGGACCTTGGTACGTACGACTCTTTGTGGCAAGAAAACCTCGATTGATCATCATAAGAATCAAGGAAGACAACCCCGGAAACACCTTACTTTTGATTCAAAATGACATCAAGAACTACCTTCCAATACTCACTCAGACAACCTCCATATACATACATGAGTTTCTGACGCAATGTGTTTACCAACCCGATTCCGATGAAAGATACTGACATCCGGGAGAGAGACTCGATAGAACCGTCAAAGGGTTAACAAACATAGTGGAAGGGGCTATTTCACACAAGCTGGGTTGACCACATAGAATTAAGGGTACTCCCACTATCCCGTTTGTACAGATCAGTCAAAACACATTTAATTGTTAGGCATACCAATCAGACTTTAGCATATCAAGCACTCAGCATAGAATTAGTCAATGACAATTATAATGACCTCCTTCGAGGGAGATCATACTCAGTCTCAATATATAAAGCACATCAAACTATCTAATGTCACTCTTCGAGGAGCGACTGACCGGAGGGGCAAAAACCTCGCGATCCTACCTAACTCGCCACTCCAACGACCTTGGTGCAATCTCCTTGGAGTCTTCTGAACCCTATGTAAAGAGAAAGGTAGTATTTTGCCTACCGTTCCCAACTACACCCAATAGGGGTGGTCTAGCGCCTTTACTACCCACGCGTGTCCCTGTTTGGTTGATTTTCCTCATTTATTACAAGTCGAGTTTATTACTTAGTTCAATTTTAGTTAAGCATCTTAAATTCGTTTTGCCCCTTTAAATCCATTTCAAAAAGTCCTTGAAACTCGTGGGCGGTTTTCAAAACTTACACTCGACCCTTGTGTACCCGAATTGCACAACCTGGGCTCTGATACCATCTTTGTAACGGCCCGGAATTATGATTTCCGGGTTACGTTTCAAGGGATAAAACCCCTTGTTCGGATCTTGCAATCCAGGTACGGGTTGAGTTTTAAAACAAAATATCTGTACCAAAAGAAAGGATTTCGAACCCTTAAAGATCGCGGATCCATTAAGGACCAAATACCTGCCTTAGTCTAGTCGTGAAATCGAGCGAAAGCAGACATGAAGTTAAATTTGAATACAATCCAAAACGGGGTATAAAAGAGAGGAAGTATGGTGGTCTCTCAACCTCTCGATCTAACGCCAAAAAGTCTGATCCCGCCAAGCATCCACATAAGCAACGATAGCGGATAACGGTTACCTGAATCTAAAAAAAAGAGGGGGATCTGGGTCAATCATCAGGTCACTCATGCGCGTATGTAAACACACTCTGAGAGGCATATAATAAGCATCCTACTCTTAAGATGAAATGCGTAATGCCATGCGTAAATTAAATCACATATATATACTGACAGTTTAATATAATGCAGAAAGCGATAAATGGATCCACACAGAATGCCAAATGGCATGTCCCTCTCGTACCTCCACCCCCTTTCAATAGGACGGAGACTGGCCAGTTCGGTGCTATAGCATATCAATTTCCTCGTGGTGGTGCACAAACCACGGCATCATCATATCATATCATCTCATCGCTTGCCCGATGGTGCTGGGCTATCATATCATGCTCATATAGACTCGATTGACTCAGGGTATCCGATGAGGCTGGGCTACCCTATGACCCTAGCAATGACTCTAGGACTATCACAGATAACGGCCGTTCTCTTGCAAGGACATATAGCAATCATATGATTTTCATTTTAGCTCCTAAGCATGATTCTAAGTCGTATGGTGCATGGACACTAGCCTACTATATAACACCCAGTGCATAGAGCGCCCATCATGAGTAAGTTCAAAGAACTTACCTGGAGTAGCAGATCAGCAAGATGAAAAGCAGCAAGATATAAGCAAGCAGGTTACAGATCACCTAGCAATTATTAATAAATATGCATAAGTAAACTGCACAAAACGGGATCCATTTACCACTACATAACATGCCCACCAATCCATTAATCATAGCATCATCAACATTCTTTATCTCAACTTATGGCAACATCTTATATCATCTTATTCCATTGTCATTTCCATAACTGACTCAATCATACTTCAATCCATAAAATCTCACTCGCTAGTCCAGTTGTTAGCCAAAACAATTACTTCAAGTTTATACTTAGCCATTTCTAATTTATAAAATATTTAATCTTTAAAAATACTTTCAAAAAAATCCATTTAAATAATCCCGACATACTTTACTTTAATTAAAATCACCATTCTAGGGATTTAAGTAACTTTCAACCGTTACAAAATAATTCAATTGATATACTTTAAAACCGACCCCTTTTTAAATACCGACACACAAATCAATTTCTGAATAATCAATTATCGGAAATCGGTTAAACAATTAATTAATAAATTAAATAAATAAATATATAACGAATAACCCGAACCGAACCAACGCTTTTAACCCAAACCGAACCGAACCCAACCAAACCCGCTAACTAATCCCAATCCGGTTAAATAAACCCACCCAAATAAATTAAAAGGTTGGAGGGCCCCACATAGCCATGCTGGTCTCCTTCCTCCTCCGGATTCAAGCGACGATGTCCCGCACCCGCACCCTGCTCGAGCCTTCGATGCCGCTGGCGCCGCCTTTTCCGTGCCCAGACTCACCCGGACTCGGACTCGGACTCGGACTCGGAATCCCGCCTCCCACGCTCCTGCTCGCTGCTCGCTCGCGGTCGCTCGCCTATACTCAGCCTCGCCTCGCTTGCTCCTGCTCGCCGGAGTTCTTGCCGGAGCTCCGCCTGAGTTCACACGCGCCACCCGACACCCCGCACTCAGCTCACGCACACTCGACACTAGCCCTTAGCCCAAACCCAGTCAGAAATCGGATTAAAACAGAGGAGGAAAGATGGAACTCACCGAGGGATTTCGCGACTTCGGAGCTCTCGATCGGAGGTCTGGGCATCGTCGGAGGCTCGCGATGGCTCGTCGGATCTGTGTGGGATATTGGTGAGCGTGATGGTGAAGCTCGAGGGTGGTTTCAATCGAAGACGGAAGAGAAACGCTTACCGGAACGTGGCTCGTGCTCAAACAGGGGAAACGATGATTCGGTGGCTCGGCAGCGGCGCTGGTGGCTCCTGGGCGGACACTGGGCTTCGATGGTGGTGGAGTATAGCCGCTGCTGCTGGTGTCTCGCAGAAGGAGGAGAAGGATTGGAGGTGATGGTGCTCGGTTACTTGTGGTTGCGAAACAGGGGAGAAATGGAGGCGATGGCGGCTCTGAGCTCTCCTGGGCGGATCCTGGATGGACGACGACGACGAGGTGCTGGGATGGTGGTGCAGAAATGGTGATGCTCAGCTGAGAAGGGGGAGATGGTGATGGAGGAGAGATGCAGTGATTGTGGCGTGAGGTGATGGAGATTGTGACGATGGGGATGGTGAAGGGAAATGGGGATGGTGAATTGATCATCAGATCGGGGATGTCGACGGGTGATGGGGAGCAGGTGAAGGGGATGGTGAGATTGTGTGTGGGATTGGTTAAAACATTACCCGAAAATAAATTTCGAATACGTGAATCTTGAACCCCAAAATTAGTTCTCGAATGTTAGTCTCTCTGAATCTCGCTTTCTCGGTCAATTAGATTTTAAAAATTGAGAAGGATATCGTAATCCGATAATTATTTTGAATTTTCGAGGTAAAAGAACGGAAATTGTTCGTTAAATTTATACTCCGGTCGGAATCCGCTAAACAAGTTTTAAAACCGACTTAATTTCATTTTTAATTCTCTTATTCCAGAAAATTAGGATTTGAACATCCGAGCCTTTACAGTAATTGTACCTTTGAATCGAAAACTCAAGAGGTTAATTAATCTTGAATCCTGAATCACTGGCTGAAGAAGTTGGGTGGAGAGGTCGAACAGTCGAAGGCGGCCAACCGGGTCAAAGGTGGCCGGCGTTGATGTTGAACAGTCGAAGGCTGGCGGCGGGCGGCTGCCGGTGGAGAACCGGATGAGGAGAGGAGGGCCTGGAATCCTGGATTCGCGTTCGCCCTTCGCCTGTTCGCCTGGCTGCGTCCGAACAGATAGGGTTTTGAATTTTGATGAAAACTTGTTACGGAGTAGATTTAAGCGCTTTGAAATTAAAAAAATATATTTAATGATAATGATTTTTATATTTTTTTTATTTAAATTGAAAATATAAATACGAATGTTCATTCGTGTATATTGACACTAGTGTGGCAGACCCGTGCTACGCACGGGCCATTGTTTCTATGCAATTTGTAAAGTTTGGCGTACTGAGTTCATAAATAAGTGAAGAAATAATATGCAAGATTTAAACTATGTGTTTGTAATTATAGATCACGAAAAAATCCACTTGACAATAATTAAAGTAGTTACTAATGAAGTATATATGAAGACACACAACGTCTTACATTAGATGTTATAGTCATCATCAAGACAAAACAAATAAGTTAATCTCTTGGGTGTACTACAATGTCATGTAGTATCCTATTATAATTTAAAAATTATAATTTGTAAGATGGTAGTTCTTTTTGCATCCTATTATAATTTGTAAAGTTTTATTTGTTATTATCAATTTGTTACTTGAAATCCAATAATTAATATTTCTTTTGAAAAAATCCTAAGATAATTGTCAATGAAAATAGTACTATTAATAAATTGTATATGAAAAATATTAAACCCTATGAGAGATACAAAATCAGTGACTCTATTTTATAATACAAAAAAATAAATTATGGGTCTATTTTTTAAAAAAATCAGTATATAAGATATATATTACAATACAATTGAATAATACAACTCAATATGCAATACCTTTATTATAGTCAAGAACCGGCCAATAGTGTGATTAATTTTTGTGTATTATAATATGATGAACAACGGAATAATTACTAAAACAAATTACATAACCTAAAATGAACCATAAATTAAGAATTATCATAAAATGAACAACTAATAAAATATTAATATAGTGAATTAATGAAATAATATTTCATATATATAATGGTAGATGCATATTAACATATTATAATATACTCTGTAGTGTATTAAATAGGTGGTCGTATGCCATTATATTGGAAGAGAAGGATTGAATCCGTAACCTCGAAAGATGTCCTTTTCTTTGACTAAATTATGAAAAATCTTGTATACTCAATTATGGGATTGGAGTAAGCAACTTAATACGTTAAGTGTGAATACACCTACCGATACATAGAAAAATTGCACCAAAAGAAGGATTAATAAAATCGTGATCTTTAACAAACTCTCTTAACTTGACATATTGCGATTGAAAAAAATTCACACAAACAACGAATAAGAACTCAATGAAAATAGTGTTTTTTATCCATCAAACTCCATATATCCATTGTAAATAAGGCTTTCACCTCCAAGAAAGCGTACATAAAGTCGGATCGAGCTACTTACCAGGCTCATCATGGCAACGCAAGTGAAGCTCGAAGCGATATGTCTCATTAATATTATTGCTAGCTTGTATCTCTCCTGATTTCCCTGCCACTTTTCACATTTTACACTATAAAAAATGAGTATATAGAATATTGGATTATCTTTTAACAATATGTGAAGAATTTTGAGAAATTGAAAGAAAACAAAGATGGATTGGTTTTTTTTTTTCAACATGCAAACAACAAAAAATTAAAAAGGTGAATGGACTGCGGCAAGAAGATTCAAGAACTACTGGGAACTCTATCTTTTCAAATTTGTTTAGGTAGGTTAACTAAGCTTGATCAATTATCCACTTTCTCCTTCTCAAGCCTATTTATACACTTAAACTGAATGGAAAACGTTGGATGGAATATGAAAATATTTTTAACTGATTTTGTCATTATTATTAGAATTTATTTACTTGAAAGTAACGGTCAATGGAATATATATCGATTTAGTAATTAATTAGTAATATGAGCTATAGCCTATAGGACAATGAAGTAATGCCTACTATTTAGTAATTAAATCCTTACCGACTTTCAATTATAAAAAGTAATTAAATAATTTGCATAAACAAATTACCAAAAATAACCATAAATATATAAAAGTCAGTTTTATATAGATATTTAGATATAAATATAGATATAGAATATATACCTATATAAATTTAATGGCAAAAAATAATAAAAGAGGTGTTACATAATTGTATTCTTTTGTTTCCGTTACATTTTTTTTTTAAATAAGAGTATATTTCATAATTGTTAAACTATATATTCGAAGATAGATAGTTGAAAAATGTGGGCTGATTATATTAGTATATATTAATCAATTTTGATTGAGCCAATTAAATATCCACTAATAATTTTACTTATTTTTAATTTTGCAAAAAATAATATAAATTTTTATATTTTTCTTTTTTTTTTATGTTAAAATAATTTTATTTATGTTTAATTCTGAAAAAGGAACATAAAAACCATATATTTGTATTTTCGTTGGGTTTCCGTTACAATGTGTGAGATAAACTAAATTGTTTAAATACAAAGGGTGGAAAATATGGAGTTAGAAGATAAAGATTTTTACGTTTGTTAATTAGGTATGTATTAATAAACTTTGATTGATACAATTAAATCTACACAATTCATTTTAATTATTTTTAAAATAGGTGAAAAGACTTTGCTCTAAATTGTAAGCTAATTTGTAACTCTTTTCATCACCTAATTAAATAGCTAATTTGTAACTCTTTTCATCACCTAATTAACTTATATTTTTACGGAAATATGTAAAAATCATTTTAATATAATTTAAGCTTAGGTAAAAACTCAATATATTTTTTTTTCACAAAAAAAAACACTCAATATATAAAAATACTCAATATATAAAAATGTTGATAAAAAACTTAATAAGAATTGAAAAGACAACGAAGTAGATAAAACATTTAAATAGATATGAACTTTTAATTACTCCGTAGCATTTAGTGACCAAAAAGTCAATCTTAGTATATAAATAAATAGATATATTATATACACTCTATGAAATGAACCAACAAATAAAATAAAAGATGTAGTTGTTGTGGTTTGAACCTTGGATGATGGGGCTATCAATAACAACCACAACCATTGGGCTAAAGATGACATGTTGATACAAATTGAATAAATAAGAAAAAATAGTGTAAATTTTCATAGCCTTAATAAGAGCAATAAATTGTCCATGAACACAACTTTTAAGGTTTATATAGATATTGTGATGTAACTGATAAAAAAAAAGTATATTGTGATGTATCAATGCTTGTCCTCACAAATTAAATACTAGTTCAATTTAGGCGAAATCGGTATATACCGATGAAAACTTTATGAATTGGATATATATCCATCAAAACTTTAAAATTGTTTATATATATCCATCAAATCATTTAAATTTTGTTTGATTGTCCATAATATATTTGATCTAATATTATTGAGTGAAAATTAGATTAAAATTTAATTATTATATACCAAACTTAAATAATTTTCAAATATCATAAAATTTTTATCACTTTACAATTATTGGATAGAAAATATAATTAAAATTTTAATATAAAATTTAAACTTCAACGTAATTATAATTATATTTTTATCCAATGATTTTATTTGAATATCAAGTTTTATGCATAATATAATAAAATACAATTTATTACCAAAACGCGTAACAATAGGGTAACGAATACTAGTATATGGTTATTCTTTAACCTAAAAACATCAATAAATAATCTAAAATATATTAACAAAATTTATATTATTTTTAAACAAGATTCTAAAAAAATTCGAGATTAGAATAAACTTAATGATTTTTTTACAAGTTTAATTTCACCTCTAAACATTAGACCCCATTCTAAAGAACTATGATATATACATTAAAAGACATCATGTAGGCAACAATTGTAAACTCGATCTCTATCCATCTATATATATGGATAAAAATTAGTGACCCCATTCTAAAGAACTATGATATATGCATATATAGATATATTGACTAAATAGAGTTAGATAAAAAAAATATATCTTATGCATATACGGAGTATTGATTATTTTAAAAAATTGTTATTGGTTAATATGACTATGATTTAGAGAAGTCGTCATGTATCTCAAACGATTTCTCCTTTATTGTATACTCCGTGTAATAGAATAGATATATATTTTTAGATGATGATAACTTTATCAATATATTACATGGTCATACTAATTAAATGACTTTATCAATAATTACTTTATCGAATTTCATTAGATATGAATATATTTTACAAGATTTTACCCAATTTTGTTAAATATGGATATATTACATCAACTCTCTCCTTAATTTTTATCCATCCAATTATTTTATATTTTTTTTATATAATATTATTTACTAAACTCGATCTCTATCCATCTATATATATGGTCCTCCCTAATTTTTTTTAATCTACCCATATATTCTATCAATTTTCTTTTTAGACAAATTAAAAATATATATAATATTATTTATGAGTGAATATGTATAATAGTATCTATTGCATGAGATATGAAAACTTCATAAAGTCAAAATAATATCATACAATTCATATAGATAAATAATTTACTATAGACTAATAAAATATAATGAAAATTTCTTATATTTAAAGTAAAAGTATTTTAAATTTCTTATAATAAGCATTTTTTTAGAGTATTATATTCATATGTAGGATCATTAATGGTACATAAGATCCTATCATTTTTTATATCTAGATTAATTTTAGATCTTAAGATCATATTTTTAATAATATTTTACATATAAATATATTAGTGGTAATATTAAAAAAAATGCAATGTTAACTTTTATTTAATTAAAAATAGGTAAAATAATGGAAAACTTATACGTTAATGTTTTTGGATCACTCTGTTCTGTCTTTTTTTTTGTACGCAACAAGCTAGTCTGCCCTGGCCCTCCTCGTTCGCTCTCGACCTCTGTTCGGCTATCACCAACAGCCGCGACACCGCCCGCCGTCGACATCGATGCCGGCTATCACCACTCCGGCCGGTCGTCTTCGACCTCGATGCCAGTGGCCGCCTTCTTCCGGGATTCACTGATTTATTTTAAAATTAGTTAGAATAAAAATTTATCTTATACATATATTTTAAAATTAGTTAAAATTTTCTAAAAATATATCCATATATAATCAAATTGGGTTAAATTTATTTTATGCATATATTAATTATTTCAAAATTTTGTGATTGTTTTATACGACTACGATTAAGGAGAAGCCGTCATGTGTCTCGTGAGACCTCTCCTTTATTATATTATATACAATATAATACAATAAATAATAATAGATGTCATACTAAGCCCCCGTTTGTTTTTTAGTAAGGAAAAGTAATTATTACCCTCATGAATATAGTCCATATTTAAGTTAAGATTCATTGATCCCTATTCTAATTATTCCCTTCCTTCTCCCATTTTCCATACAAATGTGTTACCCTTCTATTCCCTAATTTTGAGGGGGTAACTAATACCTCTAGGATGAGCTAATATTCCCCTACATCCTCTCCTCTAAGCTCACAAAAATTGGTGATCATATACATTTTATGTGTAAAATTTAATTCCTTACCTTTCCTTTCCCTAGTTGTCTAAACAAACGAGCCCTAAAATCGATCCATATTCCATAGTCTATTACGCATCCTATAATTAAGTGTTACAAAATATGAATCCACCAAAAGTATTCAATAATAAAATGAATATGGATAAAAAAGAATATGAATAAAAATAACTCAAGATCTATTTGCAGCGGACTAGTAACACAATGGCACAAGCCACAACGAGTCTACCGGAAGCCAATCCTGTGAACTATCGGTCGACGGCCACTGCCTTCGACGTCTACACCGTCCGTCGCCATCGGCGCCACCACCACCACCTTCGACGTTGCCGCCGCTCTAGCCTCCCGTCTAATCAAAATACCATGAGTCTATCCTTCCTTCTACAATCTTGTTTCAGTCGTTTCATGTTTGTTACATTTTGCATATGCTTTATTAGGTTTAATACTTTAGAGATCGATGAAATGATGAGCTCTGTCTATTTGGATTCAAAAATCTTCAGTTTTTAAGTTATACACATGGAATTTAGGAATGCACTCCACCTATTCGACAAAATGCCCAACAGTGAACCATTAGCAATAAAGCTTTCTACTGCTTTCCTTTTTAGTTATAAGATTAATTTAATCAATGTTTTTTTGGCTTTTCGTCTCAAATGATTTGTTTTTAGAGGTCATTAGTCATTACAATAATATGTGTAGCTTTCGATCATTATTATTATTATAGGACTATGTGATCAACTTTTCTTTGGGCTTTGCATCTCATGTGATTTCTTCACATCTTTGAATTATGCTAAAGACCCCAAAATAGTAAAGCTACATTGTTGTAAAGGTCATTTGGAATTGGGTAAGAAATCATTGTTTTTGCAAGAAATTGTTTATTGGATGTTCATCTATCCAATAAAATGTTAGCTATTTTTAGAGTTCTTAGTGTAAGGTCATTGGTGAATTGATTCCCTTATTCAAGTATAGAATAAGTTTCCTATAGCTTATGCATATGATTAACTTGCTTGTGCTATATCTTGCTCTTGTAGCTCCTTTGTGAGTATGGCTTGAGTTTCTATTTAGAAAAAAACATTTCCCATGTTGTCTAGCAGCCCCTACCTCTGTAGTTTAACAACCATTCTTAAATATTCCATCCTATTTATTTCCACCTTAAATTTTCATCAAAACTACTTGTTTTCTTGCTTGATAAATTTGATAATTTTTAGTCTATATATATCACTTGCTCTCATTCCCCCACTTTCCCACTCCCCCTCCCCCATGGGTTGCTCGATTTCCTGAAAGCCTTGCCAATAATTGTGTGCAAGCAAAATTGAGCTGATCACTCAATGCAGAATGATATCAAGCTAACAAATTTATACCATCAAGTACTTTTATGTTTGATTAGCTTTTAGATTAGCTACTGATTTATGACAGATAGTGTGTTATCTGTGAATTAAAATATGTTGAGAATTACTTACTTGATTAGTTGACAAAAATATTTATTTTAGAATGATATTCTTGCTTTCGGAGCAGATTGTATAATGATATACTGTTTGCTCATATATCGGATCGGATTTTTGTAGGAAGATTAGTTTGATATCACCTTTTGATTGGTTGTGTAATAACTGATTCTGTGGTAGTTCATTTAGAATTTTTAATCTGTATCCGTTCATGTTGAATTCGGAAAAGATTTCATTAGGATTTGTACTCTTACCTTAATCAAATTTGAAGGCTGGATTTAGGTGGAGACATGTAAATGTATTTAGGTTTTTGTGGAGATGAAAACAACACTGTTTTTTTTTTCCATTTAGAAACAAAAAGGAAATTCTCTGCAGGTTTTTCCCCTTTTGTATGAGAAAATGTCTCCTTTTGGTGGAAGCTACTTGTGATTTGTCGAGTTGTGTGGGTGAGTTGTGATTTTGCTGTTTAAATCTCAGTCTAATAAAGATGCGCGACCTGTTCCCAAATAATTGAAATTTCAAATTTCGTTCCAATTACTACCTTGTGGGCTGAGATGTCCGTTTTGAGCATATGACACTTGTATATATAGGCATGTATTAGTATATTGCTGTTTTTGTTATCCTGGATTTTGGTAGTTGATATAATGTCTTCATTTAAGTCTACTCTCATTGCCCTTGCCTTCTTATCTGCCATTTTATCATCATCATCATCTCCTTGTAGTTGTGTTCTGAGTTTGAGCTCCAAGGTCTTTTTGTGTGTAGAGACTAGAGAGGGTTTCTTTTGTTGGTGGATTGCTTGCAGTATAGGAGGGAGAAGTTCCAGGAATAGCATGTCTGTTTCTTCAGGAGTGAGTGGTCTTCCATGTTATATTTGTATCATTTTGAGTTGTTAGCAGTTAATACTCGCTTAATACTATATCTTCAAAAATAAACTCTTTATAGTCTGTGTCTGACAGTAATGCGGGAAACAAGGAACTCCAAGTTTCTCAGAACAAAGGGGATAGAATGAACAGTGAGGAAATAAAGGGAAATCAAACAAGGGAAGAAATCAGTGCTGCTGAAGTTATGACAGCAAGAGAGGCCAAAAGAGTGCCTTTTGAGGTTATGTCAGCACTCAGCAAGAGAAGCTAAAAAAAATCAGTGCTGCTGTGTTTACCATGAGAGGAAGACCCAGAAGGAGGCTGCAGATGACATCACAATAAGGGTGAGTGCAACGACAGGTATGACATCAACTTTTAATGGTGGGAAAGTGGGAGCTCTATAAGTATGACAACAGTTAACACGGGAAAATAAAAGTGTGACATACAGGCTCCCTGTGCAACAGAGTAGGAGTTGGGTGAATGCGCATGACTGTGTGGTTGTTTTCTGCCCTTTGCAACACAAAGCGGTGGTAGGGAGCTCTCAAGCCTTGCCCATCGTTTGTGCCCGTTTTCGGCCGCAAATAGGCATAAGGTTAATCGAAGCAATTCAACCAAATCTAGTGACAATAGAAGAAAAGCATAGAGGGGGCATATGAGCTCATTTATGGCGTTGAATCTTGACGAAGAGGAGTTTCTTTGTGATCAGTCCATGCTAGAGTGGTTCAAAAATGAGGGTAACACACAACCGCTGATTAATATGGGGAATAGCTTTGCAATAAAGATGTCTTGTTGAAAAAGTAAGGGAATAGAAGATGTTGAAGATCTAATGATGAGAAAGTGGCTTAGGAGTTTTCCTGTGAGAAAGTAGATTGGAAAGAAGTCCTGCGAGGCCTGACTAATTGTAGGCTTAGGTCGTAATTGAGGTGATTATATCTACTAGTGGAAAGAACTACAGAGTCGTTTTAGTAGAAAGTGGAGGTGTACGTTATTTGGCCAATTGGCCCTATGTGGTCGACAAGACCTTTGACTTGGTCTTTGTCACCCTTCTGTAACCATGTTACACTATTGAGAGCATGGGCATCAAGGGGATTTAGTGGGTTTTTAGTGGGTTTGTGTCAGGGGAAAGGAAGAGAGAGGGAGGGATTGTGTTAAAAACCCACCCTTGAGTTTCTAACTTCCAAACTCCACTAAAACCCCTTAAAGTGGGTCTCATGTATATATATGGGTGATTTTTGTATTTTATTTTTATTTTTGTTGGATGAGCCCTTCTACCTATATTGTATAATTTTATATAATTTTAGCTAGTTTTTAGTCATTAAATATAAAAAATAAAAAATAATCTTTTTATTAAAATTCATAATTTATTTTAAGCTATTAATAAACACCAATATTATATATGTTGAAAAAAATATAATACATACATAAATAATGTACAACATAATATTTTTATGCATGTTGTATTATAAAACAATTTAAAATTATTTTAGATATTATTAAAAAAAATTATCTATTCATAGACACTAACATAAAATTAAATAAAAGTAAATTAAGAATTGGTGAAAAGTAAATTAAGAAACTCTAGAAACTCGTATGGATGTGGACGAAAAAGTAAGTTGGGGTTTTTAAGGAGAGAGAAAGTGATAAATTGGTATTAAGAAACTCAAGAAACCCGCATTGATGCGGATGGTCTGATATTTGATCAGGTGTTTATTTTTTAGATCCAAATATACCTTAAAATATTTTTTCCCCTTATTTATTTTTTAGATCCAAATATACCTTAAAATATTTTTTTCCCCTTATTTATCTGATAACTTAATAATTATTATTTTAGGCTTGTGTGTATTTATTCTTACACAAATATATGTATATTGCATATCTCTTTCTATTTTTCTAAAAGGAAAGAAATAAAAAGAAAAGACTCCTAACCTATGACTAGAGATTTAAACTTTTTTTTTTGCCATTGAAATTAGATTCTTATTCCCTCTAATCTCACATAAACAAAAAAAAAATGAAAATGATACTTTCTCTCTAATTGATACGTTTAGTAACACTTTTATTCATTGAGAAAAACATACTTTTAGAAGGGAATTATAATACTTTCCGTTAATAAATTTGAAGAGCTTTCCCCATACAAGTAGCGACAAAAGTGATACTTCCTCACTAAATGGTTGTTTCACCGATAAAAATATTAATCGCAAAACATGAGCATACGACGAGGAATTTTAACTTTTCTTGCTAATGAATTTGAATCGTCTTCTTTATTTCACCCAAGTCAATAACGACGAAAATTGAGTTTTCTCGTTAATTAATACATTTAGCGACAAATTCTTTCCTCGGGAAACACATACTTTTTGCGAGAAATTACAATATTTGTCACTAATAAATTTGACGAGTTTTAGATAATTACGACCAAATATATAACGACAAAATTGAAAATTCCTCGCTGAATATATCTTTAGCGATGAAGGCATTCATCAATAAAAGCTCTAAATTCGTCGTTAATTTCCCTATTGTTTATGTTACCATATTATAATAACAATTAGCGACAAGTGAAAAAATTTGTCGTTGAATGCCACTTTTAGCCAGGAATATATGTTTCTCTCTAAAGTTCACATGCCTTTTAATGAGGATCGGGTATATTCGTCGCCAAAGGTCACATTTGCCGAGGAAAAATAATTCATCGCTAAAATTTTGGTCGCCAAAAAGCATTTCTGTTGTAGTGAAAACTAATGGGGAGCAGACGTTAAGACAACGTCTAGCCAACCAAAATACTTATCGATTAGCATCCGAGCCTTTTTGCGACTCCTGCAAGGTTTTTGGGCATTTTCAACATGATTGTCAGTCAATGGGGAATGTAGAGGAAATGTGCAAGCAAATCCTCGCATCACAAGCCAGGGAGGCAACAAGGTTTGATATGCCTGATACTCAAATAGGTCAACAATCTTTGGATTTATAGGCATTATCAGAGGCTCCCAGTAGCGAGGAAGAGATCAATGATTCTTCTAATTACATTGACACATCAGTTGAGATGGAAAACCATGTAGATGAGCTGCAAGATCCTGAGTTTGATAGGCCGGAGGAGGATGAGGAAGTCGTAGACAATGAAGTACGGAATTCAATAATAGAGCGCTATCTTTCAAGGGTTGACACGCTTGAAACCAAGGAGTCTACGAAAGAAAAGCCCAATGACGAGACATCCACGGAGCCTGAAGATTACTCATTCGCGGACCTCGAAGGTTCCCCATACGTGGATCACACAGATTATCCATCACCCTTGCCCATCTCTCCAGTGGTGATGCAAGAACACAAGGAACAACAATTTGGGGCATTTACAGGGATGCTTGCAAAGTGGCACATGGATGAACCAGAAACAGAAATCTTCACTGATGCACCACATTGTTCCAAGTTGGAAGAAGTACATGTGATTGTGCGTTTACCTGACATACCATCGC